>OY998255.1:46058830-46658830 GCA_963922045.1 Persicaria maculosa
CAATTGTTTTTTTCATATTCATAAATATGATTATAAAGTGTATGAGTAATATCATAAAGTGTGCAATTTTAAAACTTAAATGTGTAATTTTAGTTTCAAAAAGTGCAAATATAAAATTGAAAAGTGCAATTTTAGAACTTAAATAAATTTATTAAATAATTTTTTTATCAAGCCTAGAATGTTGCTCATAAACCTTTCAAAACAATTACTAAAAAATAGTGAATGAATCTGACAAATCTTATCTCAATCAATTGTGTAAAAGCAAGATACAGTTGTGCAGATTTAGAATACAATTGTGCACATTTAGAATACAAGTGGGCAAAAGTAAGATACAATTGTGCAGATTCAGAATATTGTTGTGCACATTTAGAATACAAGTGTGCAAAATTAAGAATGTGTAAGCTTTTGCATGTGTTTTTAACTGACTTGCTCACACCTTCAGATAGATGGCATCGACAAATAATAGGGCGTCTCCTCAGTCTTCATTGTCGCTGCTGAGGCAGATAATAGTTTCCGACTTGAAAGATGACTTCAAATTGCACAATTATTATCTAAAATTGCACTAATATATCTTATTTTTGCACTTAATATAGTTCAGATTGCACAGTTGTATTCTAAAATTTCATTACTATGCATGATGTGCCATTAAAAGCCTATTAGCTCAAAATGGGAGAGCGATGTGCTATGCACAAAGACGCGGGTTCAAATCCCGTATAGGCTATTTATGAGTGTCTTATTTTTATTTCCATTTATGAATAAAATTATAAAGTGCAAGAATAGAATGATAAAATGCATAAATAAGATGTTAAAGTGCAAGAATAAAACGATGAAGTGCACAATTAAGATTATAAAGTGCATAAATAAAATGCTAAAGTGCAAGAATTAAATGATGATTTATTTGAATAATAACATGAAATGCATGAATAAAATGATAAAGTGCAAGAATTAAATGATGAATAAAATGATAAAGTGCATGAATAAGATTACGAAGTGCATAAATAAAATGAAAAAATGCAAGAATATGTGCACAATTAAAATTATAAAGTGCAAGAATAGAATGATAAAGTGCATAAATAAGATGATAAAGTGCAAGAATAAAATGATGAAGTGCACAATTAAGATTATGAAGTGCATAAATAAAATGATAAAGTGCAAGAATTAAATGATGAATTATTTGAATAATAATATGAAATGCATGAATAAAATGATAAAGTGCATGAATAAGATTACGAAGTGCATAAATAAAATGAAAAAATGCAAGAATAAGATTATAAAGTGCACAATTAAAATTATAAAGTGCAAGAATAAGATTATAAATTGCACAATTAAGATTATGAATTGCACTTTTATCAGAAAATAATACACACTGTTAAAATTAAGCAATTAAGCCTATGTAGGAGTCGAACCCACACCTCTGCGCATAAGCACATTGCTCTACCATTAAGCTAATAGGCTTTTAAAGCTTATTAAGTACAAGAATAATCTAATAATCTAATATGGTGCAACTTCAATCGGGTGGAGACCATGAAGATAAGTAGTAGAAAAATGAGAGTTGACACTAGAAAATCTGCTCCTGTGTTAAAGAAATTCCAGGTGGATACCATGGATTAAGTGCTTTGGACTCTCATCGGCAGCAGATGAAGGCCATGGATTAAGTGCTTTGGACTCTCATCAGAAGGTTGCACTATCATCTACCATATATGGTAGTGCAACCTGCTGATGCTGAATGTTTGCCTCTCATCTCAAATTCTGATGTTTCCCAGCTAAGATGCTTGTTCATTCAGTTTCTGTATGATGAATCCTTAAATGCTATCCAGATTGCTAGTGTTGGGGTACTTAGGCGAGTAATCATGCATCTGACTAGTGATATGTTGCTTACTACAAGATCTGAATGGATTAAGTGCTTTGGACTCTTGCTAGTCCATAGAAAAAGGGCCATAAGGGAAATATTTTGCTCTCAGGTTAGCTTTTTTTTGCAGCAGCCCATTTTAGATTGTTTGTTTATGAATGAGGAGACACTGCATAAAAGCAAAGATATGAAGTTTCTGGAGAAAATAAAACATTCAATCTCAGCTACTGAAGATCCTGAGATAATTGAAACCTTACTCGAATCAGTTGCAGAGATTACTAACCGAGTGATTTAAGGAGAAACTCAACAACTTTTCCTTTGTTCCAATCTATTACAGGTCGGACTTCTAAAACCTGAAGCAGACGACCAAAATCTAATTCATGATATGGAGAAGAGGGGGGCTATATCGTTTGAAAACCACAATGCTGAAAAAGATTCTGAGAATGGTGCAAGAAAACTAAAAGCCACAAAATATGAATTTCATGTCAAGGAAAAAAAAAAGAGGATGGGTCATCATGCACAGGATTATCTTAACAAGATTCAAAAGACATTCTATAACTCGTCTGCTAGAAATATCATCAGATTTTTAAAGCAACTTGCAGCAACTCTCAAGTAGAAAATATGGGAGCGTGTTTTAGGATCAGTGAGAATTTTAGAAGTTAGAAGTTTGGGGAAAACTAAAATAGCTAGAGTCCAAATCCAAGGTTCTCAAATCAAGAGAAACATATATTCCCGTATGTTGAGCTGCAGGTGGTTACCAAATCACCATTTCCTCTCTACATTTTTAGTAGGGGGCTCTAATCTTGAACCATAACAGCTTTAAATTATCATAATGAAACTCTAAAATGCGAGAATTTGTTAAATCAAACAACATAACAACTTTAAATCATAACAATGAATCTCAGGGGAAAAAACTGATCATCATGATTCCAATTGACAACGAAAAGTGCAGGATTATCAGAAAGAAACCCTAACATTGCGAGCAAAGGGCTTACCTGCAACAGCAACAGATGGCGGAGGGGGCGACCTTCGGTGCTTGAACTTGAAAGACACAATCGAACGCCCTATCAAACCACGTATCAGCCAAAAAGCCCAGGACCTTGGAAATCTGGAGAAATAAGTCGTTTCTGGCCTCGTTCGAGCACAAATTGGGGCGAACCCCTAGCGTGTGCTGCCATGGGAGATTTACTCGCGGAGGAGGAGGCGTCAGAACAGAGATTGGAAGGCCGGGTTGATTTGTTTTTTTTCCTTCTATTTTTTCCGGTTCAAGTGAACCGGGACGCGCGTGTCCTTGGTTTCCCTATTTTTCACTTTAAGTACAATTTTCATCTTAAGCCCCATTTTCACTTTAACCTCACCCTATATATATATAGGGGAGGGTTCAAGTGGGAAATAGTTATTCCGGTAGGAAGGAAAGAACTAATTTGATTGGTGGAAACGGATCCTAATTAAAATAAATAAATAAATAAACACTCCACGCGCTTCATTCTCCTTGCGCTTCTACTTCGCGGCCGCTCTCGTATCATGTTCCGCCGATCCGATGAGTTTCGTTTTTCGATTGATCGGCTCTTGCTCCCTTTCCTCCTCCGCTGCCTACTCCTCGGTGTCGAACTCTATATAGGTGAGGCTACTATCCTCGGCAGCACAAGCAGCATCCACTGCTTCGCCGAGATTGGCGATTTGTGATGATTCTTCCCCCGGATGATCGCCTCGCCGATCGGTTGCTCGGATCTCGTACTTATTGCTGTCGAGATCCTCATCAGTGACGGTGGTGATGCCGAGCCAAGTGCGGGGGAGGCAGCGATGATGCGGCAGAGTGAATGGGCCAAGTGCGAGGGATTCAAACTGTGTGTTTCTTATTTGGCCAATACGCGAATAATAAGTCATTGAGACGCTTCCATCTTCCATACCTTCAATTTACTATTCTTTGTGCAACTATCCAATATTCAAATGAATGCTTATTTATACAGTATTTGCAAATTAGACATGCCCTATTGACTTCGATCACAGATCTCCACAATAGTCCGAGAACTTTACCTTTTATGCTCCGTAATTTAATCAACTTTTTGTGTGGTTATGGAATTCCAAATTGAACCTCACCTTTTAAGATTCGATATATTGTATAAGTGTTTCACATCGACCTAATAAAATTGAATGTATGTATATATACACCGTTAACTGGTTGGCAACCGAATTGAAAATAGATGTTGATTCAGTGACTAAATAGAGGTTGGTTTAGTGAATAAATAGAGGTTGGTTCGGTGACTAAATAGATGATGCTTCAGTGACTAAATAAGGGTTGCTTTAATGACTAAATAGAGGTTGGTTTAGTGACTAAATAGAGATTGGTTCAGTGCCTAAATAGGTTGGTTCAGTGCCTAAATAGAGGTTGGTTCAGTGACTAACTAGAGGTTGGTTCAGTGACTAAATAGAGGTTGGTTCAGTGACTAAATGGTGGTTGGTTTAGTGTCTAAATAGGTTGGTTTAGTGTCTAAATAGAGGTTGGTTCAGTGACTATTTAGAGGTTTGTTCAGTGACTAAATATAGGTTGGTTCAGTGTCTAAATAGAGGTTGGTTCAGTGACTAAATAGGTTGGTTCAGTGACTAAATAGAGGTTGGTTCAGTGACTAAATAGAGGTTGGTTTAGTGTCTAAATAGAGGTTGGTTCAGTGACTAAATAGAGGTTTTCCAGTGACTAAATAGAGATTGGTTCAGTAACAAAATATATATATGTTCATGAATCACTTCTTCATAACTTCTTTATAGCTTGATGAACCACTTCTTGATAACTTGGTAAACCACTTTTTATAGGCCCATGAACCACTTCTTTATAGCTTGATTAACCACTTCTTTATAACTTTTTTTATAGCTTGATGAACCACGTGATGAACCACTTCTTATAGGCTCATGAACCATTTCTTTATAGCTTGATGAACCACTTCTTGATAAATTTATGAACAACTTCTTTATAGCTTCATGAACCACTTCATGGTTTAGTGACCGAATAGAAAGTGGTTCAGTGACTCAATAGAGGGTGGTTCAGTGACCGAATAGAGAATGGTTCAGTGACTCAATAGAGGGTGGTTCATCAATTTTATAGTAAATGATTCAGCACATATATAGAGTGTGGTTCAGTGACTAAATATATATTGGTTCATGGATTAAATTAAAAGTTGTAAAATTCAATTATTGTGATAAACCGAAGATAAGAGAAGAGAGGTAGAGAGAAGAGAGGAGGAATTGATGTATTCATTAGGGTTCCAAAGGACCCATTATATAGGAGTATACAAAGGGAACTAGGGTTTCTAGTGTTTATCCATCCCAATATAATAATACAAGATAATATTATAACACTCCCCCTTGGATAAACATCCCTAAATATTACAAGACTGTCATACTAAAAACCTCGCCTAGAAAACCCAATGGGACCAAAACTAGGACCAAGGAAAATACAAATGACATGTGATACGCTTTGGTGATACTGCCTCATTAAAAACCTTGTCAGGAAAACCCAGTGGGACAAAACCTAATCGAAGGGAAAAAGAGTGCAGTGCGTATACTCCCCCTGAATTCAACACCCTTCTTGTAGTCTTCTCATTCGGGTAAGCTCTTTGATCTTCTTGTTGATGCTGAATGTATGAGCTGTATAGCCGAGTCTCAACATTTCCTTTGACGTGTATAAGTTGAGATGTCTTCATACATTACAATTGACTTCGAATGCTTGACTTCCATTTGTTGGCGTTGAGCTGCTTTCAATGCACAAGCATATGGTACTTCAGGACCTAGTGTGCTTTTCATTGTGGATCAAGGGGATCTGTTGTATTTAAATGGTGTATAAGTTGCCTCGTTAAAAACCTTAACTTGGAAAAACCCAATGGGATAAAAACCAAGATCAAGGAAAAGAGTACAACATTGTATGGTACTTCGGGACCTAATGCAATATCACCATTTTCACAATTATAGGTACTCTTATAAGGATCTTTAACAATTGCATGTGACGTGACTTTGATATTAATGCTTCATGCATTTTCAATCGATCTTTTTCATTTATATGCGTATCCAAGTAACACGTCCGTTGTTTACAGTTAGATCCAAAATTAATTATATTCACTTCTGGTGAATACGTTCTCTATATAACCTTTGATAGGTTTTTGTGCAATCAACTTGGTTTTATATTTTATTTTGTATGAACACCCACTTAAAACCAATTGATGTTGCACTTGTCAGTGTTGGAACTACAGGTCCAATGCCATCATGCTTAAAGAATCCATCTTTGCATGAATTGCTTCTTTCTAGCTCTTTTACTATGATTTCGATGTCGACATCCATTTGTTTGATGATCATCATATTCTCATAGGCTCATTCCACTTCTGGGGAATCGTATACTAAGAGCCTAGTGATCTCCAACACTTCTGGTGTACTTGAGAATCACTTGATATTCATTGAGTTGGAGTTACTCCTGGAACTTCCAAATGAGCTAGTATATGTGACTTTGTCACTTTCTTGGTCTTTAGTAAATACTTTCAATAACATATTTGTCAAACCTTATAATCATTTCATTTATTGTACTTCTGGTTCACTTGTATTTATCCGCGGATATGAAATGATAGAGAAGTTGCTTCTGTGCAATCTCTTTCTTAATTGTCTCATTTCCTCTCCCCCTAAATACCGAGCATTTGATCACCATTATAAAGCTATAGGTATTTGATATCAATAGGGACTCAAACCCCATGCATCATCCAACTTCTTTGTGGTCTCATTGTATTTCATTTGGAGGAGGTACATCTCGGAACATATGCTGCTTATTCAAAAAACCTTTGAATGACATGCTCTCTTCTGGAGATAATTAGGGAGATGTTATTGTGTCAAATTCGAAATGCAAAGATGCATGGGCCCATTTGACCAACGACTCTTCTGGGTCGTCGTGAGCTACCTTATGCTCAACAATGTTTTTGATAACATTCTCTACCTTATGTTTCATATGACCAAAGTATTGAGGCATTTGTAATCTTGGAATTAGACTGGTCTATATGATAGTGTTCCGTAGCTTTCTCATTGAATCCATTCAAAGAAACATTGGAGACTTTGCATTTACTTTGAATTTAGATGGTCTTGTTGTTGATTTGCCAAGATGATAGACCATTTATGTTCGGTCACCCTTATAGAGGATCTTCGAGTCCTAGGATCTTCTGGTCCCTTTTAGTGGGTGTGTATGTGAATGTCAATAATCCCGCCCATCATCATTTCACATGAATGACTGAATGCCACAAAGAAAAACATCTTATCATTAACTAACTTCTGGTTAGTGATAAGTTTCAATGGGATAAATAAGTGTCAAATAAACCATATATACATTCTTAATTATGTAAGACTTGCTTCTGGCTAGTCATATGAGATATTGGTGTTCAATACCATGTCAATTCATACATATGTGTCATTGTTACTTTAGGTAACAAGATCAATACTCTTCTGGAGCTATATGGTATTTATCCTGATTTTCCATTCATGATTGTTTGAGAAAACTTCGGGTTTTCAAATTTGTTTGACACTTATAAACCATAATATTCAACCATTGAACTTTGTATATGGTGATCCATTTATTTAATTTAGATGCCACTAAATGGGTATTGTCAGAACTTTCGTTGATGTCATACTTCAGGTATGAGTCATTTATAATGTTCTCCAAGACATTAAAATTAACCGTATAACATACCTAGCTATAAGCCACAACAATAACTTTGGTCAAGCGCTTAACCATAACCTCTTTCGCACCCTATACCGGAGGGGCATGCTTCAGGCAATGCTTAGAGGATAGTCAGGAAGTGGCCTTTTTAACCGGATCGTGTTATGTGGTTACTTCTACTGGTTGTATCAACCAGACAAAAATAGTTCTGAATATGATAAAACCCACATTCCATGTACTTCTTCAGGAGTACAAATGATAAAATTAGGATCATATACTCTTCTGGAGTTTGTGAAATCCTTTACTCTTCTAGAGTTCATAAAATATTATTTACTCTTCAGGAGTTAATAAAAATCCACCAGTAGAGTCTTCAGGCTCTTAGGTTGGTGTTGAAAAACTTCACAATCTATGGGATTGTGGTAAACCTTTCTCCCAAATGTTCATTTGCCAAACAAAACTCCGCATTAGACACTCATGATAAGTAGTTTCTTTGGGAAACACTTTGAGCTTTGAATTACAATAAGTAAAATCATAATAATTTTATTCAATATAAAGAAATGAATATAAATAAATAAATAAAAGAAATTTGTATTTGTCCACTTCAGGTGGAGACATAAAAAAAATAACTTGTCAATTTATCATTTTCTTCAAGAAATGATTTTATTCATAAAATGATTCATTTGTTAACTTTGAGTGACAATTAGTCTCTATTATGTATAATTCATGTACTCCAAAAGATAATAAGTTGTATTCCAAAATATAGAAAGTTGTTCGTAAACTTTAACCATATTCTTCAAGAAATGGTACGATTGATTATTACTCACTTCAGGAAGAAGACAACTTGTATGCAACCACTTCAAGGGTTTTACTTTATACACATCGCTTCCTGGATTATTTGTGCAACTCTAAATTAAAATTTATACACTTCAGGGTATAATTTTAATTCATCTTTCGGAGATTATACACACTTATCATCAATGTAGTTCAAAGAATGAATATTGTCACTTCAAGGACAAATTTGTATTGATGAGAGAGACATTTTATGAATTTCTTTTTCATATACAACTCTTCAGGAGATGATTGCCGTTACTACAGGAACGATTTATGATTATGTGTCCATCCACTTTAGGGGATGCCTTTATATATTTCAAGAGATAATGATAAATAAATAAATAAATAAATAAATAGTTGATATAATTGATAAAACTATAAAAACATAAATAAATAAAATCAAATTGGCATATTGTCAACTTTTGGTGACAAGAAAATGAACATCTGCAAATACATGTTCGTCTACTTCTGGAGACTTGTGAAGAAACCACAATTTGCTTGTTTAGCTATAAAAATCATCGGTCCATGGATGATTACGAATTTTAAAATTTTATCTACTACGGGAGATAAATTTTATCATGATATATAAGCTAAAATATTTATCTTCTTCAGGAGATAAATAAGAATTTCATCTTCTTCAAGACATGTGATACATAAATTGTGTTTACTTTATCTACTTCATGAGATAAACTATCACTTTTGGGATGATATGCAAATTTATCAATTTATATCTACTTCGGGAGATAATGTTTGTCTACTTCTAGAGACAAAAAAATACAAATTGAAATGAATAATAAAAAACTGAAAATAAAAAAAATTCATCACTACGGGGATGATTTTCAATCGTTCACATCTACTTCAGGAGATGGTCCGTTCATCTACTTCGGGAGATGAAAGATTAAACAAATATAATTTAAATAAATTAAATTAAATAACATACATATAAAATAAATAAACATAAATAATAAATATAATTTCATCATCTCTGCGGGGATGAGATTTACCGGCTTGATCATCTCTGCGGGGATGAGATTTATCGTTTCAGCGCTTCAGGGACGAGATCAATTTATCATTCATCTACTTCGGGAGATGCGCTCGCTCATCCACTTCGGGAGATGATATATAAATTTAACAATTTTATCTACTTCAGGAGATAATATATAAATTTAACAATTTTATCTACTTCAGAAGATAATTCATCTATAATTAGAAAAAACATAAACATAAGATAAATAAAATAAATAAACAAATAATTCATCACTTCCGGGATGTAATTCGATCGATTATCACTTCAGGGATATAATAAAATAACATCCACTTCAGGGGATACGGTCGATTGATTCAATCGCTTCAGGGATTGAGATTCCACTTCAGGGGATACTACAACTTCGATTGATTCAATTGAGATTACTTTATTCGATTAATTCAATCACTTCAGAGATTGAGATTACTTTGAAATTCGATCGATTATCACTTCAGGGATATAATAAAATAACATCCACTTCAGGGGATACGGTCGATTGATTCAATCGCTTCAGGGATTGAGATTCCACTTCAGGGGATACTACAACTTCGATCAATTCATTTGAGATTACTTTATTCGATTAATTCAATCACTTCAGAGATTGAGATTACTTTATCCGCTTCAAGGGATATTACAACTTCGATTGATTCAATCACTTCAAGGATTGAGATTACTTTATCCGCTTCAGGGGATATTACAACTTCGACTGATTCAACCACTTCGGGGTTACACATCAGTGAATACTTCACAGGGGCAAAATATGCAGCCCTGAAAGTTTTAGGCCACTTTATGTAATTATATAAAATATAGGGCTAATCTGTGATTTCAAAAGGACTCTGGGCTGATTTTATAAAATAGCACCATTGTCTTCTTCGTTTCTCAATTTGCAGAGAAAGAGGGTAAAACCACCGGGAGTCGCCGTTTTGAATTTGCAGAGAGCGGCGGCGTCGGGACTCTGCTTCCTCGATCACTTCGAATCAGCGGCAAAGGTGCACTGCTTCAACCCGACAACCAGCGATCGACCGACTGCTTGAGCGAGCGGAGGCGGCGGATGACCTTCGGCCTTTCTTCTTCGTTTGGGAATCACAGATCGGCGGCGAAACTGTTTGTTTCTATTCCGACCAACGCGTGCACAAGGTTCTGCGACTACTCTTCCTCCATCACCGTCGTTCCGACGCCATCGGAACGTGGATCGATGGATTCCGACCTATTGGAGATCGAAAGGGCAAACCTTTGCGGGGCGTCTTCGAGCGGCGATGATCCCAACCTCACAATCCAAAGAAGAACAACATAAAAAAAAATCAAATTCAATTAATGCTTCAAAAGAATATTACGGTAGGGGCTAGATTGATTCAATAAATCAACGTTTCAAAGTTGAAGGAAATCAAAAGAAATTGGGGAGGCGTAGTAATGAGGTCGGCGAAGATGGCGATCGGCGCAATTCAAGACACAGCGACGCCGTCGGTGGAGGTTGCAGCGGAAGGAGCCAGGGTGGCTCGTCGGAGAGCAAAGGCACTTACGGCCTGATTTCGCGGCGGCGGTTGGTGGTGATTTTTGGAAGCCATCGTTGATGGGAGGAGAGGTTTTTGATTGGGAGGTTGATGCGGCATGATCGGAGAACAATTAGGGTTTTAGAAACTATCGTGCTGATAACGTGTGATAAACCGAAGATAAGAGAAGAGAGGTAGAGAGAAGAGAGGAGGAATTGATGTATTCATTAGGGTTCCAAAGGACCCATTATATAGGAGTATACAAAGGGAACTAGGGTTTCTAGTGTTTATCCATCCCAATATAATAATACAAGATAATATTATAACAATTATAAAAATGTGAGATTTTTTAGGGCGAAATATACATTAATATATGTCCATTAATGTGTAATTAATAAATTGATGTGGGAACATTTTAATTATAATTAGAAAATGTGATATATAAAAAAGTAGTTGTCGGTTTTGAGAAAAAGTACTAAATTTTATATGATGCACTTAATTACAAGAGTTGCTGTAACGGTAGAAGCTATTCACGGCTTGCGTTGTATCCCGAGTTCGACTCTCTACAGGAACGGGCAGCCTGCAATTTTTATTAAGTTATATTAGGCGCGGGTGCTGGACGCGCTGGGGAGCTGTGGTATGCGAGTGGGATTCGCATGGGACGTGCGAGATGGCCAGGTGGCGAGTGGGGTCCGAATTTTTTTCCAGATTTTTTTAATCTACGTGGACCAATCAAAAACACATCTTGGACCAATCAAATTACTTCTTTCCTTCTCACTTTTGGAGTTATATATATATATACATATATATACATAGGGTTGGGTTCAGGTAAGAAGCATACCAAAAGTGAGAAAGAAATAAGTAATCTGATTGGTCCAAACGGAATAAAATAATATAAATTCATCTTAAAAAACGCGTCCCTAAATAAATATTTCTGCGCGTCCCCTAGGCTCCCAAGGCGCTCACCGCTTCCCAAATCGCACCGCCCAGCGCGTGAGCTACACGCGGCATCCATTCCCAAATTCGCACGTAGCCGCTGGCCACTATTCACAAAATTAATTTGAGGTGTTGGGGGATTGAATACCTTAGACCTTTTGCTCCTCTCTTAAATTTAGATTGGCAAACCACTATACCAAGACACACTTCTTGATATTAATAGGTATTTAATTTCTTTTACTCTTTTTCCTATGAACTTTACTTATTATAAAATTCAATTAACATCTTTAATTTATATTTTTTTCCAAATTGTAACTAAAATATTGTCATCTAATTTATTTAATTACACCTTAATAGACATGTTAAAATACATTTCACCCTGAACCACTTGGTATAAAAACACTGAACCACTTGGTATTAAAACCCTGAACCACTTGGTATAAAAATCCTGAACCACTTGGTATAAAAACACTGAACAACTTGGTATTAAAACCCCGAACCACTTGGTATAAAAATCTTACACCACTTGGTATAAAAACTCTGAATCACTTGGTATTAAAACCCTGAAACACTTAATATTAAAAGCCTGAACCAATTGGTATTAAAATAAAATACTTCATGAAGTGGTTCACAGGGTTCACAAGTTATAAAGAAGTGGTTCATGAAGTCATAAAGAAGTGGTTCATGAACCTAAAAATTTTCAAATTTTTATAATTTAATTTTTTTTTAAATGATATTAAATATATTAAAATAAAATGTTTCATGAACCACTACTCTTTATTTGATGAACCATTAGAATTTATTTCATGAACCACTACTATTTAATAATTATAAAATTTTCATTCTTCTTTTACTTTCTTTTAATGTTTATTTTTAATTAATTAATTAATTAATTAATTTTCTTTCAAAATAAAATCGTTCACTAAACCAATCTCTATTTAGTCACTGTACCTCTCTCTATTTAGTCACTGAACCTCTCTCTATTTAGTCAATAAACCACTAAACCAATCTCTATTTAATCACTGAACCAACCTCTATTAATTCAGTCACTAAACCAACCTCTATTCAGTCACTGAACCAACCTATTTAGTCACTGAACCAACCTCTATTTAGTCACTGAACCAACCTCTATTTAGTCACTGAACCAACCTTTATTTAGTCACTGAACCAACCTATTTAGTCATTGAACTAACCTCTATTTAGTCACTGAACCAACCTCTATTTAGTCACTGAACCAACCTCTATTTAGTCATTGAATCAATCTTAACCAAATATTGTGAACCAATCTCTACATACATGTATTCGAAACAAAATGGAATTAAGAAATCGTTCTTGTTTCTTTCCAATTACATGAATGATTAGATTTTTTAACATTAATAATGAACCAATTACCATAAATTAATGAACCAATTACCATAAAATTTTAATTATTTTTTTATATTTTTTTAAATAAAATGGTTCATGAACCAATAATATTTACTTCGTGAACCACTTATATTTAGACGTGCTGAACCACTTGATTTCAAACCCTGAACTACTTAGTATTAAAACTCTGAACAACTTATTTAAAATCCTGAACAACGTAGTATAAAAATATTGAACCACTTGGTATAAAAACTCTGAACCACTTGGTATAAGAACACATAC
Source organism: Persicaria maculosa (assembly GCA_963922045.1). Taxonomy (NCBI): domain Eukaryota; kingdom Viridiplantae; phylum Streptophyta; class Magnoliopsida; order Caryophyllales; family Polygonaceae; genus Persicaria; species Persicaria maculosa. The sequence continues at coordinate 46,072,291 of OY998255.1, forward strand.
GAATTGAACATGTGAGCCAATAAAATAAAAAGAAACCAATAAAATAAAGAAGTTTCGTGGGTGATTTAATTAGCTCAATTGATTGTTTCATTTTAGTAGCAACCAAAGAAACAAATCAAACCCACAGTAAAAAAACAAGAAAGGAGCCAACTGTGTAAAGGGGGTAAAGGAGGCAAGGAGCAGCTTCCACCGACGCCTCCAGTTCTGAGCAATTCGCTGATTCTCGAAGCCCTACCCGGGGAGATTACTCATCTCTTTCTTTCGGTATAGCCCATTAGGTTGATAACTTTATTGTTTTTTTTCTGGCCTCTCAGTTTCAATCCGGAAAACAACAGATGAAAGAGATCGACGAGCACAGGATCAAATCAAAGCTGAATCCACTAGATCCGATATACAAAAGTAGCAGCAACGCAATGGGCTGGATTAATTGAACCCTTTTAGCTAGCTGGATCACCCATATCTTCGTTCTGAAATTTTATTCATCTTCTTCATTTTCTGGTTTGAGAAATATAAAACTGCACAATCGGCCCAAGACAAGTAGAGTTGAGAGCCAACGCTATGGGAGAGAGAAGTAGGCCATCGATTAAAACTGAAATTGAGGACAAACAGCCCTAAAATCAACACCAACGGAGGCGCGGCTGATGGAGGAAGACGACCCCGACGAAAGACGTTGCCGAAGGCTGAGGGACAGGGGCGGCGGCGATGCGAGGGAGGAAGGAGGAGGAGGAGCAAGATCGATTCCAATCCCTAGCCTTCGACTCCGACTCTATAGTTGCAGCGGCCGAGCTCGCTCTAGGGCGCTGGTGAACGCGAGCTCTGATTGGAATGAGGCAAGGCAAACGGAGAAGAGGGAGGGATGAACGGAGGAAGCCATGGGTGAGGGCCGTGAGGCTGAGCGCGAGAAGAAGAAGGAGAAACCGGAGGGAGATCTGAGAGCAATAGGGCGGATGAACGGGAAGCCCTAAACATCCCTTTTCTTTTGGATTTTTGGATCTGAGGAAGGGAGCGATTGAACATAAGCGCGTGAGGGTGAAATTTAAGTCAGCCAATCAAGTCACTTCTTTCTTTCTTACCAGATTAATTTATTCTCACTTGAACCCTCCCCTATATACATACATACATACATATATATATATATACACACACACATAGGGAGTGATTCTCTTGTGCACACCTCTTAAGGTGTATCTAGTGCACAAATAATAGTCATTGATCATAGTGGATCGGATGGCCTACATTCCTCCATGTGTCCGGGTGATTTTTTTAAATAAAAAAAAAAATCATCCTTCAACACAAATCTGGGAGAGTAGGCGCGTGTGAGTGGGGTAAATTAAAACCCTAGTCTTCTTCCTCCCGTTCCGCTCTCTCAACCAGTTGTCCCCTGCGATTCTGCGAAGCTTCGACCGTCTTCAAGAACCACCAATGGTCCCCTTCCTCAGAAATTGACACCATCTCCGGCGACTACAGCGTTTCTTCTAGGCGGAATCGGCGGCGACGCATATCAGAGAAGCTCGGAGGCGATTTTCCGACACACATAGGCGAATCGGAGCCGGTGGTAGATTCGGCAGCGCACATAGGGCGGCGGCGATTCGTCGAATCGTGGTGCTCTTTCTCTCTCTGGTTGGTGCAAGGGTTTCAGAAACGGACTACATCAATGGGTAAACTTGCTAGTTTGAGATTTTGGAAATATTTGGTGGATTTGTGCATACCGACTAGTGATTCATCTGTCTCCAAATGTATTCAGCGATTATATGGATTTTTTTGGGGGATTGGTTGTTTGATTGGTTACGTTGTTTGATTTTAAGGCTTTCTCCTAACTTTTGCCTAGTTTATTCAACGATTTAAGGGACTTTTTAGTGTGTGTGTGTGTTTGCTTGAGTGGTTAGGTTGTTTGGTTGGGGGATTATGTGCTTGATTGGTTAGGGAATTTAGGGATTTTTTTGGGTGATTATTTTGTTTTCCCTAAATTTTATTTTATACAATATTTACATGTTTATTGAATATTGAATGCTAAATTGATTGGTATTTTTGGGTGATTGTTTGATTGAGTTGTCAAGGGGTTTGATTGCGGTTTGTTGGTGTTTTTGTTGGGTGATTGTTGGTGTTTTCTTATGGGAGGGTGGTTTTGGTGGTATTAAAAATGATTTATTGGGTGATTATTCAACCGAATGAGCTTCTTTGGTTGAGATACCAAGGATAATGGATTATTCGTTTAAATAGCAAAGTTTATTCAGTGGTTGAGATACCAAGGATAATGGATTATTCGATGAAATAGCAAAGTTTATTCAGATTAATAGAAGTTAATTTGACTAGGAAAGATATGTGGTATTATTCGGTGAAATATCAATGTTTATTCAGATGAATGAAGTTATTTTGACTGCACATATTTACTTGATTTGAATGCAACTATGGGTTAAAAAATATGGATAAGAAATCGTGATTCAGTTGTTTGGTCATTGTTTGTGGACGCTTTTTACTTGAATATTGTCATTTTTGAGTGATTATTTATCATGGGTGGCGGTTTTTTTGTGTCAATGGATGTTTGAGATTCTAGTTATGGAGGATTATTCGGTTAAAAACCAACTGTTATTAAAATGAATGGATTATTCAGTGAAATATCAAAGTTTATTCAGATGAATAGAAGTTATTTTTATTAAAAAAGATATGTGGTCTGGATATATGTTGTTTTGGATTAGGGAGAAAGAGGATGTTGTTGAGGTCCGCTGGAAAAAGTAGAAATTTTGAAACACAGGCATTCTCAAACAAGAGAACGGTGTACTCCGATGACTTCGTATCGGATGTGGTATTTGAATGTGGATGATTTTTCCAACAATATCCGACTTGTTGGTGATTATTCAGAGGGTTAGGGTTTTTTTTTGGGTTGCCGTTTGTTTGATACATCAATCTATGATGTATTATTCAGTTAAATAACAAGGTTCATTTATGTGAATTGATGTTTTTTCCATGAAAAGTTCCACAAGATGTGAATGTAATTAATGGGGATTTCATAGCAAATATATGGATTTGTGATTGTGGAAGATTATCTCAATCTTTACAAATAAAAAAAAAGATAGGGATAAAAGAAAAAAAAAAAGGAAAGCTTGATTTGAATGCACATCCTCTATCAAAGATCTAAATTTTAAAAAAAAAACGTAATGCTTGTTTTATTATTTGGTGTGCAGGAACCACCATAAGGCCAAGATCTGAATTGATCTAAATTAAAAAAAAAAAAGCTTGTTTTTAATTAAATTGGTGATCGAGACCCACCACAAGGTTAAATGGTTGCGGGCCCCACCATACTCAAAAATCCCAACAATCCAATTCCCCTCTATATTCACACGCGCTCACGGGAGATGTTCAAAGAGAGTATGGCCAATATTGTGTATTAGTGTGCGGGCCCTACTATTTTTTATTTTTAAAAAAATAGAAAAAATCTTTTTAATCTCATCCATTCATTTACACTCGATCGATGACTCAAAAACGTGCACAAAGTACACCCTAAGGGGTGTGCACAAAGTACCCATACTCTATATACATATATGTGTGTGTACACATACATACATACATACATATATATATATGTATATATACATACATACATACATACATACATATATACATACATACATACATATATATATATATGTATAGAATGTCGTTCAAATGTTAACAAGTCTTACGGTGTTAAATGTTAACAAGTCTGAACCATTGATTGAAGAGAATGGATGGTTGTGTTAATTATGTATTTTTCCCTTTTTTTATAAGAAAAATAGTAGGGCCCATTGTGTGAATTGGTTTACCTACCAACATACGCGCGTGTTGTTGATTGCTGAGAGATACGGCTTGATTTTTGAGTGTGTTTACTGTTTGGGTTAGTGGGCCTGATTGGGATTTTTTTTTGTGAGTTTTCCTAAAAAAAAATAAGAAGTAGATTATTGTGAATTTTTTAGTGGCCCTGATTGCTCTAAGAAATCACAACTAATTGACAATATACATATGAATAATTAATTTCTTGTTATTAACGAATAGTGACTCTAAACTTGCCGAATATACGATAAATTTATAAACAATTTTAGATAGAGTTTGAATTTCAACAAACCTATATCTAATTGCCCTTATACTTATGAATAACTTCTAAGTATCAACGAATAGTGATTCTGAACTTGTCGAATAGTTGATAAATTCATGAGTTTGAATTTCAAGAAACCTACACCTAATTACCCATATTAGGGGTGGGCGCGGGACAGGACGGGACGGGATGAGGGTCGTCCCGCGTCCCGTCCCGCGTAATTTTTGCGGGACGGGACCGGGACGGGATTCACTACTTTTTTTTCAATCCCGCGCGGGCCTTGTCCCTCACGGGACGGGACGGGACCGGGACGAGACGGGCCATGTCCCTCAAATAAAAAACATTATGAAAAAAATCTAAAATTCTTATATATTTTGCGGTTTTCAAAAGCATAACATATATAAAGTTATAATATTTTCTTGTATATATAATACGGGACACATTATACATATAATTACACATAATATAAAAAATATATACAGTATGCATATATGTAGATATAACTGTGTTACAATATATGTGTACGTATATGTATGTATACAGTGAGTAAGAACTAAAGAACACCAGAAAAAAGTTCAAAAAACAGTAGTATACAATACACTGACAGAGTATGTATTATATTTCGAGAGCCTGTGCTCTTGTTCCACCAAAAGAAAATAGTGTGTATTTAATAATAATAATAATAATAATAATAATAATAATAATAATAATAATAATAATAATAATAATAATACTAATAATAATATGCGGGACGGGACGGGATTTGCGGGATAAGAAATCCTCGTCCCGCGTCCCGTCCCGCATAATTTTTGCGGGACGGGATTCATTATTTTTTTTTCAAATCCCACCGGGATCGGGACGGGACCGGGAGGGGCCCGGGATTTGCGGGATTTGTGCCCACCCCTAACCCATATAGATATGAATAATTCCTGATTATCAACGAATAATAACTCTGAATTTGCCGAATATTCGATAAATTAATGAGTTTGAATTTCAAGAAACCTACATCTAATTGCCCCCATACATATGAACAATTCCTAATTATCAACGAATAATAACTCTGAATTTGCCGAATATTCGATAAATTAAGGAGTTTGAATTTCAAGAAACCTACATCTAATTACCCCCATACATATGAATAATTTCTAATTATCAACGAATAATAAATCTGAATTTGCCGAATATTCGATAAATTAATGAGTTTGAATTTCAAGAAACCTATATCTAATTGCCCCCATACATATGAATAATTTCTAATTATCAAATAATAATAACTCTGAATTTGCCGAATATTCGATAAATTAATGAGTTTGAATTTCAAGAAACCTACATCTAATTGCCCCCATACATATGAATAATTTCTAATTATTAACGAATAATAACTCTGAATTTGCCGAATATTCTATAAATTAATGAACAATTTTTAAGAAAGTTTGAATTTCAAAAAACTCACATCTAATTACCCACATACATATGAATCACTTGATTATTATTCGATGGTATTACAAAATTATTCGGTTATTTATGTCATTTTAACAAATAAGTAAAAATTCTTCGATGGTATCGCTTGATTTATTCGATGGTATAAAAAGCACAAAATCGAACCATACATATGAATAATTCGGCTTTTTCTCCCGAATACATCTTAAATCCCATGAAAACCCACAAAATCGATCTATCATCACACACAATTCGCTACAAATCCTCACAAAACAATCGAATAATCGACAATAAGACACCATAAACCAATTTCACCCCTAACCATACCACCAAAATAAATAAATAAAACTACAATGTCCGAACATGAAGACAATGAACACAAGCACTGCACAACAAATTTGACATTACCTATGGTGCAAAATGTTCGAACAAATTACATCCCCACTTCAATGGAACAAGTGAACAACAAGAGGAATTTTGCAATTTAACAAAACCTAGAAATTGGGTGTTTATGAAATTTACCTAAATACCTTCAATGGAGGAGAGAGAGGCCAGAGGTGGTGGCTGGAGGTGCTCGACGGGATGGCTCGGAGCCGCTGCGCGCTCAGGAGGGGTAGCCGATCGGAGCTTCTGGGTTGGGATGAGGGATGCGGGAGAACCACTCCTTCCAATCGGCGTCTTCGCACCCACCTCCAACAGCCGGAAGTGACAAATATTAGTGATAAATGATAATTAGAATAATTATCCTGTTTTTGTAATTTGAAATTCAGTTGAGATATTTTAGGCGTCTGAATTTATGCTTCTGTTGTGTATATATATTTGCTTCTATGATGAATAAGAAATAAACAGATTCATTTGTTCTCTACATCTCTCTTAACATGGTATCAGATTTTTATTAAGCCTAAATCGATCCTCACAAAACGCTTCTCAAACAACCATGGCAGCCGAGTTTGCTACTCAAATTCCCAATCCACGTGAACCAACTTGCCCCTTTACTGTTGTTATCCTCTCCAACATCCTCAAACTTCACTCTACAAATTATCTAACTTGGAAAATCCAGATCCAAGCAAGGGGTCTCCGCTCCTCACAAATTATCTAACTTCGGCGAAACAATTCTGGGACAACCTGCGTAAGACTTATGGCAATAGTTCTCGCAGCCATATCAAGATGATCAAGGAGCGTCTCCGCTCCTCACACAAGGGGTCTCTCACCGTCACTGATTATATGAGAAAGTGAAGGTGTCTGCTGATCTTCTGGCATCCCTTCAGGCTCCCGTATCAACCGAAGACATCATAGATTATGTTCTTCGTGGTCTAGACGAACCATACAAGCCGGTGGTTCATGCCATCAACGCTCGAGATACATCGATTTCATTCGAGGAGCTTCATGAGAAGCTACTTAATCATGAGTTGAGTCTCATGCAAGATGCAAAGATGAACGCTGGTCCTACAGTAGCATTCAATGCTCAAACAAAGTCCACGAACAAAGGTAAAGGTAAGCATCCCTCAACTCAACAAGCATGGCAGCCCTCCATCCCATCTCAAACCAACTCCACCCGACAACCCTGGCAACAGTCCACAAGACCCTCTACCCCTATGCAACCATCGGTCAACAAACCCTTTCGGGGGCGTTGTCAATGGTGCAAAGAAATAGGTCACGTCCTCACCCAATGCCCAGTCTTCCGCCAACTACATCCAACCGTAGCTCTCCCATCCTCTGCTAGGTTTCCTGCGGCTCCACCTCAAGCCAATGTTGCAACCTCCTCCCTGACTCAAAACTGGCTAGTGGATAGTGGTGCCTCGCACCACGTTACAAATGATTTAAACAACCTAGCAATACACTACCCGTACAATGGGCCTGATGAGATGGTTGTGGGTGATGGCACAGGTTTACAAATCTCTCACTCTAGCACTTTATCATTACCATCTAATTCTCAAGTTTTTTCCCTTCAAGATGTTCTCTGTGTTCCTTCAATGTCAAAAAATATTTTGTCTATGTCTAAACTCACTAAAAGCAGTCAATATGCCGTTGTTTTCTTATCTGATTCCTTTTTCATACAGGACATCATGTCCAAGAAAATCCTAATTCAAGGTCCTTGTGTTGATGGAGTTTACTTATGGCCTACCTCTCCACCAGTAGTCAATTCCCTCCAAAAGTCCAGATCGGCCTCTCTCCATCATCGGCTTGGTCATCCGTCGACTGCAGTTTTTCAATTTCTAGCTAAAAATTTCAATTTGTGTAATTTCCCTTTCAGACAATTAGATTGTACTTCGTGCAGTGTCAATAAAAGCCACAAGCTTCCTTTTTATGAATCTAGCATTGTGTCTACTCATCCTCTTTAGGTGGTTTATTATGATGTTTGGAGCTCTCCGGTTATGTCCTACGATGGTTTTCGATACTATGTCATCTTCGTCGATCATCACACCCGTTATAGCTGGATTTTCCCAATGAAAAATAAATCTGACACAAAGCCTACCTTCATCAAATTTAAAGCCTTGGTGGAAAATTTATTTAACTTCAAAATCAAAATCTTCTATTCAGACAATGGAGGAGAATATCTGGCCCTGCGTCACTTCCTTGGGATGGCAGGAATAACTCATCTAACATCCCCACCACACACCCCTGAACATAATGGCATATCTGAACGCAAGCATCGACATGTCGTTGAAACTGGCTTGTCTCTCTTAACTCATTCAGGAATGCCTCTGGATCATTGGCCCCATGCCTTGATTACAGCAACATATTTGGTCAATAGATTGCCTACTTCTCTTCTCCAAAACGAGTCTCCTTACTTTAGACTGTGACACGTAGTGCCAGATTATCACAAATTGAAGAGTTTTGGTTGCCTGTGCTATCCATAGTTAAGACCTTATAATGCTCATAAACTTCAACCCAAGTCCATTCCATGTGTGTTCATAGGTTATTCATCCACTCAAAGTGCATATCAATGCTTGGATCCAGTTACTCGTCGGATATATACCTCTCGTCATGTTAAATTTGTAGAGGATATATTTCCATACAAAACATTGCCTAATACTCTACCCTCATCCACTACGGTTCCTGAATGGACATCCCTTTCAATACCCAATTTTCAACCCCAATTTCCTCATGTCGTCATCTCTATGCCAAATCCAAATTCTACCCAAAATCCTATATTATCCCAACAACTCAATATTCTATCTACCCATCCCCCACAAAATCAGGACACACAAAACCCAATCCCTCTCCCTCTCATCCGTTCAAACAATCAAGTGGACCCACTACCTATCTCACCCAATCAAGGTTCACCAACCCCTCCGGCCCCTATCCCACTTCTGTCACAAAAGCCATTGCCAAATCCTAAGCCACCAAAGAAACGCCAACCTCCAAAACCAACTATAGCTCCTGCAGCGTCAATCCCTACCCGCCCTGGGCCGGTCACTCGCTCCCAAAAGAACAAAACAAAGCCTATCAATAAACTCAATCTTCATGCCCACAAATCATCTTCTCCTCCTCAAGAGCCTTCCACCATTACTCAAGCCCTAAAGAGCCCAGAGTGGAGGAAAGCTATGCAAGCTGAGTACGATGCTCTATGCTCAAATAACACGTGGGATCTTGTTCCAGCGTCACCGTCCTATAATCAAGTTGGCTGCAAGTGGGTATTCGGAATTAAATATCGGTCGGATGGTGAGGTGGAGAAGCTTAAAGCAAGGCTTGTTGCAAAGGGTTTTCATCAACGATCTGGTTTGGACTACAAGGAGACCTTCAGTCCTGTTGTTAAACCGGTAACTGTAAGAATCATCCTCACTTTGGCTATCTCGAAGGGATGGCGCCTCCACCGACTTGATGTGAACAATGCCTTCCTTCAAGGCACGTTGTATGAAGACGTCTACATGACCCAACCTCCTGGATTTGTTGACGGTACTTATCCGACTCACTTGTGCAAGCTCCGCAAAGCCATTTATGGCCTTAAGCAGGCGCCAAGGACATGGTACAATGAACTCAAAGCTTTTCTTCTATGCGCTGGGTTTGTCAACTCCATTGCCGATGCTTCCTTGTTTATTTATCGACATGATCAACATCTCATCTACTTGTTGGTCTACGTCGAAGATATCATCATTAAACCGGCAATACATCTTCAGTGATAGATCATTTCATCACTTGTCTGGCTGCAAAATTCTCGCTCAAAGACCTTGGCCCATTGTCATACTTTCTTGGGGTAGAGGTGATTTCAACTCCTACTGGAATATTTCTGTCGCAAAGGAAATATGTCATTGATTTGCTAATCAAAGCAGGGATGGCTGCAACAAAGTCAGTTGCAACACCGATGTCTACCTCGCTACTTTCAAAGACAGGCGGAACGCGGCTTCCTTCTCCAACCGAATATCGTGCTCTAGTGGCCAGTTTGCAGTACTTAGGTCTTACAAGACCAGACATTGCATTCACTGTTAGCAAGCTATCACAATATATGCAAACACCAACATCGGACCACTGGTGTGCACTAAAAAGGTTGTTGCGGTATCTCTCAGGCACTCTGCATTTTGGTGTCAATATCCACTCCAATTCCTCTCCAATCCTACATGCTTTTTCAGATGCTGATTGGGCAGGAGATCGAGATGACTTTGTGTCTACGACAGGCTATATTCTTTATCGTGGGCGCACTCCTGTGTCATGGAGTTCACAAAAACAACGGTCGGTCGCCAGGTCGTCGACGGAGGATGAGTACAAAGCCTTAGCCGACACTGCTGCTGAAGTTTTGTGGGTGCTTCATCTTCTTGAAGAGTTAAAAGTTTCCATAATTCAGCAACCAGCCATCTACTATGATTATTTGGGCGCGGTGAGCCTAAGTGCCAATCCAGTGTTTCATTCTAGGATGAAGGATATCGGTCTTGCATATCACTTTGTGAGGGAACAAGTGTACAAGGGGACTCTTCGGGTAAGTCATGTCACTACAAATGATCAGCTCGCTGATGCCTTAACAAAGCCACTCCTTCGTCCAAGGTTTCAAGAACTCATTTCCAAGCTTCACCTCACTGCAAGTTTGCCTAGCTTGAGGGGGAATATTAGTGATAAATGATAATTAGAACAATTATCCTGTTTTTGTAATTTGAAATTCAGTTGAGATATTTTAGGCTTCTGAATTTATGCTTCTGCTGTGTATATATATTTGCTTCTATGATGAATAAGAAATACACAGCTTCGTTTGTTCTCTACATCTCTCTTAACAACAAAGAGGTCTGATGCTCACTCTCGCTCCTCCGATTGCACCCACTTCTCTACCGCCGGAAGGGACAGAGAGGTCCGATGCTCTCTCTCGCTCCTCCGATCGATCGCCCCAACTTCTCTTTCCCTCTCCTCTTTGGTTGAAGAAGTGTGACTGCGTGAGGGATAAGGTTTGACGGGTTTGAAATCAGGCGCACATGTTAAGGAGTGATCTTGTGTTTTTTCCATTTTAATTTACAAATAATTTAAAATGTCGAATAATCTCAGCCTTTCATTTGCACCAAATCAATGGTCAATATTTGTTAACACTTAACACAATAAGGAGTGTTTACACATGACCTATCCTCTATACATATATATATATATATATATATATATATATATATATATATATATATATATATATATAATACTACGTTTAAACACTTTTATAATATATACTAATTTTAAAGAATGTATTTATCTCACAAAATCTCATAATATAAAAATTATAATAATAAACTAACCAAAATAAGTTACAAATTATATCTTATAATAATATAACATAATAACACAAGAATCAAACATGTCTATATAGATATAACATATAACAAAAATTCATTAAGCCGACACCCAATAGCCCATGCTCAGCCCGAGACCCAAACCCATACCCAGACTAACCAATCTCCCAACCCGGAAAGGATCCGACCCGCCCTGCCCTATCTGAAGAGAAAAGGAACCCGGAAGGGGAATTCGGATCAGGCCCACAACCCGAAAATTAGGCTCAATATTTCGGAAGAAAGTAACCCGTCTCCCTCCTGGAAAGTACTCTGCAACTCCGACGGAAAACAGAAGGAAAAGAAGAGATCCAGGCCTCCTGCCGGCGGCCGTTTCAACCCGAGACGTCCCCCACCTGACCGACAACAAATCCCGACCACAACCCAAACAAGGAGACTCAAACAAGAGTGAAGGAGACGGAGAAATAAAGAGATTACCGAGATTCAAATGTTCGCCGGGAAATCTTCGTCGGAGGCGCGATTGGGCTTCGTCGGAGTCGGAATCGAGTAAGCTTGATTTGGGACAGAAAGAAATAGAATAAAGGTGGAGCTTTAAGGGGTAAACCATCGGAAAAACGAAGGAAAACCATGACCGGCCTTCAAACGGAAATCAGGGTACGAAACGCGGCTCAGCGGCTTCGGAGACCTCCTGGGTGATTCCGAGCTCTTTCTGGGCGACTGCGGAAGCTCTTCGCAGTCGGAGGAAGCTGGTGAAATGCTAGCGGTTGTTCGAACAGCTGGTTGCTCAGTGATAGATTACATAGGTCTTAATATTGTATAGTGGGCTAAAAGCCCATTAAGGCCCAATACCTTTGTAACCTATATATATATGTTATATCAATGAATGGAAACCCTCAAGTAGGACTTTACATCAATTCTACAATTCTACATGGTATCACAGCCTTTTCTTCCTCACGGAACCCTAGTTTGATCCTCCCGCCCCACCTCTTCTTCCCGTCGCTGGCGTCGTCTCCTCGTCGCCTCTCTCTCTCTCTCTCTCTTTCCCCTCCTCACCGGCCTCCCGTTTGCACAAAAAAAAATCTCTTACCATGGCTCTCTACGATCACCAACATCACGCCTTCTCTGGATACTCTAGATATCCTACCCCTCGACATGTCGGTCCTCAGGCCTCTCTGACATCGCCTGACCCAGGCTATGTTCCGCCAGCTCTGCATCACGCCTTCTCCTCTACGCAGCCGACATCTTCAGACTCTTCTTGGTACATGGACACTGGTGCCACCTCCCACATGACGAACTCCTCAGGTAACCTCTCATCTATTTCTTTTAAGGGCCCTGCCCACTCTATTATCGTCGGAAATGGTGGTCGTCTTGCTACTTCGGGAATTGGCCACACTAAATTACAGACCCCAAACCACCCACTACACCTCAACAATGTCCCGATTGCCCCAAAGATTGTCAAAAACCTTATCTCTGTCCGTCGGTTCACTACTGACAACAACGTTTCCCTTACGTTTGATCCCTATGGTTTCTCTGTGAACGATCTTACTACGGGGGCTACTCGCATGAGATGTAACAGCACCGGGGAGCTCTACCCTGTCACACCACCTCTTGCGTCCAGTCAGTCGTGTCCGGTCGCCCTCTCGGCATCATCGTCCAGCCTGTGGCATGCACGCCTGGGCCATCCCAGCACTGCCGTTCTAGATGTCCTCCGTTCCCAGAACCTTATCACCTGTACTAAAGACCCACGCTCTGGTTTATGCTCTTCCTGCCAACTAGGCAAACATGTCAGACTGCCGTTCCAACGGTCTTTGACCTCTACCCTTGCTCCCTTTGATATCATTCAGAGCGACATTTGGACCTCTCCCGTGCCTAGCAAGGAGGGTCACAAGTACTACCTCTTGTTTCTTGATGATTACACTCATTACTTATGGGTCTTCCCGTTGCATTTCAAGTCCCAAGTGTTTCCTGTCTTTGCCAGATTCCATACCTACATCAAAACACAGTTTCACATGTCCATCAAATGTTTCCAATGTGACAATGGTCGTGAATTTGACAACAAAGACTTTCACTCCTTCTTTGCCGCAAATGGGACCTCCTATCGCTTGTCTTGCCCCTATACTTCTCAGCAGAATGGAAAGGCAGAAAGAATCATCAGAACCATTACCAACATGATGCGTTCTCTCCTCTTCCACGCATCTATTCCCCTTCCCTATTGGCCTCACGCCTTATCCACCACATGTTATCTCCTAAACATTCTCCCTTCCACTACCCTACACCATCGCTCACCAGCTCAGACACTTTATTACGCCGAGCCTAGGTATGAACACCTTCGCACCTTCGGGTGCTTGTGTTTCCCAAACCAGTCCTCCACAGCCCCGCACAAGCTTCACCCGCGCTCCACTCCATGTGTCTTCCTAGGCTATCCGTCTGATCATCGCGGTTACATTTGCCTCGATATCAAGACCCACAAGATCATTCTCTCACGTCATGTCACCTTTGATGAGTCGCGATTTCCCTTTGCGTCTCCCACACCCCCTGTGTCTCCGTCAGAGTCTGAGTCACCATTCCCTCACTTCCTTTTTCCCCAGAGCTCTCCCGGTGCTCCTGCTTCTCCCCCAACACCACCACCACCACCACCCCCCACCACCAGACCACACACCCGCAACGTCTCCGGTGTCTTCCGACCCCGTCAGATCGTCTCCATGACCACCGCTCATCACCCCGCTATCCACCTCCCATCACCCCGCCAAGAAGCCTCCCGTCACCTACGTGCGGCGCCCGCAGCAGGGCATGCGGCGCCCGCCGCATGTCCAAATGCTGCGCCCGCAGCCTTACACCCTTCCCTGGCGGCGCCCACCGCAAGTCATGCGGCGCCCGCCGCAAGTCATGCTGCGCCCGCCGCCAGTCATGCTGCGCCCGCCGCCAGTCATGCGGCGCCCGCCGCCAGTACAAATGCTGCGCCCGCAGCATTACACCCCTCCCTGGCGGCGGCCGCCGCAATACATGCGTCGCCCGCCGCAACCCTCGCCGCCTTTGATCCGCCCGCCGCCTCTTCCCCTTACTTAGCCCCTCTTGCCCCCGTCCTTCCCGACTCCCATTCACCCTCTGCCCCCACCCAGACCTCCCTCTCCCCCGTTCCCACCTCCCACAAAACAGCCCTCCTCGACCCGAATTGGCAGGCGGCTATGCTTGACGAATACAGGGCCCTTACGAAGAATGGTACTTGGGTTCTTGTTCCTCGCCCTCCGGAGGCGAACGTCATTCGCTGTATGTGGCTTTTTCGTCACAAGTTCCGCTCTGATGGGACGTTGGAGCGCTACAAGGCCCATCTTGTGGTGAACGGTAGATCTCAGCAGGCCGGTATTGATTGTGATGAGACCTTCAGCCATGTGGTCAAGCCTGCCACTATCCGAGTGGTCCTGAGTCTGGCTTTGTAGCGCAACTGGGCCATCCATCAGTTAGATGTCAAGAACGCCTTTCTGCATGGTCATCTAAATGAGACAGTTTACATGTTTCAGCCGCCGGGGTTTACTGATGCTGAGCGTCCAAAGCATGTCTGTCTCCTCAAGCGCTCTCTATATGGTCTGAAACAGGCTCCGCGGGCGTGGTTCCAGCGTTTTGCCTCTCATCTGCTCCGTTTGGGTTTCACTGGCAGCCGTTCGGATACGTCTCTGTTTATCTATCGCAGAGGCTCAGACTTGGCATTCCTGCTACTTTATGTCGACGACATCATTCTCACCGCCTCTTCTGATGCTCTTCGGACGTCGATAATCTCGCAGTTGAGTGCGGAATTCGCCATGTCTGATTTGGGTCAGTTGTCTTACTTCTTGGGAGTTGCTATTCAACGGCATGCATCTGGTCTGTTTCTCTCACAAAGTAAGTATACTGCAAAGATTGTTTCTCGGGCTAAGATGGTCAACTGTAATCCCGTCGCAACCCCAGTCGATACATCCAACAAGCTCAGTGCTCATTCTGGTCCTTTGGTTGACAATCCCACACTGTACAGGAGCCTCGCCGGTGCTCTTCAGTATCTCACTTTCACCAGGCCTGATATCAGTTACGCCGTTCAGCAGATCTGCTTGTTCATGCATGCCCCTAGGGAACCTCACTTTCAGGCAACGGCACCTTCGAGCTCGGCACCACCATCACTCCTTCCTCTAAGCTTGATCTTGTGGCTTACACTGATGCGGATTGGGGTGGTTGTCCAGACACACGTCGCTCCACGTCTGGTTACTGTGTCTTCCTCAATGACACTCTTGTATCTTGGTCAGCCAAGCGTCAGTCCGTTGTGTCTCGCTCCAGCGCTGAAGCCGAATACAAGGGTGTTGCCAACATTGTCTCTGAGTGCTCTTGGCTCCGCAATCTCCTGCTTGAGCTACGATGCCCCTTGCAGAAGGCCACTCTAGTCTACACTAACAACGTCTCCACCGTCTACCTGGCTAGCAACCCAGTCCAGCATCAACGCACGAAGCACATTGAGCTTGATCTCCACTTCGTCAGGGACAAGGTTGCCATTGGACATGTCCGCGTTCTACATGTCCCGTCCTCTTATCAGTACGCTGATATATTCACCAAGGGTTTACCTAGACAGTTGTTCATTGATTTTCGTTCCAGTCTCACTGTACGGACCCCTCCCGTTTCGACTGCGGGGGTTTGATAGATTACATAGGTCTTAATATTGTATAGTGGGCTAAAAGCCCATTAAGGCCCAATACCTTTGTAACCTATATATATATATATGTCATATCAATGAATGGAAACCCTCAAGGAGGACTTTACATCAATTCTACAATTCTACACTCAGCTTGATCGGAGAGGCTCCTTCTTCTTACCTTTGATGAAACAGGGCAAGTGGTGTGGCCTCCGGCGGCTTCTGTAGGGGAAAAGATGGAGGAAGGGTGGCGTCTGGTAGTTCCTGGTGGCAGAGGCAAATGAGAAGAGGTGGTGAGGTGGTGTTAGAGGAAAAGTAGTGGAATAAATAATTAGTTAAACCAACTCCGTATCCAAACAAATAAAATACAACAAACCCTCATGTTGTAGTGGTATGGAATCAGGATCGAATCCACGAGGA
Source organism: Persicaria maculosa (assembly GCA_963922045.1). Classification (NCBI taxonomy): domain Eukaryota; kingdom Viridiplantae; phylum Streptophyta; class Magnoliopsida; order Caryophyllales; family Polygonaceae; genus Persicaria; species Persicaria maculosa. The sequence continues at coordinate 46,088,570 of OY998255.1, forward strand.
AGCGTGTCAGCGCTCGCCAAATTAGCCCCTAAAAAGCCTTGATTTCGACTCAGAAGACCACTCGATATCGACCAAAGTGACTCGATATCGATTGTGTCAGTCGATTCCTAGTCAGACTTGCACAACAGAAAACAAGCAGAACCGAAATCGAGTACAAGAGCACTCGATATCGATCAAGCATGGGTGAAAATCGACTGTATGCAGAAACTCGAAATACGTGCAAAAAAATTAAATAAAAGATGTCGGAAAAGTGTGTCCAAAGAATATAAGAATGGATAAGAAGATTGATGAACAAAAAAGATTGCAAATTTGGGGTTTTATAAAATCAATTAACTAAAAACTTCCAAGGTCGGGGATTCATGCCACAACAATAACCATGTAAGAATTATGCCAAGTTTATAAAAGATTATGCCCTTTCCATCAAATAACTTTCGCCATTAACAATTAAGAATACTGAGGCTTTCGCATAAACCCTAATTGTTTCTACCTTTTTTATCATTAATCCAAATTCGCATTAAGATCTCTTTCGCTTCCATAATACAAATAAGGATTTACCTACTACTTTCGTAGAAGAATCATAAAAATAAGGATAGAAGATGAAATCGCATTAAAAAACATACATTTGATGCATAAACTCACATGGCTACCGTCGGGCTCACACCGACCCTAGAAGTAGGGTGACTACACGCTTCTCATCATAGTAACAAACATCAAATTCATAATAAAAATAACTACTTGCATTAAAATAAATGAAAGCTTACAACCAAATAAAGCCAAAACTTCTCTCCTCACTCCAACTCTACTCGGCCTTAGCGCTCTCTCTCTCTAGTGCACAATTGCTTGTGGAATCGAATGAAGAATGAATAAAAACCAGCCCCTATGGCTTTATTTATAGTGCTCAACCCTTGGTATCCAAGGAAGAAACAACTATATCTCTATCTACTATCTATCTATCTAATCCTAAAGATAAATGTTTGATAAATAAAATAAATAAAACAATTACAATTCCCCTAGGTAATTTAGGAATTTAACCTAAGAGGATAAAGCCTTCAAATGCTGATAGAATATCTCTTTCTTCCAAGGCAAGTAACCCAGCTCGGAATAGGACTCGTATTCGACTCGGACGACCTCTGTTGATCCACTCGATATAGACCTAAGTGGGTTGATATCGACTCGGTTTTGGCTCTGCTCGATCTTCACTCGGTTTCGGCTTGGTAAGTAGAAATCGACTATGTGTCCACTGGATATCGACCAGTCTGGGTCGATATCGACTCCTCTGCGTCGGGTCCGAGTGCTTGGCCGATTCTTGGTGTTTTGCCCACTTGATGTCGAGTATGTGGACTTGATATCGACTCAACTGTGTCGAGTCGAGTGGCTTCCTTAGCTCTTGCTCGATATCGAGTGTCGGAGGTCGATTACGAGTGCCTTGACAGTTCCTTCCTCTTCTCCGAATTGCTCGTAAAGTGTCTCGATTTATGCGAAATTAAACAAGAACTTGTGTGATCTCCATAATGGACAAATAAACATAAACTACACAAATTATGTATTATTCTAACCCAGAAATATAAAATATGTACAGAAATCGATATAAAAGTTAATGCAAAACATGGCAAATTAAGCGCACATCAGGTGGTGCTATGGGTATGATTCGGTGGTGATGAGATGTGAAGGTGGCTCGGCTTGGGTGGTCTTGAGAGGCTGAAATCTGAGGGATGAAGAGAGGGGTAAGGGAATTGAGGGTTGCTTTGTATGGAGTGAATTGTTAGAGAAGGGTTTTGGGTGTCCGGGGGAAGGGATGTAGGATTTATAGATGAAAGGAGGGAGCTGGGAGAGTGCAGAGTGTTGTGGGTTTGAGGAGGGTGAGAATGCAGGGAATCTTGCAACAGCAGAGAGAGAGAGAGAGAGAGAGAGAGAGAGAGAGAGAGAGAGAGAGAGAGAGAGAAGAAGAAGAAGAAGAAGAAGAAGAAGAAGAAGAAGAAGAAAGGAAAATAAAATAAGGGAGAATTGGTCCCCTTATATAACAAATTTGAAATCCTGAAAAAATCAAACCTGAAACCCGCTCTCTAACACAATCCCAACGCTAGAATATTTCAAAACGGAATTTTCAACTCCTCTTAAAAATGATCGAACTCAAATTAAATTTCTCAAAATAGGAGCCCAAAAACAGAATTAGAATCCGTCAAAATTTAAATTTTAAAACGATGCCAGAATTATCCATAATGATTTTTAAATCGAAATTTGTGCACGAGGACGAGATTTCTCCAAAATCTATAAATCGGATAAAATATAATACTTTATCATTTAAAATAATTTAAAAATCTCGGCCTTTACATCATCCACATCTAAAAAGAAGTCTCGTCCCCGAGACTAAAATCATTCTAAAGCAAGGGGATGAAGTTTGAAATTGGTGAGTCCAAGGATGTTGTTTGCGACAATTAATTATCTAGATCTATCTTTAGAAAGTATATCTATAGAAAGTATTTTTCTATAGAAGGATTATTGTAGATGGTTTATCTACAATAGATTTTAGATAAAATATTTTATCTATATCTACATTTATCTCTAGGATGTTCTTCCTATAGGGATTTCTCTATTATAAATAGAGGATGTAGGGTTGAATTATAAGGTGCCCGTGTATCAATCAAAGCAACACAATAATAAGAAACTCTAGATGCAGAGAGGTTTTTTCTTTGCAGGATGTTCTGCGCGGTTCTTGCCAGAACATGGAAATCATTTGTGCCCTATTGTTCAATCTCTTTCTCTTTCACGATATTCACTCGAGGAAATTCACAACAATTGGTATCAGAGTCAGGTTAGACGATGACATCCGGTGCGAAATTCAAGGTTCCGCGTTTCGACGACATTGGAAATTTTGGTCTTTGGCAACGACGAGTGAAGGACCTGCTGACTCAGCGGAGAATGTTAAAGTCGTTGAATGAGACAAAGCCTGAGGCAGTGAAAGAATATGGATGGGAGAAGATACAAGATGCATCGTTGGGTGTATGACTTTGTCAGACAAATAAAGTGATATACCACGTGATTGACAAAGAGTCTTTGAAGAAGATTCGAGTTCAATCGGGGAAGAGGTATATGTCAAAGTCTTTGTCCAACAAGATGTATCTGCTACAAAGGTTGTCAACATGGAAGATAGTGGAGGGTACCAGACTGGTGAAGCATGCCACCAGGAAGAATTTCAAGGAGCACCACTTGGACTTGACCAACAGCACTTGATGATAGTCGAGTGAGAAGCTTAAGGGAACGGAGCACATGAAGACATGGGGTAGACAAGATCTTGGAGATGTTTCCATTCGTTGCTATAGATATAGATTATTTGTCTAGGTGGAGATTGTTGTTTGAGACAATTAATTATCTAGATCTATCTTTAAAAAGTCTATCTATAGAAGATATTTTTCTATAGAAGGATTATTATGGATGATTTATCTACAATAGGTTTTAGATAAGATAGTTTATCTATATCTAGGTTTATCTTTATGAGGTTCTTCCTATAGGGATTGCTCTATTATAAATAGATGATGTAGGTTTGAATTATAGTGTGCCCGTGTATCCGTCAAAGCAACACAATAATAAGAAACCCTACCTACAAAGAGGGTTTTTTCTCTTCACGGTGTTTTGCGCAGTTATTGCCAGAACACAAAAATCTTTTGTGTCATATTGTTCAATCTCTTTCTCTTTCACGGTATTCACTCGTGGAAATTCAAAACAAAGGATCATGTCATTAATCCCATAAGCACCTTATAAGGGCCCCTATGAGATCCTCACATTATCCACATCATGATTATAATATCCCCAATTGGTCGTAGAAAGTATGTGATATGGGCCCCTCTCACATTCTTACCCCGACTTATCAATTATATTATAACTCGAAAAGCATCATAGCGTCTCTACTAGGTCTTAGCTAGCAATCTATAAGTGCCCTTATAAAATACTTGTATCCACTTCGTGAGGCGTTGTAATGTAAATCAGGGTCTGAAAATTTTCAAAAGGTGTTCCGCAATTAGAAAAGATTGGCCTCAAAATCGTTGAAATTCTCGATTGCGTTCGGTCTTTCAAAATCCAAGTTAGTCCTTTTCATCACCATTTGAAATCCTTCAAATCCTACGTTAGTCAAGCATTTCATTCCAAGTCAAATATTTGCAAATCAAAATTTCATCATAATCTTCTGAAAACCAAGTCAGTTTCCTTCATGTCATTCAATCAAATTCAACGGTCATGAGGTGGAATCATCCACCTCTAAGGGCTAATCCCATATTCTCTTCCTAGTTTCCAGTTTCAAAGTCAGAGTCAATTCTATCAATCTCATAGCTCATCATGAATCATAATCACCAAAATGCACACAATATCAATTATCAGAATTAGCCAAGGTGATTCTATAGATCATAACATGCTAAGGGTCGTGCCAAGTATCTTAACATACCATTATAACTGTCACACTAGCACACATCAATATGTTCATCGGCAATCATATCAGTAGGTATTCGGCACACAACCATCAATCATGCAAGCTCAACATCATGGAGGTAAACAATCAGAACACCCATCATATAGTGGTATCAAACCTGTCGCGGTGGGAGTGGAGCGATCGTCCACTCGCATCTGAAACACGCGAGGTGGTGGGGGCAGATCAGTGTCACGGTCTCCAGAAGCCTGGCCCCTCTCATATCCGGTCCCATGTAGTCCTCTATCTCCTCTAGCTCTAGAAGTATCCTCTCTCCTCTGTCCATGTGGATGGGTTAGAAGCGGGGGACGAGGTGCCTCGGGGAGTCTGAAAGCCGATGCAATAGGAGTCTCTCCAGATCGGAGGCAATACAAGGACATGTGCCCCCGGGTCCCAGAAACATAAATCATCGTAGCTCTCCTAGGGTAGTGTGGCCAAACGTGTCCCTCCTCATAGCATCCCAGGCAAGAAGCGGCGTGAACTCCGATCTCTCTGCTATGAACGGGTGGTATAGATGGCATAGACAATCTTCGAGAGAATCCGATGCTGGTCGTATAAGAGAATGACCTCTAAGAACCTCTCGAAAGGGACAAATCCAAGGCTAGATGCATGAAGCAGAACATCTGGCAGCGACCTCATGGACAACATCCTGATGGGACTCTGGTCAGTAGTGCAGAGGTGAGCGCAGTAAATTAGCTCCCTCTTGAACTGATAAACAATCTCTGAAACGGAGCAGGAAGGCTCATAAGTAGCGCGCATGAAGGTATCCTCTTGGACAGTCTGTGTCCCAGGTGGGCAATACTCTCGAAGCAATAAGGCACGAAAATCCTCATAGCTCAACTCAGCTCTGTCCGCCTTATAGATGGACAATCGATCGAAGGCGGCCTTCCGCAGAAGACCTGCGGATAGCCTCTAGCGCTCAGAAACAGGGAAGCTAATGAAGTCGAAGATGTTATCTATCTGCCTGAGCCATGTCTCAATATCCTCGTCAGTCTCTCCATGGAAGTGTTGCGGGTCGCAGTGCCCCAATGACCTAACACAGTCGATGCGCTTCTCAGGGTGCACATCGACGATGACAGGCTCTGTTGGCTATCCGATGGGGATCTCTATCTCCAGTCTAGTTGGCGGCTCAACAGGAATCTGAACCTCTAGTGCAACTGGTGGAAGGTCTCTAACGAGCCATATTAGCATCTTGATCAACACCGCCGCCCTATCCATATGTCTCAATATCTCCTCTGGTTGAAGAGCCGGAATCCCTGCACACTCGGGGATCTGGGCCCCATCATCTGTCTCGTCCACCAAGGCTCAGTGAGGTCGTCCTCTACCTCGGCGTACTGAGCCCCCACGCCCCACTCACCCATGTTGTGCGTCAATCATACTGCTGCATTATTAGGGTTTAGCTTAACACTCAACACAAAAACACTTCAACAAAAAATAATGTGATCCCCTTCGAAAGGGATCGCCCTCGGGCCCAGTTTAAAAAATCACAACAATCTATCTAGGAAGCCGCTCTTCGAAAAGCGACTGACTGGAGGGGCAACTACCTCTCGGTCTATAGACCCTAACCCCGCTACTCGAACCACCGCGGTGCAATATCCTTGTAATCTTCCAGGCCCTTTGTAAAGTATAAAGCTAAGTTTTGCCTACGCTTTCCCAATCTGCGTCCATAAGGAACGATCTATTGCCTTTTTACCCACTCGATTACCCATTTCATTTTCCTTACTTTAAGTCGAGTTACTTAAGTTATATTTATTCAGTTAGCCTCATTAAGTTCATTTTGTCCTTTAAAAACTCTTCAAAATCCTTTAAAGTCGGTGTACGGTTTTTAAAACATATGCTCAACCCTTTTGTACTCGGATTGCGCAACCTGGCTCTGATACCAACTTTTTAACGGCTCAAATATAAATATTCGGGCTACGTTTCGAAGGTTGGATACCTTCGTTCGGATCTTTCAATCTAAGTACGGGTTGAGGTTTCAAACCTCGAAAGTTAGTTTTGAAAAAGGAGATTTCGAACCCCAAAATTTATGCGAAGGGTCGTTGGTTACCCAGAACCTGTCCTATATTTTGATTTGAGAAATTAATCATTTTTATTTTCTTCCTTTTATCTATATATCTTTATCAATATACATATACTAAAACCGATGCACAACGTCCTATGTGGCATGTTGTGGTTGATTCTTAAAAAAATAGCACAGTGTCCTATGTGGTGCGTTCTGATTAATTCTAGAAAAAAAAAAGTTATCATAGTTTATAGAAAGTTATATAGGTCACAATCTATCTATATATATTTTAGTTAATTGATAAAAAAAAGTATAAATAAAAAACTATTTCATAGTCATACTTAACAAAGATATTAATAGATAAATATGTAGTATTTGATAGGTGCTACTAAAACCGACGCATAACGTTCTATGTGGCGTGTTGTGGTTAATTCTAGAATAATAAAATAATATAATATGTTATCATAGTTCGTAGAAAGTTATATAAGTCATAATTTATCTATATATTTTAGTTAATTGAAAAAATATAAAAAAAATATTTCATAATCATACTTACCAAACATATTAATAAATAAATATGTAGTATTTGATATGTGCTATTTTTATATTTAGATTGTTTTTTGGTGAAAAAAATTATTTATATCAAAATTAATTATTTAATAATTGTTATTTTATTTATATCTATATAATCCATCCCTAATAGATATTTTAGTAAACTAATGTAAAAAATAAAGAGTACAACATATTTAATAAAAAAACGGAAATTTCGCGAGGTACCCCTGAGGTATTGCAATTTTCGCGAGGTATATAACTCTTTTGCATATTTCGCGTGGTACCCCTGAGGTTTTGAATCATTTCGCCTCGCGCCCTTGAAGGTTAAAAAAAAAGGAAAAAGAAAGAAAGTGGACAAGAGATAAAATTTTAATAAAAAAAGGAAAAAGAAAGAAAGTGGACAAGAATGAAAGAAAGCGTACAGTCCCACCCATGACCCACCTTTCTTCCACACAAATCCGGCGAGGCTATGAGCCACCGTCCACCCACCACACCCAGAGCCGCCGGCCACCCACCACACCCCTCTTGCTCTCCCAACTTCTTCACCACCCTCACGCTGTCCCTCCACCGTACCACCACAAAAAGAAAATCAAAATCCAAAATCCAAAAATTCCAAAAAAAAAATCCGGTGTATTCAGTCTCAGATCCACCGCCAACGGCTGCGGTTATGGCCAACCCGGCGCTGCTTCTAGCCTCTCCATCACTTAAGCATCAAGGGTATACGTCAGATTCGTGCCCCAATGGCCGGATTTGTGTTCGTGTCTTCGGAATGGTCATTATTCATCACCCCTTCCTCCGCCTCCCGACACCGGTATGCCAGTGATTCCGGCTCCAATAGTCTGACAGCCTCCATGGCTGTCAGATCCTTGCTTTTATAGCATCCTGTTCATCGTCCTTCAGATTATCCATGGCCCCGTTTTCCCACACGTATTTGCCCTCGCCGTCCTGCAAATCGTCCTTCCAGAGGCCTTCGTAGATTAGAGCGTCTCGCCATTGCCATGTTTCTTGTCGAGCTTCCAAAGCCCCCTGTATGCGTCGCCAACGCCGGCGAAGGTCCCGAATCGTTGCATCCTCCCGTCGTGGTCTCTCTCTTCGCAATCTCTTTGCTTCTTTCTTTCTTTCCTTTTTTTTTATTTCAAAATTAACACCGTTATAGGTGAACTGTTAAGTTTAACCGGGAAGGGCGCGAGGCGAAATGATTCAAAACCTCAAGGGTATCGCGCGAAATATGCAAAAAAGTTGTATACCTCGCGAAAATTGCAATACCTCAGGGGTACCTCGCGAAATTTCCGTAAAAAAAATATTAAAATATTTAAAAAAAACAGTTATCAATTAAACTACATAAGATTTCATTAATAATATATTAGAAAATAAATTACCTTATAAAAGTGAATTTTATTAATAATTTGAGAGAATCTAAATTAAAGATGTTTGGATTATACATAATCTATCAAACTAATTTTATTTATATCTATATTTTTTTTATAAAAAAATTTATTTATATTTAGATTATTTTTTTTATTATTTATTGGAATCTATTTGAATTATTTATAATATTGTATTGACGTATTCTCCGTACACAAAACGGGACCTGCACTAGTACATATACTAAAATCGATGCATAGCGTCCTATGTGACACGTTGTAGTTAATTAATTTATTTCAACATTTTTGAATTGTTACACCATTAAAATAAAATTACCATTGGTTCACGTTAATATATTTTAGAAGTCATCATGTGTCTCATCCAACTTCTTCTTTATTATATATAAATAGATCTATCGACCTATTTTTATTTATATCGATATTATTTTTTGGTGGAAAAATTTATTCATATTTAAATTATTATTTTTTATTTATTTGAATCTATCTGGATTATTTATAATATTATATTAACATATTCTCCTTGCACGGGACGGAACCTACACTAATTTGTATTATTTTCGGTAATTTTTCCTTTTATCTTATCACTTGCAGCCAATGACAGTGAAACCGTTTCCTGATCAAAAAATATTTACAGAGGAACTGGGATATTGCTGCAAAAGAACTCTTCAAGCAGATCATAAAAATAACCTGTATACAAAGTTTCCACTTCAGAAGAAAATGCACCAAGGAAGATGTAAAATCGTCACCTGCCTTCTGGTTTTTGTCGGGTATGGATGCCTGCTTCAAGAACCACGTAAATAAGCTCTTGCATTGCTCGTACCATCCGGGTTCTGCTAATTTTAGCTTGTTGTTAAACTGCTGCTGGATTCACTTTCAGTTCAAATGCACTGACTAGTAGCTGTGTGCCTGGCTAGAGTAATATTAATTGGTTCTTCTGCAAGTGGTGAGCTTCTAGCTTCAATGGATGAACAGTGAACCTCCTCAAAGTGGGAATTTGCGAGGGGAAGGTGGAAACTTTGCGTTTTCTACATCAAACTGCGCCTGATACAAGCTCGGTTCTTCTACCTCCGATGCTCTCAGAACCGACCCTACTATGTTGATCTCTGCTGGTGCTACTTTTACTGCCCCTAGGTGAAGTTGGGGTTGATGAGAGTGGAAATTGTGAATTTTCCAGCATTATTATTTGACTCCCGGTTTTATTTGACGATCTCTCTAGTTCGGAAAGCAACTTCTTCAAGGATGTGCGCTGGCAGACAATGCGGCCATTGCTCCATGCCGCAAAGTTGAACGATGATGATGTGTTGTCCTTCAAAAAGGAGTACGCGGTCTTTGCAATAGGGAACTCTCGTGATTCGGAGCCTTTCTCAATTTGTCCCCGCCTGCGAATCAAGGGTGTTTCATGAGCAAAAATAAAATTTAGGACTGCATGAAAGGTAAAATTTCTTTAGACGATCGAAACCATGTGCACAAGTGCGAACGCAGAAATATCGTGGTGTTCCAGTAGCATCATATAATCATATAACAATGATAGCCATTCACAAATCTTCCAATTTTTTTCTATATAAATACATATTCAAACCATCTAAGAGAAAGCAATTTTATGAGTAAAAAACATTATCAAGGAGACTAAGGAGGCTATACAACGACCAGTGGGGCTAACAGTGGGTTCTTCAATCAAGTCATTCCTAGCCTTTGGGTTAAGGCAGCAGGCAATTTTTTGAAATTATATATGTACACTTATGAAACTGATCAGTCACCAATCTTTCCATAAATTTATACAGATATGCACATTTTAGCACAAATAGAAACGAGCATATGAGATTATGATGGAGAGGTAAAGTTAAGGAAGGGGTGGTAAGGGAACTTACACAACCACCACAGCTGCTAGCTGAGGAAGAGCTTCTTTGTCTTTGAACATTCTAAACATGTCATTGATCCAAACAGATAATGCAGCACACGCACTTCCTGGCCACATTCTGGAACGCAACTCAACGTAAAAAAGCATATTCAAAAACCAAAACAGAAAAATATAGATGGCAAACTGTGCCAATGGTACCTGTGTATATCGACAGACCAAACAAGTTTGTTTTTGCGAAAGAGTTCAGGGAAAAGGCCCCTCTTTGTGGCTTCATGTAGAACTCTTGCAGCACGTTCCTTCTGGCCCAGCCACCAAAGTGCTTCTAGAAGGGTGTTGTAGAACCTCATTCCAAATCCACAGCCTTCGGACTTGAGTTTGTCAAACACATACTCTACCGTCTGCCAGTTAGATTCATCATCAAGGTCTCCCTTGATCATCTGTCCGATTACTTGATGAATGCTAGAAGCCCTATGGTTGAGCATCTCATCTAGCAACTTAGAGGCGTCATTAAATCTGATTTATTTTTGAAGGAACAGGTAAGAATAAAGACAAATATCCCAAGAAATTTATTCATAATACACTTCAAATTAGGGGTGGGCGTGGGACGGGATGGGGTCATCCCGCGTCCCGTCCCGCGTAATTTTTGCGGAACAAGATCGAAACGGATTCACTAATTTTTTTTTAAAATGACACAATATTGTAGACTGTGGTACATAGGTGAAAAGGCTTAAATAAAATGACATTCCTAGATCCATTGTGAGTAGTAAGGATCACACTAAGGATGAGCCGTGATGCATTCAAGATTGGCCTTTTGTGGGTCAAATAACAATCTTGATCTAGGCGACGAGTCAAGAGAGGTTCGAGGACTACATAAGGAGGAGGATGTACTCCTCAGGGCTAACAAGAAGGCTCCACCTTGGGAGTTTGTGGAGAAGAGAATTCATTTATGTTTGTTTTAGTGTTTTATTAGTTTTCATTTTTAGTAACTCCTATTTTAATTGGAGTCTATTTGTGGAATTACTTATTTCAGTATTTCTTAGTTAAAAAGTCTATCAAAGTAAGATGACAACTTAGTGCATAAGGAAACCCTTAAAAATAGAATTCCCTTTTCCATCTTATTTATCCTAACTCATAAAATAATCTCAACTAAGAAATATTAAAATATAAGTAATTCCATAAATATACTCCAAGTAATATAGGAGTTACTAAAAATAGAAACTAATAAAAATACTAAAACAAACCGAAATGAATTCTCTTCTCCATAGACTCCCAAGGTGAGCCTTCTTGTTAGCCCCGAGGAGCACATCCTCCTTCTCATGTAGTCCTCGAACCTCGTTTGACTCGTTGCTTGGGTCAAGATCGTTGTTTGGCCCAATAGGTCAATCTTGACTCATCATGGATGACCAAACAAAGGTTCTAAACAAATGTCTTAAAACTAACCGGATATTTTGAATGAACAGCCACAGTAGCGGTCAAAGTGGCTACAATGGGATAAGTACTGGTATAACACAACATTCAAAGGTGCCCGGGGGAAAATCCAATTGAATGAGTTCATGGTGGGCCTCTTCCACGGTTAAAATAGTACTTAGCTAGTTACCTAAATGGTTTTTTGTTCTAGCTGTGGCAGGTGAAGTCTAGAATAGCTGAATAGGATGAATTCTGAGGTAGCTATGTAAAATCTATAAAAAGTACAGAAGAGGATGTCTGCAGCTGCCAAAAAGAAGAGGAGATATTGAGTTTGATGTGGGAGATTGGATGTTATTGAAACTCAGGCCTGACAGCCAGTTTCCCTTACTAATAAGGGTCAGTCGAAAGAACTCTATGAGGTGTTTTAGGCCCTTCAAGATTTATCAAAAACTCAGTCCAGTATATTACACCATAGAGTTGCCAGTTACAGCAAGGATTCATCCTATTTCCACCACCTCCTTGCTTAGGAAGGGGACAGGCAAACGAGTTTCTCTAACTGTTCAACAAGCAGACTTGGGGAAGAAGCAAAATTATTCCCCGGGAAATGCAGATGAAAGTCCTTACAGGGAGATACTTCTGCTTGTCACTAGGTTTTGATTCCGTGACAGAGCAAACCTAGAGAGAATTCTACTTGGTTGTCTTGTGCTGATTTCAGGAGGCAATTTCCTTTCTCCAGCCTTGTGGAAAAGAAGGCTTGTTCTGGTTATGGAAGGAATATTAGCTGCAAGGGCTGCTCCTTTGATGATATTCACACGTTAATTTAGAAACGCAAGACATATCCAAGCTCATTTGCTAGAAGCCTAGAACTACTTAGCATTATATCTCTTCAACACTGATGATATTTATGCTGTTAATCAACCACAGGTGGAAGAGAAGCAACAACCATTCCGGAATGGCTCACCGGAAAGGACTTGTGGGTAGTACCCATAGGTCCCCGGTTCGAACCCCGGATGGCCGCTCTTTATTTACCAATTCAAGGAAGAGAAGCAACAAAACAAAAGATCAATGAGAAAACTCAAGATTCAAGGAAGAGAAGCAACAAAACAAAAGATCAATGAGAAAATTCAAGGTGTCGAAAACTTCTGATTGAATTTTTATCCACGTTGCACTTGCATATATAGGTTGAATTTCTCAAAACTTTTCCAGGAACAAAATCTAATGCCCTTTAAAATAATCATAACTACCTTAAGCTGTCTTATGACATAAAAATACAAACATTTTTTTCATCATGCTAATAACGTGGCATTCCATAAACCCAGAGAAGTAAAAAACTTCACATCTTTTATTAGAACCGTAATGTAACATTTATTTCATAAAGTATAAAGTCTAATAAACCACTAAAGTAGGGGAATTATTTTTCCAAAACTATACGATACCTACTCTTCTGAACTCTAATTACCTAAATTTAAAGTTAAGCTAATTATAACTTTTCCAATAAAAGAAAAAGGTATATAAATCACTGAACTTGCAATCCATTTAAGACCTTATGATGCTCTAGAATCTTTAATGTTTTAATGCTGGTAAGTGGAAGAACAGAAATCCATACACTGAAATAACACTAACCTGTCATGTTTTGCATAGACTGCCAACATCATGCAATAACACATGGTGCTGGGTAATAATCCCGATGCTTTGATTTCCTGAAAATGTTCCTCACTCTCTTCAACAAGCCCTGCAAAGCAATAAACACTCAAGATTGCTTCAAGCGTCCGCTCATCAGGATCACATCTGACCTTTTCCATATCAACATAAGCCTCAACAGCTTCTTCAAACTGGCCTCCTTGTCTAAAACCTTCAATTATGCCATTGAATGAATCTCTATCTCTTGCAATACCAAAGTCATCCATTCTTGTCAAAAGTGCCCCAAACTCTTTGTAAAGGCCACCTCTTGCAAATGTGTTAATTAAAGAATTGTAGGTTTCCACAGTTGGTTTACTCCCCACCTCATTCATTGTGTTAAAGGCAACAAGAGCTTCCTCATACAATGAAGCCTGTCCATATGCCTCAATAACTCCTGTATACGCCTTTGGACTGGGCAAAATCCCTTTATCATTCATGTGATGCAAAATCTTCTTCGCATCCTCATGTAGCCCTCCCTTCCCACAAGCAAATATTAATCCCTCATAAGTCTCCATATTCGGTTCAATGTTCTCCTCAACCATATCATGGAACAAGGTAACTACCTCCTTAAAATACCCACCTTCTCCAAAAACTTGTATGAGAATGTTATAGGTTGATGCATCTGCCTCTGTGTTGCTCACCTTCATCTCCAAAAAAAGATCTCGAACCTCATCATACCTCCCTTGACGACCATACAAATTCAACAAGATACTATAGGTGGTAGCATTGGGCATGCAACCCGCCATCTGCATCTGCTTAAACACTCCCATGGCTTCACCAATTGAACCCATCTTTGCATAGGCCTCTAGCAGCACATTGTATGAAGATATATCAGCAAGGTGGCCAGCATCCTCCATCTCCTTGAGAAGCTCCCCAACCTTCCCTAGTCTACCCAACTTCCCAAATGTCTCAACAACATAACTATAGGTATTTATATCAGGCAGAACCCCACTTTCATTCATGGTCCTAAAGATCATCTCGGCCTCATCCCCGAGCACCCTATTAGCACACGCGCTAAGCAATGTATTGTAAGTGACGATATCAGGCTGCACCCCTTCATGTCTCATCTCAGCAAACAAGCCCAACAGACCCTCCCAATCCAAACCACCCCGAGCACACGCGTTAATCACAGTATTATAAGTCAATATGCTTGGAAGGGCCCTCTCCTTCTTCATCCTACCTAAGAGCTGAAGGGCAGTTTCATAATCCCCATTCCTACCATAAGCATTAATCAAAGCCGTAAATGAGAACACGCTACGAGACACACTATGATCAGGCATTTCCTCGAATGTCTCTTGGCACTTGTCAAGCAAACCCTCTCTACCCAAGACACCAATCAAAATGGTATAAATGTGTTCATTAGGCTTACACCAAATCTGGCGCTGCATATACTTGAAGAGCCTAAGGGAGCGCTGCCAGTCGCCGCGCTGCGCGAACTCCTTGAACACCAAGGCAAAATCATTCAAGGATAACCTGTTCTTGAAGGATTCAAGGCACCGAGCAATGCTCCCCCTGGGAGGGAGGCTGCTTAGCTTGTTAATTAGGGTTTCTACATCATAGCTGTACTTGCCCTTTTCAACTGTGATTGTAGGGTTCCCGAGGACCAGCTCCTTGGGCTTCGCCCTAGCTCTGAGAGAGGAGGAGAATGAATTTGGGGTAAAGGGGATTGGTTGGTGGAAAGGGAGTGAAATTGAGTCCGGGAAATGGCGGTGGGAGAGAAATGGAGAGGAGGGGAAAGGGAAAGAGAAGGAGATGGAGAGTGATTTTAACATGGTGGGCTTGGCATGAACCTTTGGCGAGTTGGAGACAGTATGAATTTGGAAGATAGGTGTATTTTTTTTGTGTGGAATTTGGTGCTTGAATTTTGGGGATTAGGTTTTGCAGAAAGGGTTTTTGTAGAGGGGAAGGGGTTTTGCAGAAGAGGTAGAAGAAGCTGATCTTCTTGCTGGAGTAGTTGTGGATAACAAAGACCGTTGGACGGTATATGGTTCGGATACGGCCCCGACCCGTTTTATATCCTCTTTTAACATTCCGACCCGTCCATGGTTCATTTTTTTTGTACGGTAAACAATAAATTGGATGCACTACTGGCATCTCATAAGATGATGTTCTGAAACTCACAATAACAGGAACTCAAAATAAAAATAAATTTCAACTGAGATTTAGTAAGAAAGTCAATTGCATCATTCGTCTCTCTGTAGTAGTGCTGAAATGTGACGCTCTAAAAATCTTTGCTTAACGAATGAATCTCTTGGATTATTTGAGCGACCTCCCATGGTATACTGTCCAGTTGATTGATAGCATTGACGATGATTGCGCAATCACTTTCAACTATCACTCTTCGAATCCCCATCTCTGTTGTCAGTCTTATACCTGTATATACAGCAAAAGCTTCTGCTAGAATGACAAAACTCATCATAATGTTACATTTATAAATCCGAAGAACTATACCGTCATTATTCCTCACAATACAACCAACCTGAGGTTGAGTATCAATTTTCACCGGCATCCATGGTCCACTTGTTGCTCCAAAATTAATTTCACATTTTACACATTGTAAATGGGTATTGGTGGAATTTGGTGTCTGCCCAGAGACGGATCCTCTTTAGAGCATCTACTATGGTCGGGAGCTCCCCTCCCCATTTCACTTTTTCATGCGATTTGAGGAACCCGACCATTGTGGACAACCTCCCCAAATTTGAGGTGCCCCAATATATTGGGAACCTTCCCAAAACCGAAACCAATTAAACGATTACATGTGTCACCTTAATAAATCATTTCATTTTTTTCCATTTTCCTTAATATATTTTTATTAAAGACTAATAAATATTTACAATTTAATTAAAATATTTTAAATTATTAAAATTAATTATTAAATATACTTATATAATTACATTAATAACTTTTTCAATGGTTTAATTTATTAAAAATTTATTTAAAATATTTTAAATTACTAAAATTAATTATCGAATATAATTCAAAATTTTAATTAATATTTTTTAGTTCTCGGATATATTAACAATTTAGTTTAAACATTTTTAACTTATTAAAAGTAATTAAAAAATATAATTAATAATTACATTAATAATTTTTTAAATTATTAAAAGTAATTAAAAATATAATTAACTTATAATATTAAATATATTAACTATGATATTAAATTTAGTTTAAATATTTTAAAGGGCAATTTGCTAAAATAACCCTTTTGGGTGAAACCCTTGCACGCCTAACCCCATCCGGAAAAAATTTGCTAAAAACGGATATCCGCTTACAAGTATAGCAGGTAGCAGGTCATAGTGTGAGAGACAACTTGACAAGAAAGCTGACAGGGAGAGAGAGCTGAGAGAGGAAAGGAAAAAAGGAAAAAGAAAAGCATGTGAGAGAGGGAATTAATGAGAGGAGAAAGAGTGCTGAGAGGAGGAGAGAGAAAAAGCAACCCACTTTTTCAGAAAGTGCTGAGAGAAAGAGAGAGAAAAATCAACTCACTTTTTCAGAAAAAACAACTCACGTTTTGCCATCAGCTTTTATACATGTCACCCGTTTATGTCAACATTTCAGCTTCAGCGTTTGTACATGACACTAGTTAATATTTACTTGTCAATCTTGCTACGTTGCTAGTGTAATTAGGCTTTCCCATAAATCCTGTGTGTGTGCCATTGAATAATCTTTGTCAATCTTGCTACTTTGCTAGTGTAATGGGCAAATACGCTCCATGAATTTCTCTCTAAAAAATGGTAAGTGCAGCGTGAATAGCTCTTCATCTCCCCTTATGTGTTCTTCACGACCCATGTTCGTGTTGGTCGAATGACCGGTGTCTTTTGGTGTCAAGTATGATGCACCTGGAGACGCTTATGCTCCGACTTTTGTAATTCAATATGTAGTTAACGAATTTTGTACTTATGGGAATTTCGAACATGTCATTCAAAGACGATGTACATGACATATAATGCTTTTAACCTGTCAAGTAATACCTTTGACATGATAGTTAATAGTTTTGACATGGCAGTGCTCTATGTGCATCTTGGTCGACTGCCCGGTGCGTTTTTGTGTCACTTATGATGCACTTGGAAACGCTTATGGTACATAGCGAGGAATTGAGTATGTGGTTCGCATATTTTTTTTTTGGTCAAGTGGTTCGCACATTTTGTAATTATGGGAAATTCGAACTTGTAATTCATAGACAATGTACATTTTTTAGTAAAACAACATGTTAAATGCGAAATTGCCAAAGATCATGCATAATATATTCGATAACACTTGTGGTAATAAAAACAAATTTTGATCATTCATACTATATTACAATATTGAATGAACCTCATCTGCATATGAAACAGAACACTTTTTTCCTGTGGACGAATTTACACAGTATTCTATCAAAACCGAACACTTTTTCCTCTCTTTTCTATGACAGCAACACCAAAAAAACGTTTAAGTCCGGGGAGTTGGCCGGTTAAAATATCAATCTAATGTCAAATTTATTTTTTGAAGCAGCAAGCTAAAATTGCTCATCGTATAGATGAAGATGAGTTCTTGCGTTGACCTGTTGGATGAAAGTCATAGCCCTGGAATCCTCCCTTGGCCACATAGATTGAATCGCGGGGATAACCATTTCAATTATAAAGGTCCGAATCAACATATAATTACCCGTCACCCATATTGAATTTACATGTCACTCATACCGGATTTACATGACACATAATGTATTTTACTTGACACGTGAATTTTTTACTTGACAGGTGAATTGTTTTACTTAACACGTGAATTGTTTACTTGACAGGTGAATTGTTTTACATGACAGGTGAAGTTTTTTTACATGACATGTGCGAAGCTTGGTATTTTATTGAATTTTAGAATTGTGAAGCTTGGTATTTTATTGAATTTAGAATTTGGGTTGAGTTTTAACAAAAGTGAATGATATACTGCTTAGAATTAGCCTTTTTGTATTAGGTGATGAATTAGCCATTTTGGTATTTTAGTGAATTTTAGAATTGTGAACTCGTCTATATTCTAAAAAAACGCTCGACGGATGCTTGAAGCAATTGAATGAGATGGATCAGGTAATACCTTTGACATGTAATGCTATCAACATATCAGGTAATACCTTTGACATGATAGTTGATAGTTTTGACATGACAGTGCTCTATGTGTGTCTTGGTCGACTGACCGGTGCGTTTTTGTGTCACTTATGATGCACTTGAAAACGCTTATGCTACATAACGAGGAATTGAGTATGTGGTTCGCATATATTGTAATTATGGCAAATTCGAACTTGTCATTCATAGGCAATGTACATGACATAAACTGTTATTAACATGTCATTCAAATACGATGTACATGACACGAGAAAAATGTATACTTAAAGCGCTTGGCAGAGGAGCGCTCGGTGGCAGCAGTGGCGGGTTTTCGATCTATTGAAGTTTGTGGCGAAGGAAGGTGTTTTCTACACCCAATCTCGATGAAGACGAAGAGGCGTAGGGGGAGGATGAGCGGGAGGAAACGGTGCTCGTAGAACGGGCTGAATTTGGCAGAAACCATATTAGTTGAGGGCTCAACAATCATGATTTCACAAAATTCGGTCGTCCAACAAGAGAGGGGATGCAGGCCTAGACTTGAGCAAGAGCGGGAGAAGAGCGAGGAAGGTGGCCAAAAGGTTGTCGTCGGGGGAGATGAGAGAGATAATCCGAAGAATTAGGAAGGAGGAGGTGGAGAAATTTACTCAAGCATGCCTTGATCAACGCCGAAACAACTGATCAGCAGCAAGCATTGATTTTTATGAGACATATGTAGTTTATTACAACCGTCATGTAATACGAGACGGAGGTAGTATATTACAACCGTCATGTAATATATTACAGTCGTTATTGACTATAACAAGGGCAAACATTGAACAACATGTAAGACAGGAAACAACTAAAATATATCCAGTAGACAACCATAAGATGTCCAGCGGGGAATAACAGACTAGGCAGTTGATTTTTACTAATGTCATGTATAGTGCAGGTGTCATATACAAACGCTGAGGTTGGATGTTGAAATAGACAGGTGGCATGTACAAACGTTGGGATTTCCATCAAATACGAGATTACGATCAAAAACACCCCTTAGCTATAAGAAAGTGCATTATACAAATAAATATAAATAGACATAATAGAATAGTCAATAATGTGAGTGAATGTCAAATTGTCAATAAACAAAAAAAAAACATATTTTACAAGCCAATGACAATGAAGCCATGCTCACTCACTGTCTGTTGCAATTTGTGCCTTTCTGTACTCCGTAATCAATTACACACTTATCGACCAAAAAAAATAATCAATTACACACTTACACAAATTACAGGGTTGACACATAGTTCACCATATGCTTCAACAGTAAGAGAGTAACAAAATTAGACTAATTAGTGTAATTAGTAATTACACACAGCACCAGTACAATCCACAAGACCGCACAATTACAAACAAACTGATGTTCTGATAGTAGTTCACAATTACAAACAAACAACTTCAAACAAAATTAAACCTAATCGCAACCCCAATCCAATCCACCAGATCACAAAAGTACTAGATAGAGACAGAGACTCGCGACACAGGTGACGATTCACGAGAGAGATCGACTTACCGATAGGGTAACAGGCGACAACCGGTGACCTCGTGGCGTGACCAAATCGGAGATATGAGGAGAGCAGGGGTGGCGCCGATGGCCAAGGGATCAAAGTCGGCGATGGTGATGCTGATGCGAGAGGGTTGTCAGAAGCCTCGCTTATCTCAGATTGCAATTTCAGAAGCTACATGGAACTAAGACCAGCATCATTTCTCTACGAGTTGGGGAGACAAGAAGTCAGACAGTCAGAAGCATGAAAAGAAGCTTACCGAGTCGTTAACCTCCATACCCAAGAATGCAGAATTCCTTACAAAATCTACAAGAAGCTCTACCATTTCTGGGACATATGTCTTAAGGGCATCAAACGTATAACTCATCTGCTCTCGAGAAGTTGAAGCTGTCACATTATCAGCAATTGCCTTCACTTCTTTCACTAAGTGGAGATGGCCTCACACTCTCAATGATTGAGACAAATACCCAGAATATATCATACAGGAATGCACAACCTAGAACAACTGTCCCAGCCTGATAATAAAGCCAGAGACATATTGATTAGCTAGCTGAAGTTTGCTAAACCAAGAAGAGGAATGTGTTTTACTAACAGAGAGAGACTCGTTTACAATTATAATACTTGACTCCAGGAGAGTCAAGCTTGTAGATTTACCTAGATGTAGGTAGGAATAGAAGATAACTTTTGACTACCAAAAGACCAAAAACAATGTATTTTGACAAATACAAATGTGTTAAAAGCATTTGCATAGACCATTCATTTCATTCAAGAGATATTAGTAAATCGTTATAAAGGCTAAACTCTAAAACATGATGAAGATCTTAAGTTCAGCATCACAACTCAAAAGCAATAGAACTCTAAAATTTTATAACCTCCAAACTCTGATTATACAAATGGTGCCAAATATATATATAAAGACTAATAAAAATAAATATCTAGTAGACATTTTCAGTTATAGTAGCCAAGCTATTTGTAAACCAAAGCCATCCTCAGACATGTAAGCTATACAAAGTCAGCACAAGAGCTTCATTTCAAAACTGGCCAAATTAATGTTCATGTTGAAACAACTTGTTTTGCTAGCCATTAAGCGTTTTCCCACGCTTGCAAGCACTCAAAACCTTTCCACTATGCGTAGAAATAAGAAAATAGATCCGGACATCTAAGGAAAACACAGTTGTTGTTCAACGATAAGAATTTGACAAAAAATAATAATAAGTAAACACAGCAGCTAGACTAAGTAGTTTAGACGACCTAATCGAGAAATTCGACCAAAAAAATAGACTTTCCCATTTTCGCAAAATCAAACCCTAATCCGATTCTCGCTCTTCTCCATTCCCTATTGCCCCAAATCAAACCCTAACCAAACACTATCAAGTTCCTAAATTGAAGAGAAAGGGGTTTAACGAGGTTACCTCAAAATAAAATTGGAGAGAACACCGGAGATCTAAGGAAGAGAGAGAGAATGGTTCCTATTCTCGAGCGCGAACCAGCAGCCCACGGAGGCAGCCACATCGAGTTGAGATGCACTCAGGCAGAATAAAGGCGAGATCCGACATAGGCAGAATCAAAGGTCGATGGTGACGGAGAGAGGTCGGGGGAAGATATCAACAACAAGGGCGATGGCGATGGACGGAGCCGCGGTGGTTGATTAACGACGAGGAGATTTGATGGTGCAGGAGCTTACCACAACCGGCGACAGCGAAGGAAGAGAGGAGGAGTAAGTGCCGGATGGAGAGAGGAGAAGCATGGAGAGAGCTCGGGACCTCTTGATTCATCGTTCTCCTCTCGTCCCCTTCCCTTCCTCTCTCACCATTGCCACCATTGAAGGCTCTCGAGAGCTTCCATCTGAGCTTCCTAGTCCTTTCACAAATTGAAGGAGGAGAAGAAGGGGTTTGGTGGGTGAAAGGGACCACTTGTTACTTTTTTTTCTCTCTCCACCGGTTGCAATCAGTCTTTTACCGGCAGATGTAGTGACCCTTTGCAATTTTTTTTTGCAGGGGTTAGTTTAGCAAACATAACCGGATATTTTTTTTTTGCAGGGGTTCTTCAATATTTTTTTTGCAGGGGTCATTTAATAACATTCCCTCTATTTTAAATCATTAAAAGTAATTAAAATTATTATTATAATATTATAATATTAACTTATAATATTAAATTAATATTTTTTTGAAATTTCAAATTTATTAACAATTTATTTAAAAATAATTTAAATTATTAAAAATAATTATCAAATTTAATTAAAAAATTAAAATAAATTTTTATATTGATAAATCAATTTAATTTTTTAATATTTGATATTACAGGAAAAATAAAATGGGTATGGAAAAAGTGATGAGATAGATTATTGAAGAACCTCGCCATTGTGGGGAAGAAGATTTGAATTGAGGAGGGTTGAGAATAAAGTTAGTGGAAAGTGAGGTGGACGAATAAGGAAAGGGGAGAGACAATTTGAGGCACCCCACCGTTGGAGGTGCTCTTAGGACCAGGGGTGGCAGTCGCCTCCCCCCCCCCCCCCCCCCCAATTGAAAATAAATTTTAACATACATATTTCTCTCGTCAATAGCTTCGATTTGATATATTATAAGCTCGAATCCGATATTTGAGCAAAAAGTTATAAACGTTTCAATTTTCAGCACTGAACATATGTAAATTAATTACAATAGTTCCTACACCATTTACCAAACCGTTATATATCATTTTTAATTTCATATCTTAATAATATAATTATATCCGAGAATTTCAAATTAGGAGGTTATATTGAAATATGTGAAAACCATGAAATAAAGCATGCAATAATTATGTTTTATTCTAGTTACACATGCATAACATTGATGATTTTTCAGAAAAGAAAAATTAGGGTTTAATTTTACAGACAATATTTTTTTATCAGAATTTTCCGTCCCCTCAATCAACAATTTCATGATCCGCCACCGTGCATGCCATACATACATACATATATACATACATACATACATACATACATACATACATACATACATACATACATACATACATACACATATATAGTCAGTGAAACGAGTTATAAAGTGTAACGTGTAACATAATTAGAATCGTTAGATTAAAACCAAATCAACGGATGATATTGATTAGAAACAGGAAACATTGTGTGAAAGTCAATAAATTACCCATATTGAATGCAAATCCAAAATTATCTCCAACACAAAAAAGCCGGTAACAATTCAATTAATAGTATGGATGTTAAAATGCGACTTGAATACTTGGATATTAAAAAATACAAAAAAGCATAATCTTGAATGAATATTTACTTTTTGAAAATGAATACAAAAATACGATCGAAATGAATTTTTAATTTGTTTGAAATGAATATTTACTTTGTTAAAATGAATACAAAAATAGGATCGAAATGAATTTTTAATTTGTTTGAAATGAATATTAAGTCCGGACTTTTTTAAGGGAAAATGACGTAATTTGTATTGTTGAATGTAAATGAATATGGCGAATTTGCGGATATACCCTACCTAGAAAAAAGGTCACAAAAGTACCCCTATTTCTACCAAATTGTAAGGGATGCATATTTAGGCATATTTGCAATAAAAATATTGTGTGTTTAAGTATTTTTTAAATCAAATTAAAATAAATATATAAAATTAGTATTTTCTGAAATTAAAAATTAAGAAATATGATTTTCGGATATTAAAAAAACATATATTTTTGGAAAATACAAAAAAAATATGATTTTGAAATCTAAAAAAAAAAGAATTATGGAAAATGGAAAAAAAAAAGCATAAATTCGGATTTTTTTTTTCAAAAAACAGAATTTCGGAAAAACAAAAAAGATTTTGAGAAATTGGAAATAAAAACCCAGATTTTCGAAAATAAAAAAAAAAGATTTTCGGAATTTTTTATATAGAATTATAGAATTAATAAGATTTTCTGGAAATGGGAAAAAACAGATTTTCTAGAAATTAAAAAATAAATTCGGAAAAAAAAAACATAAATTCGGAGTTTTTTTTCAAAAAACAGAATTTTGGAAAAACAAAACAGATTTTGTGCCCCATGTATAACAGTATAAGTATGTCCCTAGCGAATGTGGAAAATTGGGTCAATAATAAGAAATTTTGGTTGCGAAAACGTGTGAGTATATATCCTGACATGTCAAACAAATATCCTGTCAACATGTAAGTGCCATCCTGTCACCAATTGTTTTGTCATCCTGTCATGTGGATAAGAATAACCTGTCGACGTAAATTTTTTCCCCCGTCACGTTATAGGTACTATCCTGTCAAGTGCTAAAAAAAAGGTGAATGATATCCCGACCGATCAAAAGACCATGATTCATAGACGGGAATGGATAGACAAGCAGACGAGACGGTTCTTAGAGCAAGCAAATCAAGTGAATCACTCTATGGAGCTCAAGTCACGTTCCACGACTCGGGGGAGACCTTCACGAGTCATGAAAAGTTGTTTTGGTTGTTTTTTGAGCTACTGAGAAATCCCACGACTCGTGGCAGACCCTTAACGAGTCGTGAAGGTCTATTCTCACTGTTTTGTGACATTCTGAGAAGTTCCACGACTCGTGGGACTCCCTTTACGACTCACGATTTATTTATCCTGACATGTTTAATAATATTTCCTGTCAGTATTTTAGTAACATCCTGTCAAAATTTATTTTTTCATCCTGTCATGTGGTTAAAATTATCCCGTCAAAGTATTTTATTTTTCCTGTTGGATTAAAACCGATGGTGAATAATGTCCCAACCGAACAAAAGACCAGGATTCCGGGTTCACGGCTACGACAATTGCTTGATTAAAGTTGGCTCCATTTTGTTACGTATCCTGACATATTTATGAAAATTTCCTGTCAGTATTTTAGTAGCATCCTGTCAAGATTTTTAGGGGGTTTTCCTGTCATATTGATAATAATACCTTGTCTTAGTATTTTAATTTTACTGTCATGTTGTAGGTGTGTTCTAGTCAAGTGTCAAAACCGGTGGTGAATGAGGTCCCTACCGAACAAAACACCAGGATTCCAGGTGCACTTCACGGCTACGACAATTGCTTGATTGAAGTTGGCTCCATTTTGTTATGTATCCTAACATGTTTATGAAAATTTCCCGTCGGCATTTTAGTAGCATCTTGTCAAGATTTTTAGGGGGTTTTCCTGCCATGTTGATAAGAATACCTTGTCATAGTATTTTAATTTTCCTGTTATGTGGTAGGTGTGTTCCAGCCAAGTATCAAAACCGGTGGGGAATGAGGTCCATACCGAACAAAACACCAGGATTCCGGGTTCACGTCACGGCTACGACAATTGCTTGATTGAAGTTGGCTCCATTTTATGTATCCTGACATGTTTACGAAAATTTTCTGTCTGTATTTTAGTAGCATCCGGTCAAGATAATTTTTTTTTTCATCCTGTCATGTTGATAATAATACCTTGTCATAGTATTTTAATTTTCTTGTCATGTTGTAGGTGTGTTCCAGTCGAGTGTCAAACACAATCTGGACCTCAAATCTCCAACCGAACAGTTGTGTGTGTGTGTTTTGTATTGTGCTTGTGTGTTGAGAGAGGAATTGAAGAACATCAGGTAGTTACAAAAGCAATCTGGACCTCAATGTCAAATTCACATATCCTATAGCAAGAATGAAAAGGTGTTGCCAATAAAGTGAGGGAACTTGGACCTATCTGTTATTGGCTTAGAGAGCCAATAACTCATGCACCAAACTGAAATATGATTTGCTGACAGCAGGAATGGGAAATAAAGCACATGATATGAACTTTCTCAACTTCAATGTTCACTGTAGCGTAGTCAATGCCACAATAACAGAACAGCATCAGATCACATATTAGTCATAACATGAGTCAGAGCCTACAAAGAAAAGGGACAATGATGATAGAAGTCACCATAGTGGGAGTTTCCGCTTCCTCTTCCGTCGTTCTACTTCATCCCCGGCCATCAATGGTTTTCATCTCCTTCGATCGACAAGGGGTAGAATCCTTCCCACCTCTTGTAATGGCCATGGCTGAGAGAATAACTCAGGTACAAGAATTTCTTTTGGAAATGTTTCATATGCAAATTTAACCATGTTAGGAAATAGAAATCAGTTGAATATTGAAAGAAAGGAGATATATGCAGCTAAAAACAAAGATCATAGCATGATGAAGTCAAGACTTAATCTTGAACAAGATATTTCCATTTTGAAAGCATCCAATCCGAAGCCAAAACATGGGAAAATGGAATTAATTTCAAATTTTGGTACTCATGCATAAAAGACGAACTAAGAATACAAGATACAGAAATTACTAATACAATTACGTGAGGAGCAAACCTAGCTAGAAGATGCAAAGGCAAAACATTTAGTGATCATGTTACTAAAGGGTAAAAAGATGAAACCAGTTCTCTTCCTATTTTGCTCCCTTTTTTACTTGTCTCTAAATTGCATTTATCTGTCTCCCTTGCAAATCCAAACACAAACCTATTTGGTGATCATGTTACTAAAGGGTAAAAAGATGTAGGTGTGATACTGACAGGGACAAGGCAAAACATGCTAATGATGTGTGATGCCAAACACACCCTGCTTTAGATGCGATACTGATAGGGATAACCTTACAACTTGAGAATGAAAATCATCGTTATTGTGAAACAGATACATTTGTTATGAAACACACCCTTATTGTATGCCAAGATTTTGCTTTAAAAAACAATAGTAGTCCTTTTATTCCTTTTGTATATTCATATCAATGTTGTACACTTGTGCATGAATATGTAAGCCAATTTTGACAGAAATTCCTGATTCTGCTAGACATCTTCAGTGTGTGAAACTTGATGATGGTGGGCAAACATTTTCTTTATTGAACAGAGATCTCCCAGTATATATTAACTGCCCACATTGCAGAGTCCACAAAAACAAGAAAGACCGACGAAGTGCAAAGTTTGCTGGCACAATATCACAACTTTAGAGGATTTTTGTGGTACTATTCTCACAACTGAGCCTGCTTTTCACTTAATCAGTTCATTTTGTTAATTTAGTAAGGAACTTGTTATTATTATTATTTTTTAAATTTTAGTTATCATATGAAACTAATTCGTTTTCTCGAATTCTTTCTTTATACATGTCCTTGATTGGTAAAAGTGATTATAACATGGAGCAACCCCTAGGAGAGTACACAAAAGACCTTCTCATTTATTAATTCAAAAGATTTTCTGATACACTGAAGCACAATTATCTGCACACCATTCGTCAAAATTGATTATACTTGTTTTGTTATATTTACAACAATTCTTGAAGGTAAAGCTTGGTAGCATTTCAATAAATATTCTGCACGGATAAACATATATCTCTAGGAAGATGAAAAATCAGGAAATAAAATCAATAGATATCCCCATGTCTCATTTTATTTAACCCCATTTTGTGTTGTCCGAAACTGTTTTGTGTGCTTTGCAATTGATACTGTTGCAAGATTTTTCTTGCCCCTTAGGCTTCATGACCGTGGTAACCTTTTCTTTTACTTCTAAATCAATGCCTTTGATCTTTTACTATGCTTCCTGTTTCCCTATCATTCTTTAGTTCTACATTATTGGTAACCTTGCATTGCTAGAAAGGAAGTTTCGTGATGTGTATGTTTTCATACTTATTTATTTCTGTTTCTCTGCGATTAATGTAGACACGTGAAACATCTTCACTTCTGTGATGCAGACTACACCTCCTTTCCCTGTGGTTTTATCCACTAACTCTGTTGTTCAATTTGAGGTATTATTTTGGCAGAAATCGGACATAAACAAGAGAATGGAGGAATCAAGTAACATACCTAGGGTTTCTCGAATTCGATGACTGAGGGCTTCGAGGGACAACACTCGACTTGATTATGACCGATGGCGACAATTCCGATCTCCTCTCTGGTGTTTTAGCTGGTTGCGGCGGCAGAACGGTGGTGCTCGATGCTTTGGGGCGAAACTGTCGAGAGGAGGAAGATGCTTTGGGGCGAAACTGTCGGCGGAACGGTGGAGTGCTGATGGCGAGACTGAAGAGCCGACTCTAGTGAGAAGCCGCCGACGGAGGAGGCTCGGCCTGAGAGGAGATCTTCAACGCCGACGGAGGAGGATCTTCATCTTCGCTCGTTCACTCGTTCGAGGAAGAAGGAACAAAGAGATTTTTTGATTTTTTTACCTTTTTATCTTTTCTCATTTAAAGCTTTTTTTTCTTTTTCTTTTTTGTTTTTCGTTTTTATTTCTATTTATTTTTTCGGTCTTTTTCGGTCTTTTTGTTTTTCTTTTTTCTTTTTTTTTTCTTTTTCTTTTTTCGTTTTTATTTTTACAAAATAGGAAAATCTGGTTTTTTGTTTTTCATTTATTTCACATATTTTTTTCTTTTGGGCACATTTACAATTTTATTAGGCATTTTTGCAATAAAATTAGGCATTTTTACAATAAAGTAAAAAACAAGGCATATTTGCAAATGTCCTATGAATTTTGGGTATTTTTTGCCATTCTTCCAATGAATATTTACTTTAGTTTAAATGAATATTAATTAGGCGAATTTGCGGATATACCCTATCCAAAAAAAAAGGGTTACAAAAATACCCCTATTTCTCCCAAATTGCAAAGGATGCCTATTTAGGTATATGTGCAATAAAAGTATTATCAAGTTATATATTTTTTTAATTAATATAAATATATAAAAATAAGATTTTTGGAAGTAAAAAAAACATATTTTCAAAAATTAGAAAAAATAGGATTTTTGGAATTAAAAAAACAGATTTTTGGAAATTGGGAAAAAATAGCATATCCCCCAGCTTTGAAAACGTCTTGTTTTGTATCCTGACATGTGTATAACATTATCCTGTCAAGGTTTGTTTTCTTTCCCGTCAAGTTGTATGTGTGTTCCAGTCAACCTTTTGTTTTATATCCTGACATGTTGGGGTAAATATCCTGTCAACATTTATTTTATTTCCTATTAGGGGATAAATGTGTCCCTGTCGAATGTGAAAACTTTGGTTAATGACTTGATGATGTCCCCTCGGCTCTGAAAACGTTTTGTTTTGTATCCTAATATGTGTATAACACTATCTTGTCAAAGTTTGTTTTCTTTCCTGTCAAGTTGTACGTGTGTTCCTATCAACTTTTTTTGTTTTATGTCCTGATATGTTGGGGTAAATATCCTGTCAAAGTTTATTTTATTTCTTTTCAGGGTATAAGTGTCCGTGTCAAATGTGAAAACTTGGATCAATGATGTCCCCCTGGCTTTGAAAACGTTTTGTTATATATCTTGACATGTTTATAACAATATATATCATGTCAAAGTTTGTTTCCTTTCCAGTCAAGATTTAAGTGTGTTCCTGTCAACGTTTTATTTTATATCCTGACATGTTGGAGTAAATATCCAGTCAATGTCTATTTTATTTCCTGTCAGGATATGAGTGTGTCCCTGTCAAATGTGAAAACTTGGGCAATGATGTCCCCTCGGTATTTAAAATGTTTTGTTACGTATCATAACATGTGTATTAACACTATCATGTCAAGATGTAAGTGTCTTCCTGTCAACATTTGGTTTTATTCCTGACATGTTGATAAAAATACTCTGTCAATGTCTTCTTTTTTTCCTGTCAGTTTATAAGTGTGTTCATGTCAAGTGTCAAAACGTAGGTGAATGATGTCCCGACACTAATTATAATATGTATTATGGAACTTTGTGAAAACATTGAGAAACGAAACTTTCATGGTGGAAATTAATCATTGTGCTTTACCATCCTTCACATGTGAACTTGCCAATGCAATAATCATCTCTTTCTTAACAACCACCACGTCTCATTGCTTGGCCAACCTAAGATTCTTATAACCTCTTATTTAGAAGGTCACAACCCTTTTAATAATATTAACAACAAGAAACATAGATAACCAAACAGAACAAAACGAAGAAAACCCAAGTTAATAGCTCCAAAACAAGCTAATGGTTCCAAAAAATCAAACATCTATTACCAAAGTCCAAAATCCTTCATCTGAACATTTCTATTCAATATTGACACAAAACAATGAAGGTGCCAGAATACAGAGTAATATGAGTTCACCCTCAAAGTTAAACCCTCATCGGATCTCTGAAAACAGAGTAAACCGGAATCTCTTCACGGTTCAGGAACATGGCCTCGACCACCACCGGACCTGCAAAATAATACATTAACTAAATCAACCCCGATTACTTACAACAAATGCAACAGAGGACGGGACTGGAAGAGATCCA
Source organism: Persicaria maculosa (assembly GCA_963922045.1). Lineage (NCBI taxonomy): Eukaryota > Viridiplantae > Streptophyta > Magnoliopsida > Caryophyllales > Polygonaceae > Persicaria > Persicaria maculosa. The sequence continues at coordinate 46,118,738 of OY998255.1, forward strand.
AAAGTACCTGGTTTAACAACATGTCGATTGGTAAGTATGATCACGCGACGCTTATGAACAATGAACCCGGTGGCATAGCTAGCGCAGGCGGAATCAGTATCAAAAGCACGGCAAGCAGTGGTTCAAAGGACGACCACCGTCGGGACCACCTTGTTGAGAGCCTTGCGCTAGTCCTCAGCGGTGGTGACATTTTTTCTAAACGAAGGGTCGATCTCCATACAAAGATCTTCCTTGACCGATGACTAAAGACCGTTGGTGGCCTTCGATCCCAATCGCTCGAGCAGATCTTCCATCTTCCTGTCAAAATCAGGTTTAGCTTATTCGAAAGCGTCGGAATTTGGCTTGAATCAATCGATTACTAGTGGTCTATGGCCGAATCTTGATGAATTTTGGTTGATAAATTAGGGTTTAAGAGGGAAATTGGGGGAGAAGGTACGGAAGGGGCAGGAGGTGAAGACAGAGACAAGACGATGAGAGAAACGGAAGGGAACACTTCCTTTGTTTTTTTACTTTCTTTTTTCTTCTTTTATTTTATGTTCAATTATTTTAAAAAATTAGAAAACTAAATATATATATATATATATATATTTTAAATCAGATTTTTTTACCTTTTTGGGTATTTTTGCAATTTTGTTAAGCAGTTTTGCAATATTTTTAGGTATGAGTGGGATTTTTTAAAAAAAAAAGACATGTTTGCAACTAACCTATTGATTTAGGGTATATATTGCTATTCTTCCTATTAAGTATCAAAAAATGAATATTAAGTATATATTCATAGGTTGGAAGACTAAAACATTGTAATAATCCACCCCTAATACTTAGGCTAACTCCAATGGAGGTGTGTATATGATGTCATCCTCAAGCGGAAGAAGAAGGCTCCACCTTGGGAGTCGTTGAAGAAACGACGTTAATTATTTTATTATTTATATTTCTTATTTTTTATATATATTCTATTTTTAGTAACTCCTATGTTAGTTGGAGTCTAATTATAGAATTGCTTATTTTTAGTATTTCTTAGTTAGATTAAATAAAATGGTTAGGAGAGTCTATCTTTAGGCTTTCTTAATTATCATATTTTATTATTTCATATATTAGGATTTTAGATTAAGTTTTATCTTCTAGGTTTATTTATCTTTAGGATTAAAATTCTATCTTTATAAACCTAGATTCTATCTTGCACGGTAGAATTGGTTTTTAGGTTTTCTATTTAAACATTGTAGTTCTATTGAATTAAAGCAGATTGAATTAGAATTGAGAAACCCCTTTATGGATTAAAGGGTTCTCAATTATCAATCCCAAAAGCTATCGTGTTCTTGTTACTTCGGCAATCACAATCATCACCCTCACCTACGTTCTTCTTTACCACCGAAACCAAACACTACCTAAGCCCTCACCAGTCCAACGTTGCAAGGAAGAAGAAGACACCGACGGCTTGGTCCCTGAGCACCGGCGTCCCCGGCTTCGGCGCTTGGCGCCAGGAGCGGCCTTGGCTCTCGCGTCCTCTCCGCTGCTGTGGCATCGCGCGCGGCTACCAGGCTCTCGCATCAGCACCAGCATCGACCTCCTGTGCGCACCCCTCGGCTCCGCGCTCTCACACGCCCTGAGGAGCCAGCGCTCCTGCGTGTTCCCGATCGCGCCCAGCGAGCCTCCACCAGTCCCCTCGCACTCGCCTTCGATTGCGTGCACCATCGGCACCAGCGAACAGTGTTCCGCGGCTTCGACTTCGCTCGGCACTCCCGGCTCTGCGTGATTGCTTCCGTCTTCGCAGACCTTCGCTTACTTTGTTTTCCTTTACTTTCCGTTGCTGTTACTTGCTAATTTAGATTTTTGTTAATTAACATCCTTAGCTTTAGTTTTGTTTGAACTTTCTTAAGTTAACAACGTACTGTTGCTTTTGTTTACTTTTAATTTAGTTAAGTTTCTACCGTAGCTTATTTAGTTAATAATTAGTTTAGTTAATTTGTGTCAATTCACGGAATACGAAGAGCATACGTAAGATCGACGTTTTAGTTTAGCAATTGGCCGATCTAGCCGATTGCTATACATCAGTATATGTGCAAATGTACATTTTTTTGTTAATTTTTTACTCCAATGGTGATTTTTTGGGTGCTTAAATGTGTAAATTTGAGCACCAAGTATGTATATATAAGCACAATATCCCCTCCAATGTGTAAAAACTTGACCCATTTTGAAAAAATAAAAAAACACCCAGAAAAAGTGGTGTGAAACAAACGCACTATTCTTTATGGTCAAAAATTAACATGCGCCAGTAGAAGAAAGTGAATGAATTCTGCAACCCCCATTTCGGATCAAAAAAGAAGAAAAGCCTGCAATTTGCTTTTGGTTGTGGGCCCCTTCATACACCTTTTCATTTTGCATTTAAATAAAATCTATTTAATTGTGGTTGAATCAATCTAACGGTTATCATTAAAAGGGCTTTCATCCAACGGTAATTTTTTTGATTCAACGGTTGAAATTCAAATCCAACGGTTGAAATAAATAAATGTAGTGAACTGTATATTTTTTTTAAAAAAATGACGGTGAGACTTGTTTACCCATTGTTCTACAATTTTTTTTTACTATAAATACAAGTCTACATCCACTTCTAATTGTATTCTACATCTTGTTCTCTCTTCAACTTTCTTACACATATATAAATATTATTATGACTTCAAGAGGTCTCAAGTGGAGTAGTGATGAAGATGTAATCTTATGCAAGGCATGGATTTCAATTTTGCAAGATGGAGCGGTTGGCACAAACCAATCGTTAGATTCATTTTGGGCAAGGATCCAAAACAAATGCATAGAGTATATCCACACCTTTAATCGGAGCAAAGATTCATGTCATGGGCGTTATAGGCTAATAAGCCAAGAATGTTCTCTATTTCGACAAAGTCTAAGGAAAGCCAACGCATCTCCCGCTAGCGGTTGTAATCAAGTTGATGTTGTAAGTATTTTTTTCCTTGAAATTTTATTTATTTATTTTTCACTTGATCCAATATTGAATATTTATTGTCATAAGTAGTCAAAATATTTAATTTTTTATTCTACGTATATTGTAGGATCCTCATGCACCAACTATATTTATCAACGATAACAAAGGTAAGGCGTTCAAATTCGATCATGCTTGGAATCTCTTGGGAAAATGCCCCAAATGGCTACACTTGTTCGAAAGTCCCATTAATGTTGGCGATGCTACTTCTAATGCACCCAACCGATTTGAGAGTCCCATAAATAATAATTTTGGGACATCCCCCAATCAAATGGAAAGTCCAACACTTATTAGTGTTGGAGGTTCTAGTTCACCCTCGGAGGCTATGACCCCAAGCCCTAGCAACTTGAAAAGACCAATGGGGCGCGACAAACAAAAGGAGAAGAAAAAGGGGAAGCAATCATACGATGGTAGGAGGAAGGCGTTTGATGATAACATGGCTCAATTGATCAAGCAAGGCGAAGTTATGTCAAGTGAGGCCCAAAAGAGAAGAGTGGGGGACCAAAGGGCGATTGATTTCGAAATTCGAAAGCATAATGATATGATCCTTACAATGGATCTCTCACAATTGTCTCCAAATAAGCAACGATACTTTAGGAATGAGCAAAATATCATCATGGGAAAGTCTAAAAATAGTGAAGACAATTCAAGCTACTTCCCAAATTCTTCAAGCTATTATGATGGCGCCAATGTTGATGGCTACATTCCTCACCTTAGTGACGATAATGATTTTTAGATTTCCATATTATGTAGTTGATTATAATTTGCAATGTTAGTTTCAATTTTGAAGTAATATCCTTAATTTTATGTAACTTTATATTTTTAGATGTAGTTTAATTATGTTACCTTGCTTTGTGTTATAGTTTAACTTAATAAAGTATGGAATACAACTAAAAAAATTACCAAGAAACAAATAACTAAAGGTGGGACAATGATGTGTGATTCAAAAGAGTAAAACTATGAAAGAAATCCAACGAGCATGAAAAAAAAAAGAAGAAAAGTACAATTAAGATGAAACTAAATAAAAAAGTAGCAAAAAACTAGCATTGATCAAACGGTGTGTGATCCAAATAGCGTCCAAATATGCTTCACGAGATCGTTTATGATGGAGTGATGCGTATTTGTGTCCCGGATACGGTTGTGATTATGCATGTATTCTTCAAGTGTTGGTCTATCCCGACCCAACTCAAAAGAGGCATTTGGACTTATTTCATAGTCATTCATGGCACATATTGCCTCACCATCTACATCCTCAACATATTCGTCTTCGATGATCATGTTGTGAAGAACAATACATGTAAGCATTATTTCACCTAGCGTTTGAGTATCCCATATTCGAGCTGGACCACGTACAATAGCCCACCTTGTTTGTAGTATCCCAAAAGCCCTCTCGACATCCTTGCGGTGCGCTTCTTGCATTTGAGAAAATAAAACTTTCTCGGGACTATCTGGACTACTAATAGATTTGACAAATGTTGTCCATGAAGGGTAAATGCCATCAGCTAAATAATAACATTGGTTATAGTAGCGACCGTTTACCTTGAATCGAACGGTAGGGGCTTCTCCATTTACAACTTTATCAAACACCGGAGAGCATCCTAGAGTGTTTAGATCGTTGTTGGAGCCAGATGTGTCAAAAAAAGCATGCCAAATCCAAGCGTCGTAAGACGCCACGGCTTCAAGGACAATAGTTGGTTTTTCTTTGAACCCGGTGTATTGTCCGACATGAGCGGTGGGACAATTCCTCCACTGCCAATGCATGCAGTCTATGGATCCGATCATTCCTGGGAAGCCCCTTTATTGGCATTGTCCAACAACCTTTGTAGATCATTTTGGTTTGGTTGTCGGAGGTACCAAGTGCCGTAAATTCCTAGTATTGCCTTGCAAAATCTCCTCAAGCACTCTAGCGATGTGGTCTCCCCCAATCGACAATACTCATCCAGTGAGTCGGCCGAACAACCATTGGCCATCATGCATAGGGCACTTGTTAGCTTTTGTTGGGGTGATAGAGAAATCCTCTTCGCAGCATCTGTTTTGAATTGAAAGTAAAAGTCGTATGTTAATACCTCATTCATGATGCGGTTGAAAAGGCGAGGTTGCATGCGATAGCGCCTTCGAAACATGAGAGCATCATAGGTTGGGTTAGGATTAAAGTAATCCTTCATCAACCGAAGATGTCCTTCACCTCTATCTCTATTTATGTATTTGCGCTCATGCTTGGATTCATCCTCTTCCTCCCTTCTTTGATTTTCACTCATCATGAGTGCCCTCATACGATGCATATGAGCTTCCATCCCATCGGAAAGCTCCATACTAGACATTCCTGAATAGTTTTCATGTGAACTCATGGTTGTTTTGGGGTGGGGTGATGATGAGAAAAAAGATTTGAGTTGGTTTAACCTTGTGAATGTGATATTGTATATATAGTGAGGGAAGAAGACATAAAAAATGGATTTTGAAGACACACCATTTATATTTAGACTACTATTAAAAAATGTGATTCATTTTGTATGGTCAATTTATATGTAGGAGAAAGACACAACCATTGGTTTTGGGTGAGACAAATTCAACTTGACTATTTATACTTAGACAAAAACATTGTATTTTGTGGACATCATTTATGATGGTCAATTTGCATGTAGGACAATGAGACAACCATTGAATTTTAAATTTTACTTTTTGTATAGTCAACTTGTAGGTAGGAACATTGCACAAATATTATACTTTGTGTACAAAATTTATATTTATACTATTATTAAAGTATTTGATTATTTTTCTATATCAAGGATTTGATTTTTGACATTTTGGTCAAAATAATATTTTTTTATATTAAAATGTGCGCAATGAAAAATTATAATAAGAAAAATGATTTAAAATTAAAAATATTGAAAAATCGAAATTATTTTTTAAGGTAAAGATATATTAGTTGGATAAATAAATAAGGATGTGTAAAAAATAGACATTTAACCATTGGAGTAAAAGTACAAAAAGTTGTGTGCATTTATACACACCTTGTGCAAATGTACACATTTGCACATCTAACCATTGGAGTTAGTCTTATAAGGGGGAGTTTGTGAAATGTCCAAAAAAATTGTCCTAATTGGTGAATTGTCCACATTTTTGGAAAAATTGGTGGAGTGCCCATCTTGCCAATAGTAATTTTATCATCTTGCCTATAGCCCCACTTTTTTTCTTTTCTTTTATTTTTTTTTACATTTTGTCGTGCAAAAATAATAGTATTTTGTGCATGTGCAAAAATAACCGTATGTTGAGCAAATATGACCACAGTCTAGTTTTTTTTATTACATTGTGTCGTGTAAAAATAAGAGTATGTTGTGCATGTGCAAATATAACCGTATGTTGTGCAAATATGAACCAAGTCTACTTTTTTTTTAAACATTTTGTCGTGCAAATATAAGAGTACGTTGTACAAATTTAACCATAGGTTTTGCAAATATGACCCAAGTCTAGTTTATTTATATATTTTTATTTATTTTTAACATTTTGTCGTGCAAATATAAGAGTACGTTGTGCAAATATAACCGTAAGTTGTGCAAATATGACCCAAGTCTAGTTTTTTTTTTAAAACATTTTGTCGTGCAAATATAAGAGTACGTTGTGCAAATATAACCGTAAGTTGTGCAAATATGACCCAAGTCTAGTTTTTATAATTTTTTTTTTACATTTTTTCATGCAAATATAAGAGTACGATGTGCAAATATAATCGTATATTGTGCAAATATAACATTTTGTTGTGCAAAATATAATATGTTTTTTTTTCCGCTTTTTTTTTCGTTACAGAATTTTTTGTTGTGCAAAAATAACTTTACGTTGTGCACATATAACAATTTGTTGTGCAAATATAAGTTTATGTTGTGCAAATGTAAAAATAAAAATGTAGAACATGTGAATCACATAATAAAATATAGATATTTTGTAATTCCCATATTTATGGGTCAGTTTTGTAATTTAACAAAAATTCCATCTTCTACCTCCCTCCCCGATCTGGAATGAGATTCGGTGCTCACCACAGCCGGCGGCTCCGCCTCCGGCTTGCTCCGGCCTCCTTCGCTCTCCCATTCGCTCACTCGCTCGCTCCCTCAATCCGGCCTCCGCCTCCGATCGCACTTGCTCCGGCGCTCGCTTCGGTTGCTCGACCTCGCTCCGCTCGCTCGATCTGGAATCGTCTTCATCTTCAATTTCGCCGATGCAGTGGAACCTGGAATCGTCTTCATCTTCAATCTCAGATCTTCAATCTCAGATCCATGCCATCTTCAAGGCGCTCAAGATCTTCAATCCCAGATCCATGCCATCTTCTCCTCAAATCTTCATCTTCAATCTCAGATCTTCAATCGTCTTCATCAATGGCTTCCTTCAATCAGAGCCCCGAAGTTTGCCGTCCTTGCTTCAGATCGAGACATCGAAGCTTCCCAGAGGCGTCGGCCTTGCTTCAGATCTGGTTAGGCGGCTAGGTGAGCACGCAATCGACTGGAGAGGGATCCGGCCTTGCTTCAGATCTGAGGAGGAGAGGTGAGCGAGCGAGAGATTGGGATCGGTGAGAGATCGAGATCTGAGCGATAGAGGTGAGCGAGCGAGAGAAAGAAGGAGAGAAAGGAGAGGGATCCAATTAATTAGGTTTTAATTGGGTGGACAATTTTCCAATTTGTCCAAAACCTTGGACATTTTGCTAATTAGGCCCAAAAAATTGCCTTCCCAACAAATTATCTCTACTTATAATTTGAGAAGCAATGTCTTTGTAAAATTTTGCACAACGTGTCCTTCATTGGGCAAAGTTAAGAAGCACGCGTTCTCTCTTCAACCGTTCTTCCCCACGTTCTCTTTATTCACAATTACAAGCTCAAACTGGATTTCACTTCCCACATTCTATTACGTGGTGTGCAATCGGTTAGAGATTGGAGGAGGGCGATTGGTAGGCCGAAGGTGTGGCGCAATTGGATCGGTGGCGGGTGGCTGCAATCGTTGTTGGAGGCGGGTGCAATTGGTCGACAACCGGAGGAGGGCGATTTTTGGGCGGCGATGCAGTCAGCGACGGCTAGAGGCAGCTTTCTCTATTAGTTGCACGGGTAATCTCTCTTTCTCTGTACTCTCTTAATCATACCCAAACTGCATCACCATTAACCATCTGGTGCTTCCCGAGGCTAGAGTCGCTTTGTGAATGATTTCTTATCAAGTGTACTATTATTTGGGTAATGATTTGATTTAGATTTGGGGTTCCATGTTCTTTCAATTTTTTAGTGTTGAGTTGCATAAATCAAAGGGAGAGTTTACAACAAGTCAATTTTTGTTTCATTGTATCGATTTTGGCTCAAATTTGCAGGTCCAAAGCTGCAAGAGATGGCTTGAAGGAGGTAATGAATTCGTAGAGAGCTCACGTGTGATTTAGAGGGCTCTGACCGTTGGACATATTGGTTGATTTGTTGGTATAGAGGTGCTTGCCAAGTGTTCGATGAAATGTCTAAAGTAACTCACAAGTAAAATTAGTAGATGCGGCGAGATTGACAATGTTTTCCTTTAACTAAAGACATTGAGTTCAATCTTGAAAATGAAGCACCCAATGGCTGATTTGTTGGGAGGTAGTGGTGCTCACCAAGTGTTTGATGAAATGTCTCAAGAACTCAACAAGTGAAATAGATGTAGTTGTTTGCCCATCTGCTTGAGTCTCAAACCTTAACTAAAGAGCTTATATATGTACATACGGTGCCGACACGCACGAGTTCGAGCGCTGTTTTTGATGACCAAATCTGTGTTGAATCTGCCATCTTTGCCATTGCCATATAAGAGGTTCGATACACTAACTTCTTCACCTTAGAAGCAGCGAGAGGCGGTTGAGGGGAGCTCAGTGTCATAGGAGGACATGTGCAGAATGTTGAAGCTCCGGAGGACTGCCAGTCTCTGATCCGAAGGTTAGTGAGTGTCGGATGTGGTGGAAGTGTCATTGAGGCGAGTTATAGTTTTTTAATCGGTGAAGCACATAAACAGATGAGTTTGATGAGTTGCATTTTCCTTGATTTTGAGTCCTGGACATTGATTTCTATATGAATTTGAATCTGATTGTTTGTATAGACTTGAATCTAGATGTGTTGAATTGTTTTGTGTGTAATTCAGTGTGGTTAAGTTGCATTGAGATTTGAGATGAATTTTGAAAATATTTGAGTAATGGTGAATTGGTGACCTCTGTTCCCATCGACCACGGTTGCTCAAAAACCTCATTTCTTCTTCTTCTTCTTTGTCATTTTCTCATATTTTTGGTATGTTTTTTTTAAGTTAGAGCTTTGATTGCAATGTCAATTGATTAGTTATTTTCTTGAGCCTTTGATTGTTAGATCAAATATTATTGCCCGTGAGAGAAAGTTGGTTGGTCTCTGCCCCCTCAAAACTCTTTAGGTTGCTCGGTGAGTTTAAATTCCCTTCCAACCTAACTCAACACATTGACAGCTTATTATTGCCTCCACTTATAAATGGGCGAGGATTCAAACTCAATCTATTTCATGTTAATTATTTCACCAATTAAAACATCGATTTTTTGATGTTGTTGCTTCACTCCAAGTCGAAAAAAGGAGAAAGGAATTAAGTTGTCTTAGGGGTTGAGAAAGGGTAATTCAACCTACCATCCATGTCAATTTCAATTTTTAAGGTAAGAGTTTATCAATATAGTTTTTGAGCGTTTTTTTAGTTTTCAAAATCTTAATGATTTTAGATATAGTTTCATCAGTTTTATTGGTTTGTGATTATTTTTAGAGATTGTGTTGCTAACATCCGAATCACTCATGAGATAAAAGAAAAAAATCATTGCTAAGTTGAGCATTTAAATAATTGAGCATTTTATTTTATTTTTTTGATTCCTGAATTATCTTGTGCAACTAAAAGTACGTAAAGGTGAAGTCTCAACCCATTCAATTCTTGTATTAGTTTTTTAAGCAATTGTAACTAATATCTGAAATCACTCATGAGATAGAAGTCCTCTTATATTAGTTTTTTGTCTTGATTCCCTTCTAGCTTTTGTCCTGGTTCTCGAACTGTCATTTTTTTTTCACACTACTAGAATTATGTTATTTAACATCGGCTCATTAACATCGGTCAGAAAAACCTGCCATGTTAAACAATTTTTTAACATCGGTTTTTAAATTTGTGATGTTAAATATAAAATAGACATCACCCTATATTTTTGACTGATGTTAAATATTTATTTTAATTTTTTTTTTGAAGGCGCGGAATCAAATCACGAAAATTTAAAGACCCGTCCATGAGATTCAGGACTATTTCCAACACTCTATCCCTTTCAGTTTCAGCCAAAGGGTTTCCCCGTCTACATGTTCCTTCTAGTTCTACTGTCTCCTCTCTCGCTGGAGCGAAAAGCTCATCTCCATCTCCAAATCTGCTCCACCACCCTCCCTCCCCATCCCCTCTGCATCTTCACCCCCACAGATTTGCAGATCTGAATCCCTCTTCGGCCTCTCTCTTTCTCTCAAACACATCGACGATTCCAAACCCCATCGACGCCATATTCAAGAAATGGAGGACGAAGCCACTACTGAAGGGCCAATCGACGCCAGATCCAAGGGACGGAGACGCCGCTGATGCTGAAGAGCCAATCAACGCCAGATCCAAGTTCGCCGCTTCTCGCTTCCTCCATCTCGACCTCTTCTCATTCTCTCTACCCCGAGCGCCTGAGCACCGACGCTGGGGAAGTAGCCAGCGATAGTTCTCCCTAGGTCTTCTCAACCGTGAGCCATCCGCTTCTCACAAGGTTTTATATACTCTGATATTATTTTGCATATTCTTCTTGGCTTCTTCTTTCCTGTTGATGTGGTACTTTTCAAAGGTGATAATTAAGATTGTTTGTTCTACGAGCAATTCAATATTTACATTTAGAAACCAGAAGATTTCTTCCATTTACTGAAATTTTACTGTCAAGCATGTTCTGAATTTGGGTGCTAAAACTAGGGTCTCTAGATAATGTTGATTCACCCAAATCGATAGCAGTACACAAAATAATTAGGGTTATTATACTCATCCATAATTGTTCTGATCCTAATTTGCCCCTTTTCACTACTGAGAGACAATGTAGCCAAGTTTAGCCAGTAGATTAAATTTTGAAAGCTTTTTGTCTGTGAAAGATAAATTTAACTCCAAAGTAAACTCATTCTAGAGTTATACAAATCGCCAAATTAATTTAGAATAGGACTATCAACTCTAGATTTGCCAATGTTAATTGGAGTTATCTAGACTATTCAATTCTAGCTAATTCGAATTTGCTTACCACTGTCACTTACAAGAGTAGGATATAGTCCAATCTTAATAGTCTGTTTTGCTTGCTACCCTATAAATTATAGGTCTTTGTCTTTGCAATTTAGTAAGTACTATTAATAGATTAAGAAAAAAAAATAGCTGCTCTTGAGTTTATATAACTGTATTTAGGATTTTATAGACAAGTAATATTGTACTTTCTAATAGATTAAGAAGGAATTGCTGATCTTCACTCTTGGTATTGCTTATAGAATAGTAAGAAAGAAGCAATTTAGTAAGTACTATTAATATTAATTTTGTGAGTTTGATCTTCTATTATCTGCTCATTTATTTTCTCTTCTGCCATAGCTTGTCATATTTCCTCACTATTGGCTATATATGGACTTGTATGACAGCATATGTTTTATACTGTGTGCCAGAACTGTTCTTTAGTGGTAGTTGTGCTAATGTTATTGATTTGTATGCTTCTGGCTATATTCATTATTTTTTTCCTTTGTCCTTAACCCCAGAAAGAGCTGAATCTTTTTCTAGTTGCTTCTAAAGCTATTAATAGAAAGTACAAAATATTATATAGAAACCTTTTTTTTATGTAATGCAATTCATTTCTAAAGCTATTTTTTATGCAGTGCCACCGTCTCTTAGCACTTCTTCCCTCACCAGCCACTGACTCTCTCAGCACCACCTCCCTTGCTGCCTCTCTCAAAACCACCCGCGTTAGGTATTTCACTTTTCCTCCTTTAAATTTCAATATTAAAGATTTAGGGTTTCTTTGGAGGTAAGTGATCTTGTTTTCGATTCATTATAGCTAGCTGAAATTGCTTTTCAATTCGAGACCAATGATTTAGGGTTTCTTTGTTGGACATGTAAAATTTTCTTTGAGATTCCACCAAGTTTGTATTCATTACAGGGAATTGGGAGCAAGCTCTTATGTAAGAGCTTGCTTTTTCTTTGAAATTTAGGATGCTTTGTGTTAGTGGATATTGTGCTTTCGGGTGCCATGGAAGTTGTTCCCACACCAAGCAAGTTGATCGTAGCTTGCACGGAATATAACACTTGCTATGAATCTTTGAAATTGCTTTTTCTCTGTTTTGTAAATAAGGAATATAACACTTACACTTGCTGTGAATTTTTTTCTGAGCCTATATTAGTTCTTGTGGGTGTTCAGTTGCTACTTTTATGTTGCCTAGTCGGGATGCCTTGGCTCTTGGAGAGCTTCCCACTTATTTGGATTTTATACATTTTCTTTCATTTCGTTACATCAGCCTGCTAAGTAAACCTTTTATATCTTCAGGTACATCAACTTGCTAAATCTTCTGCTTGCTTTTTTTTGGTAAAGTCCTGCTTGCGTGTTTATTAGTCAAAGGTTCAATAGCTTTAGATGCATTTGCAGCTCATTTCTTTCAATTCTTTCTTAGATTCTAGATATTAGATTCAATTTTGGTAAGTTCAGTTTTAGATTTTAGATTTTAGTTTAAGTAAAATACATATTTTAGCTTTTAGTTTAAGTAAAATCCAGCTGCCTGATGTGCATTATTGTCAAGTACCTGGTGTGACTGATGTTGGGTTAAAACCAAGTGCTGGTAAATTCTGATCAAGTGCATCCTTCAGTTGAAGGAGTTACCTGCTCAGTGCATCATTATTGTCAAGTACTTGGTATGACTGATGTACTGAGCAGGTAACTCCTTTTTGTTTATTGGTGCTGTTTTATTTGTATTGGCTTATATGTGCTTAATAGTTAGATATATATTATATTGGTAAATTGGTTAAAATAAAGAATTAATATTTAAAGTTATTTGGTGAAATTTTGGTTGCATATACATGGATTGGACGATCAAGCCGCTCTTAGCATTAGTTATTTTAAATGATTAAATTTTCTAATGCACTTCTGATATTTGCTAGTGCTGTTATTCTCATAAAGCTATACCATTCTTTTATGATATTGATTTGAAGTTAACTTGTTCTTTATTTTGTCTGCATCCTGTTTTATATCCAATGACGTGTGTCATGTTCTTTTTTCTTCTTTCTTGATTAAGGTACACTGATGGATTGAGGGATATTGATCCAGATCAGGTACATGGCTATATTGATCCAGATCGTGTTTGACTGCATTTATCTGTGTCTAGGTGATTATTCCTTTTCTGAAAAAATCACTACAGTTTGAGTTGTCTCATTAATAGCACTATTGTTTACATGTGCAAGTTAGTTTTTGAAGAGCTTGCACTGTTTTTTTTTTCTTTTTACTTTTTATGCAGGTATGGTGTTGGGAAGATTAGGGAGTATTGCTTGGATACAACGACATGCAAATTTGAGGTATTTGCAGACACAAGAGAGTTCAAGGCAATGCTTCTAACTCTTCCGCCACCATCAGGTGATTCTTCTCTCATGACGACAACTCTCAGTGCCCAAGGATCAGGGGGACATGCTAATGCTGACCAGGGTGGTAACATTCTTGATGATCTGCGTGAGAAGTGGCTTGAGGTTGAGGCTGCTGAGCTGGACAAGAGAGATGAGAGTGCATTGCTCTTCGACAAACGTTTAGAGATGCTGTTGCTGGTGGCCCAGAAAGAGAAGTCTGGCTCTGATGATGAGGCTTGGGAATCCTCTGCATAAGGTGTGCTTCCTCTTTAACTTTTTACTTCCAATTATAGGAACAAAAATACGCGTGGTTGATTTTTTTTTTGTTACAAATATTGTTGTAGCATGCTAGAGAGGAATGATCTCTACTCACCCAAGAGGGGGTTTTATGCATGTTATATTAGTGATCATTGTGAAAAAAGAGTATGGCTTCTTGATTTTTATAACGATGCTGGGTTGAATTTACCTTGTCAAATGATAATGATCTCAAATAATGCAATCCCCAAAAGTCCAATATCAGGACGCCCCAAAAGCTACTGATTTTAATGTTCATGTGTGTAGAACTATGTAGAGAAGTAGATTTTAACCTATCTAAATACGTAAAATTAGCCTTCATGTTTAGACATACTTCAGTCGTTCAATTATCAAGTAGCTAAGAGAAGTGTTTGTCATGAACAAGATGTACAAGAATTATTGCTATGTAGTATTAGTTTATTTTCCTTGTTTCTTTGCTTCTTAAGTTTTTTTTTCCTATTATGTAAGAACATTCTATCTAATTTAAAGCCTATTAGCTCAAATGGTAGAGCATTGTGCTCATACACAAAGATGCGGGTTCAAATCCCGCATAGGCTACGGTAATTAAAAAAAAACCGCAAATATGTCATTTCACATCGGGTAATAGCTGATGTCTTTAAAAAAAAAAATCGATGTCTATGTGGGGGATGTAAAAAGTCAAAACATTTTAACATCGGGTAATAGCCGATGTCTTTGTATGTTATAACATCGGTTATATTTTATAATCGATGTTATATGATAACAAAGACATCGAATTTAAAAATATAAACGATGTTATAACATACAAAGACATCGGGTTCTGGCCGATGTGAAAAACTTTTGACTTTTAACATCCCCCACATAGACATCGATTTTTTTTTAAAGACATCGGCTATTACCCGATGTCTTTAAAAAAAAAATCGATGTCAATTGAAGGTTTTAATTAGTTTTTTTGTTGTGTTCAATTTGAATTCCTGCACTATCCCTTGTAGCAAACAATTTAGCCTCTCCTAAAGTAGACCCTTTAAGCGATGCTTTTGCATTTGTAAACAGAGGTAAGCTTAAACTATTTCGTAGGTTTTGTAATGCATGAATTAGGTGATCAGATCATGTATTCATGTTCATGGAGCATAATATTAAATAGTTTGTTTAACTGTAATATGAAGAATGTAGGTCTTTATTATGTGCATTGATGTGTACGTAGGTTTAAGGAACATGTGACAATTCGTCAAATATTATAGATGAGGACATCATGTGTCTTTAGAGCTCATCATTGATACACTTATACAATTGGCTTCCTCCTATTTATAATGTATATATGGTGTGCATCTCAATTTCTAAATTTATATATAGATTCAGGAGAGATGCAGGCGAGCTATTTACTCTCTAACGGATGTTTCTTTCCTCCTCGTATGTGAATATTTTTAGTATATGCATTTCTCCAAAATATCGCCATATATGTTCATTTGAGGTTGCTCAACATGTTGATCGTATGGATTTTGGCACCATGAAAGCCAAACTTCGTGAAGACATGTACTATTTTCTTCACCAGTTTGAGGTGCATAAACTCATCCATCCTGTTGCACACCTTAATTTATATATATATATAGGGATTGACTCCAGTGAAAACCTCAAATTATGGTAAAAACCGTGAGGACTAGCTACTTTATAGCTTGGTTTATTTGAATCTTGTGCTAAAAACCTCACTCACACGGTGACTTTATAGCTCGGTTCAATCTAAAAACCGTGCTAAAAGCTCCAGTTTTAAAATAACACACAACTTTATAGTTCGGTCAAGCCTAAAAATCGTGCTAAAAACTTATGTTTTAAAATTACATAGTGACTTTGTAGCTCGGTTTTATTCAGAACCGGACTAAAATTTGGGACTTTATAGATCGGTTCTATTCAAAACCGGGCTATAAAGCAAGTGAATCGGGCTAAAAAGCCGGTCCTCACAGGTTTTTACCGCAATTTTGGTTTTCACCGGAGCGCACCCCTATATATATATATATATGTAGATTTAACTTGATTTAAAAATTATTTTGTAGCATGATGTGTTCTTGATATTCAGGAATGGTAGGCATTTAACTACTAGATTTTGTGCATCTGTGGACTATGGTTTGTATAGAGTGGGTATATTTGATTAGTGTTCTTATGACCATATTTGTTTTCATGCCATTGTTGTGAAATGGACTGAATAAAAGTCATTATTTACTGTTACACACCATAATTGTTTTGTGTCATGTGTATTTGTAAGTTAATTCATCTTACCGCTTAAATAAGATATTTTCTTATAGTTTACTATTACAAACCATAATTGTAAGTTAATTCATCAATGGACTATGGTTTGTATAGAGTGGTTATATCTGATTAGTGTTCTTATGACCATACTTTTTTTTATGGCGTTGCTGTTAAATGGACTAAGCACATTGATTATTTTCCAGTAGTGATTGTATATTTTGTGTTGCATAGTTAGTTTTTGTTTCATTCCATTTATTTGGAAGTTAATATTTTATTTTTGTTATATACGATGTAGTAATTTATACAATATAGTTACAAAAAAAGTGGCTTACCATATGTAGATATTTTATTGTCAAATTCAAAGTATTGATTCTCTTAAGAAAAGACTTCATAATGACAACTGAAGATTTCGAACAATGGTGTAGTGAGGAGAGTGAGCGAAATGGTATGTTATGGAAAATTGATACGTGTTAGATTATTTTGTGTGGTGTGTCAAACTCGACCGAAAATATTATGAAAACAAATTCGAACATGGTTCGGAAAAAACACTATTTATATCAATTTGTGTTACGTTGTGCCTATTTATTCATAATTAAATAAAGAGAAAATTTGTGCCGAATGCACAAATTTTCGTTGCAATTGGTGGAGTATCCTAATATTTGAAATAATTCGTGGAGTGTACACTCTTTTAATTTAGGAATTTTGTGTGTCAGCACTATGACAACATTGTACGTTCCTCTGTTCAATGGCATATTAGAGCTCAAACCCTCCATGGCTACCTTGATACTCTTTCTTTCGCCTTCTATCACCTCTGTCACCGCCTCCTTCACCACCGTTGTGATGTGCGCCTATTTTGCCATGTTTTGCATCAATTTTTATATCAATTTCTGTATACATTTCATATTTCTGGGTTAGAATAATGCAAGAATTATGTAGTTTATGCTTATTTGCCAATTATGGAGGTCTACACTAGTTCTTGTTTAAATTCGCAGAAATCGAGAAACTTTACGAGCAATTCGGAGAGGAGAAGAAAACTGTCAGAGAACTCGAGTTCGACTACGGAGAACTCGAGGTCGAGTAGAAGCTGTTCCAGAAGACATCGAGCAGAGGACAAGGAAGAACATCACTCGACAGACCTAGTCGACGTCGAGTACACTTACTCGATGTCGAGTACAAATCTGGTCGACTTCCACTCCTAGAGTTGAGATCGAGCACGAGCTGAGCTGAAGGCACGAAGTCTAGTCGACGTCCAGTACACTACACTCGATGTCGAGTACAACCCAGGAGAAGTCCGAGTCGAGATCAAGTGAAAGTCCGAGTGTTGATTACTTGCTTGGGCATGAAGACACGAATCTTTTATCAAGTTTGAAGACCTATCCACATTAGTAATTCCCACATTTACCTTAGGGAAATTTTATTTGTTTTATTTTATTTATTTGGAACCATTTATCTTAAGTAATAGCATCTTTTATCTTAGGAAATAGATAGAGTTGTTCTTTCTTAGATTAGCTAGGATGGAACACTATAAAAAAAGCCCTAGGGGTTGAGTTTCAGAATGAATCTAAGCCACAAGCAATTGTGTTTCCATAGAGTTAGAGAGAGAGTGGAGGCCGAGTGAGGTTATAACGGAGACGAGATGTTTTGGCGTTATTTGGTTGTAAGCTCTCTATTTCGATTTAATGCAAGTAGTTTCTTTTACCATATTGATGTTTGTTTCTATGATGAAGAGTGAGTAGTCACCCCACTTCTAGGGTCGGGGTGAGCCCGACGGTAGCCATGTAAGGTAATGCATCAAAGGTACAACTTCTATTGCGATTTCATCTTCTATCCCTGAATTGCATGATTCTGCTACGATAGTAGCAGATGATCCTTATTTGTGTTATTGAATCGAAAGTGATCTTAATACATATGAAATCAGCCAAGGTATGTGCTAGCGCCGCTCTGCGAGGAGTGTATTCTATCTCGAACTCGGATAGCTCGACTGCCCACTTAGTCATTCGCCCAGAAAGGCACGAGGAGTGAAGAATTTGTCTCAAAGAGAGATTAGTCAAAACCTTAATGATATGGTCTTTGAAATTTGGGTGTAGCCATATTACCGCGAACACTAGGCATAGTATCATCTTCTCTATCGGCTCATACCTGGTCTTAGCATCCTACAACACTCTGCTCACACAATGCACTAGATGTTTCTCTTCATGGGTGAGGACCGCATGGATTGTCGTGCTCTTCACAGCGAAGTAAAGATGCAAGATCTCTTGCTTTTCTGGTTGATGCAAAGTTGATAGCCCTTGAAAGAACTCCTTCCAACCTTCGAAAGTCTGTTGCAGCTCTGGGGTCCACTGGATCGCCCCTTCTTTTTAAGAAGTGCAAAGAATGGCAAAGACCTATCTGTGAGACATGAACAGAAACGGTTGAGATAGTTTACTACCCCATTCAAACACTGAACTTCCTTAACCGTACGCGGCGGCTGCATATTCTGTATTACAGTGATTTTTCCTGAATTCACATCTATCCCCCGCTGGCTGACCATGAACCCCAGAAAATTACCAAAATCAAATTCGAAGACACATTTTTATGCGTTGAGATTCAGACCTTCGCGTCGCAAAGAATCAAAAGTTTCCTGCAGATCCGCGACATGGTCCTCAACTTGCTTGCTCTTTACAACAATATCATCTACATATACGAACATGTTCCTCCCTAATTGTCCGCGAAAAATCCGATTAACCGCTCTTTGAAAAGTGGTTCCTACATTCCTTAGTCCGAAAGGCATGAACCAATAGCAAAATATCCCTTGGTTCGTGATGAACGTAGTTGCTTTTTTTTATCAAGAGGTACATGCGGATCTGGTTGTATCCTGAGTACGCGTCTAAGAAGTTGAGGACTGCATTCCTCGCGGTCCCATCTACCAATTTGTCTATGGATGGTAAGGGAAAGCTGTCTATAGGGCATGACTTATTCAGATCTGAGAAGTCAACACACACCTCCACTTACCGTTGGATTTCTTAACAAGGATAACATTTAACAACCAATTAGAATCCTCGACTTCTTCGATAAACCCCACGTCAAGCAACTTTTTAGTTTCTTCTTTGGCAGCTAGTGCTTTCTCAGGCGCCATTTTTCTCTTCTTCTGGGCGACAGGTCGCCCGTTATGCTGGATTCTGAGGGTGTCCATGGCAACTGATGTTGGCACTCCAAAAAGATCACGCGGAGACCACTCGAAGATGTCCCTAGACCTAGCAATTATTTTCAATACTCACCCTTTTTCAGTGCAATCCAAAGCTTGGCCTAGATATACCTTCTCCTCAGGGTTGGAGAAAGGCTGATGGGTGGTCCTTTCATCCGCGGACGAAATTTCTCTTGCATCGAGTCTAACTTCTAGTTCAGCTTCTGACACTTCAGTGGGCCCACTGTCTCCTATTTTTGATTCTACTAGTGGCTCTTCTTCTTGTTGCTTGACTGCCCTTTGAGTAGTCTCTTCTACACACATTACTTCTCTATTTTTTCTGAGAGAGGTCAGATAACAGCTTAGGCTTTCATGACTACGCGTACGACTTGAGCCTCCCTCCTTAAGGGATAACACCAGAATTTCATGGGACGGGGGACATTTACCTGAAACGCAAACGATCGGCGTGATATGGACTCGTCGCGATCAGTATTTACCTTCCTAATGAGTGCCTTTCAAAAGCACATAGCCTTTCTGAAGCCCATAGCCTTTCTGAAGCGGGGGTGTTCACCTTTTCCGCGGATCTTCTGAGGATTGCGTCGCGATGACTAGTCGGCTGATTCACAATCCTCACTCTTGGCTCTATTTTTCGTTCTCTCCCTTTTTCTCTTTCTCTCTCTCTATCTTGGCCTTTATTGGATTTTTGAAAAGTCCTCTCTCACTATTCTATTATTCGTCTTTTATAGTGGCTAGCGGTGTGGCCCAGGTCATGACGTTTGTCATCTTGTTGATGACACGTGTTACCTTTGTGGGTTGTGGGCATGAACGACATGTGTCCTTATTATTTGTCCACGGCCTATGTTAGTGTCCTAGTTGTCCGCGGATGCCCTCTTAGGCGATATCCTTCCATTCTTTGTTTGTGTTTCCGTCTGCTGATATTTTTGTGGTTACCGGACATTTCCTTCCGGTTTCATCAAATTTGATGTAGGACGTATAGTGTCATAACTATTTTGAGTTTAATTGAAAAGTATTCTTGAGAGCCATGATAATCATTCTGATGAGTGATCTTTCATAGAAATTTCTTTGAGGTTTGAATGTTTCTCTTGTGTTTGTTTTTCTTTGAGTTGTTTTCAAGTCAGTCTTGATAAGTTTGCTTGAAGACAAGCAAGGTTTAACTGTGGGGGAATTTGAAAGCATGCATTTAGATAGGCATAATAGGTTGTGTTTAGCTTAGTTTGATATATATATATATATATATATATATATATATATATATTGCAGAATTTAGTTCGCATTTTGCATTTGTACTTGTTATGTTGGTAGAGTCGGAATTTACAAGTTTTAATTGATTATTTCAGGTAAATGTGGATTCCTCGTAGCGAACCTTAATCCTAGTGGCAAACTTATCCCTTTAGGGCTCGTTGAACTAATGAGATAGGTAGAGAGTTGAATGTGTGTGAAATTCCTCGTCTGTGTAAGGGTTGCGGATACCTTGGCTAATATCTGGTCTTAAAGCTATTACTTGGGTGAAATCCTCCGTATAGGTAGAGGGTTGCTTGATAAATAAGGGTTTCTAGGACTCGTTAGACTAGTAACTATATTAGGTCGGGACAAGGACATTCATAGGAAAAGTAAAAACATGATGAACAATCGATGGTCAATTAACCAAACTAAAGTGGATATTTGTAGATGAAACTATTTTCTTAATTGTTATCTCAATTAATTTGTTTTATAGTTTATTTTGTTTTATTTTTAATTTCATCACACAAAATCCTCTTTTCTACTAATTGGTAAATATACGTTAAATAGAAATACTTGATTCTTTGTGGGATCGACATCTTACTTGCTTACTATACTATTTTGTATGTTTTAGTTATATTTTCATAGGAACGACGACAGTTTTCTCCTATCATCGGCCATGTCGAGAGATCATATACATGGGTTGGGCAAGGGGTCGGCGAGGATCGGCTACATGTTTCTCTGGGTGGTGAAAACCAACACAGTTGACAAAGATGAAAACGAGGAGCTGCGAGACTCGTTCAGTGAAGAATTGCTTAAGAAGCTAGGTAAGAAAGGAAAGGTGGTGAAGCAATGGGCATCGAGCGATCGGAGGGTTTCTGACCCACTGTGGATGGAACATGGTAGTGGAAGCCCCCAATTGTGAGGTGCCGATCCTAGCGTGGCCAATGCAAAGGGGGGCAGAGAGAGAACACAAGGTTGGTAGAGAAAGTCGAGCTGGGGATTTGGGAGAGAGGGTGCGGGTGGAGGTGAGAGATGTATGGGGAGATGGTGGTGCGTGCAACAAAGATTGCGGAGAAGGTGGAGCTGCTCATGGGGGCGGAGGAGCCGAGAGAGACTGGAAGGAGGGTTAAGATCGCTTGTCAGGCTGGCGGTAGCTCTACAGCCGCACTGATGAACCTCATTGGGAGCCTGAGAAGCTCATAGTTCAGTGTCTTGATTGTTCAGTCCTTACTGTCATTGTATGAGAACAGTTGAATGTTTCAATTTGAATGTTCTGTTGTAAAAATTCTCAAGCACAAAACATGCTCAACATGACAACATCGCAATATACATTCCTCGCACTTAATGCCAGTGTTACATGGCAAAACAAGAACTCGGTAAGATTTCTCATTCAAGCGCGAAGTGTTCAGACAGAGTCAGTGCAATATTGTAAACAAGTTGCTTGCAGGAATACAAAGGATGCTTTAGATTAAGAAATTGTGAGTGACAAAGGGACGGAGATGACCGTGTTTATCCAGGATCAGCAATCTAATTCTACAAAAGATTCTTGTAGAAAGAGCAACTTAACCCCGAATGAATGCTACAAGTAACAGTACAGCAGTTTATCAAGTCAGGTTATTGATGCTTATTCTACAGCATTCCAATTACTAGACAAGTCTCCGAGACACTATGGAATGGAAAAAAGAGATAGATAATTACACACCATTGCTGAGCCGCTACGGGTTGAGACCTCCCTTCAACTAATGCATCTCAGGCTCTGAATGAGCTGTAAGCATGGACCTCCCTTCAACTAATGCATCTCAGCCTCAACAACCCATTACAGCACAATTGTAGACAAAACCGCTTGATTGCTTCCTACCAAGGAGTGTCCAATTTTGGGGGCTCTCCCCAGGAGCCCAAGAATTGACCTCTATTCCTCCCTGCTGCTTAGGTCCCCCTATCACAATTAGCTGATTCCCACAAGCTCTAAATGCTAGACCCCAGCCTTGCATCGACACCACTCTTTCGGGTAAATTCCCGACCACATCCCATGCGTTTGAAGTCTTCATGTACTTCCTGACTTCTTTCTTCTCATAGTCAGCTGCATAAAGCTCGTTTTTCACTACTGCAACTAAAGGGGGTGCCTCGGAGGCAGCAGATGCCTCAGTGAACCCAGGCTCCCCAGCTCTCGGTGGAAACATGTTCGGTATCACAGTCCAAGTCCTCTTCTCCAGGTCATAGACCTCCCCACATGTGAGGAGGTTCGAGCCATTCCCAAGTCCACCAATTACATAAAAGCTCCCATCCATAAACACACCAGAGCATTTCTTCCGGGCTTTATTCATACTAGGGAGACTCACCCACATGCCTGTTTCAGAATTGTAAAGTTCTGCAGAGGCCAAGATTTTCCCCTGAGGATCACATCCGCCAGCCACGATTGCAATCTCACCTTGACTAGCAGACCCGAATAGGCACCTTGGAGCTTTCATCATAGCACCCAAGGACCATGAATTTGTCAGAATGCTAAATTTGTAAACCAATTGGGAGGTCATATCCCTTCCAAATACCAGCAGCTCGGTACCAACAGCAAGTGACTCCTTGTCTGAGTACAAGAAGCATCCATTCAAGGGCATCTTGGGAAGATGCATCCATCGAAGACGTATGGGGTCAAACGCCACCCAATCACAAAGGCTGCAAGAAAAATACACCCAATGCTCAATGATTCCCATCTCCCTTCTGAGCTTATAGAGCTCCTTACTCTGAATAAGGGATCTGAAACTATGGTTTAACAAAGAAATGGACCCATAATCGGATCTAGAGGTTCGAGCAATGCAGCTGATTGAGATATCCCGACCAACTTGGTGAATGAGAGAGCTTGTATCCGAGCTACTGCCATTGTTATCCCCTGAATCATTTGGCTTAATCTTTGAGCAGCTATATAAAACATCCCAAGAATCCTCTTTCTTGTGAACTTTTAGGGACTTGGATGAACTCCGGAGATCAACCTCTTCCGTATCACAAAATCTGCCCTTATTATCAGATATTTCAATGGCTCTAATACTACTGAATAGCCACTGGGTGTCATGCTCGCATGCACTTGGGAAATCTCTGGACACCGCAAAGGATACACCCTCAAACATTTTCGGGTAAGGGAATCAAGCAGCCAAGTTTATCTGTTACAGGAACATCCGAAATTACATTAGGGGAAATGAAAGTCCTTTGAATTCAAACTAAATCCAGAAATCAAACATCCAGAAAACTGAAATCTCGCAGCACAGGAACATGAAAACAGGAAAGAGGGGAAAAAGGAGATCAATTTCAAATCTGTTACATAACCCTATCAAGTCGTTTAGAGAGGGGCTACGCAAGATGAATAAACAATTAAAGCAAAACAAATCCAATTGATTGGAAACACTTCAGTTCTTCCCAAAAGAATTACTCGATTCAAGCAAATTGAACAGATAAGAATGAATCGAAACAATTTAACCCCCGATTAAATCAAAATCGGATAGTCTCAGAAGCACAAATCACCAAAAACGAAAGAAGCAAGCAAATCAGATTTATAGAACGCGGAAAGCAACAAGAGCACAAACAAAGTGGAAGAGAAAAAGGGAAAAACATGGAGAAATTGAGCAATTGAAGATTGGCAATCAGCATCACCAATCAATTTCCGTTACAAGTCCAAATTGATGATGTAACGAGACACAAGTAGCTAAAAAAAGAGAGAGAAAGAAAGGAAGAGAGAGAGATTACTGATTGCGACGGATACTTTGGTGCGGGCAGCTGAGCTCCACTGGCGGATTGGGGTTGGGGAGTGGCGTATGGAAAAGTGTGTGAGCGCTTTGATACCATTGAGAGCGAATCAAATGGCGCACAAAAACCCTCATAGGGTGAGGGTTAGCAATTAAACTAATTGAGGGATGAATAAAATAATGGGCAACGCCATTTGCAGTTTCAAAGCACGGAAAAGGGAAATGGAAAAAAAAAAAAGCGAAGTCGGAAGAAGACGGTGAAGGGTAGAAGGAAGGAGATAGTGCGAATTTGAGCTGGCGGCCGAAACCAACACGCGTTTTTTTAGTGGGCTTCATTCCGCGGCCACCATAGATTGATAGCGAGTGAGTCCATTTACACTTTGGGCTCAATCTCTTTCTCATTTACCTGTCCACTTCAAGACTTCAACATCAATTCAATAACTCTTTTTTTTTTTTTTGTAATTTATGATGAAATGAATGCCTGTTTTTTTTTTTTTTAATTACGTAAAAATTCAAGCTCAGATAAGCTTGATGCTCGAGAGACCGATAAATTGGCGGACGGAAGACCATGACACATACAACATAAATACAAAAACGGCAAAAGATTAAAAAAAAAAATTGCAAACAACGAGCGATGAATTAAAACATACCTAAAGCTAACAGGATGGGGACGTAGACTACAGGCGAAGCCAAGCAACATTGTGAAATAGCACCATTAACCAGCGATACTTCAAGCATCCATGTGGGCAGTTAAGACGAACCTCCTAGGAATCTTTGCGTTTGCGGAATCGTCTTGTACACAATACCACAATATCAGTCAATCCCGACTCCAAATGCCAAAACTCCATCAAAGCAAAAGATCGCCAAGACACACCAAGCGAAGCGGAACACAGCCGAGCAAGACACACCCAAAAATTCGTACAGATCTAATTTTGTCTACTCAAGCCCTAGCGGGTTTTAGGACATGAAGGAGCTGTCTTTAAACCCTTACGAAAAATTGGTTTATCGTTCGGGGTTTAGTTAAATCCTTTTCGGGAATTTGTTCAAGTCCTATCGGGAACATCAGATAACCTTGTTCAAAGTAAACTATCCCAGCAATAACTTCCAACACTAACAATGAAATGATGAATATTAGTAAAAGATGAGTTTTTCTGGTGGGTCTTTCTCAATCTACATTATCGACGTTACACAAGCCTAATCCTAACATAACATTAGAGGATAATATGCAGTTGCAAATAGGGAATAAAAGAATCATAAATATGATAACTCACCTATTTAAAGGAGTTACAAATACATGAAACTATGAAAGTCATGTATGATCTAGAACCTGACAAGTGCACTGACTAAGCACTTGAGCTAATAGTCCCTAACCACTTGAAGCCATGGACAATAAAACTTAGGTTAGCAGATACCATTATCAAATGACTAAGAAAATTGGACTAGTCTTTTCTACCGCGATGATTATGGACAATAAAAATAATAATTTAGCTTGCTAGCTTGCAATATATATGATTAATGAAAGAAAGCAAAATAAGAATAGAGAAGAGATGAAGAGACATGTTAATGATTTATGACTGCATTCATAGACTAATCTCAAAAGATATAGATAATTACATCTAAACAGATAATTCGATATAAATTTGTGAAAGATGGGCCTAAATTAGAAACCCACACTACCATTTTGTAACTTGAATGAGGATCATGAACTAATCTAAACATCAATATTAGTCACACTGCCTTTTGGGCTATGCGCTTCCATCTAGATCCATATATACACGCAAGCGAACATAAAATTTCTACATGGATAGTTGAACTAAAACTGAAGTAACTCGTATTAAACCATAGTTTAACTAGAATTTCACATAAAACATTAGTAAACACCTTAGAAAGATAGATGACATGTGAACACGTAAACCTACCCGTTTTGTGTTCCAAGTAACCATTGATCGTAAGTCATCTAAACCATTCAAAATTAATCTGACCCCCGTTTCCAGAATTCTATAAACTCAAATGACATAACAAAGCATAGTGAAAATTAGACAGCATCATTAAGCAACACCCACTATGGAAAGCCACAAATGAGACTTCTTGAGGACATAGTGACAATCAATACCATATCATTATATCAATAGCAGGCTACAATCCCCCATGTAAAATCAAATTTTCATTTTGTATAAATCTTATGAAATAGTTTCTAATGCTAATTGCATTTGAAAAATGCAACAACACCCTGGCATTTGAAATAGTTTCTAATGCTAATTGCATTTGAAAAATGCTAATCTGACCCCCGTTTCCAGAATTCTATAAACTCAAATGACATAACAAAGCATAGTAAAAATTAGACAGCATCATTAAGCAACACCCACTATGGAAAGCCACAAATGGGACTTCTTGAGGACATAGTGACAATCAATACCATATCATTATATCAATAGCAGGCTACAATCCCCCATGTAAAATCAAATTTTCATTTTGTATAAATCTTATGAAATAGATTCTAATGCTAATTGCATTTGAAAAATGCAACAACAACCTGGTAATGTCTTAATCTTGGAAGTTCTTTCTCATATGTTGCGTTCATGTTATTTACTTGGATCGACCTTGATTTTCACTATACTATAAAGAGATTCGAGCATAAATATATTTGATTAAGTTTAGCATAGGTATCGATATACCCTCTCTACAACACCTGGGTATCCATTATATCAAAATTTCCCTTCTTTTGGATAATACTTTTCATGTACTACATTGCCATCTTGGCCTATAACAGAAAAATAATTGAATAAATGCAAACTAAGAAACCCATCACCATAGCATAAACAAGGAATCAGAAACAAGAAAAATCCCCAACAAACATTTTATGAGCTATAAAATTATCTGGATAATTTGATGGGAGTGGACATTCAACTACAATTTTACAACTGGATTTCCAACTGGAAAAGTGGAAGATGACAAGCATTCAAAATAGAAGATAACATGAAATTTAACATAAATAGAAAGGCAACAGAGCAAAGGGAAATGGATTCTAAAATAACCCCGTTTTGTTATATCATCAGGCCGGGTAATAAAAAAAATTGAATGCAACATCAACCATATATCAGAGGTTAAAATTACACTACAAACAGTAGAATAAGGGAACCAAAGAGAGAAATCTGACCTAAAGCTTTTATGGAGGAAGAATTGATTAAACAAATATAAATATAAGCAAACGAACTCATATCTGCGCAAATAAAATTACAAGACTTCCTCCCGCTGTAGTGGTAGGAGTCAGGATCGATCCACGAGGAAGCGTGTCAGTGCTCGCTGATCTAGTCTCAAAAACAGCCCTCTGATGTCGACCAGAAGCTCTCGATATCGACTGATATCTAGTCGGTGTCGAGTAAAGCAGTCGATTCCTAGTGCACAGCCAGCAAGACAACAACAACACACTCGACGTCGAGTAGAGAACCAAATGTCGGGTCAGTTCCACTCGATATCGACTGAAACCAGTCGATGTCGAGTCCATTGCAGAAAACAGAAATTAAAGTGCGTCAGAAAAGAACGTCCGAAGAATAATAGGATGGGATCAAATGGTGAACAAAAATAAGCAGAAAGGGTTTTGTATATCGATATAATAAAAGACTTCCAAAGCCGGGGAATTATCACAACGATAACCATGCAAGCGACATACTAAACTTATGAAAGGAACATGTTTTTCATCAAATAACTTTCGTCATTAACAAATAGGAATATAAAGGTTCTCGCGTAAACCCTAAGTGTTACTATCCCTTTTCATAAATAATCCAAATTCATAATAAATCCACTCTCGCTTCAATATCATAAGTATGGAATTGTCTACTACGCTCGTAGAAGATTTAAGCACATATGATAGAAGATGAAAATCATATAAAGAACATACCTTTAGCATACTCACATGGCTATCGTCAGCCTCACCCCGACCCTAGAAGTAAGACAACTACTCGCTCCTCATCATCGCAATCCCCATAATTGACATAAAGAAACTAACTTTGAATTGAAATAAAAGAGTAGGAGTACAACTAAACATGCCACAACCGTCTCTCTCTCTCTCTCTCTCTCTCTCTCTCTCTCTCACTATGCTCGGCCTCCTCTCTCTCTCTCTCTCTCTCTCTCTCTCTCTCTCTCTCTCTCTCTCTCTCTCTCTCTCTCTCTCTCTCTCTAACTACTAGTGAGCACAATTGCTTGTGGAAAAGATATCTAAAACCTAGCCCCTAAGGCTTTATTTATAGTAGATCAATCCTTGCTAGCCAAGGAAAGAAATCTCTCTCCTACTTACTTAAGATAAAACATCCTAATAAAATTAAATAAAACAAATAAAAGACCCCTAGGGTAAATAGGAGTTTAACCCATAGGGATAAATGTTCATTAAGGAAGGATAAAAAGATCTTGACTTCGTTGTTAAGCAATCCTCTTCAAATCCGGACTTTTCAAACCCGTCTCAACATTCTGTAATTCCACTCGACATCGAGTGATCTTCTGTGCCTCGAGTGGGCTTCACTCGATCTCGAGTTAGGCCTCTGGTCGTCGAATCCATTTAAAGTTTTTCTCTACGAATTCCTCTCATCTTAGTTTATATATATTAAACCACAACGGGTGAATTTAACCCCTTACACCTTTATGTAACCTAAGCACGACAGAGATTTAACATAAAGATAGCATATGTTCCATCGAAATCCCTATTTAGTCATGATCAAACACGGTTCTCACAATCCTAAGCATGCTACTACGGATTTGACGCAAATTCGATAGAATAAAACCCTAGCAAGATATTGTCATGGTAGCTAATCACAATAATATCAACAATAAACACAAGGGAAATCGAAAGATATTAAAGAGAGAAATACTACTTCATTAGAAAATCACATACAACCAACCAAGTCTCGAAAATATAGATGAAAACAACGGAGAATTAGCCAAGCATGGCTTACCTAACTTCCTTCTCTTGAATGGAAAATAAAACCTAAAAACCTAATTAATTGAAAGAGAAAAGGTGGAGGAATGTATGAATGTTAGTCCATGGTTAGATGCCTCCAAACGGCTGCAATTAAGTCTCTTATAAAACCCATAGCTGTCGGCCGAAATCCTATAAAGGATAGATAGAGTTTCCATAAAGATAGAATTGGGCCGCATTGCGTAGATCCAGAAAGAGCGAGACTGACGGGCGCCGCTTTTTAAGCTTCGACAGACTAAACTTGTAATGCACTTTTTGGAGTCGTCGTTTGTTCGATCGACGCATATGAATATGAATTGGAAAGATTTTTTCAAGGACTACAACTCTCGTGAAGATCTCAGAAGCTGATTCGAAGTTATCAAATGCCAAAAGATGAGATTTCTCCATGTCCTTCATTTGTGCTTGTTCCATATCTTTCCAATTCGACCTCTAACCCTTCCTTGGCTTGTTCCTTGCTCTTTGGCACTTCCTTCTTAGTCTCTTCCCAAGCTCTTTACCATGTCGGCACTACGAATTTGTATAAATCCAATAAAATAGCGTAGTTTTTGAACTTGACCACTAAAAGAGCATAATATGCAATTAACCATAAAACATGATTATATTACAATGAAATGAATATAAAACCATCCTATAATTCCTACTAAAATATGTCTTATCAAACTCCCCCACACTTAAGCTTCATTAGTCCTCGAGTGAATAATAAAAAGCAACATTTACCTATGAGTTTGTCATCCATGCAATAGCCTCAATTAAAATCAACATCAATTTGAATTGAACACATGATCAAGTGAATAAACATCATAGCATGTATTTAGCGATCAAACCATATAAGTAGAAATCACCCAACCTCACTAGGAATTTGTGTTTCACTCATGCTCTCGTGTGTTTAGGAAATTAAGTTCAACGCTCAATTCAATCCAAAATGCACTAAGCTCATAGACATGGACAACAATATCACCAAATCTCCACCAAAATGCCATCACTTGCGGAAAAACAATAAAAACAATAAGCAATTTGGCTCTAGACCTCTTTTTTTTTCTCCCTTTTATTTAATTCTCGTTTCTTTTTTTTCTTTTCTATCGATTTTGGTATCTTCCTAACGCGAGTCGCAAACATAGGTGTCATGAATATCTTTCTATGCGATTTGCAAACATAGGTGTCATGAATGAAGCCGGTTACTCAATAGAGGATAGTTTCGACACCGTTTGATGCGAATTATACCCATGGGTGTCATGCGTAGATATGGTTACTAAGTGCATCCACCATTGCCACTTTATTTCACTCATAACCAAACTAAAGCCAAATATTAAACATGAAAGCATAAACTCCGCAAGCAACAAGCATGTGAGTCGGTCTTGACAATAGATAATGAAGTCAATATCAAGAAGTATAAACATAAAGAGGATAGATCACACATATAAGCAAAAGGAATTATAAATGATTCCAATAAGGGTAAAACATTCTCACAAGGGTCATATTTTGTAGGATTTCAATCATACTCAAGCTCAATCATATAAGCTCAATTCCAGCACCAATCATGCTCCATATGAAAACATTTTAATGCATGACCTTTCTGGATTCTTTACATTTTCTATTTTATCTTTGGTTTTTAATGCATATAGGAATATGATAAAATAAAAAATTTAAAGTGCTAAAATTAAACATGAAATGCATGCAAAAATTGAAATATGATTTAACTACATGCACTTAATCCCTCCCCCACACTTAAATCTTTTATTATCCTCAATGAAACATAAAAGACAAGAAAAAAATATAATAAAAGTGAGGTGAGAGAGAAGGAAACTTACTAAATCTCTCGTGGTGGTTGTTGCTAAGGAAACACTTATCAACAAAATTAACAAATCCGCCATAAAAGTATCATTTGGGGCTTTTCACGGCGGTGAAATAGATGGTTCACGGTGGCGAGATAGATGTTTCAAGGCGGCGAGATAAATGGTTCATTGCGGTGAGATCGATGTTTCACGACGGTGAGATAGATGGTTCACCGCGGTGAGATGGATGTTTCACGGCGGTGAGATAGATGGTTCACCGTGGTGAGATGGAGTGGGTGTGATTGGGGCATGTTTGCGGCGGTGAAAGTAGCATTTCACGGTGGCAAAATGGATGGTTCACCACGGAGAGAGGGAATTTTTTGCCACGACGAAATGGTGTGTCCGATCCCTCATTCACTCGGTACAAGGTCGGTTGAAGTTTCTCTAATGTTTGTCCGAGCAGCTGCCCGTTCTTTTCCTCCTTTCTTCTCACCTACCTTGCAAGTTAGCTCAATAAAACTTTCTCAAACACTTTCACAAGCCCATTATCCATCGAATTGGAACACTAAAATTTATTGATATTGCAAGATTAAATGACTAGGAATTGAAAAGCGAGAAGATAGAAAACTTACATTGGGTTGCCTCCCAAGAAGGGTCCTTGTTTATCGTCTAAGACTCGACGGTATTCTCCTTCCTTCAAGACTCATTCAGACATTGTCAATGCCCTTAAAAGCAAATCAAACTCTTGTGCCCACCCATAATTTGAATGAACACTGAACATGAAAACATTGAAGTATAAAGATATGAAATTAAATTATGTATTCAACTTATCATGTGCTTGAGCTTGATTTCCCGCTGAGGGTAGGTAGTACCACCAACACAGTTCCGCTGGTGGCTTATCGAAGTAGTGCTCCCAAGGATCTACATATTCACCAAAATCAACAAAAGTGTAAGAAGCATCATTACCTTGCTCAAGAGCCACAGAAATCGGCTCTGGACTTGGTTCCTTGATGGATGTGGTGGAGATGAGCTCTTTGGATGATTTAGAAATCAAAACACATGGATCCTCATGTGTGCACTCTTGAGATTCCACTTCAAGAAACATTAGCTCTTCCTCTTCATCACAGTCCTCGTCAGAGAAGCCATTCTTGTTGAAATACTCCTCCTTAGTTGGCATAATATGATGTGGAAAGAACGTAGGAGGGAATGAATTAAACGAAATGAATTTGATAGGCTCTTCCACTCTTGTATCCATAGGGCTTTCTTCTTTATTTTCAATTGAACTTGCACTTGGGCGTCTTGGTTCCTCGATAGGTGAGTTGGGGATGAATTCTTCGGGTGGAGTAGGGGCCAAAACACATGGTTCCTCATGCGTCGACTCATGAGACTCCATGTCAATGGGCATTGGGCTTCCTTCTCCATCTCTACTTTCGTCTAAGCTGTTTGCGGAAGTAGCGGTGGGCGCCGGTATTGAGTACGACGGGCGTCGCTCTTCCGCAGGATCATCGTTTGGCTTCTTTCCTCCATCTTTGATCAACTCCTCGGTTCTTTGGTCTTGGCTTTCCTCTGGTTGAGTTGCTTGCTTATAAGATTCTACCATCGTTTATTCTGCAGTTTTACAATCCGAGCATGGATGGGATCTTGGAGGAGCTTAAAAGACTTATTTTGGAGCATAAGCAAGGCTAAGGAAGGAGCATCAAGGGAGCAAGGAGTTACAACGTCGAAGAAAAGGAAGTATCGCTGAGCCTAAAGAGCGGCGTCCGCCACTATTCCACCGGCACCCCGTGTTCAGCAAACACCAAATTAAGTCCGAAAATTCTATTTCTATTATTATATTATTATAATTTACCTAGGATTTTGCACGACTCTATTTAGGTTATTTTTATTCTATTATTGAGAGAGACGTTGTTGAGAGATACGGTGTTGGAGAGCCGTTTGAGAGAACTAAAGAGAGATGAGCGTCACTTTGGCTATGAGTTGCTAAACTCCTAATTTCGCCTGTGATTCGAAGACATGGTTGGATGAATTGTGAGGATTTGATTTCAATTAGTTATTTATGAGTCTATTTATCATCTTGTTCTTATTAATATATATATATATATATATATATATATATATATATATATATATATATATATATATATATATATATATATATATATATATATGTTCCTTTATATGCTTGATCACCATGTTAGGAATTGCATCTATGCTATGAATCCGTTATTGGTTTCTTGATAGCAAACAAAGTCATTGATTTAGTGATATTTCTATGCCTTTGTAGTGGATGATAACAACTAATCTATGTCGAGTAGATGTATTAGGGCCGAGTGGGTTGTTCCTTTGTTTCCTAATTGCATTGAATTGATGTGCCAATTGGTCTTAAGTACTCGAATCGTTAATGTTATTCTTGAGTGATGCCACCTTGAATAAGAGATTGTATTGATGTGCACTTAATTTGCCATGTTTTATACTATCTTTTGTATCGATTTCTGTCTATATTTCATATTTCTTGATTAGAATAATGCATGAATTGTGTAGTTTATGCTTATTTGAATTATATGGATGTCTACACAAGTTTTTGTTATATTTCGCAGAAATCGGACGCACTTTGGAGCTTAAAGAAAAGTCATGAAGCTCCAAGCTCCAAGACTTGGGCGTTTTGTGCTCCCTGCCTCGTGCAGTCCTGCGGCAGCCAGTTCCTGGGCCCTTTCCCCTCCGGTGTCACTGTGTGGATGGCAAAAGGGCGAAGGGGTCGCGGTGGGTATAAGAATGGATCGTATTCGGAGGCGAGGGAAGAGATTGTAAGGGAACTTCGTTCCTCCCTGTTCGGTTCCAACTCGAAGAATCAGAATCGGCCAGATTTGACCGATGAGGGTGATGAGGTTGCTGTGGATGGCGGTTCTCCGGTGCCTCTTGCTCAGAGCTCTCCTCCGTCTCCGAAGTCCTCGAAGGAGTCGGGTTCTCCTTCTGGTTCGGGTTCTAGTGGTGTTGGTGGCAAGGGGGATCTAGTAGGTTCGACGACGGGGGGAGCGGTCTCAGTTTTGGGTACATTCATCGGTGTCTCAATTTCTGGGGCTGATGGTGGTGCTCCTAGGTTGGTGACGTCCTCGGGTGGGACTGGGTGCCCGGGGGGTTCCGATTCAGGGGTGCTGGGTTCCATTGCCGTCGGGAAGTCTAATGGGCAAACCTATGTGAGCAAATCTGTCTCTTATGCCCAGGCTGTGCGGGGGAGTCCGAGCTGTGCTGCACCATTTTTCAAGCTGAAATTCATCCCAGAGGTGTGTGGGGATCGAATAGAGTACTCAGAGGCTGACATTGCGGAATCATCCAATGTTTGGGGGGCTACCTTGCTTGGTGTGATTATGGGTCCTGATCTACCTGCAAGGGCCATTTCCGACTTCATTCGTCGCTCTTGGAAGGTTACTCCACCAAAATTCTATGTCAAGAATAATGGAATTCTTGTGTTTCACTTCTCGACTCTTGACGACCTCAATAGGATGCTGGAGAAGGGGCCCTGGTCCATTGGTGGCTCTCGCCCTCTCTTTCTCAAACGTTGGAAGGATGGCTTGCTGAAGGATTGGCGATTGTTCCACTCAGTCCCGGTGTGGGTTCGGTTACTCGACCTTCCTCCTTGGTTTAATTCGAGAGATATGCGAAGCCGAATTGGTAGTGGTATAGGGATTCCTTTGTGTCAATGAATTCACGGCAAGTCACGAGCTGCTACCGTACTCTAGACTCTTGATTGAAGTGAATGTGAATCAGTCTCGCCGCTCTCATGTCACGCTTGTGAATGCTCGTGGGGAGGTTGTTGTGCAAAAGGTCATACTTGAATGGCTTCTATGGATCTGCGCCCATTGTAAATGCTTTGGCCACACCGAAGAAATATGCAAAACGCCCCGACTGGATGCACCCAACTCTTCGCTGATACAGGGAAAGATTCCTGATTGTGAGGGTGGGGAAAGAGCTGTGAGGACTGAAATAGATGTGGGCAAGGTGGGGGGTACAGTTGGTTGTCACTTGGGACTCTCGACGGTTGCCGGTGAGAGTATCTAGCCATCGCTCGCTGCCAAAACAAATTCACTAGGGGTGCAAACGGAAAATGATTGGATATATGAGTTGGAGGGGGAAACAAGAAAGAAAAGCGCTGCTACTCAAACTGAAACTAATCGTGTTGATGGCAAGGACGAGAGTGAGTTACAATCGGCTTCCCCCACCCAAAGTGTGCGGCCGACAGGGGATAAGGGTGATGACGAGCTCAAAGCAGACCCGATCTCTTCGAAGGTTTGCGCTGCACTGGTTGCAACAGCTTGGGCGGAAGACTCGGGAATTTCTACTTCGAAGGATGGACGCATGAGGATAAGTGGGTACAATACCCCTCCCCCAAAACGTTGGCAAGAGGTGGGAGGGGTTAGGAAAGGGGGCAATTTGCTTAGAGGCACATCGAACCGCATCCCCAGGGACATCCGAGTCTCCCTGACAATGGACGAGCTCTATAATGCGATCTCTGCCATTAAAGATCCTAATTCGGGGGATAAAGTTACAAAGTATTTTGCTCAGCTATTAGAGAACGAGGAGGATGAGGAAGGGTCGACAGATGATGAATCGTATCACCCTGGCAAAACTTGAATCTGATCTCCATGGCCGAACGTGTGTGTAGTGTGGAAGGTTGGGCGAGTTGCTATAGTTGTGCTGTCATATTTTGGGTAAAATAACGCTGTCATGTATTGCTGCTATGATTTTTGTGAACCGGCGGGCTGGGTTTTAAATTGTTGGTAAGCGAACCGGGGTGGGTCTATAAGTAAGACGGGTTGGGTTTGTAAGTGGGATGGGTTGGAGACTTGGGTTTCCTAGTAATGGGTCTAAATCTGAATGGGCTAGTTTCTCTCCCCATTGGTTTGGTTTTTACCGAACTCGGACTTGGCCTATAAATTAACATATGTTCATTTAACTTTTAAACGTATGTTTAATTTGATTGGCCTTGACTTATGTTTTCGGTATTGATTAGCCAATGAATCCGGATCCTCTCCTTATATTAGCAGGCCTAATAAATTAATCTCCACCGTCCAAAATTTTCAATGGCCAAGATTATCCAATTGATTTACAAGGGGAAAAAACCAAATTCACCTACAACCCACCGTCTTCTTCCTCATCCGCGTATTCTCAGCCAACCACCACCATTGCCGTCGCCGCCACTCTCCCGTCTACCTCCTTGCTGCACCGCCCTCGCTGCCGCTCGTCCACCCCTCATTCGTCACAAACGATCCTCTTCCCTCAATTCCGCTTTCCTCCTCCAACCCCTCTCTCATCGAATCACAACTTGGCCTGCGACAGTAGCCGCCGGTGAGGCCAACTCAGTTGGTAAATTACATATTCCACTACGCTTTCTAGTTCTTGTAACTGATTCCATTATTATTTTACTTTAATTGGGCAATTAGTAACCATGATAGGTTTTCCCGATCAATATTATTAAGTTCCTTGTCCTAAATCAAATTTTCGATTTGTTTCAAGTTTAATTGATTTCCTTTTTCAATTAGCAACGTGTTTTTCTGGTAGTATGTGGATGTGATGGTTTATATTTGTGGGTTGAAGGTGGTTCTTGATAAGTTCTCGGGATGCTCTCGTGGCTTTGATTTTGTTTCATTCGACGAAAAGATAGCGATGGAAGGCTATAGAGGCAATGAATGGCATGGACTTGGATTGTCGTAATATTACTGTGGAGAAAGCTCGACCAAATTCTGGTGGTGGTGGCGGCGGTGATAGGGGTCGTGACTGTGATGCTATGACCGTGGACGTGATTGGGACCGCAACCGTGGTTTTGGAGGTCCAAAGGGTGGTGGTGGGGACTGTTTCAAATGTGGTAAGCCTTGACATTTTGCTCATGAGTGCCCATCCGGCGATGGAGGTAGGTTTGGTCAAAGGGATGACAAGAGGAGTGGTGGCGGTGGGAATCATTATGGATCCGATCGTGAGGGAGATCGTTACAGTGGCGGGGTACCTTCAAAGAGATGCAATAATAATAATCTTAACCATTGAATGTTTTGGACGGTGGAGATTAGTTTATTAGGCCTCCTACTATAAAGAGAGGATCCGGATTCTTAGCGAATGGGGGGTAGTGGGTGGTATTAGTAGTGGTAGGACTTTGTGGTAGGTAGCTTCACCTATTTTACGTAAGACTCTTTGTATGGTCTTATTTTTTGTTACTCCTTGTCTTTTTGTCTTATCTATATATTTACCGATTCAGGAAAGTCATGAAGACATTGAAGAAGCTAAGGAAGAGCACATGATGGTGCAGTTGGAGAAAAGCCCACTTTTTGCTATTCATCATTCCGCATCAAGTTCTGATGTCTTCATGAGAGTTGTAGCCCTCGAAAAGAGCTTTTCAACGCCTATTCATATGCGTCAATCAGACGAACGAGGACTCAGGAAAGTGCGTTTCAAGACGGATGCAGAATGTTGGAAACTGTCAAGGAGGTCGATATCGACCTAACTTGGTCGATATCGAGTGGAGCACGTCGAGTAGGAATGCCAGAAATTGACTCAGCACTTGGAAACTACAAGGAGGAGGTCGATATCGACCACCCATGGTCGATTTCGAGTGAAGACAAGGTCGAAATCTACTCCAGAGGCCGAGATTGAGCGAATTGAGAAGATGAGGTCGATATCGAGTTATCAACAGAAGTCGATTTCGAGCCAATCCGAGTCCGAATTCCGAGCTGGATTACTTGCATTGGAAGGAAAGATCTTTTATCCACTCGGAAGATAGTTTATCAACTTTAGTAATTCCCTAATTTACCTAGGGGGAATTCTAATTATTTCCATTTATTTATTTATCAATATTTTATCTTAGGACCGGAGATAGATAGATAGATTTAGATAGAGATAGAATTGTTCTTTTCTAGATTAGCTAGGGTTGAACACTATAAATAAAGCCCAAGGGAATGGGTTTTAAGATCATCAAAGCCACAAGCAATTGTGTTTCCATAGAGTTAGAGAGAGAGTTAAGGCCGAGTGGAGTTAGAGCGAAGGACGAGACGTTTTGGCTTTATTCGGTTGTAAGCTTTTTTTTATTTAATGAAATTAGTTATTTCTTTTATATTGATGTTTGTTACAATGATGAAGAGTGACTAGTCACCCAACTTCTAGGGTCGGGGTGACCCTGACGGTAGCCATGCAGGGTTTTGCATCAAAGATACGATCTTTATTGCGATTTCATCTTCTATCCCTAATTTGCATGATTCTTCTACGACAGTAGTAGGTGATCCTTATTTGTATTATTGAAGCGAAAGTGATCTTAATGCGAATTGGGATTAATTATGTGAAAAGGGTAGTAACAATAGGGTTTATGCGAAAGCCTCTATATTCTTAATTGTTAATGACAAAAGTTATTTGATAAAAAGGCATTATCTTTTATATCTTAGCATGATTCTTACATGGTTATTGTTGTGGCATTGAAACCCCGATCCTGGAAGTCTTTTATTTTATTGAATTCAAAACCTCAAATCTGTGTTATTTCTGTTCATATATCTTCTCATCCATCCTTGTATTCTTCGGACTTTCTTTTCTGACATTTTTATTTATTTTTCTGCACGTATTTCGAAGTTTTTGTTTTTCTGCAGAAGAGTCGATTTCGACCCATTAGAGTCAATATCTACCTGTCACTGACTTGATATCGAGTGGCCCTACTCGATATCGACCTTGTTCTGTTTTGCAGGAATTTGACAGTTTTCTACAAACACAGTCGATATCGACCTACCTTAGTCGATATCCAGTGGTCCTTGAGTCGATTTCGAGGGCGATTTTGGAACTGGTTAGGCGAGCGCTGACACGCTTCTTCGTGGATTCGATCCCGATTCCCTACCACTACAGCGGGAGGGATTCTTGTAATTTTATTTGCGCGGTTCAGAGATTCGGTTTGCTTTTATAGTTTTATATTTGCATACTTGATTTCCCTCCACAACATGTATCTTTGCGGAACAATCAATAATAGGTTAGTTGATGTCCATGTTTTATGCCATGATTTTATATTTATTTCAGCTCCTTATTCCATCATTTTATGCATTCTGGGTTGGGAATATAGCGAATCTGTGTAGTTTATGCTTATTTGTAAGAAATAGAGATCTACATAAGTTTTGGTTTAATATTGCAGAATTTGGAGCTAATTCGGAGCAAAACCAAGAAGGATTGGAAGAGAGCTTGATGTCTACTGAAGGAGCTCGAAAATCGACGGAAGAGCGCTTGACATCGAGCAAACTTGAGCACGGAACAGGACACTGAAGAGTGGTCGATATCGAGCCACACTAGTCGATATCGACCTCAAGCTGGTCGAAAATTCACAGATCGACTTGAAATGACCAGCGGACACAAGGATGGAAGAAGCCAGCTCGATATCGACCTATAGTGGTCGATATCGACCAAAAACCACTCGAGATTCCTATCAGTAGCCGAAATCGAGTGACTGAAGTGAAG
Source organism: Persicaria maculosa (assembly GCA_963922045.1). NCBI lineage: Eukaryota > Viridiplantae > Streptophyta > Magnoliopsida > Caryophyllales > Polygonaceae > Persicaria > Persicaria maculosa. Next base: position 46,158,213 of record OY998255.1, read on the forward strand.
CGGAAAAGATGACTCGATATCGACCAGACGTGGTCGATATCGACCAACATGCAGTGACGAGTCCAGCTCGATTTCGAGCTCTATTCCGAGTTCTATCCAAAGTCCAATGGAGATATTTCCAAGAGAAGATTCCTTGCAAATGAAGATTTTAGATATTTTATCTTTTTATTTATCCTAAGGGTGGAACAATTAATTACCCTTTAGGATTTATCTTGTTTTACTAATTTAGATTTATTTATTTCCTACTAGATTTGTATCCTTAGATAGAAGATAGAATTTCCTTACCTTGGCTAGCAAGGATTAAGGCCTATAAATAAAGCTCGTGGGGCTAGTTTTTATTCATTCAATTCTAGAGGAGAGTTAGGAGCGAGAGAGAGAGAGAGAGAGAGAGAGAGAGAGAGAGAGAGAGAGAGAGAGAGAGAGAGAGTGGAGGCCGAGAGTTGTTGTGTCCTGCGAGAGCGGATTTGGCTCCAATCGGTTGTAAGTTCTGTTTCGTTTATTAATGCAAGTTTATTTCCTTTTATTATTAATGAGTTTTCCTACGATGAAGAGCGAGTAAACCACCTACTTCTAGGGTTGGGGTGAGCCCGACGATAGCCAAGCGTGTTTGAGGTAAAGATTCGACCTTTATTATGTTTTGAGCATCCACTACCTGTTATATGTTTATTACCTATTTAATAGAGATTCAGGTTAACAACTTGGATTATAAACATAAAATTGGTAGATACAATTAGGGTTTCTTGAAAGAGTTGTCTAATTGTTGGAAAAAGCTTCCTTTGATGTGATTGCATGATTATTTCTCTTATTCTTGCCTTATGCATGTTTGGTTATCGTTGTTGCAAACCCCGATCTTGGAAGTTTCTTTCATACATTGTTTATTCCGAAATCTGCGAAGCTTTGTCTTTTATTCTATGTTTCTGCTTTTACTCGATTTTGACCAACACTGGTCGATAACGACTTCTAATTCTCGATCCAGAAAGATTGCTGCTCGTCTGTGTCTCTGCAGGAACTGGTCGATATCGAGCATACAGGTCGATATCGAGTGCCTTGGTCGATATTGCCTGACGTCTGCAGAAGAACCCATAATCGACTAAAGTAGTCGATATCGACTACTTCTGGTCGATATCGAGTGGTCCCCTAAGGTCGAAATCGACGTGAGATTTACCGCTGCCTGACATCCGCTGACATGCTTCCTCGAGTATCGATCCTGACTTCCTGTTGCTACATCGAGAGGAAGTCTTGTAAGTATTTGCATGGGCATAATCCGGTTTGATTTATATTCTTATATTTTGAACTCGATTTTCTCCTACAATAAATTGGCGACATTACCGGGGAAGCAATCATTTACGCCTTAGGTAGTTAGATCTCACGTTTCTTTTGAGTTACTTTGCAAGTGTATGCGCCATTCTGGTCAACCACCTGAGTTTGACGCCTTAGACGATCCAGAACGCCTTCTACACGTCCACGCTAGATTGAAAAGAGCTATGGAGGCCGCAGAAACACAAGCCCAACTGATAGAGAGGCTTCAGAGGGAGCTAGAGGCCAACGATGCTGCTCTCGCTGCTGAGAGAGCACGTGCCGAGCAAGAAGCTGAACGAAGGAGACATGCAGAGGCTGAGCTTGCCCAATACCCTACCACTGCTGAGGATTGCATGCACCCGACTCTTATCGTGCCTGAATCGGCTATTATAATCCCTCCTAATAATTTTGAGATTCGCACTGCCTTCCTTATTGAAATTAAAAATAATGCTTTTTACGGAAGGTTTAACGAATGCCCTCTTGAACATATTACGAATTTTTCTAAAATGTGCCAAACTCTTGCTGAAGGTACTACTCTGGAATATGTCAAGATGAAAGCTTTTCATTGGTCTTTTGCCGGTCCAGCATTGAAGTGGCTTGAAGGTCTCCCTGCGCGATCCCTCACGACCTGGGCAGAGGTTAGGAATGCATTCCTCAACAAGTTCTTTCCTCCTGCCAAGACAACGCTCCGCAGACAAAAGATTACAGCTTTCAAACAAAAGCCTGGGGATCCGCTAGCACGAGCATGGGATCGGTACAAGGATCTGCTGCGATACTGCCCCACTCATGGGCAGCCACCATATGTCATTCAGGAGATTTTCTACAATTCTCTTGATCTGGCTGCCAAGGAAAGGATCAATCAGTTCACGCAGTATGAATACCTGACGCAGACATCAGTAGAGGCATGGGTTACTATCGAAAGGCTCACCAATTTCGACAACACCTATGGGGCTCCTGTAAACTACGACGAAAACAACGACAACTATGCGAGGCCAGTCCCATCCATGCCCCTCTATGAGCCTCCCAAGGAGATTGATCCGGATGTCAAGGAGCAGTACTACAGAGATCAGAATCGCAAGCTCCTCAAGCAAGTCAAATATCTCTCTGCTAACCAGCCCTGCATTGATTGTAGCTCACACCGGCACACCACTCCAAAATGCCCACATACAGAGCAAGTCAGTATGGCAGAAACTCATGAAGACCTAAGCTTATGCAGGGGGTCCTAATCGCTACATGGGGGATCAGCAGTTTCATCAACCAAAGTGGAACCAAGGTGCCCCTAGGAACCCCCCACCATATAGAGCTCCAGGACATCTAGAAGGATGATCTACAGATGATCCTCGACGAGATGAGGAGAAACCAAGCACAACAACAGCAATCTACAAGCGCCATCCAGACTCAACTCCATGGCCTCAATACACGACTTGGGGAGATGGATATCTGGAAGAAGAATATGGAGACCCAACTGGGTCAACTCGCGCAACAGATCCCAAGACAAGCCGAAAAGCTCCCTGGGCACACAGATCCCAATCCTAAGGGGCAATCCGGACATGTTGCTGTTGTAAAGCTCAGGAGCGGTCGCGAACTGCACGAACCAGAGATCGGAGAAGCGAACGACGGAATTGGACAACATGTCGAAATCGACCAAGCCCTGGTCGATATCGACCACCCTTAGGTCGATATTGACCCGTCTGCACCAGCAACCCCGAAATCGACCACAACAGTCGAAATCGACCATAACCAGGTCGATATCGACCGACACCTGGTCGATATCGAGCAGTCCCCTCCAGTCGATGTCGACCCGTCTGCAGCACCTCCGACAGCTGATTCCGCTCCAAAACCAAAGAAGATACTTCCTTTCTCTTCCTAGGCACTGAAAGATCCCATTGCAGGTAGGTTTAAACGCTTTGTTAAGATGCTTCAGGAACTAAATATTTCAATTCCTTTTACAGAAGCTCTTCAAGAGATGCCTGCATACGTCAAGTTCCTCAAGGAGATCCTTAGCAACAATCGATCCATCACCGAAATTGCCAACGACTGCAAAAGGATGGATTTCCCTGAGAAGAGACCTGACCCTGGTAAGTTTTCTATTACTGTGGGATTTGGACAATATAGATATGAGGCATTGTGTGATCTAGGTGCAAGCGTGAGTATCATGCCCTTATCAATCTGGAAAAAGGTGAAGATAGGATCTATAGAGCATGTGGATGCCAAGCTATACATGGCAAATAATACAGTGATCATCCCTATAGGTATGGTTGATAATGTCCCTGTCCAGGTTGGTAAGTTCTATATTCCTGCTGATTTTCTTGTTATAGATTGTGCGGAAGATCCTACTTGCCCTATTATTCTTGGTAGACCTTTCCTAGCTAATGCAGATGTCAATATCAGCGTCAAGAAGCGATTACTCACCTTCACGATAGGTAATGAGGTCTTAGATTTCTTTTTTGGCCCTACAAAGGAGGAAGTTCCATGGCTGGAGCTGAAGAGCATAGGCCACTACGGGGAAGAGGATCAGACCTGCCAAGAGCCTAAGTATGGGGTCCCTGTACTCGACGTCGACCATTTCCATTCGACATCGACTGACTCCCAGCCCAAAGATTTCTGTTTTGGGCACGAAAAGGTAAGATCAGGTACAATCCCTACCTCTCCTCCATCTATCAATAAAACTAAGGTTTTTAGAGGAAACAAGGCCTCGTGGAAAGCTAACCTACGTAGGATAAGGACTAGAAAGAAGAAGAAAGAAGGCAAAGGATGCTATGCAACCAACCACCTATCAGCGGAGCTTGCATACTACCATCAGGACCTAGATGATCCAGGAGAAGGGCCAAGCACAGGAGGGCCCCACATTGAGGGTTCCTAAAGCACAAGCGGAGAAGTCGGCCTAGTGACTCTAAAATCTAGAGCATGTACATAAAACTTTTAAATTTTAGGACTTTAAAACTTTTGGTTTTGGTTTTGATTTTGGTTTTTGAATACTTCATGTGGAAAGTCTTGTCTTTGTGCAGAAACTAACAATTTTACAGGTCGAAAAACGGGGATCGAGTGAAACTATCGGGGCAACCTGGTCGATATCGACCAATACTAGTCGATATCGACCTCTGAGGCGATTTTGACCCGGAGCAGAGTAGACGAAGCAGGTCGATTTCGACCAAGCTTACTCGATATCGAGTGAGTTGATCGATATCGACCAAAACCCCAAATTTCGACCAGTTGATCATACTTGGAATCTGACGAATTGCAGTCGATATCGAGCTATACCTAGTCGATATCGACTTCTGGCAATCTACTGCATCCTGATTTCGACCCTACAGCGCGTTATTCGGTGAGTTCCTTTCTTTACCCTTGTTTTATTTTATTTATACAGTGGGGACACTGTATATTCTAAGTATGGGGTGGGGGAAAAACTCATTATCAGATTTTATATTTTATTCTTGTTTTTGGTTTTACATGGTGAATTTTGGGTGAAATTTTATTTTTTGTGCCTAATTGCTAAACTCAAAGTTTGTTTTATGAGACATCTCCCAAAGCTTGTGAATTGTTCAAAGAAAAGTGTCATGGAAGTTTTATTGAACTCGACGATACAAAATTAGATTCATTAGAGATATATCGTGAAATTGCCTAGTAAAGGGAAGTCACAATGAAGTGCATTATTTTCTTGAAAACCATAAAAAGAGGTAAAATTTGATATCGCTTTTGACATGTTTCATGATAAGAGGATGAAGGACTTTATATTTTCCATATAATGCTCATACGTTTATATTTCCTAGCCTTACCTATGCTTATGCATCACGAAAGCCATATTGAGCCTTATTTCATATTATGCTCCACATATTCTAAATATATCCCATTCTTTACCTTATTTCCATCCGGGGATTATGTTGAGAATGATGTCACATTATGGAGATTATTATATGGTTGTTGTGTTGTTGTTATTTGGAGCTTGGCAGGAAATTGAAAAATATGGAAAATTTAATAAGTGAAAGAAAATCCGATCACCTCAGGAGATAAAGGTAGATCGACCCTGCTCTTTGAGATAATAGTTCAGCGAGATGGGATACACAGGTGAGGAGTCCAAAACACTAAGTACCCGGGGCCATTCATGACACCCATGTTTGCGAATCGCGAGAAGGCAGTACTGAGGTTAGAGAGGTAAAAGCATTATTATTGAAAAAAAAAGCAATGAGCGAATTAGTGGAAGGTGAGAAATCAAAGAAAGAAGGAATGTGGAAATTCAATTTGGAAATTACTCCATTTCCTCGGATTATTAGCACCACATTACCAAAGATTGCCCACCTTTAGCCTTTTACCAATCTACTCCTTATTGAGCTTAAATAAAGTCCTCTTGATTATTAATGCTTTGTCACATGAATTGTTTTTTTTGCATAACCCTCCTTTTGTGAGTAGATGTTGCTTTTATTGCACATGCATGGACTTGTGGCATTAGTACATTTTCGATGATGGTAATTGATTGCAGAGACATATAAGAATGAATCTATGATGTTGAGAGTTTTGAATTCTTCCCCTGAATGACCATCCAAGTTATTGCTTGGGGACAAGCAAGCTTAAGTATGAGGTGATTTGATGTCCATGTTTTATGCCATGATTTTATATTTATTTTAGCTCCTTATTCCATCATTTTATGCATTATGGGTTGAGAATATAGTGAATTTGTGTAGTTTATGCTTATTTGAAAGAAATAGAGATCTACATAAGTTTCGGTTTAATATTGCAGAATTTGGAGCTAATTCGGAGCAAAACCAAGAAGGATTGGAAGAGCACTTGATGTCTACGGAAGGAGCTCGAAAATTGACGGAAGAGCGCCTGACATCGAGCAAAGCTGAGCACGGAATAGGACACTGAAGAGTGGTCGATATCGAGCCACATTGGTCGATATCGACCTCAAACTGGTTGAAAATTCACAGATCGACTTGAAATGACCAGCGGACACAAGGACGGAAGAAGCCAGCTCGATATCGACCTATAGTGGTCGATATCGACCAAAAACCACTCGAGATTCCTGCTAGTAGCCGAAATCGAGTGACTGAAGTAAAGCGGAAAAGATGACTCGATATCGACCAGACGTGGTCGATATCGACCAACATGCAGTGACGAGTCCAGCTCGATTCCGAGCTCTATTCCGAGTTCTATCCAAAGTCCAATGGAGATATTTCCAAGAGAAGATTCCTTGTACATGAAGATTTTAGATATTTTATCTTTTTTATTTATCCTAAGGGTGGAACAATTAATTACCCTTTAGGATTTATCTTGTTTTACTAATTTAGATTTATTTATTTCCTACTAGATTTATATCCTTAGATAGAAGATAGAATTTCCTTACCTTGACTAGCAAGGATTAAGGCTTATAAATAAAGCCCATGGGGCTAGTTTTTATTCATTCAATTCTAGAGGAGAGTTAGGAGAGAGAGAGAGAGAGAGAGAGAGAGAGAGAGAGAGAGAGAGAGTGGAGGCCGAGAGTTGTTGTGTCCTGCGAGAGCGGATTTGGGTCCAATCGGTTGTAAGCTCTATTTAGTTTATTAATGCAAGTTTATTTCCTTTTATTATTAATGAGTTTTCCTACGATGAATAGCGAGTAGTCCACCTACTTCTAGGGTTGGGGTGAGCCCGCCGATAGCCAAGCGTATTTGAGGTAAAGATTCGACCTTTATTATGTTTTGAGCATCCACTACCTGTTATATGTTTATTACCTATTTAATAGTGATTCAGGTTAACAACTTGGATTATAAACATAAAATTGGTAGATACAATTAGGGTTTCTTGAAAGAGTTGTCTAATTGTTGGAAAAAGCGAAAGCTTGTTCCTTTGATGTGATTGCATGCTTATTTATCTTATTATTTCCTTATGCATGTTTGGTTATCGTTGTTGCAAACCCCGATCTTTGAAGTTTCTTTCATACATTGTTTATTCCGAAATCTGCGAAGCTTTGTCTTTTATTCTACGTTTCTGCTTTTACTCGATTTCGATCAACACTAGTCGATATCGACTTCTAATTCTCGATCCAGAAAGATCGTTGTTCGTCTGTGTCTCTACAGGAACTGGTCGATATCGAGCATACAGGTCGATATCGAGTGCCTTGGTCGATATTGCCTGATGTTTGCAGAAGAACCCAGAATCGACTGAACTAGTCGATATCGACTACTTTTGGTCGATATCGAGTGGTCCCCTGAGGTCTAAATCGACGTGAGATTTGTCGCTGCCTGAGATCCGCTGACACGCTTCCTCGAGGATCGATCCTGACTTCCTGTTGCTACATCGGGAGGAAGTCTTGTAATTATTTGCATGGGCATAATCCGGTTTGATTTATATTCTTATATTTTGAACTCGATTTCCTCCTACAACATTAGTCGACATAAACTCATAAATAATATTGAAATCAACCCAAGAATCATGAACCCCAACCATTGTCAAGAATTATTGGTGAAACACTTTTCTATTATATTATCAATACTTTGCAACCATTACTTTATTTAGTCTATTTTGCTATTTCATTAGTTTGTTACGACTTATTTGCTATTGTCATAAGAAATTATCAATAGAATTATATAAGCGATATTCTTCTCTGTGGGTTCGAGTCCGTACTTTTCTTCTCAGGCCAGTATGACGCTCAGGCCAGTATGACGCTCAGGCCACTAGCCGGTACCGAGCACCTCAGGCCAGTATGACGCTCCGTTGACGGTGATCTTCCTGTCATACTTTTCTTCTCGGGTCGGTACCGAGCTGGGACCCATGGTAAGCCACTCTACATGATCCCTATTTTCCTTTGGCTTTTCCTGGCTCATTTTGGTGGTCGATGTTGACCTTCTGGGGCTCGGTTTCACGCTTAGTTTGGCCTATTTCTCACTCGTTTTGCCTTATTTTGCCTCTATTCTTCGCGTGCACTTTTCTAACTTTCATCCACTCCTTCTTATGCTCCAAAATAGCTTCAAAACAGTTTTAAAAACCTACAACACACAACCAAAGCGTATGTAGACCTCCATATCGCAAATATTACGAAAACCTACTCAAACGACACTAAACCTAACACAAAACCTGAGAAAAAGACTCAAACTGCCTCAAATGGTAACAAAGGCAAAGAAAAAGTGGGGTAACTATACACCCTTAATCGTGTTCGCCTTCCATGTTCCATTAGCTACCGCATCTTGAAGGAGATGTGGGAGAAGGAGATGGTAACAAAGGCACGACTGAAGGCAAGAATATCGGACATGATCGTCTCGATTTCTCAAGGACAAGTCCGACACCCCTTCATAACATCAATAGTCGTAAAAAAAGCCGCCCTCCACCTCAAAACACGAGTAATCTCCCTTTAGGACTTCCGAGGGACCATGAAGAAGGCCACGAGACTCCGCGTGTAAGGCCAAAACTTTTTCCGCAGTCGAAAGTGCCACAAGTCAAAGGTCTTCCAAGATAATCACGAATCACAAATCCGCAAGTCGCTTGGCCCGATGGAAGACTAGCACCATCGAAATTAATTTTCACAAAACCTTCTTTAGGTTTTTCCCATTTAATATTTTTCTATTTACGTTGGGTGATCTGATAACCATGAGGTTTTTTGGTTGGGTTTTCATCTTCCAATTCATCTAGTTGCGCTTTTCTCCAGTTTGTTCATTGTTGTTTTATGTAATATACACAGTCATCCACCTCACAAAGGACGTGATCGTTAAACATAATTTTATTTCTTATTGTCACATACTCCTTCGTATTTAAAACCGAATATCCCAAGTATCTTATTTTATTTTATTTTAAGAAAATTAACGGCAATGTGAAAGATTGCAGACCTCATAAAGCAATTCCCAAAAGCAATCACCAAGTATCTTATTTTATTCTCGGGTTGACTGCTTCTCTGGGGATCGTCTTCACTGCCCACAGGATGAACGGATTCTGATGTATCGCTGGTCTGTGGTTCTGCTGCAGATTGGGGGCTTGATTTCGTCTGTCGGTTCGTCCTCATCGCGTTAGGTTTAGATCGATTTGGCTTCGCTTTTGTAGTGCTTTTGCCCGAGATTGCACTGTTTTCTTGTACTCCATGTTTGTTTAGACGGTTCTCCTAAACGGCGTGGTCGGTATATATGAACTCGAATTCTCACCTAATAAAAAAAAACAAATTGCTGCAACTATGTCTCTGGGTTCTTACAGTGGTCACCAGTCAGAAAGAACGGATCAATCAAAGGCGACCAACCATTTCAGATAAGCGATCGTTTCCATCCAAAAATCAAACGCCACGTGTTGATCGCAAAGGCGTTCATCTATTCTTCCCTGAGACCCTTTGAGTCCACAGAAAACAGTTGGTGTTTGAATACAAGGCAAAACAGTGGTTAGAGCGAGCGTGAGTCGACCAAACCTCTCTCCCTCTCTTTCCACCTAACCCCTCCACTCGTTGTAGGCGGATTTCCTCCCAGTTGAATTCCACCCCTCTAAAGTCTAAACCCACGAATTCAATTCGAAGAAGAAGAAAATGTCGACTTCTTCGTTGTGCCAGTCAACTCTACAGTCGCAGATCCATGGGGTTAAGCTTTACAATCACAGCAACTTCGCTCTCTCTCGTTCCTCTTCTGTCTCCTTTGGCAGGTACGGCTTTCTTCCTCGTTCGGTGTGCTTTACTGGTAGATTCAATTGTGGGATTTAAGTTGTCTTCTTGGACGCACTTCAAGTGTTCGATGAATTGCCTGGAAAGTAGAGGAAATCTGATGTTTCTAAGCCCGTTTAAGATTTGAAATTTCATTGGCTTTGTTACGGGTTATTATAAACTCAGCCAAGGTAATTCTGTAATTCAAGAACAATGGGGGTTGGGGAAGATTAGAGCACACCTCACTTTTATTGTATCCAATCTTTTGATCTTGTTTTTAGGGTACAGAGTTTGAATGTTACATGCTATTATATGTAAAAAGATATAGTTATCAAGCATGAAATAGTACCCTATTTTAGAAGATGCTGGAAACTAATGATTTATGACTTTATTTAAAATAGCAGATCAAGATAATCCAGAAAATTGCTTCCTATAATCTGTTTGTTATTGGATGTTAGAGATGTGAATGAGACCATAAAGTGTCCCCACATCGAAATCGAAAGTTAAACATAACAAGCCCTAGTATATGAGTCGGTGGACTACTCCTTCTATTGGCAATTGTTTTGAGAATGGAACCTCACTCGGCTTGTGTGCTAGCACTACTAAGGCATGTGAGTCAATGCACACGACCCCAGTCATCAGTCCGACTCGGCCCGTGCTGCATTTTTTTTTTGGCACATATGATCATCCTCGCTCATCTGCTTCTTTAGCTTTTATCTCGATTACATTTTCCTGCATATGACAGATTAACAGTGTGCTGTTTCCTTGTTCTATTATTATTTAGTTATGGTCAGGATTTTGTTTCATGTGTGGTTGCTCTAACTGCTTTAAATCTTGATAGGAGGAGCATTCAAACCGTGGTGAAGGCCACTGCCCGGGTTGATCAGTTCTCTAAGAGTGATATTATAGTGTCTCCCTCTATTCTCTCTGCCAATTTTGCGAAGTTGGGAGAGCAGGTAATTTTTGACATCTTTTTCCACGGATAAATGATCATTCGTTTTCTATCATTTACAGTAGTTTAGTTGGTTTGTGGTTGCCTACATGAGCTTCGTATTTATCAGCTGATATTCATTAGATAATTTTTTTGCAGTAACTTAAGATGACTCCTTGCCTGAATACCATTATCAAATTTATTGAAGTTTCCACCCTTTTTCTCTGAAGGTAAAAGCTGTTGAATTGGCCGGTTGTGATTGGATCCATGTGGATGTGATGGATGGACGATTTGTCCCAAATATTACTATTGGACCTCTTGTAGTAGATGCTCTACGCCCTGTGACAGATCTGCCATTAGATGTACACTTGGTAATCACTGTCATTTATGCCGTGTATATGATAGTATTTGGGTATAATATCTAACTTGTGCCAGAATGTAACAGATGATTGTTGAACCCGATCAAAGGGTGCCGGACTTCATTAAGGCTGGAGCGGACATAGTCAGTGTTCACTGTGAGCAATCTTCGACCATCCATTTGCATCGTACCATAAACCAAGTAAACACATTTCTCCTTTGGATATATATCCAGTTTGTTCAAGTATAGAAGTATGAAATGCTTTAAAAAAATGAAATCTTCAGATATTTACCATTTGTATATGTCGAGGCACATTGTAATAGCTTATGCCATTGCATTTCCATCTATTGAATACAGATCAAGAGTTTGGGAGCTAAAGCTGGAGTTGTCCTAAACCCTGGCACCCCACTAAGTGCGGTGGAGTATGTGCTTGATGGTAATATGATTTCCTTTCCCCATGACAGAACTTCTGTTAGAAATCTTCATGTACTATTACCTGAAACACATAAAACTATAAAAGGCCAAACCTCTCTCTATAATATATATTTAGCCTAATTTTCTGTTGGTTGAACCATAAGTAGACAAAATTATTCATTAACCAGATCAATTTTTTTTTTATCCAAATGCATATGAAAGAGGGTTAAGGGAATGATTTCCTGATTTTGAAACCCATGGCCAAAATGAGGATTCAAATGGGGAAACTGAGATTGATGCCCGCTTTTGTATAGAAAATGAGAAATAATTAGCTGAAATCAAATTATAATTACTAAATAATGTCAAAGTTGGTCTTGATTTGTTTCCTTTTCCTTTTTGTAAACATAGCGTTCAAATAATCTGGGGCTTAATCGTACATAATTTGCCAACTTGCAGTTTGCTAAAATTTGAGTAATGCATAGAAAAGTGAGAATGTGGGATATTCCTACATTCTTTCAGTTGAAAACAAATTCAAGTAATATGTCAGATTCTGGACTGTGTTTTTGGACATTCTATTGAATTAACCCAACTGTTGAATGCTAATAACAGTGGTTGATCTGGTCCTGATAATGTCTGTGAATCCTGGTTTTGGCGGTCAGAGCTTCATTGAGAGCCAAGTAAAGAAAATTTCAGATTTGCGAAGAATGTGCATAGAGAAGGTATGCTATCTATAGTTAACAATTTGCATTCAGTCAGCTTCAGATTGGGTATACTGATGTTTGTTACTGCAGGGAGTGAACCCATGGATTGAGGTGGATGGTGGAGTTACCCCTGCAAATGCCTACAAGGTTTGCCTACTCAAAATACGGTGTAGAAATTGTGATAAACAGCACAACAATACCATACAATGTCACAGAATTTCCTTGTTCAGACTTTGTTTGAGCTGGAAAGCATATAACGTAGATCCGCATACGCTCCTTGCAGGTAATTGAGGCCGGAGCCAATGCTCTAGTTGCTGGATCTGCTGTTTTCGGAGCTAAAGATTACGCTGCAGCTATTAAGGGGATCAAAACCAGTAAAAGACCTGAAGCTGTCGCTGTATGAAAAACTTGGGCTGACAATGCCATGATGCAATCAGATCGAAGACGAACAATAAAAAAGAAATAATTACAAAGTACAGAAAGTTAGAAGAAGAAATCTGGCTATTCTGATTGCTGGTATATTTTGCAAGCAATACTTTGTAGTGTATGCCCAGTCTATCACTGTCACTGTTAATAAATGCTTCTGTATGTTGGCCATTTTATCTTTACCATTTCTTTAGTAAAAGGCGAAAGAATAATTCGCTTTATCCTTACTGTGTGGCTGCGTTTGTCTTTACCATTTCCCACAGGTTTCTTGTGTGGTCAACTGTGTTTTAGAAGGGCCAAGATAATTTTTTAATGATTCCATTATTATGAAAAAGTTTTGTTCAATGGTGGTGCTTCCTTTGCTTCTTGTTTGGTTCTCCTGTTTTATGATAAGCATGATTTATTAGCACATTAGCACATTATCATTATATCAGTTATTACTTATTAGCCAAGTGTTACCCTATTCAATTTTATCATTACATCTGTATTTCATAATGATAAAATAAGCAATGGCTTGTTTTTTAAGGCAAAATGGTTATGGATAGACCAATTTCTTGTCAAACTTGCAAAAATAGACCAATGGGGGAAAATTTGCAAAAATAGACCCTTTTTATTTTTTTTTGCACAAATGTGCCCGTAACCTCACCCATTGTAGCCGGTTTTGGGCGGAAAAAGAAAAAAAGAAAACATAAAAAAAATTGGGTGACTTGACAGGGCAATTAATGCCTCCCATCACCACACTCTCTCTCCATCGGGACTCCATCTCTCCATTTCCAAAACTCAAAACCGTTCGAAAGGGAGAGGAAGAAGAGACGACGCTGGTGACCACAAAAACCTGTTCGAAGAAGAGACGGCCGGGAACTGTCGGAGAAGAGAAGAACGCCGGGGGAAAAGTGACAAGGTACACCCCCTTTCTCTGTTGTCCGTTTTCTTCGAATCTGGGGTTTGGGGTGGGAGGTTGAAGGAACCTACTATGGTGGTAAGGGATTGAACGTCAAAGGTGGGTTCATGGAGGGGTTGTGGAGGGGTGACAATGGTGGTTGCGATTGAAGGAAGAGAAGGGCGGTTTTGGGGAATGGATAGGGCAAACCGGCGGTTAGGGTTTAGGAAGGTCGAAGAGGATGGCTATGGTGGGAGTCGAAATTGGGAATGGGGAAGATTAGAGGTTTGATTGAAGAAGAAGGATGGAGGTTTTACATGTGTTTAATTTCAAAATCTGGTGTGGTAAAGAGAAAGGGGGTGACATGGGTGGGGAATCTGGGTGACAGGGGCTTAGAATCTGAAACTGGAATTGGGTGTCTGACATTGGGTGTGGAGTTCAATTGGTATTAGGTATGGTAAACGCATTTCCATTAGTTTGAAATTGAGATTTCGGGAGTTGATGTGGAATGTATGGCGTCATTGGTTTAGAAACTGTCTGACATTGGTGACATGGGTTTAGAAATTGATTGACATGGGTTTAGAAACTGAGTGACATGGAATATAACTGGAAAACTAATTGTTGCTCTTAAACTGTAGGAGACAAATGGTTCGGACAAAAAATGCAAAGAGTGACAAACAGCGGGAGCCCAGTTACTGTGTCCCGGAAGAAAAGCACTTCCGGGCACGGGTAAACCAAGGGTCGAGGTTGGCGATGCTTGCCAACATCGACAACTACATTGACCCGTACGATTGGGATAAGCTGCTGGACAACCAATTTTGCGGGATCATCCAGCTGGCGAACCGGTGCCAATTCTCATCCCAATTAGTGCATTACGCACTACAACGGCAAGTGGTGACCAAGAAGAGGTGGGAGACATGGTATATGATTCAGGGGAAGTTGCGGCGTTTCTCGATGAAGGAGTTTGCCATTGTCACGGGGCTCCAGTGTGGCTGAGTGAAGCGTACGGTAATGGAGGAGGACAACAAAGCTGTGAAGGACTTCTTCGAAACGGAGAGCGTGAAGGTGGGCGAGCTTGAGTTCGCCTTGAAGAGCTGTCTGCTGAAGGAGCCGAGTGCAAGGAATATATTCAAGCTCGTTCTCCTCTTCATCGTGGAGGCAGTGCTGTTGGGAGGGGGGGGGGGGTGAAGAGGAAGCCTTTGCGGGGGTGGATAGTCAGGTTCGTGGAGAATGTCGAACGCTTCCTGGCATATCCATGGGGGAGGCTTGTTTACGAGACCACACACAACTCGCTCTCCGGTGCCGTTGAGCGGCGGTTGGCCGACTTGAAGCCCGATCCTAAGAGCAACGACCGCTTTGGATACGGGCTGATGGGCTATCCAATGGCCTTCCAGGTAACCTTATCCACCACCCTCATGCTACTTTACTCCATTATGCGGTGTAGGTTTGTAAATGGATTGCAGTTGGCTTGCATATTTGGCTATATGAATCCATTCCGGACTTCGGCGCCGTGTTTGCGAAGGTTTTGTAAGTTTAAGTTTTATTTTGAATGTTAAAGTTAGTTTCTTTTATTATGGTTTATTTCTAATTTCCTTCTTCTAGGGTTGGGGTGATCCCAACATAGATATGTGTGTTTGATTTATAAATCCATGAATTTATTTGTCTTTATCATCATCTACCTATGTGCTTAATCCTTTGCGACCGTCGAGGACAATTCCTTATTTGCAATTATGAAGCGAAAGTGAATTAATTATGCATTTGGATAGTAATTAGGCTTTGCTTGCGAAAGTTGGTTGATCCTAATTAAGAAAAGGTAGTAACACTTAGGGTTTATGCGAAAGCCTCTATATTCCTATTTGTTAATAACAAAAGTTATTTGATATAAAGCATGCATCTTTATGTGATTTAGGATCTACACATATGTTTATTGTTGCGGTGATCCCTAATCTTGGAAGTTTGCATCTTTATTTGTTTTATTTTATTATTTTTATTCAGCGCGCACATATTCTACTCGATATCAAACCACCATTCTCTTTCCATCCATCGACATCGACTCCTCTATTCTTTGTCGACAGCCACCCTCATCACCTTTTCCCGCTATTCCTGAACCCCAAAACACACTAAACCTAGAACCGCTGACTTCTCTCCTGAGGACGAACCTGACTCCACTATCTTATAGCGGGGTCTTGACTACAAATTTATTTGGTCGAGAAACCCTCTCGTCAAATTGGCGCCGTTGCAGGGGATTTATCCGCGCATTAACTGAAAGGATTGAATTTTTTTGTTAGGCCGAACATGTCCAAGGGGTTACAGAGAGCTCAAAAGCAGCCGGTGGGGAGCATGAACAAGCATACGGGGATAAGGTAAGCAACTTTGACATTGAAATTGACTTCTGAACTTTTAATCAGTTGATGCTACTTTATTGAAGACACTTATTGGACCTTTTTTTGTTTTCCAGGTGGAACCTGGTAATGTTGTACCAAAGGGGACTCGTACTGAAGTTGTGGAGAAGCCCCGACAAGTTGCTAAGGTACGCTCCCTGTGGCCCGTGCCATTCATCCTTTATGTTTTCAATTGTGGCATGGGGATGTTAGCTAGGCGACAAGGGTTGTTATGTTCGGTGACATGTGAAATTGTTTTGGGAATTCAGAGGTTGTTCGTCGACCAGGTATTTCAGAGAAAGGCGTCCAAGAAGACGAAGAAGGATGAAACAGTGGATGTGGGCCCACCGACAAAGAAACCGCGGGCCTCGAAAGGGAATGACGCCGTCATTCCCGGTGACGGTGTTGCCATGGGACTAGTTTATGCGGCCGACTATGAGGCCCTACAGGGGTGGCTCGCAAGGTAACCCATCGTCTCATTTCAGTCTTCATTATACTGCAAGGTTACCCATTGATTAATTCCACTCCATTGTACGGTCCAGTGCGGACGCTGAGAACCGGTCAACGGGCTGCAGCAGGGACTTGTCAAAGGAGTTCTTTACCACTCTCTAGACGCCCCGCTATTGGATCCACTCAGAGGTACGAAGCCGGTATATTGTAGTTATCACATTTGATTATGATTCGCCTTGCATACGCATTTGGGTTGCACTTGGACTATGTTGTTGGTTGTAATGGGGGTTAACTTGTCGCAGCACTTCGACCAGTCATGCTTCCTGCTACGTAAAGCAGTCGCGGAGAGGGGTGACGACATTGGCCGTCGAGTCGTCGTCTTGGACTCCTACTTCTCCACCTATCTGGAGAGGGAGTGGAAGGAGTACAACTCAGACGTCGGGGGGTATAAGGCGAGTGGCAGAGTCCTCTCATACTTCGATGGCCGGTCCCCGGCGCCCATGGGCCATCATTGGGCAGGCGTGGACCTCGTCCTCCTACCCCTCAACCTGAGGGGCAAACATTGGGTTGTCGTCGCGCTTGATCTGAAGGAGTGACAGGTGAAGCTGTATGACTGCGATGTGCACTGCGTGATAGACCGCCATCTCCCACCCCTATTGATGCATGTTACCCACCTCGTCCCTATCATCATGGATGCACACGCTGAGTTGAAGGCGCTGTATGCATCGAAGGTGCCAACCTCGTTTGGCATACACCGCGACAAGCACCTTCCGTAGAACAAGCTTAGGTATGTTGGGTGCGACGCTTGTATTTCATTTCACTAGATGATATCTCCTCCTCTCTTTTGACAAAATCTCCGTCATTGCAGTGGTGACTGTGGACCTTACACGATCAGATTCATGGAGCTCCTCATGGAGACCGATCCCACCTTCGATGGGCTGGACAACACGTTTATTGGGGCGTACAGACAGATGCTAGTGGCTGCCATCTTCCATGGTCGACTCGGTGGACGCATAATCTGATTGCCGTTGGGGTGTAGTTATGGAAGTGAATTGTTGTCGTTTTTTGTGAACAACGTTGCTCTTAAACTTGTCCTTTCACTACTAGAAAAACGCAATTAGACATCTGTTGTAAACAGATGTCTTTCAAAAAAAATTCCGACCTCTTTGTGCGTGTAGTAAAAGATCAAATTTTCCACATCGGTTTTAAGCAGATGTCTTTTCTTTGTTAAAACATCTGTTTTATTTTGAATATAGATATAAATCAGCCCCTTAAATTTATTTTTGACATGTTCACTTGTTGTTAAAACATCATTATTTTTCATTTATAAGTTTTTGAAAATGTTCACACCAAGCCTAAATTTTACATTTACATCACTATTTTTAAAATAATTAATATATTAAATCTAAATAGACATCATTTTTTATTATATTGATTTTGTGTACATTAATTTCATACATACAATTTGTGATTTTTTATTGTTTTAAAACAATCTATTGTATGAAATATGTACATCACTGATGTATTAATATTATATGGACATCGTTTTAGATTTATATAAAGATGTTGTTGTTAGAAATTTATATCAATTTATATTAACATTGTGATGTAAAAATATATGTTGCACATTCATTTAGATTATTCAGATGATGTCTATAATGATACTAACATTTGTTTTATATGATGGTTCGATTTCATAGCTATTAAGGCACAACACTATTCGTTTATAATCCGGTAATTTTTCGTTTGATACACAACATCCTTTGCTCGATATAAAATAGACCTCTACAAATGATGGGTACTTTAAAGCACACATCCCAATTGAACAGAAACAAAATCGGCACAACGATATATTGACGAGGTTCAAGCTAATCTCGGCTTCAAAGGTTGCTCTGAAGGCAAAAACAAAAGCATACAAATTCATCACTCTTCGGTTGCATATCAAGGCCAAGATGCAACGATCTTCCTCTTTGTCGTTCGTTGCTTCTTCCTCTCGTTCAGACCTTGTGTTGCAACTGTTGTTCTCTGAATCTTGGTCAAATTAAGCTGATCTAGTTTGCCTGGTAGAAATAAAGAGAAGTGCAAGGTGAATACAACCCATTGAAGCATCAAAATCTTAAAGATAAAAAAGATCCAAAATGTTCAGGCAAACTAGTTAGAACTTGTCAGCATCAAATGAACATTTAAACTAGGTACAATATCCATATTTACGTACAAAAACTCGCACGATTCTCCAGCAACGTTAAACATCTCTGACAAATCAAGTAATAGTCATAACAATCATACCACATTCAGAGATCAGTTGCTGAATAAAGTTCCTATCACTAAATCAGATCGAACATCGATAGACAGATATAAAGATTTATGAGCAAAGTTTGAAACTTCGAGATGCCAACAGAAAAACACAAGCTTAAATGCCAGTTAAGTAAGATTCATCATAACAAGGTTAATTGATTCTATGCAAACTTGCCTGGAAAACATAGTGGACAAGGCACGACAAAGTGAACAACAGAAGCTAGTTACAGAAGCATACACTAATATTATGCAGATTAAGTGCCTTTACTATCTCATTCTGCAGGAATTCTATTTCTGAAGCATTAATGACCGAAGCTAGTTACAAAAGCATTCTAATTATCACTTATCTTTAATGATTAGGTAGCGTCTGCCATCGCTCTAACAAGGGGCTCTGGTATCTCATCCAAGTCACCAAGTGGCGATGGCATTTTACAGGATAAATGCTTCACGCAGTTTACTAAACGATCTTTACTCCAGCCACATTTAGGAAGGTTCAAAGTGGGCAGACTTTTGACGCCTTTAAGTCTCCTATACATAGCACTCAGTGTCTGGAGAAAGATCGAGGAGAAAAGAAATATATTGTAGAGAAAGATCGAGCAGAAAAAAGAAGAAGAAGAAGAAGAGCATACTAATCGTTGGAGGATCTGAAGCGAGGAGAGAGGTGGCTGGAGGAAGGGAAAGAGAGAAATCGGCGTGGCAAGATGACTCGAAGAAGGTGAGCTGACTCTGAAAGATAAAATCCACAAATTCAGTTTGTGATGATATATACCGCATCCTTGAAACAATAACCTGCATGCATAGAACTACTGAATTAATTTCCAAAAGAACATAACAGGAACCAGATTACTAGAAAAACATGATCTGGGCTGCACTGGGTGCTCTGTCATAATAAATGAATCTATTATGGGAAATTGATTTAAAGAGTGAAGGTAAGAAAAATATAAACTCATCTGCAACATTCTCAGAGCAGACCATTACAAATCAAAGTACCTTAAGAATAGGACCTCGATCAGCTCCGAGCAAGTGAATTTTATCCAATATCACAAGCCCAACCTAGAGAGCAATTTTCAGGTTAAAACCAAATTGATGATCAACCAAAATGGCCAAGGGGTTGGAAATCTAGCTGCTAACTGGGAGTTTAACCAAAATGTATATAAAAGAACGCAGATTTCTCTACGTTCTTTTTTTAGAATTTTGATTTCAATTAAATAGAATAACCTTTTTGACATACCTTCGGCCATGCCAGTTACGGCTGATCCCATCTCACTTCTCAAGGGTAGAAATAATGATATCTGCCGACAAAAGAGCCAATAAATCTGGAGTGTAATCTCCCGTCATCTCAAACTGATCAGACCATTTAAATGAACTACATTAATATAAACTATAGAGGTTCATCTCTGTTAGCACATTAATCATTTAAAATAATTATGAACCATAGTTTTGCCAAGCTGAGAAACAAGACGTCTTCTCCAGTCACTCATTCGCTCTCGGACAAAAGCCTTCAAAGGTGCTGTATAAATGACCTACATGAGTATGGCATATAATCAATAACAAGCCTGGTACAGAAATAATCTGATAAAGGCTAATGAATAAGTGAAAATGGAATCCTTTAGTCCAGATGCAACATATTGCTCAAAAAATAACTAAATGCTAGATTGGGTGCAATTAAGTCCTATCCATCTCATCAGTCGAGATGTATCCTACATTCCTACTGCACACCAAATAACTAAAAGCCCTCCGTTCGTATATTCATAGGTGGCATCACTGTATAGAACACTTTTGGCAACACACGTGTATAACAAGACCTTGCAATAGAGGCCTCGTCAGCTATTTCCACAGATTAAGAGACCTATTTACAATTTATTCTACTAAAGCGTGCTCTTAAAATGATACTTCATCTTCAAGTTGTAAAATTATACTCCCACACATCAACCTTAACGGTCATTTTTGTTTGTACAAGTTGATCAACTTGGTGTTGTTTTAGGTTTTCTAGGTTGTTGGATAAATTGGGTTTACTTTTATGTCATAAGTTAGTTGGTTGTTGTGTTGCTTTAGTTTTATTTTTTTAGCTCAAATAATTAACATTAGTTACGAGATTTTTATTAAACTTGCTTTTACTGACAATTTTTTGTTCAAATTGTTCATTTAAGGGACTTGAAAACTGTGCTCAAGCCTAAAACGACAATTATTGTTAATCAGAATGAGTCCTATTTAAGAAATTGTTTTAGAAGTTTTTTTTTTTTTTAAAAAAAAGGCATTGGGTTGAAGGCACTTAATAGGAATATTGAACTGATATCATTCACTTCATCAAGAGAAACTGCCACAATTTAACACGGAAGTGAAAGAGGACAACACCATGTGAAGAGTTGCTATCCACTACTGTGTTTTTCATACAACGCTTACAAAAATATTTATTTATTTTTCAGAAACAAACCCTCAATGAACTCTACAATTGTGTTTGCCATAGTTTGTTAAACACGTCATTTCTATAACGATTAGAATATTTCTTTGAACTCCACAAAGCAATGCCCAAAGATACAATGCAAATTGCAGGAAGATGAGAAAGGAACAATACCTATGTTTGCAACTAGCCCTGTCTCTCCTTTCAGTCCTTTGATCATTAGGGGGAATGAGATCCTTCAATATCTGAAAAATGACAACAAGTTCAGGTAAGACCCAAGACTAATACACTGTGAATCCATCTAAGGGGGGTAAAACAAGTTCAGTCTGCACAATATGCTACAAATGCTTAGGCATGAAGTCCTAGTAAAACCCATTTGTGGTCCATTGATTAGAAAAGTTCTTCAATCTCGCATCTATGAGTATATGGTTCCAATGTAAAGAGGAATTAAACATGTAAGATTTTCTCAAACAACCAAAGGATCCACAAAGACGGGATTCATGACATTAAACAAGAAAACAAAAGAGACAGTACAAGAGAACGAGTGCCACACCAGTTCAGAGCCTTTTTTTCTGAGACAACACATGGGTTAGGGATTCATGAAAATAAATAATAAAACAAAAAGACAAGTACCAGAGAACGAGTGCAGAGAACGAGTACCAAAAAACGAGTGTAGCACCAGTTCAGATACCTAAGGGAGCCGATGATTCCAATGACTGACGGAAGCGAGAGTCTTCTGCAAAAAAATAGCTGGGATTAGGGATTTAGGCGTAATAAAGAGAAAAGAAAGGAGGTCGAAGATGGGAAACATATAAAGTCCCAAAGAGAAAAGAAAGGAGGACGAAGATGAGAGTCGGCGATTTAGGGTTTCACCTCTCATCCATTGTCACAGCGGGGTCGTGGTCGGGATGGGTTTTAGAGAGATGATGGGAGGAAGAAGGCAGCAGTGAACGGAGGAGGATGGCCGCCGGAGGAGAAGGTAGCAGTGAACGGAGGAGGACGGTCGCCGGTGGAAGAAGGCAGCGGTGAAAACTGAAGAGTTGGTGATTTTGGGGATTTGGTGGGTTTGGGTGGGATAATTGAATGAGATTGGGGGAGAGGAGACTTCTGGAGTATATTTTACGGAGTAAGTGTTATAAATTTTCCCAAAGCATTTTCAAATTACCTCCGAATTTGAAAACCCTCCAATTTTTTTCTAAGTATTTTGATCCCGCCCAATTTCTCTAAACCCGCGCGTTTGTATATATTTTAGAATCAATAATTGCACATCTGTCAAAATATTTGACCGTTGTCTAAACAGTTTTAAACATCACAAAAAAAATATTGATGTAATAGATTAATTTAACATCTGTTGATTTTTTGACAGACTTAAATCACATGATGTCTAATTGCAGTATTCTAGTAGTGTTTGGTTGTTTCGATACAATTATCTTGAATAGTTGAATTAGGGGCTGACAATTATTTTGTGGTTGGACATGAATGCTGGAAGTAGGACTTCGTACTTATTGTACTTGCTTGATTACGACCGTTTATGTATGACCTTTTTGGGTGTGTAATTGACTCGATGCATATACACAAAGAAACAAGTTCGATAATTGAGATGAAAACCAGCAAGGAGTTTCACTCAAGGTGACACGAAGATTTCAACACATGGCAGGGGTTAGATAATTCAGTTGGGCAAAATGGCAAGCATGTGGATGCAAGGACCTTACACGTGCGTGGTAGACATGACACGTGGCTGTATTTCATAGGAAGTTACCTTATTTTAACTGCCTACATAGAAAAAAGAAAAAAAGGAATCTATCAAAAGGAAGTTACATTTGCAACAACTTCCATTTATTGCATTTGGGGTAAAACAAGGGAATCTCCCAAAAGATAAGGGAATAGTTAGTGGGTTTTTACCTAAAACCACGTGAAGGGAGAGGCCACGCCGGAGAAAGTTGAGAAGGGAGGTTGAGAAGTGGGAGGCCGCCGATTGCAACAAAGGCCACGCAGGAGCAAGTTCATCGTCGGATTTGAGGTAAGCCGCACACCGTTTCCTTCAAATCTCTGTCCCTTCATTGCTTTCTGAAACTTGGATACCACTTGTCACTCTTCGTTGATTGTAAATCTGAAAATTGTCTCCTTATCCCAAAAATTGTTCGGAGGATGGATGGGGGCAGTTGACGAATTCGGAGGGTGGGTTTGGGGTATCCAACATGAAACGATGAAATTGGGTTGAGGGAGTTGTTGCATGTCAAATTAGGAGGGGAAATTAGGAGTCGGGGATGTACTGGTTTGAGATTGAAGATGAACGGGGGAGTGTGGGCCTGGGATGCGATTGAAGAGGATCGAGTTCAGTGACATGGGTTTTGTAGTTGGGTGACACGGGGTAGAAAACGTGACATGACGTTTTTAGTATGTTGACATGGAAACTTTAGAAGGGTGACATGGGGATAATGACGTTGTGGGTGTATTTGATTCCGTTTAGGTTGACATACTTGTAGGAAAGAAAGATATGGTCCGGTCACAAAATTTAAGGAGGAAGGGAGTCCGGCCACCGAAAAAGGCGGAGCCATGGTTTGCAGTCCCAAAGGAGAAGCATTTCCGGGGACGTGTAAACCTAAGTTCGAGAGTGTCGCTGCTCGTGCACTTGGACGACTGGGTCGACCAGGTCGACTGGGAGAAGTTACAGAGAAGCCAGCTTCAGGGGATTGTTGAATTGGCAAACCGAGTACAATTCTCACCACAGCTCGTGCATTACGTCTTGCAGCGGCAGCTTGCAACAGAGAAGAAGTGGGAGACGTGGTACATGCTGCAAGGGATGCTTCGGCGCTTCTCGATCAAGGAGTTTGCGCTCGTGACTGGGCTGCGCTGTGGTCGAGTGCGGGGAGTATCCATGGAGGAAGACACGAAGGCTGTGAAGGAGTACTTCTCAATGGACAACATGACGGTAGGTCAATTAGAGTACGAATTCAAGACATCTCTCTTCAGGGAGGCCAGTGCGAGAAAGAGGTTCAAGATAGCTCTCCTCCTCATTGTCGAGGGAGTTTTGTTTGGACGGGAAAGCAGGAACGTGGTGCGGGGATGGATTGTCAGGTTGTTGGAGAACGTGGATCGGTTCTTGGCATTCCCCTGAGGCAGGGTGGTGTATGAGGCCACGCATGCCTCGTTGTTGGGTGTCATACAAAGGCGGATCGCTGATATGAAGCCAAATACCGACCGGCATGGCGACCGCCATGCCTATGGACTCACCGGTCATCCACTGACATTCCAGGTAACCTTCTCGACCGTAGTTATATTTTATTTGTTCAGAGGAATTTATGATGTGCAGTGTCATGTGTGGGTGTTGTAGATTTGGCTTTACGAAGCAGTATCGGACATTGGGTGCAATTTGCAAACAATGTGTTGAAGACGGCGTTGCCTCGCATGTTGAGGTGGGATGCCGACGACGACAATGTAAGCTGATGTCTCTAAAGTAGCCATGTCTTTATGCATATTTTAGTTCCATATTCTATACACTTTGCATATTTCGGGTTGGGAAAATGTCGAATTTATGTAGTATATGCTTATTTGTCAGAAATGGAGATCTACAAAAGTTTCTGTTTAATATTGCAGAATATGGAACCATTTCGGGAGAAAACCAAGAAGCAAGGATGGAGGCCCAAATCTACTCGATATCGACAATGTTAGTCGATCTCGACAACCCATGTTTAGGCACCTGCACTGATCGAGGAGCACATGTCGAAAAGCTGAAGACGAGCCAAGTTGACTCCAGCACCTTACTCGAGATCGAGTAACCAACTCAAGATCGACAAGAGCGAAAACCATGCCCGGAGTCGAGGAGAGTCCACCCGAGGATGCCGAGGAAGAGCTACCCAACCTGGCTAGGCACCCGGACACCACAACTCTAGATCGAGTACATTTCTCGATGTCGACGAAGGGCCGAGAGCCCATGTCCGAGCATGTCGAAGGGAGTTTCTCGACAACACCAGAAGGCCTAGCCGTTGAGCCACCCAACTCGAGATCGAGGTATTTCCTCGAGATCGAGGACACCCTAGGAGCCATATCCGAGTCCTGTCGAGGACCAGCAACCCGAGACGCCGAGCCACTGAAGTCGACGTCACTTCTACTTGAGATCGAGGAAACTTCCTCGAGATCGAGGAACCTTCCAGAAGCCGCGTAACGCGTTGTGAGCTGTCCTACTCGGATTGAGATTTCGTGTAGCCAAAGATTTCCGAGTTCTATCCGATTCTATCAAGTTACATCATGAAGGAGAAGATTTCTCCACTTGAAGACTTTTAGATATAATTCCCTTTTTTAGATTTAATTATGTTATGGCATTTATTTATCTTTAATGTTTTAGATATAGATTTAGATATAGATAGATGTTTCTATCCTTGAATAGCAAGGTTTAGAAGCCTATAAATAAAAGCCCATGTGGCTGATTTCTAGGAATTCAATTTCAGTAGGAGAAGTAGTAGAGAGAGAGAGAGTGAGTGGCCAAGAGGAGTTGGTGAAGCGAGATCAGAATTGGCTTCCTTTGGTTGTAAGCTCTATTTGATTTAATGCAATTAGTTTCTTTTCATCAATCAATTTCTGAGGATGCGATGAAGCGCGAGTAGTCTACCCACTTCTAGGGTTGGGGCTAGCCCGGCGATAGCCTTGCGTGTTTGAGGTAAAGATTCAACTTTTATCATGTTTTGAGCATCTACTACTTGTTATGTGTTTATTACCCATCTAATGGAGGTCCATGCTAACAACTTGGATTGTAAACATAAAATCAGTAGAGACAATTAGGGTTTCTTGAAGGAGTTGTCTAATTGTTGGAAAAGGCGAAAGCTTGATCCTTTGATGCGATTCACATGATTATCTGTTTTATTTCTGCCTTATGCATGCTTGGTTATCGTTGTCGCAAACCCCAATCTTGGAAGTCTTTTACATACAGTTTAGTTCGAAATCCCAAAGCACTTGTCTTTAATTTCTTTCGTTTTAGTTTCTGTCTTCCTCGAGATCGAATTGCACTACTCGACCTCGAGTTACTGATCTTCGATCCTGCATCGCCGTAGCTTTTGTGTGCAGGTGATCGACCAAGCCAACCCGACGTCGACGAAGACTTTACTCGATCTCGAGTAGCCCTTTGTCGAGATCGACCAGAATTGCCGAGAGCTGATGCGCTGTGTTCGACTGTCCGATCTTCTGTTGAGTAACTGTACTCGAGATCTAGGACTCCTGTTGTCGACTTTTGAGATTTCACCGCTGCCTAGGATCCGCTGACACGCTTCCTCGTGGATCGATCATGACTTCCCGCTGCTACATCAGGAGGAGGTCTTGTAATTATTTGCGTGGGCAGAATCTGGTTTGATTTATATTTTATATTTTAAACTCGATTTCCTCCGTACAACAAATTGGCGCCGTTGCCGGGGAAGCTATCATTCGCGCCTTAGGTAGTTAAAATCTCACATTTTCTTTGAGTTACTTTACAGGTGTATGCGCCGTTCTGGTCAACCACCTGAGTTTGACGGCTTAGAAGAACCGGAACGCCTTCTACACATCAGAGCTAAACTGCAAAGAGCCATGGCGGCCGTAGAAACACAAGAACAACTCATTGAGAGGCTTACAAGGGAACTAGCCGCAAGGGATGCTACTATCGCTGCTGAGAGAGCTGGAAGGGAACAAGAAGCTGAGCGCGCAAGGCAAGCAGAAGCTGAGCTTGCCCAATACCCAACCATTGCAGAGGATTATATGCATCCAACTCTCGTCGTGCCTGAATCGGCGATTCTAATCCCTGAAAACTCTTTTGAAATTCGCACTCAATTTCTTATAGAGCTTAAAAATAATGCTTTTTATTGCAAATTTAATGAGTGTCCTCTTGAACATATTACCAATTTTTCTAACATGTGCCGTACTCTTGCTGAAGGTACAACTCTGGAATATGTCAAGATGAAGGCTTTTCGCTGGTCTCTCGCTGGACCTGCACTGAAGTGACTTGAAGGGCTGAAACCAAGATCACTCACAACATGGGCCCAAGTAGAGCAAGAGTTCCTGAACAAATTTTTCCCTCCCGCCAAAACAGCGCTCCTCCGCCAGAAAATCACAGCCTTCAAACAGAAGCCTGGGGAGCCGCTAGTAAAGGCATGGGAACGCTACAAAGAACTGCTGCGATCTTGCCCTACTCATGGACAACCACCATATGTCATTCAGGAGATCTTCTTCAACTCTCTTGATCAAGTCACTAAAGAAAGAATCAACCAGTATACTCGCTATGAGTATCTGACGATGCCACCAATCGACGCCTGGGGTGTGCTGGACAAGCTCACCAATTATGACAACAAATATGGGTCTACTGCAAACTATGAGGAGAACTCCTATGCCAGGCCAGCACCATCTATGCCACTATATGAGCCAGCAAAGGAGATTGACCCAGATGTCAGGGAGCAGTTCTACAGAGACCAGAATCGCAAGCTCCTCAAGCAAGTCAAATATCTGTCTGTCAATCAGCCTTGCATCGAATGCGGATCACAGCGGCACACCACTACTGAGTGCCCACACACTGAGCAAGTCAGATTGACAGAGACACATGAAGAGGTAGCCAACGTTGGGGGTCCCAATCGCTACATGGGAGATCAAAGGTTCTATCAACCATAGTGGAACCAAGGTCCTCCTAGGAACCCCCCACCATACAGAGCTCTAGGACATCCAGAAAGGGATCAAAAGAAGGATGACCTACAACTTATCCTTAAGGAGATGCGTCGGAATCAAGGCACCATCAACAACCAGTTCCAGAACATCACTACAAAATTTGGAGAACTGGACATCTGGAAAAGGGGAATAGAGACCCAGATGGGTCAAATCGCTGCACAGATCCCACGACCATCCGGACAGCTCCCTGGGCAGACAGAACCAAATCCTAAGGGGAAGACCGGACAAGTCGCAGCTATCAAACTCAGAAGTGGGCATCAATTACACGAGCCAGAGGTCGGGAAACATCAAGACAAGGCAGAACAACAACTCGACAAAGAACAGGACCAACTCGATCTCGAGGAACATCTACTCGACCTCGACAAAACTTTCGTCGACACAGACCAGAGTACAAGTTCAGAATCCACTGCGCAGCCCAGCAACTCGAGGTCGACAACCCAACTCGATGTCGAGGAGCCCCTGGTCGAGATCGAGAAAAAGCTGGCCGATGTCGATGACTCTGCAACACCTCCGACCTCTGATCTGGCTCCAAAACAGAAAAAGCCATTGCCTTTCCCTTCTAAAGCACAGAAAGATCCCACTGCAGGTAGGTTTAACCATTTTGTTAATATGCTGCAAGAACTGAACGTCTCTATTCCTTTTAGAGAGGCCCTGCACGAGATGCCTGGATATGTCAAATTTTTGAAGGAAATATTAAGCAAGAAGCGATCCATCTCAGAGATCGCAGGCGAGTGCAAAGTACTCCACTTCCCTGAAAAGAGACCTGACCTTGGGTAAGTTTTCTGTTACTGTAGGTTTTGGACAATATAAATATGAGTCTCTGTGTGATTTAGGAGCAAGTGTGAGCATCATGCCTGTATCAATCTGGCGGAAGGTAAAGATAGGATGCATAGAGCCCGTGGATGCCAAGCTATACATGGCAAACAATACAGTGGTCATCCCTACAGGTATAGTTGAGAATGTCCCCGTCCAGGTTGGTAAATTCTTTGTTCCAGCAGATTTCCTTATTATAGACTGTGCTGAAGATCCTACTAGCCCTATTATTCTTGGTAGACCATTCTTAGCTACTGCAGATGCCAAGATTAGTGTCAAAAATCGATCGCTCACCTTCACCATAAGCGACGAGATCTTAGATTTCTCCTTTGGCCTTGCAAAGGAAGAAATTTCATGGCTAGAGGTGAAGAGCATCAGCAACCACGGGACCAATCAAACAACGGAGGAAGGCACCAGCCAACTTGAGATCGACAACACTTCCTCGATCTCGACTAAGCCTCTACTCGATCTCGACCAAGATTTGTCGACATCGACGACTTCCTCTATTGAGCCACAGACTTGCCTAGAGACTAAGTATGGGGTCCCTGTACTCGATATCGACCAGCCGTACTCGATATCGACTAACCGCAAGCCCGAAGATTTCTGTTTTGGGTCCGAAAAGGTAAGTTCAGGTATGAATTCTACTCCCCCTCAGCCCATTAAGAAATTTATCAATAATTTAAGGGGAGGTAAGGCCCCGTGGCGAGAGAATCTGCGAAAACTAAGAGTTGGAAGGAAGAAGAAGAAAGAGAAGGAAGATTATGCAAGCAACCACTTGTCAGCTGAGCTTGCATACTACAATCAGGACCTAGATGATCCAGGAGAAGGGCCAAGCATGAGCGGGCCCCACACTGATGGTCCTTGAGCACAAACGGAGAAGTCGGCCTAGCGACTCTAAAATCTAGAGCGTGTATATAAAACTTTATAAATTTTGGGACTTGTGAACTTTTTGGTTTTGGTTTTGGTTTTTTGTTTTGTTTTTTAGTTTAGAATACTTCATGTGGAAAGTCTTGTTTTTTGTGTGCAATCTAACACTTTTAGGTCGGCAAGCATAAAAGGATCGCGAAAAGTGGAATAAGAAGTCCCTGAAAAATAGTCAGAATCGACGAAGGCCAAGTCGACAACGACAAGGAGGAGCAGCCCAGATACTCCTCGATATCGAGTAGGCCAACTCGATATCGACAAAGCCCAGAAGCTCTTCGACTTCAGAAATCCACTGGACGCAAGCAAGACTCCTCGAGATCGAGTTCTTTACTCGAGATCGACAAGAATTTATACTTGACCTGCATTGATCTGCCATCCTCGATGTGTTATTCGGTGAGTTCCTTCCTTTACTCTTATTTTTATTTGATTTTATACAGTGGGGACACTGTAAATTTTAAGTATGGGGTGGGAGAAGGGCTCATTATCATTATTATATGTTTTAGTCTTGCTTTTGGTTTTACATGGTGAAATTTTAATTTTTATGTTATGCATTCATGGTTAAATTTTATGCATTTTAGTCTTTTATGCATTTTAGTCTTTTGTTATACTTTAGTCTTGTTTTTAGTTGCGGGTCGAAAAAAAAAATAGAAAATGTCAAAAAAAGAAAAAATATGCATGTTTAATTTTTGCATTGTCTTAGTTTATACCCTAACTTAGATGTCCTATGATGATGAATAATGATTGACTTGATCATATAAATCCTATGGCATGTTTGGAAGGTTTAGCCTAAGTCCTCGAAATTGTTTTTATGTGGATTGTGAACTTGTGATGAAATTGAGCACATATGATCCTAAGCTAAAGGTTAAAATCCAACAAAAATTGTCCTAGTGAGAATTTTGGCCTTATAGGGAGAACATTAAAAATCCCTTTGCTTTCTTGAGTGTATTTACTCTTCCTATGCATCTCTAAATGTTGTAATAGTTATTCAAAGCCAATGCATTTATATGTTTATGTGAATGAGAGTTAAATGATGAAGTCACCTTTTAAGCCAATTTTATCCTCTCTTTACCTACCCTGCATTATCCCTGCTTGAAGCCAGAACATTAGCCTGAGACTTTTATTGTGAACTCCTCAAAATTATCCTTAGCAAAATTGAGCCTGACCCCCATTTGGGAATTAAGACTTAGAGCTGGTTGAAATAATGGTTTGTGGAAGAAATAAGTTTATGTTGCATTTCAAGTAAGAAGGATTTTTGAATTTATTGAGATATGGGTGGTTTTATATTTTTATCTTGCTATGCATATTATGTAAAAGGATTTTTGGCTCACCCTATAAATGCACTAGTGTTATTTTTATGTTATTTTCGTTTCAAAAAAAAATCGAAAAAAAAAGAAAAAGAGAAAAAGTACATATGTTTGTGAATAAAGTGCATGAGCCAAATTTACCTTATTTCCTTCATTATTCGCAAGATACCTACTTTAGAGAGGTTGAGGAAGTTTGAAAGGTTACATACTTCATTGAGACAAATTGGAGAGTTTGGTTAATGCATATGATTGAGAGTTATGGTTTGGTTGAGTTGTATTGGAGATTTAGGAGTCTTGATTCCCGAATTTTATTAAGCACAACATGGCCAAATAATTCCATACCTTATTATTTCTTACCAAGCCCCATTACAACCCCGCCGAATGGAATCTTCTTTGAAGACTTCTATTGAGCGAAGTCCTCCTGATAATTCTTGTTGCATTTTCATAATTGGTTGCGAAATGGATTTAAATTTAAATTGCAATGTTTATGAGATTGTATATGGAATTGAGTCGAGAGATTATCTTCATAGCCTAAACACATTGAGAGCTGAGTGTAAACACATTATTCCTGTGAGGTTGGATTCATATTACCTATGCCCATGGATCGCTCATATATGTGTGATGACGTTAAATTCACTTGTCTTACATTGCTACTACTTGAGATGTTGCTTTTGACAAAAGGCGAAGACTTGAAGGATGTGTTGTAGGTCTTGGTTATTGTTTGGTTATTGCTTGAGGACAAGCAAGTCTAAGTATGGGGTGATTTGATGTCTCTAAAGTAGCCATGTCTTTATGCATATTTTAGTTCCATATTCTATACACTTTGCATATTTCGGGTTGGGAAAATGTCGAATTTATGTAGTATATGCTTATTTGTCAGAAATGGAGATCTACATAAGTTTCTGTTTAATATTGCAGAATATGGAACCATTTCGGGAGAAAACCAAGAAGCAAGGACGGAGGCCCAAATCTACTCGATATCGACAATGTTAGTCGATCTCGACAACCCATGTCTAGGCACCTGCACTGATCGAGGAGAACATGTCGAAAAGTTGAAGACGAGCCAAGTTGACTCCAGCACCTTACTCGAGATCGAGTAACCAACTCGAGATCGACCAGAGCGAAAACCATGCCCGGAGTCGAGGAGAGTCCACCCGAGGATGCCGAGGAAGAGCTACCCGACCTGGCTAGGCACCCGGACACCACAACTCTAGATCGAGTACATTTCTCGATGTCGACGAAGGGCCGAGAGCCCATGTCCGAGCATGTCGAAGGGAGTTGCTCGACAACACCAGAAGGCCTGGTCGATGAGCCACCCAACTCGAGATCGAGGTATTTCCTCGAGATCGAGGACACCCTAGGAGCCATATCCGAGCCCTGTCGAGGACCAGCAACCCGAGACGCCGAGCCACTGAAGTCGGCGTCACTTCTACTCGAGATTGAGGAAACTTCCTCAAGATCGAGGAACCTTCCAGAAGCCGCGTAACGCGTTGTGAGCTGTCCTACTCGGATTGAGATTTCGTGGAGCCAAAGATTGCCGAGTTCTATCCGATTCTATCAAGTTACATCATGTAGGAGCAGATTTATCCACTTGAAGACTTTTAGATATAATTCCCTTTTTTAGATTTAATTATGTTATGGCATTTATTTATCTTTAATGTTTTAGATATAGATTTAGATATAGATAGATGTTTCTATCCTTGAATAGCAAGGTTTAGAAGCCTATAAATAAAAGCCCATGGGGCTGATTTCTAGGAATTCAATTTCAGTAGGAGAAGTAGTAGAGAGAGAGAGTGAGTGGCCAAGAGGAGTTGGTGAAGCGAGAGCAGAATTGGCTTCCTTTGGTTGTAAGCTCTATTTGATTTAATGCAATTAGTTTCTTTTCATCAATCAATGTCTGAGGATGCGATGAAGCGCGAGTAGTCTACCCACTTCTAGGGTTGGGGCGAGCCCGACGATAGCCTTGCGTGTTTGAGGTAAAGATTCAACTTTTATCATGTTTTGAGCATCTACTACTTGTTATGTGTTTATTACCCATTTAATGGAGGTCCATGCTAACAACTTGGATTGTAAACATAAAATCAGTAGAGACAATTAGGGTTTCTTGAAGGAGTTGTCTAATTGTTGGAAAAGGCGAAAGCTTGATCCTTTGATGCGATTCACATGATTATCTGTTTTATTTCTGCCTTATGCATGCTTGGTTATCGTTGTCGCAAACCCCAATCTTGGAAGTCTTTTACTTACAGTTTAGTTCGAAATCCCAAAGCACTTGTCTTTAATTTCTTTCGTTTTAGTTTCTGTCTTCCTCGAGATCGAATTGCACTACTCGACCTCGAGTTACTGATCTTCGATCCAGCATCGTCGTAGCTTCTGTGTGCAGGTGATCGACCAAGCCAACCCGACGTCGACGAAGACTTTACTCGATCTCGAGTAGCCCTTTGTCGAGATCGACCAGAATTGCCGGGAGCTGTTGCGCTGTGTTCGACTGTTCGATCTTCTATTGAGTAACTGTACTCGAGATCTAGGACTCCTGTTGTCGACTTCTGAGATTTCACCGCTGCCTAGGATCCGCTGACACGCTTCCTCGTGGATCGATCCTGACTTCCCGCTGCTACATCAGAAGGAGGTCTTGTAATTATTTGCGTGGGCAGAATCTGGTTTGATTTATATTTTATAATTTAAACTTGATTTCCTCCTTAAAACATAAGCTATGAGACGATCCAAACCCGCATGGACCCGGAGGAGATGGAGAGCATAAAGGTTGAAGACAACCCCATACTAGTCCCAACCGACGGTGAGTTTGAGTTGATGTGCGGGTGCTTCTACACGCATGAGAAGCCTGACCTGCTGTACGAGGACATTGAGGCTGCGTTGGTGCCCCGTTATTTTGGTGACGACTCCAGCAAGGCCGCAGCAAGTTTTGGAAAGCCTAATGGGAACAATGAGCCCGTGGATGGCAAGGTGGCGAAGACACATGAACTGATGTTGGAGAGGTTGGGATCTATGGCAACGTGGATGCGGAGCATGGATGACAAGGTACGTTATTCGCCTATTTCTGGTTTTGCCAATGTCTTCATAACATTGTTTAACGACAAGGAGAATTACACCAGTGACACCTTATATTTAGTTGTGTGACACGTAAATGTCAGTGACTGTTATCAATTTGGCAAACCACCCCTCCTTCATGTTATATCTGGTTCAGATGAAGGTCTTGAAATGTGTTGTGCTAGAGGTGAGAGATGTCCATGTCAAGGGAGGACGTGCGCATCAACACACGAGGGGTTTCCGTCAAACGGATGGGGGGGATCATTGAGAGAACGAGGACGACCACCACGCGGTCGCAACACCGGATGGTACACCTAAAGGGGAAGAGGTCGGGAACATGGATGGTATACCTAAAGCGGATGACCTGCCACTTGAAGGATCGCCGGAGGAGGTACATTTTTATAGAAGAGGACATTGTATTTTCTCTAACATGTGACAAGTGTGTTGTTGTTAATTGACATGCAATTGTTAGTTCCGTGACACGGGAGTCAAAGGCAAGAAGACTAAGAGGGATCCGGGAGATCTTGGAGATGCAAAGTCCCCCCTTGTGAAGAAACTGCGGGGCCGAAAAGAGAAGGAAGTAGTCCAATCCGCGGACGCGATGGAGCTGGGACTTATATCCGTGTACGACAACGACGCGTTCGGCCGGTGGATGGAAAGGTACTCCAAATCTGTCTTTGTATCGACAATGTGCTAGGAACGATGTCTGTCACATAACATTGTCGTTGTGGCCATGTAGCGGGGATGGGAAGAAGTGGAAGAGTGGATACGGCACGGAGCTGATAAACCGTTCTTCACATCCTTACAAACGCCCACATTTTGGGTAAACAGTGAGGTAAAAATGCCGGCTCAGCGTTGTCCTTCGTTTATTGAATGCGAAATGGCTTGTCCTGATGTTTGTCATTGACGCATCACATGGAGCAAGCATGCTATCTTCTACGCAAAGGCCTAACGGAGAGGGCAGGTGAAGCTGGCAGTCGAGTTGCGGTTGTGGACTCCTATTTTGGGTGGCTTTTGTAGACTGTGTGGGAAAAATATAGCAGCAATGCGGACAACTACGAAGTGGATAAGAAGCTGCTTAGCTTCTTCAACGGCCGGTCCCCGGCGACTGTGGGCATGTCATGGGTAGGGGTATAACTAATCCTTCTACCTTTGAACCTCATGAATGTGCATTGGGTCGCCGTAGCGATTTCTCTGAACGACTAGCAGGTGAGGGTTTATGATCCGGATGTTCACATCGTGATAGATCGTCATCTCCCAACACAGTTAAGATGCATCACGCACTTCATCCCCGTACTGATGAATGCCCACCCGGAGTTGAAGGCCACCTACGCAGACAAGGTGCCAAAGGAGTTCACCCCACACTGCGACAAATGGGTGCCGCAGAACAAGCAGAGGTAATTCCATGCCCAACCCTAATTTCAATATCGTCGTGCGGTACGGTGTTAGCCGGGCCATTTGAATATGACCATTCGCATCCCTATTGTAGCGGAGACTACGGACCATACACCATCAGGTTCATGCAACTCCTTACCAAAGACGCCCTCTCGTACGAGGGAATGGACGACGCATTCATCGGGGTGTACAGGCACATGCTCGCTGTGGCCATCTTCCATGACAGACTGTTATAAACCAGTTTCAAATTTATATGACTGCGTGGTTGACCTCGTTGCCGAAAATCCGTTACTTGATCTTTGTTGATTCATGTCGTTGGTTACATCTTTTAGGACGTTATCATATCAGTTGGTTATTTGTTTCACTCATTTATGACATTGATTGCTCAGTAGATGTAATACTTTTATGAACATCCTCTGTAGTAGGGGTTTTCTCTATCCACGTACTTGCTTTCATATTGAATGTGTGAAATTAATGGTGACACGTAATATATTATAGGTGACACGGGCATATAAACACGTGACACAGGTAAAAGTTGACACATTAATAATGACAGGTGGCACGAGAATAATAACAAGCAACATGTGAAATTGATATTGATGCCGTTTGGATTTACAGAATAAGTAACTGTGCATTCACACAATACCTGAAGTTTTAAACCAACCTACTTACCCCAAATTACACCAAACTACAACGCCCAATACCTGAAGTTTGTGAAATGTGCATGGACCCAAAGGGGACTCCAACCTACTTACCCCGTTCCCCAACCTAGTTACCCAAAATTACACCAACGTACCTACTAACCACAAAAGTATTACAAAGTTCTTAACCACATACCTTTCAAAATGGTCCAACCCTTGACCCCAAAAACTGATAATGCAAAATAAAACCCAGCTAATGAGGTAAGCCGTTGGACCACCAACAGAGTAACATAGCTACGAACGACGACGCTTCCCGCGGGGAAACTCTCCCCGGGATGGGTACCTGGATGTCTTGGGCCGACCAGGACGGCGCTTTAGAGCCGAGGGGAGGCACGCCATGCTGGACATGCCAGGGGAAATCCTCCATTCTGATCTTGGAGGGAGTGGGTATAGCACATCTGCGTAACACGCCTTCCCTGCTGCAACTTTGTAGAAGTCATTGACGAGAGTGTA
Source organism: Persicaria maculosa (assembly GCA_963922045.1). Lineage (NCBI taxonomy): Eukaryota > Viridiplantae > Streptophyta > Magnoliopsida > Caryophyllales > Polygonaceae > Persicaria > Persicaria maculosa. Next base: position 46,194,649 of record OY998255.1, read on the forward strand.
GAAATTGATCCCTCGGAACTTTGTAGCGGCCATGGCATGGGTGCATGGAAACTGGTCGATGTCGAAGCGCTTGCATGTGCAGGTATGAGCACTCAAGATGACAACCCAGGAGGAGAAACCTTTGCGGACAGTGAACTCGTGTGGGCTGAGCGCTTTGACAACCAAGCAAATTGACATCACGTAGTTCTTCTTCAGAGCATCATCAACAAATTTGCTGACCTTCAAATCCTTGACACTGCTTTCTTCCCGTCGCTTGTAAAACCACGTGGAGGTGGTTTCGATGATGGCATCAATCAGCGCAGTGATTGGTAGGTCGCGTGGCTCCTTGAAGACAGAGTTACGACACTCGAAGTTGCTCGTTGTCAATATGTTGTAGCGAGCCCCCACAAACAACGCTCGGGCCCAATTCTGGAAACCAGCCTCTTTCACGTATTGTCCCGCCGGGGTGGACTGTGCGCAGAAATCAGAAAACAGCTTGTCGAACTCCGCCCTTGTGTACGCCTTCGCCATCGAGAAGAACAAATCTAGCAGCCCCGTCACACCCTTGTACTTGCACCTAGCATTACAAAATAGATGCCAAACGCAGAACCCTTGCTTCGCAAACACATAGTGGTCCCTAATACCTTGGACGATGCTCAGATGGCGATCAGATACAAACATGAGGTCCGGTGTGTCCTCCACAACATGTAGCATGTTCCTGAAGAAGAAGCCCCATGACCCGTGATTCTCCCCATCGACAATCGCAAATGCGATCGGGTACACTTTGTGGTCTGCATCTTAGGCTGTGGCAAAAGGAAGTGTAACCCTGAACTTAACTTTGAGGAAACTCTCGTCCACTGAAATCACCTGCACATGCACATCGATAAATGTTGGATTCATGACATGGTCTATCCTTCTGGTTGACATGTTCAAATAAAGAGGTGACACGGGGCTTACCTTTCGAAGGTGGCGGATCGCCTTGCGCCATACCTCAAAGCTAACAAAGGCGTACTTGAATCTTTGGGAGGAGTCTATCTCTACCCTAGTATATGTCCCGAGGTTAGTCTGCTCCAGAACGTGCAAGTATGGAATAATATCTCGGTAACTGTCTTCATCGGTCCCATGCTTGACCTCTCTCGCCGCCAATCGTGCCCTTCGGGCCTTCCAGTAGCTGCACGTGACGCCGTAGTCAGACTTCGTCAGTGCCTGCACTTGGTCGGGAACGAGGTTCTTCCGAGTGCCGGTGAACCTACAAGTTATAGGCCGAGTTACTTTCCCCCGCACAAAAACGACAGGTGACAAGTGACATATTAACATGTGACAAGGATTATAGTATTCACAACTATCGTCCAACTTACTTGGACACGAGGTTCCGACCAATCATATCAGACGTAGCATGTCGGTTATGGTTGTGGTTCACGTTGATCCCACATGTGTGCTCCTGGACATAATTGCGGATGTTCCACATAGTGGTGCGGCGGTAAGGCGAAGCCCTACACGTCCACGTGCACTTTGGGTCCACACATACCATGACTATCACCTTTGTTGTAAACCTCTACGCCGTAAACTCGAAGCAATTCTCCACCGCATTCCAGCGAAGGCGAGTCAGCACCTCAGCCTTCGATGCGAATAGTTGTCCCTCAGAAAGTTGAGTAATGTTGCGTCGTGGGTCCTGGGTATGAGTCGTTGCTCTATCCATCATAGCATCAATGTTCTGATTCGTAGGTGGGGGAGACGCTAGTCCTGGGCTTAAAATTTTCAAGTTCCCTCATCACCTCTTCCTCGACTTCCTCCTCCACCAACTCCCTCATACTCCTGTCCTCCTCCACATCGTTGGATTCCAAGTCATCCCAATCTTCTTCGAGCTTCACTTCATAATCTTCGGCCTCAAACGAGCTCCAAAACTCTTTCGTGGGGGTTAGCCCATCATCATCCTCTTCCTCGCTGCTAAGGCATATCACATCCAAACCAGGTCCCGTCTCACCTGAAGAGGTATCCGTGTCGCCCAACTCTATCACCTCAAGACCCTGTACCCTGTCACCTAAACACATTCCATTGTCACCTGACGTTTTACCCTTGTCAGGATTGTTCATCGCAGGCAGACCCCGTACCCTATCACCTGAACACATTCCCTTGTCACCTGAAGTATTACCCCTGTCAGGATTGTCCATCGCAGGTAGACCCTTTACCCTATCACCTGAACATATTCCCTTGTCACCTGACGTATGACCCTTGTCAGGATTGTCCATCGCTGCCAGCTTCTTACTCTTCCGTATGACCTTGGTCACCTCTCCCCCAGCATGTAACACACCATCTACACACAACGGGGTGTGATGTGCCTTACCGGATGCATCATCGTTAACAATCTCAGCCAAATTGTCCACTTTTTGCAACGACGGTGGCCCACTGAGGCGTTCTTCCTCGGCAGGTTGCTTCACTTCAAAGCTCTTCGTCTCCAATGGCCCGACATATATCGCCAGGGGGCATGGGTCTTCTCCGCACTTCAAGTTCAGATATTTAAACGCCTCGAGGTCGTCATCATCAGCAATAATGATCGGCTGACCCCCTTCTTTTGACTTCTGCACATACCACAACGCCCACTCTGCATATGAGGCACCATCGCAACCCTTCAACCTGATTACGTTTTTCAAAGAGTTGAAGTCGATGTCCTGTTTTATCATGATATTCTTCAGCGCCCTCGAACCCACATACACCCATGTACCTTTCTCGACCACCCAATAACCATGGAGGATGAGAGTGACGCATACCAAGGTGTTGCCATCTGAAAAACAAACCAAAGTTCAAAAGAGAGATTGATGGGTATCTAACGCCATAGATGAAGAGTTCTTCGCATAAAACACTTACCCCTTTCTTCTGCCATCAAAGGTTTCTGGGGCATCACATTGACACGGAGATTTTGATCAGTGACAGGTGCACAGATTTAAGCCGACACGTGCTCTGGAACTGGAACAACAAGTCGGGAGCTTGTCTTCCATGGTGGAACATTCTCCTTTTCTCCCATCTCTCTCTCCATGAGTTTCTACTTCAGATATTGTGGGGGAAGAAGAAAATGAAAAGCATGCCCTTTATACCATACAAAATGAAAAAGGGTTCCACAAAATCACATCACATCACATCACCCTCTCTCTCCCATTTTGGCGCCAAACCCTTCCTCTTTCTTTTCTCTCTCTTCCCTCTCACCTGTTCCCTCCCTTTTGATTAACCTGCTACCGGCCCTTTGGGTAACATTCTATATTTGCACAAATAACACCATAGACCACTTTTTAATTTTTCCCAAACATGGTCTATTTGTGCAAAGATTTCTAAAAAGTAGTCTACTTGTGCAATTAGCCCTTTTTTTAATCAGTATATCAGTTATTAGTCAAGTGTGACATTTCAAGTTCAGTTCAATAAAATAGCTAGTCCTTTCAAGAACCATATCAGTTCGGCACGGAAGATGAAACAGAAAGAATATTAGTTGTTTGGAATTAATATTTTAAATGCTAGTTGATGTGAGCCTAATTCGCCATGTTTTATAGTTACTTTTATATCGATTTCTGCATGCATTTCATGCATTTGGGCTAGAATAGTACAGAATCTATGTAAGTTATGCTTATTTGCCAAATTATGGAATCTACACCAGTTTCTGTTTAATTTCGCAGAAATTGAAGCAATTTACAGCAGTTCTGAGAAAGGAGAAAAAGCTCGAAGTCAACTACAGAAGTCCGAGGTCAAGGAGCAGCGGAACTAGGACAAATCAAGCTGGAAGCAAGAAAATCAACTCGACACAATCTGGTCGATTTCGACCAAGCTTACTCGATGTGGAGTACAGTCAAGTCGATTTCCACTCGGACAACCAAGAATCGAGAAGAGCTAAGGAAGTTAGTCGATATCGAGTTGTTTTACTCGATATCGAGTAACCTGAAATCGAGTCAATACCCAGAAGTCGACTCAAGAAGCTAGGAGCGGGAAGACAGAAGTAGATGTCGAGTAAGTTAACTCGATATCGAGGAAAAATCAAAGTCGACATGCATCCTGGAGCCGAAATCGACGAAGACGCTGAAGACGGACCAAACCTTGGTCGATATCGAGGAAACTACTTGATATCAAGTAACATCTAGAAGCCGAAGTCGAGTAGTCCGACTTCTTGTTAAGATTCTATCCCAAATCCGATGGAGATATTTTCGAGGGCGAATTCCATCATGATCTATCAACTCCATGGAGGATTTATCCACAAATTAGATATAGTCCTAGTTGATTTAATTATTTATTTCCATGTTTTATCTTTATGTTATTCGATAGATAAAATTAGATATAGATATAGTTTTCTTTCCTAGATTAGCTTGGAATGAAGGCTATAAATAAAGCCTTAGGGGATGATTTCTAAGCATTCAATTTCGGAAGGAGAAATAATTAGTTACATAGAGAGAGAGAGAGAGTTTGTGGCGAGAGCAAGGTGGAAAGGCGAAAGCAGATTTGACTTGTTCGGTTGTAAGCTTTCTTTTTAGTTTTATTTTAATGCAATTTAGTTATTTCCTGAAATCTTTGATCAGTTTATTAATGATGAAGAGCGAGTAGTCCACCCACTTCTAGGGTCGGGGTGAGCCCGACGGTGGCCATGTAAGATGATGTGGTAAAGGTTTGATCTTTTTATGCGATTCGTCTTCTATCCTTACAAGCATGATTCTTTTGCGAAAGTTGAAGGTGATCCTTGTTTGTGTTATTGAAACGAAAGTGATCTTAATACAACTTGGGTTAATTATGTGAAAAGGGTTAGTAACAATTAGGGTTTATGCGAAAGCCTCTATATTCCTATTTGTTAATAACGAAAGTTATTTGATGAAAAGCATGATCTTTTATGCCTTTATGTGTTATTTTACATGGTTATCGTTGTGGTGTTGAAACCCTGATCTTGGAAGTCTTTAGTTTATTGATTTTTTTCATCGAAAATCATGTTCTGTGTTGCGAAAAGCTTCGTACTTTGTTTCTGCTTTTTACTCGAAATCGACGAATTTTGGTCGATGTCGAGAAGATCTTGTCGACATCGAGTTGATTTGGTCGATATCGAGTTGAGGTAAGTCGGAATCGAGTTGTTTCTGTTGGTTTTCTTCTTCTGTTTCGTTTTTGCTTTCTGTTTTACTCGACAGGTTAGTCAATTTCGAGTACTTTACTCGATATCGAGGAATCTTCTGGTCGATTTCGCTGAGATCTTTCCGCTACCTGAGATTCGCTGACACGCTTCCTCGTAGATCGATCTTGACAACCTTCTACTACAACGGGAGGTAGTCTTGTATTTATTTGTTGAGACAAGGAAGTCAGTCTGATCTATGTTTTATCTTTATTTCATACTTGACCATCCTCCTGCAACAACACTAGTAAAACACAATTCTTTGTTATAAGTTATAACTAGGGTGGCAGACCCATGCACCACCCTAGTATCACTACTTCTTTCGTTAAAAATGTAAGTCTTGATTTTTTGATATGTTTTTCAAGGAACTAAAAAGTAAAAAACTATACTCCATCCGATCTTTAAATAAGGGGAATACTATATACACGGTCATTATCTCGCCTTTTAAACGGTTTGCAACTGCGCATTGCGAGTGTGCAGATCCGCGCACTCGCAATGCGCGGTCGCTCTTTTTTTTTAAAAAAAAAATTAGCGTTTGCGCACTGCGCGTACGCCAATATGCAAATCTAATGAAGATAATAAATAAGGAAGAAAATTTCTCACCTGTTAAACCGAATGAAGGAGCACCATGAATGAGCTTCAATGGCGAATGAGAATGCCAAATTGCAGAAGTACCACCAAAGGAAATAAGCAAGTGTTGTTTGGCGAAGGGCTAATGGCGTCAGGTTTTATAGGCTTGGAGATTTTGTCGCGTGTTGTGCATCTGCAGAACACAAAATCCAGGCGCAACAGAGATTCCCGCATGTTGGTGCCTTGACCGAGATTGTGTTGTCCCATCTGCGCTCTCGCGGTGTGCAAACTCGGATCCGCGCTCTCGTGGTGCGCAACTGCAACTGTAGATTTCACAGAAATTCCTCAACGCTCTCGTGGTGCACAATCGCAAAGGTTGGTCCGTGCAAATGGCGATAATTTGATCGTGTAAATAGCAAATCTGTAACCTTTTTAATTTTTAACATATAGTGTAAATAGTTAAAAAAATATTTAAATATTTTTTTATAATTTAATACTTATTACTAATAACTATGGAGTATTAAATTGTATAAAATAATTAATGAAGAAATTAATGTTTTATGTCATTTTTAACTCCTTGAAAAATCTGCTAAGAATTCAAATTACTTATATTTTAAACACTGGAAAATATTTCATAATATTTTATATAGTTGTTAACTTCTTAAAAAATAGGCTGAGAAGACAAATAAATTATATTTTTAACACTGGAAAATATATTTTTTAATATTATTTATTAATCTATTTTGTCACTTTCTAAAAAAAAACAATTGCTAATTATTTATCTATTTTTTTTGCTTCAATGCTAATTATTTATCTATAATATGACAATTGTAAAAAGTAAGCAAACTATTCAAAAGAACATCTTTTAATTAAAGGAGTAATGTAAGTTTTTTTTTTTAATATATACCAAAAGTAATAAGGATTGTAGCCATCTCTTTGTGCGGTAAAAAAATGTCCATCCGAAAAGACCGTATCCAATTCAGAGGATAAAACCCAAATCTCCAAAATGAACGCGCCCCACGCGCTACCCTCACCGAAACCCCAAATTCCCATCTCTGAAACAAAAATAAACCCCAACTTTCCACCATGGAAGTTCATCTTTGCTCCTGTATCCTCAAATTTGTACTCTTTTTCCTTGAGTTCTCATCCAAAATTGAAAGCTTTTTGGTTTTGGATCTGGATTTCTAGTCTACTCGCCATTCAATCTCAAGCTCTCTTACTACTGATAGACCGAAAGCTCTCATCTCCTGTTCAATTTCTTAAGAACCCTAACCCCAAATCAGGTTCGATTCCAACCAAAATCTCTACAAATCACGTGATATTATCTCTATTCAGGCCCCTATTCTCTACAAGCCTGAACTTTCGATTTGATCGATGGGGCTGTATGGGTTGCTTTTGGACTCTCCCCTTCTGCGCTCACCGGGAGTTCCTCGCCGGCGCCATCCTCAAATCTCGCCTACTGGATGTGCCTCCTACTACCACCTGTAGATATGGACACCGTCGTGTCCTATTCCGATTGTTCTTCAATGGAAGCTTGGGCTTTTGGGGTCAGTTCTCTCCTCTCCTGGGGCTCGTCTTGCGTGTTTGGAGTGCCTGCTGCTTCTCCCCTTGCCGGTGTTGCCTTACCATCTTCTCCGCTGTAAGTCACTCCTCTTTGAGTTGTGATAACTTCTTCTCTGACTTGCACCAAATTATTATCATGGACAAATTTAAAAATGATAACAACTCCAAGGGAAATTCCGAAAGGAATGACACCCATAACCCACCAGGGGCCTCCTCAGTGAGCAACCCCCTCAAACAACCCAACCTTCCACCCAATGGGAAGCAGAAATGTGACCCCCAACAAAATCTCACTCCCTCGTCAGCCAAGGCTGATAAGGAGAAAGGGAAAATTGACATTACACCCCTATTACACAACATGAAAACCAAATACCATTTCCACACTATTACACAACTAATGACCATCCTTACTAATTTTACTATCTGCATCCAATACCTTGGGCTCTTAATTGTTTATATGCTAAACAGATCCTCCTTTGTGCTTAATCTCCTAATTAGCATGATCAACTTTTGGCTAGCTATAACTAACATAAAACCCAATTCACTGGTATATCAACTAGCTGATAGGTTACTTGATATCAACATTATCTACAACACCCATGGTTCCCCTTACTCAATGATCTCCCTATCTTGTTTTTACATCTTATTACTTGTTGGTATTTCTATTAAATTCTCTGCCACCATTTGTTTTTGTAACCATTTAACAAAGCTGCACACATATATTCTGTATCGAACTATGCCTTATAAGGCCTTAATCTACTTTGATTTTACTAATCTACCTATCTGCACACATATTTACTATAACTTCAGTATGAACACAAACCTCAAATGTTATTTACTCATAAATCTATTAGCAAGAAATCAGAAATCTGCATTCACAAGTTATTTGTTCATAAATTGGTCAACAATAAACAAAATAGTTGCTTTTACTAGTTACTGTGAGTTACACATTCTGATGGAAATCAACCTCAACTTATGTCAAACCATATATTTCAAACAACAATATTTTTACATGATCTTCATATATTGGTACTTGCTGATATTGTCCTTCTTGACATTGTTTATAAATCCCATAAATTCTAATCACAAGCAAGTTTTAAACAATCACATGATGCTCACTGATATATTGATGTACTCTTCTCAAGGGCAATCTGTTTGGCTATTGCTGTTGACTAGGACCACTATAACCAAGGCACTTAAGCTTCAGCACCTTCTAGCCGGTAGCAGGTTCTCTAATCTTCAAAATTTGAACTTTATTTATGTTTTTGTTCATCTTGTCCTACCAAACCCATCTGACCAGTCACTACCCAAGTCTGATCAGCTACTTAACATCCTCAAGAAGGTGCTTTCTAGCACCAAACCTATAATTACACACACTATTCTCTACCCAAAGTTGAGCATTCTGACATGCTGCCAACAAATTACCAGGGCAGGAATTGTATTCCAAAACCCCAATGACATTACCTTGTACCCTAGCGATTTCAATTTGGATTGCAATCAACTGCATACATACTCTACATTTTACACTAACCATGCTCGAGAGGATTTTCTTCTCGAGCATTTTGACGCATCAACCATGTCACAGGTATATTCAAATCAGATCACACACACATGCAACTGGAGGGGCAGCAGTACACCACACCATCTGTGTGTTGCTCACCATCATCACAACTGCAGCAAACGACTTATTAGGTACCATGTAAACCATAGATTCACCTGTAACAGAGGATTCGACATCATTCCCATTTGTAAATTTGTAATTCTCTTGTGTACCTCATGGACTCAAGAAACTAAAAATTGCATCTATGCTTGGACTGTAAATCAAATTCACAAGCAACTGGCGTTGATTCTCAGTTGCTTTGTTCTGGTCTTTGCCTCGGTTCAAAGGCTAACACTTATGCGAAAGCAACACCTATTAGTAACCCCTATTCAAAATCAGATAAAAAAATGAAAATCAGCTATTGGAATATACGGGGCCTAGCTCGGAAAAACATATGGACTGAGATAGACTCAACATGCAAAGCTGAACACATACAAATTTTAGCACTAGTAGAAACCAAACTCCAAACCCCTCCGAAAGACTCTCTTTGGCGCAGTGTTGGTTTCGACAATCTCCGATTCTGTCCGTCACGCGGTCTATCGGGTGGCCTTTGTCTGCTTTGGAAATCCTCTCACCTAAATAAAGACACTTTCATAATCATATCATCAGGTGAAAGATATATTCTATCTGAATATCACAGCAACAATAGAAACCTCACGTTCACAATATTATGGGTCTATGCCCCCCCACACCAACACCAAAAATTAGCCTTTTGGAACGAGATAACCTCACTAATCCAAACCAGCCCTTATCCATGTATCATTGTAGGTGATCTCAATGATATTTTATGCCCTTCTGACAAGTCAGGGGGTGCTATTCCCGCTGCGTCAAGATGTTCTAGACTCACAAACTTCATACTAAAATATGATCTAATAGACCTCCCCACGACTGGAAACCAATTTACTTGGCGAAAAAGCTCACATGCTGAAAACAACACTTATGAAAAATTAGATCGTTTTCTGGTTCATAGGAACATATATGCTATTCTCCCACATTTAACCACCAAGAATCACGCCCTCACAACATCCGATCACTCTCAAATAACTCTTGAGCTCTTCCCTAACGAGCTACCAATAATGCAACCCTTTAAGTTTGAACTAGCATGGACAAAACACAAGGATTACGAAAATTTAGTTCAGCAAGCCTGGCGCCTAAACCCCCCGGGCTCGCATCTCTTTAAACTGATTAAGCGCCTCCAAGATCTTAAAAAGAAAAGTAAAATTTGGAGCAAGAAAACCTTTGGGAATGTATTCTTACAAATTGCCAATACTGAAACAGAAATGCAACACCTACAAGCCCAACTGTTCATAAAGTATGACAAAAATATAGATATAAAGCACCAGCATCTCCTAAATAAATACAACAAACTGATAAACTTTCAAAAAACCTATTGGGGACAGCGAGCAAAGCGAACCCATATCAAGAATATGGATACTAACTCCAAATATTTTCATCGCGTTGCTACTGGGCGGAGAAACAGAAGCATAATAAAAAGCCTTGTCACCAAGGATGGCACTACCCTTGACTCAGTACCGCTAATTCGAGACGAAATTAAGACGGACTTTGTAGGGCGTTTCTCTGCTGCACCCCTTCCTCAGGGTTCTTGTAGCCTCTTGGACAACATATCGCCTACAATATCTATAGCTGATAATGACTGGCTAACCCAACCAATCTCGAACTCTGAGGTTAAGGCTGCTGTCTTTTCTCTGGCTAGGGATAAATCACCAGGCCCCGACGGCTATCCCGCCGGATTTTTCCGTACTTACTGGCACATAGTTGACCCTTCTGTCATCAAGGCCACCAAGGGGTTTTTTACAAGTGGGAAAATTCTCAAACAAATCAACCACACATTTATAACATTGATACCCAAATGTGATAATCCAAAAACTACCAACAACTTTAGACCCATTAGTCTCTGCTCAACCATTTACAAAATAATATCCAAAATCCTTGCCAACAGACTACGACAAATTCTCCCCAAGCTTATTCACCCATTACAGAGTGCATTCATTGCAAAGCGATCTATACAAGACAACATCCTAATCGCTAATGAAATATTCCACTCATTTCAACACAAAAAAGGGAACTCTGGATGGATGGCAGTCAAACTGGACATGGAAAAAGCATTTGATATGGTTCGATGGGATTTTCTGCTCAACATTCTTGAAAAATTCGGGTTCTGCAACAAATTCTGTTGTTGGATCAAGGAATGCATAACAACTGTATCCTACTCGGTCCTTGTTAACAATGAACCAACTGACTTATTTACTCCATCAAAGGGCCTCCGTCAAGGAGACCCGCTATCTCCGTACCTATTCCTTCTCGTATCTGAAGTTCAAGCCCGGGGACTACAAACTGAAACGAACCGGCACCGTAGTCATCTTGGTATCTCAATCAAAAGATCCTGCTATAAGATTCCTTTCTTGGCCTTTGCTGTTGACATAATCATTTTTGCTTCTGCCACCAAAACAGCCTGCGATCAAATCAAGGCAATTACTCAAAATTTCTGCCACCACTCCGGACAACGTATAAACTACCATAAATCAGCATTCTACACTACTCCAAATGTAGGACATAACATAAAAAACACAATTAAGAATGAACTTCAGATACCATATACAATCAACCTGGGAATTTATCTGGGATGCCCAGTCATTACTGGCAAAGTCTCCAACTCCACCTTTGAGGACATCACAAAATCTAGCAGATCTCAACTAACAAAATGGACAGCTAACAATCTATCATAAGCAGGAAGATGCACACTTATCAAATCCAACCTCGCAGCAAAACCCTTACACATTATGCAGTGCTTCCTACTTCCATCACACATACATAAGGAGTTAGACAAGATAAATAGAAACTTTCTGTGGAACAAAGGCCCTAAACACAAACCCCTTATTAACTGGTTTGAGGTGTGCAAATCTCGATCCAACGGGGGCTTGGGCCTTCGCCTCTCTGAAGACATGAACAAAGCACTTCAACTGAAACTACTCTGGAAAATACTAGCAGAACCAGAAAACCCTTGGGTAAAACTAGTATCCCAAAAATATTTGAAAGACATGCAAATTCTCAATTACGAGAAAAAAGGGAATGTATCATGGCAATGGTCAAAACTGACCTCCCTAATTCCCCTCTTTAAGAGCGGACTACGATGGGGTATCGCTAATGGTAAATCCATAAATTTCTGGAATGATCTTTGGATTGGGGATTCCCCCTTACTAACACAAGCTATAAATTCAGACTCAATAGATACTAACCTTTTGGTTGGTAGCTTTATCTCGGAGGATTATACCTGGGATACCAATAAATTACAGAACACCTTAAACAACCTGGTCAGTAGAGAAACTCTGGTAAATATTACACAAACGCCAATCCCAAAACATATCCATCAAGACAGGTTATACTGGGCCCCTAGTAAAAACGGTTGGTTCTCAACTGCTTCGGCTATGGAACTTATTAACAAAACAAAAAATCACTCTGTAACGGAACTCAATTGGATATGGAAGCTTGACGTCTCCCCCAAAATCAAAGATTTCTTGTGGCGTGTCTCCAAAAATGGCCTACCCACATCTGCCAAGCTAGCCTCTCGGGGTGTGGGCATTCCCACTGACTGCCCTTCATGCGGAATGAACTTTGAGGATACTGATCATTTATTATTCCATTGTCCAACACTAATGCTTACACTACAACATCTCTCTCCTAAAATCTACAACACAATCCAAGGAGTATATGATACCACAACCAACTTAAACGGATTACTATGCACTCTTCACGCCTCTTTAAGTAAGTCAGAACTTTCATTACTAGCTACAACATGGTGGTGTTCTTGGTATTTCAGGAACAAAGCTCTCTTTGATAAAGTCAAATCCAACTCAAAAACAATAGCATCATTCACAAAAGAACAACTAACCAACTGGGAAAAGGCAAAAATTGATGACTTAAGCACATATAGGGATACATATAACAAAGAGCCAAAACCCACAAAGACCAGAAGACGAACTACAAAATGGATAAAACCTAGAAATAACTGGTACAAACTAAATTTTGATGGTGCATTCTCCTCCAACAAATTAGGATCTTACGGATTCATTATCAGGGATAGTCTAGGCGGGGCTCGGTATGTAGAATCTGGCTCATCCCCACTCGCTTCTATTATTGGATCAGAATGCTATGGCATGTGGAGAGGGGCACTTAAAGCAGTTGAACTAAAAATTCCGCGTATCTGTATTGAAGGCGATAATCTTAGTATTATCAAAAGCCTCAAGGCAGGTGTGTCTTGTTGTGGCGAGATAGAGATGCTTCTATCCGACACTCTATGCGCCCTGAATATGCTTTCTGAATTTGAGGTCTCTCATGTTTTTAGGGAGGGCAATCAAGCCGCTGACCGTCTATCTCATCTAGACATTGGGTTCTCTAGCTCGACCTTCCCCGCAGATGCAATCTTGAGTAGTATCATCCGAAAGGATGCTCTTGGCTAGTTGGCCCTGCCATCAGGCCCGACCATCAGCCAAATTCTTTCCGGTTCAAAAAAAAAATAAAATGTCCATCCGCATTTAACACAAGGAAAAAACTCCCCCGGGAGCCGAAGAACGCACTCCTCACGCGCCCCCCAATCTCCTCAGCCACAAACATCCTGAACCCTAATTTCTGTATGAAATCCCTCTCGAATCTCAAATTATTTGTGTGAATCGGTATTTCCGTTCCGAATCTGGTCTTTGGGAGTCCGATTTTAGTGTGTTGTCCTCTTCGCATCTGCCTCTGGGTTCCTGTGGCTTGCATCGTTTCCGCCTTACTACTCTGATTCCTACCGGTTACCCCCCATCTTGTGGGTTTCGGTATCCCATTCTGTCATCCCTAACCTTAATACTCTCATTTCTTGTCTCCTCCCCAATCTGTGTATGGATTTGCCCATGGCCTTGTGGAAATTACTGAAGGTCTTCAAAAAAAGGAAGAAGAATGGCGCTCGGGGGGCTGGGGCTTCTTCGGTTCTCTACCGTCGGTGGAGTGGTGGTCGTGCTTCCGGGGTCGCTGCTTATCCCCTTTGTGATGGTGTTGTGTGGTCTGTTGGTGCTCTGCTTAGTTCAGGTGTGTATGTTTCATTGTCTTTGGTGGTTGTAAAAAACACAACGGGGTTAAAAAAATTTGCTCTTTCCCCACTTAAATCCCGCAAGGGCCTAAATCCTCGCAATGAGGCAATACAACTGTTTGATGGTTCACTTCCTAATGCAGGTTGTTGTCATCAGTTGGTAGACAATTTTAAGATAACAAAGCCATTAACATTCTTTTTTGGTATGCACATTTTATCAAATTGCTGTTGTGGTATGCTCAGTTGGAGTACGTTCAGTCATCATCTCGATGGTAACCTAGCACTTACTCTCTTCAATCGAATATATCTGATTTTAAAAAAAAAGTTTTCCTCTAAGATGTTGCTTGCTATGTCTTCCTTGATGCTTATAACTCTTTTATTCACCATATGTTGGTGTCTAGAAAACCCGGTGCTAGAGGCCTCCTCTTCACCCCCTACCCCCCGATTTTCGAGCCCTGAACAAATTGTGGATATTGGGGCTTTTTTTGCTCCTATCCCCAGTTTTGTAAAAAATGTGTCTGTTTTAATGCTTGTTAGTGAAAATCTTTATTTCTGTAGCAAGACTATTTGTTGTTCTTTGATTGCCAAACCTTATAAATGTATCCAAGAAATCATTTTGGTGTTTATGGTTAATATCTCCTGGTATGTTGATGCAGATCCTTTCTTAAAACCTGTGACTAAATTTTTGAGCCTTGCTTGTTGGTCTCAATCAGACCTTGATGTCTCATCTCGTACTCTTGTTGTTGATCCTTAAGGCTCCCTTGATAAATTTTTTGGGTTTATGAAGATTGTATTATATGATTCTCGCCATCCAGCTCTCGGATGCTACTCTATTGTGTCAGTTGCACAGGTGCAATACAATACCTACTGGGGTCTGAACAACCCTGTTGAAGGCTATTGGCCTCCCACATCATATATGTTTGATTTGCTGGTTGCCCTCGGCATCCAATGGAGTCCTATGCAAAGGGCTTATCTTTCTTTCTATTTGTGTAATCTTCACTTCCAACCTGTTTCTATGCCAATACAGTCTTCCAATTATGCTCATTCGAACACCGCATGCTGCGTTTTATTGGTTTCTAGAAAAATCCCCTTCGAGAGCTACATAAAATCAGATTATTAGACACCACTTTTATTACAAATTTAAGTTAACAAAGGTTTTAGCTTTCAGATTTGGTAAAACATATATTCATCACCCTATCTATAGAATCCAATCTCATAATACATTTTTAATCGGCAAGGTTACTATCCTAGTATCTTTGATGGCATACCCCCTGTAAAGGGCTATAACAAAGGGTTATATATCCTATATCAATTATACTTAAATGCTATGAATGGTATCCTCCTTAGTCGTTTCGGGAGGATTAATAATGTTGGAAGCAAACACATTTACAGTAACTCATGTAAAAATAAACTCCAAATGGGTTGTGAGTGTAATTGTTTCATTGTATTCACAAGCCCCCTCCAACGTACTCTGAAAATGTATGGGGTTAGTAAATCTCCACCCTATTCCCACCAAATCGGTTGTTATAAATGAAAGTCTGCTATTGGAATTGTAAAGGTATAGGTAAAAATACCTTTTGGATAGAAATCGATGCATTATGTAAAAACGAGCATCTTCAAATCTTGTCGTTAGGTGATACAAAAGCGGAATCCATCCCAGAAAACAAACCATGGCAGAATATCGGTTTCGACGAGGCAATATGGTCTCCTAGTGTTGGTCGATCGGGGGGGGGGGGGGGGGGGGATTGGCGTGTTATGGAAATCCCACCAGCTGAGTAACTTTCTCATTACCGTCGAAATATACTTACCTCGTATTGTTGGGTTGAGATGTGAAAACTACAATGATCGCACCGTCATCCTTATGCTTTTTGCTTATGCTCCCCCCAATCCTCGGGATAAGGATGAGTTCTGGTAAACTTTTACCTCTATAATACACACGTCGTCCATCCCTTGTATTATTATGGGCAATTTAAACGAAATTGCTTGTAGCGAGGACAAGCTGGCAGGTTCTGCCACCCGCCCTTCTCGCTTCACTCGAGTGTTACAATTCAAGAACAACTGCTCCCTCGTGGACCTTCCCTCATTTGGAAACCCCTTTACTTGGAGAAAAGGTGCTAATGAAAAGTTTACCATCTTCGAAAAACTCGACAGAGTGCTTGTCCATCATCAGATTCTAAATGATTATCCAAACCTTATCACCAAGAACGGGGCCTTTTCAACATCCGACCACTGTCCTATCTTTATTTCACTTGTGAATGATGTCGCCTTTAAAGCCCCCCCTTTAAATTAAAAAACGTCTGGCTGTGTTGTAGGAGGAAATCGAGAATGCAAATTAAAATATGAATAAAGCAAAGCAAACCAGATTCCGTCCCTAGCAAATGATTACAAGACTTCCTCCCCATGCAGCAGTGGGAAGTCAGGATTGATCCATGAGGAAGCGTGTCAGCGGATCTTAGGTAGTTGTAAATCTCACAAACAGAAAAGCAAACAGAAAGACAGAAATAACGAACAAAAGCAGAAACTAAAGCAAAGACAGCAGCTTGGTCGATATCGACAAACAGTTACTCGATATCGACTACAGAAATCGACAACAGAAACGAAGATCAGCAGAAAAAGCAGTATCGAGTAAAACCCTCCTCGATATCGAGTAAGATCAACTCGATATCGACAAGAACTTCCTCGGTATCGACAAAGACAGAAACTTAAAGATGCAAACTTTCGAACACAGAACGCAGATTTTCGATGAAATAAATTCAATAAACTAAAGACTTCCAAGGCCAGGGTATCAACACCACAACGATAACCATGCAAAGTAACACATAAAGGCAAACCTAAGATCCATCACCTTTCATAATGCTTTTTCTCAATAATAATGCTTTTACCTCTCTAACCTCAGCACTGCCTTCTCGCAAGTTGCAAACATAGGTGTCATGAATGGCCCTGGATACTTAGTGCTTTGGACTCCTCACATTATGTCCCATCTCGCCAAACTATTATCTCAGCGAGCAGGGTCGATCTTTGATCGGATTTTCTTTCACTCATTAAATTTTCCATATATTCAAAACAATTCCGCCAAACTCCAAATAATGATAACAACAACACAAACACCATATAACATCTCCATAATGTAACATCATTCTCAACATAATCCCCGGATAGGAAATAAGGTAAAGAATGGCAATATTTAGAACATGTGGAGCAAATATGAAATAAGGCATAATATGGCTTTTGTGCAATGCATAAGCATAGGTAAAGCTAGGATATAATAGTATGAGCATTATATGGAAATATAAAGTCCTCCATCCTCTTATTATGCAACATGTCAAAAGCAACTTCAAATTTTACCTCATTTCATGGTTTTCAAGAAAATATGCATTTCATTGTGACCTCCTTTTACTAGACAATTTCATGCTATATCTCTAATGAATCCAATTTTGCATCGTCGAGTTCAATATAAGCTTCCATGACATTTATCAAAATTTTCAATGGGGGTCATTTTTCCAAACTTTGGAAAACATGCATGTAAGCACATAAATCAATAATGAATTCCAAAATAGCCATGTATAAGCAATTCATGAAATAAATTTTAAAAATGCACAAATAATGTCAAATATGGCAAATATGCACAAAGTAAGCCTTTCCCCCACCCCATACTTAAACATTACAGTGTCCTCACTGTATAAAAAATAAGGGTAAAGAAAGAAACTCACTAGACAGGTGTGCAGGACTTCATAATATCGAGTGCTATGCTCTGGGCCGAGTCCGAATTTAGCTTGCTTCTATCCCCATGGACCTGAAAAATATAGAAGACATATACCCACAATAGAAAAACTAAAAGGTTCAAAGCCAAAAACAAAAAGCAACAATGTCCAAAAAGTCCTAAAATAAATGTCTATTTACAAGCTCTAGATTTTATAGTCGCTAGGACGACTTTCTCCATTAAGCTTAAGGTGGCATTTGCAGGGCCCATGTAGCTTGGGCTTCAAATAGGATTCCATTTTTGTCCATCAGCTGCAGTCCGCCTGAGTGGATCTTGTTCACCACGAAGGCCCCATCCTCTTTTTGTTGAATTTGTTGGGAAACCAATGATCTTTCAATTTGGAGACATAGAGCTTGTCTCCAACTTCATACTCCTTAGGCTCATCATTGGAAATCCTACATAAGCGCACATACCAAGGCAAACCTCTCCCATGTATAGATAAATCTTTAATGGAAATAAGAGAAGAAAGATCCATACCTTGACTTACCTTTGCAGAAACGGATTCGGGGACCACAGTATTTGGTCGATCTCGAGTAACAGTACTTGATATAGAGGAAGTATCTGCTCCTGGTGGCCTGCTGCTCGAGGATGCTGGAGTCGAGGAAGCTGGTGCTTGGTCGATATCGACTACAGTTGTCAATATCGAGGAGTTCATCTCTGCTAGTGGCTTGCTCGTCGATAAAGGTGAAGTCGGGGACGGAGATTGTTGGTCGATATCGAGTAAACTACTCGATATCGAGTAGTGCCCGGCTTCTGTTTGGCTGATCGACGATGCTGGTGCTGGTGGAGGGTTCTGAGTTTGGTCGATGTCGACTAAATACGTCGATGTCGAGGAATTTTGTCTGACTTCGACCCCATACTTGCATCCTGTCAAGGCATTCGAAAAATAGTTAGTCCAAATCGATGTACCTTGGTCTGTGTCGAGTGGATTCTTTGTTTCTTTGTTCAGGATGGTCATGATCTTCTCCACCTGGCTTCCATATCCCTCTTTTCCAGCTCTTCAGGAGTCATATTTCTTACTTTAGGCTCCCCACAAGTAATGTAACCAGCTGATATAGATTTTACCTCTTCCATGGGACCTATATGCCTTTCAGTTTTATTAAAAGAATACTCAATTACCTCATCGCTGATGTTGAAAGTGAGTACTCTCTTCCTTACGCTTTTGTTGGCATCCACCGTCGCCAAGAAAGGCCTTCCTAGAATAATTGGATAAGCAGGGTCCTCTGCCATATCAATAATTAAGAAATCAGCAGGGACAAAGAACTTATCTACTTGCACTGGCACATTGTCCACCATGCCTGTTGGAATGACCACCGTGTTGTTGGTCATATAAAGCTTAGCATCCACAGGCTCTAGGGCACCTATCTTAATCTTGGACCATATCGTTAAAGGCATTATACTCACACTAGCTCCAAGATCACATAAAGCATCAATTTTATATTGACCAAATCCAATGGTTATAGCAAACTTACCTGGATCTGGCCTCTTCTCAAGTATGTCCATATGGCTGCACTCCTCTGTAATCTCAACCATTGATCTCTTCTTGCTTAGAATCTCCTTGAGGAACTTGACGTAGGATGAAATTTCATTTAGAGCTTCTGTGAAGGGTATGGTGACATTGAGCTTCTGAAGCATCTTGATAAAGCGCTGAAATTTCTTCTCTGCTGGGTCCTTTGGAGATTTTGTTGGGAAGGGCATCTCCCTTTTCTGATTCGGAGCCAGAACAAATGTCAGAGGTGCTGCAGCTTTCTCGACGTCGAGTTGGTTCTTCTCGATATCGACCAGCTGTTCCTCGATATCGACTACTTTTCTTGGCGTCGAGTTGCTGTGTTGTGCAGACGAAGGTTGGTCCACTCTATCATCGATATCGAGTTGTCCTTCCTCGATATCGAGTTGCCTCTTCTCGACATCGACCAAGGTCTGGTCGATATCGAGTTGCTGTTTAGCTCCTTCGTCCTGCTGCTTTCCGACCTCTGGCTCTTGTAGTTGATTGCCGCTTCTGAGTTTTACAGCAGCGATGTGTCCAGTCTTTCCCTTGGGATTTGGTTCTGAAGATCCTAGGAGTGAACCTGACTGTCTGGGGACTCCTGCTGCTAGCTGGCCAATCTGTGTATCAATTGATTTTCTCCAGACATCGATCTCCCCAAGCCTAGAGTTGACACCTTGTATCTGAGTGTAGACTGAGTTGAAGGATTGCTTGGTGTCTGAATGATTTCTTCGTATTTCCTCTAGGATGGTTTGTAGATCATCCCTTTTCTGGTCCCTTTTCGGATGTCCTGGAGCTCTGTAGGGTGGGGGGTTCCTAGGGGCACCTTGGTTCCATTGTGGTTGCTGAAACTTTTGGTCCCCCATGTAGCGATTGGGACCCCCTGCGTAAGCTGCCTCTTCGTGGTATTCTGCCAGCATGACTTGCTCTGTGTGTGGGCACTCAGTAGTGGTGTGCCTATGTGATCCGCATTCGATGCAAGGCCGGTTGACAGAAAGATAATTTACTTGTTTGAGGAGCTTCCTATTCTGATCTCTGTAGTATTGCTCATTCACATCTGGATCAATTTCTTTAGAGGGCTCATAGAGAGGCATGGATGGTGCTGGCCTGGCATAGGGATTCTCTTTATAGTTGACTGGAGTCTCATACTTGTTGTCATAGTTGGTCAGCTTGTCGAGGGCAGCCCATGTGTCAGCTGGCAGCATTGTCAGATAATCATAATGAGTATATGTGTTGATTATATCTTTAGCAGCCAGGTCAAGAGAGTTGAAGAAGATCTCTTGAATGATGCAAGGTTGTTGTCTATGTGTAGAGCAGGATCGCAGTAGATCCTTATAGCGTTCCCATGCCTTTGCTAGCGGCTCTCCAGGCTGCTGTTTGAAAGATGTAATCTTTTGGCGAAGAAGCGCTGTTTTGGCAGGAGGAAAGAATTTATTGAGAAATTCCTCCTTTACTTGAGCCCATGTCATTAGGGATCATGGTTTAAGCCCTTCAAGCCACTTCAATGCTGGACCAGCTAGGGACCAACGAAAAGCCTTCATCAAGATGTACTCCAAGGTGGTACCTTCAGCAAGAGTACGACACATGTCAGTAAAGTTTGTAATATGCTGAAGAGGGCATTCATTAAATCTACCATGACAAGCATTATGTTTAATTTCTATTAAGAAAGGAGTGCGAATTTCATAGTTATTTTCAGGGATTAGAATAGCCGATTTAGGCACGACGATAGTCGGATGCATGTAATCCTCTGCAGTGGTCGGGTACTGGGCAAGCTCATCTTCCAATTGCCTCGCACGCTCAGCTTCCCGTGTAGTGTGTGCTCTCTCAGCGGTGAGAGCAATATCTTTAGCAGCTAGTTCCCTCTGAAGCCTCTCAATCAGATGTTCCTGTGTCTCTGCGGCCTCCATAGCTCTTTTCAGTTTAGCTTGTATGTGTATAACGCGCTCCGGTTCGTCTAAGGCGTCAAACTCAGGTGTTTGACCAGAACGGCGCATATACCTGCGAAGTAACTCAAAAGAAAAGTGAGATATGACTACCTAAGGCGCGAATGATTGCTTCCTCGGCAACGGCGCCAATTTGTTGTAGGAGGAAATCGAGAATGCAAATTAAAATATGAATAAAGCAAAGCAAACCAGATTCCGTCCCTTGCAAATGATTACAAGACTTCCTCCCGATGCAGCAGTGGGAAGTCAGGATTGATCCACGAGGAAGCGTGTCAACCAATCTTAGGTAGCTGTAAATCTCACAGACAGAAAAGCAAACAGAAAGACAGAAATAACGAACAAAAGCATAAACTAAAGCAAAGACAGCTGCTTGGTCGATATCGACAAACAGTAACTCGATATCGACTACAGAAATAGACAACAGAAACGAAGATCAGCAGAAAAAGGAGTATCGAGTAAAACCCTCCTCGATATCGAGTAAGATCTACTCGATATCGACAAGAACTTCCTCGGTATGGACAAAGACAGAAACTTAAAGACGCAAACTTTCGAACACAGAACGCAGATTTTCGATGAAATAAATTCAATAAACTAAAGACTTCCAAGGCCAGGGTATCAACACCACAACGATAACCATGCAAAGTAACACATAAAGGCATAAAAGATCATGCTTTCCATCAAATAACTTTCGTTATTAACAAATAGGAATATAGAGGCTTTCGCATAAACCCTAATTGTTACTAACCCTTTTCACATAATTAACCCAAGTTGCATTAAGATCTCTTTTGCTTCAATAATACAAACAAGGATCACCTTCTACTCTCGCAAAAGAATCATGCTCATAGGGATACAAGACGAATTGCATAAAAAGATTATACCTCTAACGCATCATCTTACATGGCTACCGTCAGGCTCACCCCGACCCTAGAAGTGGGTGGACTACTCGCTCTTCAATATCAAGAAACTCATAAATAAACAAAAGAAACTAACTTGCATTGAATAAAACTAAAAAGAAAGCTTACAACCGAACAAGCCAAATCCGCTTTCGCCTCTCCGCCTTGCTCGCCACAAACTCTCTCTCCCTACTATTACTCACTTGTTCTCTCTGAAATTGAATGACTAAATTCCAGCCTCTAAGGCTTTATTTATAGGTTTCATTCCCTCTCTAATTAGGAAAGAAGATCCTATCTATATCTATATCTAAATATCTACTTACTTAAAGATAAATAAATGGAATAAAGGAATTAAATCCATAAAGGAAATAAATCTAAAGTAGGTAAATCTTCCATGGAATTGATAGATCTTGATAGGTCTTGATAGATGTGGATAGAATCGCACTCCTTCGGCTCCAAGTAATCCCAACTCGACTCGGACAGCTCACCGCGTAACGCGGCCAAGTATAGCTCTCCTCGATATCGAGTAAAGTACTCGATATCGAGTAACTTTGGCGTCGACTTTAGCTGGCTAGGTATCTCGAGTAGCTGGTTTTCGATCTGGCTCGGACAGGTGTGTCTGGGTTACTCGACATCGACTAATGTTGTCAATATCGAGTAAAGTTGTGCTCGGCATGTCTTGTCTTCGGCCTCGGCTTCTCGATCAGGCTTCCTCGATGACAGGTGCAGCTTCAAGTCCTGGTCGATATCGAGTAAACTACTCAATATCGAGTAGAGCTCCGGAGTCGGGTTGGCTTCGTCTTCAGCTCCTCGATCAGCTCCTACTCGACCAGGAACTGCTCGGACATCTTTGGTCGATATCGAGTAAAGGTACTCGATATCGAGTAACACTTGGCCTCAGCTCAGTTTGTCCTGGTTCCGTCGCTCTTTGACCTTGGACTTCTGTAGTTGATTTCCGATCTTTTCGTCCTTTCTCAAAACTGCTGTAAATTTCCTCGAATTCTGCGAATTTAAACAGAAACTAGTGTAGATTCCATAATTTGGCAAATAAACATAAATTACACCGATTCTGTACTATTCTAGCCCAAATGCATGAAATGTATGCAGAAAACGACATAAAAGTTACTGTAAAACATGGCAGATTCTGCTCACAACAGGCTGCAGCGGAAAGACTTTCGTCATTTGGTGAAACAGTCATGGCGAGCTACTTGCCCCGGCTCTGCTATTTTTCAATTAATGTTTAAACAACGAATTCTGAAACAAAAAGCAAAAATATGGAATAAGTCCACTTTTGGTAATATTTTTCGCCAATTGCAGGAGGTAGATGGAGAATTGCTCAAGATCCAATCTGCTAACCCAAGCGGGGTCTCGGTACCTTCGCTTGCCAGAGAACAACGCCTCATTAAAAAAAGGAAAAGCTCCTCCTCTTCCAAAAGACATTTTGGAACCAAAGGGCTAAAACAAAGCATATCAAACTATCAGATTCAAATACTTCGTATTTTCATCATGTGGCTACGGGCCGGAGACACCGAAAACAAATCCCAATATACTCTCTAGTAACGGCACTTTAATTGTTGGTGAAGAAAAAGTCAGAAATGAAATTAAATTGGACTTTGAAAAACGTTTCAAAAAGGAATCAACGGATGACAGATTATTAGAAGAATTGCTTAATCTTATACAACCAGCTATCTCGGAGGAAAAAAATGTTTTCCTTATCCGGCACCCGTCCAACAAAGAAATTAAATCGGCAGTGTTTAACCTTGGTAAGAACAAATCCCCTGGCCCCGATGGTTTTACTGCCGAATTTTAGAAAGATTGTTGGGATATTGTGGGCATGTCCATAATTAGAGCTGTTAAGGGTTTTTTCTTTTCCGGGAAAATCCTAAAATAAATTAATCATACTTTCATCTCTCTCCTTCCAAAAAGAGATAACCCGAGAGCCACGAACCATTATCGCCCGATCAGCTTATGTTCCACAATCTACAAAATCATATCAAAAATACTCACTGAAAGGGTCAAAGTTATCATTGGAAAACTAATTCACCCGCTTCAGGGTGCCTTTGTATCGGATAGAGCTATACAAGATAACATCCTTATAGCCCACGAAGTTTTTCATTCCTTCAGATCCCGAAAGGGCCGTGAGGGCTGGCTTGCGATAAAACTAGACATGGAAAAAGCATACGACAGAGTTGACTGGAACTTCACCAATAGAGTTCTCCAAAAATTTGGTTTCCACTCGACATTCATCTCCTAGGTTATGGAGTGTGTCTCGAGTGTCTCGTTCTCGATACTGGTAAACAATGGCCCAACGGAAATGTTCTTCCCCACACGGGGCATCCGTCAGGGTGACCCCCTTTCCCCCTTTCTCTTTATTCTCAGAGCTGAGATTCTTGCGCGAAGTCTTGCTGCGGAATCAAGCTCAGAAAAGAGTCAAATAGGTTTCCCTTTTGGTCGAGGGGGCCCTCGTATCCCGTTCCTCCCCTTTGCGGACGATATTATCATCTTTTCTAAAGGAAGCACCGAGGGAGGACACAAGGTTAGGAAAATAATTGAATCATATTGTAAAGTCTCTGGCCAGAAGGTTATTTACCATAAATCTAGTTTCCAAACAACAAAAGAAATTACGGACTCTAAGATTTCAGAACTCAGCAACTGTCTAAATATTTCTAATGTCTCCTCTCTGGAGAAATATCTAGGCTGCCCCATCATCAATGGTAGGGTAAGCAAAACCACATTTGAGGACATCATATGCAGATCCAAAGAACAGTTAAGCAAATGGCGTGCTAATGCGCTTTCACAACATGACCGCGTCATCCTAATAAACACAAATTTAGCATCAAAACCCCTTCACACTATGCAAAACTTCCTTTTACCGGCCTCGATACATAAGGAATTAGATCAAGTGAACAAAACTTTTTTCTGGAATAAGGATCTTCAACACCGCCCTCTTATCAGTTGGGATAGGATTTGTAGATCAAAAAGAGCTGGTGGGCTTGGAATCCGGAAATCAAAAGATATGAATGAAGCCCTCCAAATGAAACTTTTATGGAAAATTCTATCTGAGCCATTAAATGTACGGAAATTTCACGAGGTACCCCTGAGGTATCGCAATTTTCGCGAGGTATACAACTCTTTCGCATATTTTGCGTGGTACCCCTAGGGTTTTGATTCTTTTCGCGTCGTGCCCTCGGGGTTAAGTTTTAATAGATGAAAGGGTGCTCCGTTACTTTTAAAATTAAAAAAAAAAAGAAAAGAAAAAGGAAAGAACGCTCTTTCTGAAGGAAGCGAAGAGAGAAAGGTCGCGAGAGAGAGAGAGAGAGCACAACGAGGATGACGAGAGAGGGCACGCTGGTGAGGACGACACCAGGTTGGAGATCTCGCTGCTATGCTAGTGAGTTGTGGAGACGATGCAAATGATGGTTGATGCATATGGAGACCAGCCTCGGCCCAAAACGTCGATAACGACGGAGGCGAGAGGAAGAAGAAGCCCCAGTCGCTGCAGAGATGCAACAGATGGGTAAACAAGGAGGAGGCGGAGAACGCAAGATAATCCACACCCCGACCACCAAGCCAAAGGCGGTCCGGAAGAGAAAGTCGAGACGAAGGAGAGGACCCACGATCGGAATCCGCTCGGAAAACACCCGATTAATTACCCAAGATGACCACCAAGCCTACCACCAAGGCAAAGGCGGGCTGGAAGAGAAAGTCGAGATGAAGGAGAGGACCACGGCCGGAATTCGCTAAAAAAAATCCCGATTACCCAAGATGACCACCAAGCCAAAGGCAGCCCGGAAGAGAAAGTCGAGACGAAGGAGAGGACCCACGGCCGGAATCCGCTCGGAAAACGGCCAGAATCTGGTGAAAATTGCGAAACCTCTGGATCCACCGCGCCATCGTTGACCGTCGTTAGAGAACATTGGCCGCCGAAGATCGATCGAGGGTTTTACAATGGCAATTTTGGGGCGTGTGTGGGGGCCTCTCCTCTTCTGAGCGTTCTTCCCTTTTTTTTTTTTAATTTTAAAAGTAATGGAGCACCCTTTCATCTGTTAAAAATTAACCTCGAGGGCATGACGTGAAAAGAATCAAAACCCTAGGGGTACCACGCGAAATATGCAAAAGAGTTGTATAGCTCGCGAAAATTGCGATACCTCTAGGGTACCTCGCGAAATTTCCGTTAAATGTATGGGTCTCCATTATTAGGCACAAGTATCTCCGATCTTCGAATTGCTAGAATATAGGAAAAAGGGTGATTCATCTTGGCAATGGGCCAAACCGACAACCCTCATCGACTCCTTCAAAACCGGGCTGATCTGGTCCATAGGAAATGGTAAATCGGTAAACTTTTGGTCAGATAACTGGGTCTATTGCCTCTCGCTGACTGCTAGGGGTGAATGTTATCCAACTAGTAACCGGGAGGAGACCGTTAGTGAATATATTATGGTCGGAAGATGGTGGTCGGAGAAGCTCCGTCAGGTGCTACCCCTAAACATTGTCAACAAAATCCTGGATATTCCTTTACCATCTGCTCCCCTTGAAGATCGTCTTTACTGGTGGTCGGACAAGAAAGGTTGGTTCTCCACCTCGAGCGCTTATAAACTGGTTTTAGGGCAGTCTTCTCAGTGTCCTAATCCTAATTTCTGGATTTGGAATCTGGACATTCCACCAAAGATTAAAAATTTCTTATGGAAAATATCTCAAAATGGTCTTCTCACTGCCGACAAATTAGCCCAGCGATGTGTTTCGGTGCCCCCCACCTGTTGTTTGTGCAATTGTGTCGTGGAAGATGATGCCCATCTTCTTTTGGAATGCCAATACACGACCTCTCTTCTCAGATTCCCAACCGACAGCTACTAAACTATTGTGGCAATGCTTCAGCATTCGAGAGATATCAAACCAGTTATGGCCTACATTGGGAACAAAATTAACAATAAATCCAAGGATAAGCTTGCCTTCTATTGGTGGATTGTCTGGTATGCCCGAAATCAGCTTATCTTCAGGTCGATTCATATTCCCAATCGGGACACCACGCTCAATATCATCAAAACACACGAGCTAAATTGGAGTAAATCCTCTAATTTTGAGGACGGTCTCGGGGTTGATTCCGACTTGCAGCCTCGAACCGAGCATGAAAGCCGACGGAAAATGAAACGCACAAACATTAGATGGCGTAAGCCACCCAGAGGAAGTCTAAAATTAAACTTCGACGGTTCTTCCCTCTCTGACATGACCAGCACAGCAGGGACTATTATTCGCGATTGGGAAGGTCTGCCTATCAGCATAGGATACAAAAAACTGGGTATTCAAAGTCCATTAAAAGCTGAAGCCCTTGCCTTAAAACTCGGGATACATAACGCAATAAATCTACGAATTACAAAACTTCAAATTGAAGGGGACTCGAAAATAATTATTGACCATCTCAATAGAAAAACAAAATGTCCATGGGAAATAGAACTTATTTTGTCAGATATTACAACTATGTTAACAAATATGGAAAGTGTTTCTTTTCTCCATGTACCCCGATTAGGTAATAGAGTAGCTGATAAGGTTGCACACATTTGCCACTCTGCCTGGGGTACTAATATTCAGAATGATCCTGGTCTTCTTGACCTCATCCGAAAGGATGCCTTCGGGTAGAGTTTTTTCTCCCTCGAATCTTTTCCTAATAAAAAAAATGTCCATCCCCCTTTGAACCGAGAAAACACAATAGGCATGGCCACATGACATCCATTTTCTCCCAAAGACCTCTCTCTCACATCTCTATTATTTCCCTATCCCCTTATTCTTCCATTTCTAGACCCTTTTCAAGTGAGTTTGACAACTCAAATTGCTTAAGATAAAGCCTATTTCGAGAGAGAGGATCTCCGTTATTGATGCATAATTGTTGCCTTGAGTCCCAATTCGGAGTCGATCGATCTCTTCTTTGAAAAGTTTGAAGGTAAAATTGGTGATTTGAGGTCCTCTATTAGGAATGAATTCGTAGCTAATTTTCACTTAATTTTTAGAATTGCTATTATTGCTATCAATTTGTGATTTTGTTTTGCGCTATGCCAATCATTATTGTCCAATTCGAGCAAAATGAGACAAATTTGAAAGTCAGGAGGAAAAAAAAGGTTTAGTTTAGATTAATTTGAAGCAAGCATAATTAGAGATATTGTGGATTTGTGGTGTGTGTTTACAAAGGGACTTGCATCTTCGTCCATAATTGGATGAATTAGGTTAGCGGGGATACCTATACTCCCAAAATAGGTTAGTTTAAGATCAATTTGACACTCGCATAATTGGATGAATATGGTTTTATACTTTTACTGTGTTGTTTGATTTGATCTCTGCATGGTCTTTATCTTGTAGACATCTGATAACGTTTGTGGAGGAAACTTCATCTTCTTCCATAAAAGAAAAGTGCTTCAATCTATGTATTACATCTTTAATCAACACTTAGCACAGTGACCAAGTTTTAAGGGCTTAGGAGTTCCTATCCTCGTTATCTAGATATAATGTAAGATAGTAGTTCATTACTTGGTTATCTGCTGCACAAAGAGTCATGTAATTTGGAGAAAAAAACTAATAAATGGAAAGAATAGAAATAGAGAGGGAAAAGAGTTTTAAAATATTATGTAATAGATAAAAATAGAGAAAAATTGTAAATAGAAAAAAGGAGCACCACAATATCGTAGTTTCCTCTGAAGGTGAAATTGGTGGTATAAGGTGATCTATTATGAATTAATTTATTTTAATTTCTTCTGTTAAGTGTTCTTATTACTCTTATTCATGGAATTTGTGATCGATTTCACTTGTGCTATTGTTAATCATGATTGTCTAGTTTGGACAAAAGTGGAGGAAATTGAGAGTTAAGAGTTGAAATTAGGGCTAGGTTGTGATCAATTTTAAGCGGGCACATTGAGGATAATGTGGTGTGTGTTTATCATTGTGAAGGTTTGGAGGGAATCACTAATGAAGTTAACAAATTTTCTTGCATAATTAATCGAAATGCATTTAGTATGGCTGCATATTGTTATATGGGTTGGATAATGGTGTTGTTGCAATGTCGTGGTTTAAGAAGAATAGATGCTAGTGCACATGAGCTATAAGTAGTTTGCGGCATTGTTGATGTAGCAACTGATCTTGACCTCATACATGGGTCGCATTGTGCTAGACCTCCTGTTAGAAGGCTTCTTCCCTCTACATTTGGTCAGATAAGGTATCTCACTTTGCTTGACGATTTTGGTTGTAAGCTCCGGCTTTCTATATGAATTCACGGTGAAGACATTTTGATTTAGCAGTTTGGCTATAAAATTCTTTGATTAGGAGTTTTAAGGGATTGATTTTTCTACACCTGTTGCGAAGTGGATGAGGTCTTCTTTGTAAACTAATTTGGTTGTATCTGTGTAGATATGAAATCAATCAGCATGTTAGTACAGAATATAGTAATGCAATATTGATTGGAATTAAATATTGGATAATGAACAAATTCATCAACTTTCATTTCAACTCGCTTCAAGATATATTGTGGATTCCTCAAGAGTAATCATATGATAATTATTCTTAATAATTCAAAAATTGGTCTAATTAGGAATGACAAGGAACTTCTTGTGTGGTAGTCAATACACCATTCTTCAAACTTGGGGGTGAACAAATGAGCAACTAAATAAGTAGATGTATAAGAATGGATTACACTTCCCTTTAAAAACACCACAAATGTATTTGGATTAGGTTGCATTCCAGAACCAAGAAATCTAAATAATTAGATGTATAAGAATAATAGAGAATAGATACATACTATATCATCGGACTTGATAAACTCTATGTTTTTGTACCACACTCTAACAACATCAATGACTTGAACTAATTGACTAATTGGACTTTGATTCGTCAATCTCTATGTTGTTGATTTTTTTGTAGACTTGCATAAAGGAATGAAGAAAAGCGGTCAGTACAACATGCATATGGAACTGACTTCAGCAAGCGTTATATAAAATGTGGTAGTGTGGATGGCTTTATTTCAGGCTTTAGGCAGAATTAAGATGGAACATCGATCATGATATTATTAGGTTTTTCATTTAAAGTTGAACCTTATATCTATCTTAAATATAGAATATCAAAGGATTGAATTGAAAATGGATGGTTTTATAACCTTATCTTTATCTTAATCGCAGACTATGAAAGGATTGAAGGTGTATGGTTTTTTAATCAGCTTGTTCGGCTGTCCTATTCATATATAGGTAATTGTAATTGGTTATTAATAGAAAGCATGTAACATTGGTTGCAACTGGCAACGATGGTGGCAACTGGCAAGTTATGCCTTTATGTAGATAGATCGAAATAGAATATAGATTTAATTGCAACAAAAAAAAAGCCTTACAAATAACTTTCTTATATCCATGTTGATGTGTTGTTTTTTATTTTACAATTGTTCATGGGTAAAATTACAAAAAAAAAAAAAAAAAACTGTTTAACTAATTAAATAGGCTTGACAAATGAGTATTTTATACCCAAAAAATAACCAACAAAGTTGGGAAAGAATAAAAAGAACATATCAATAATGGGGTTAAAAATAACTAATTAAGTAGGCTTGACAAATGAGTATTTTATACCCAAAAAAACAAAGTTGGAAAAAAAAGGACATACTATTGGATTCAAATTCTAGATTATGGGGTTCTCAAAAATATAACTCACAAAGTAGGGAAAATAAAAGGAACATGTAGATAATGAGATTTGAACTCTAGACCATTGGGGTCTCAACAACATCAATAACCATTCGGAAAAAGCCAAAACGCTCTTTTTTTTTAGCGCTTTCGAAAAAAACCCCTTTGGGGTTAAATAACACCATCGTCTAACACCAACTGCTCAAATCATACAGGAAGAAATATATGGAATCATGTTACCATTACTCAGCAACAACACTTATGCTCTCTTCGGGTGAGGTTGGAGAAACCCCTTGAATGGGGCTGAAGAACATCACCTCCGATCACCTCTTCGGAGGCCAAATACCACCTCTTCGGAGGCCAATAACCCCTCTTCGGAGGTCACTAACCAACCACGGCGGACCAAGGCCTCAAGCCTTCCTTACGCTTGTGCCGCTGGCTTCGTTCCCGTGGTCGAAGCCACCACGCCATCCACTGTACTACTGTCCATCTACCCCTCCTCCCGTTCGGTGAATCATAGAGGGAGCACTCCTCCACCGGGAGCCTAAGTCTCGGATCCATCCTCCCCGATTCACCCCTTGTTGTGTCATTTTGGTCTGGTCGCATGCCGTTTTAAGAAGCTAGCCCTCCACTTGCTACGATTCGACCCCTAATTTGGGGTTTTTGATGCCCCCGTCGTCTCCGCAGCAAGCTTTCGATTCCGGTTGGGTCGCGAGAATTTGTCCCCTTTCTGGCAACGCTACGGTTGTTCCGAACTCAAGTCGGCGTCTTCAACCTCACCATGGGCTCCCGGCCTGTTCCTCTAATCCATCCTGTTGAGCTGTCTTTTTCCTCGGCTCGACAGATCTCCATCGCGCTCGGTGGAGTTGCTCTGCGCCTCGGTTGGTTGGGTGCATCAGCTTTCCTTATGCCTCTAACCTGTCGATTCCGGCTTGTGGGTCTCCGTCTCCTTCGACTGCGTCGATCCTCCGGCCAGTTGGAGGGGTATACCTCCGATCGGGCATTTAGGCCTTCCTCCCCAATTTGGGTGTATGGTCCTGTTGTTTGCCTTGGGGCCCAAGGCCACATACTTTGGGCCCAAGTGGCCCGACAGAAATTTATATAACTTTGAGTAAATCCAAAGTTATATATTTATAACTTTGAGAAAAAGAAGAGGACGTCCAAATTTTTGGGCTTTATTAGGAAAATGTCCCCCAAGTGCTCCAAATTAGCAAAATGTCCACCGCCCCTCTGTGCCCCCCTCATGTTTCATCAGTTTTTTTTTGGGTTGCTGAAACTCCTGTTTTAGCAAATTCGGTTTCAGCCACCCCTGTTTCAGTGGGTTTTTTTTATTTTTTTTATCGCGTTGCTGAAACAAGGGTTTCGGCACATTCAGTTTCAGCAACTCTTGTTTTAATTTTTTTTTCTTTTTTCCGGGTCACCACTTCGACACCGGATTTGTTGAAATCGAAGTTGCTGAAACCGAAGTTGCTGAAATAGTTGCTGTAATTGCTGAAATTAGTTTTTTTTTTGCATTAGTGCTTCGACACCGGAGTTGCTGAAATCGAAGTTGCTGAAATTGTTGTTGTAATTGCTGAATTTTTTTTTTCTCGTCAACGCTTCGACATCGGAATTGCTGAAACCGAGTTGCTGAAACCGTGTTTACCCAATTTCAACCCCAATTTCAGAAATTATAACAACAATTTAAGCAATTTAAGAGATTTCAACAACAATTTCAGCAATTTCAGCACTATTATAAAATTTAGCTTATGCGGGATTCGAACCCACGTATTTGCGCTTAAGCACATCGCTCTACCATTGACCTCAGAGGCTTTTAAAGGAGATTTAAAGCATTTCAGCATTTCAGTATTCATTTCAGCATTTCAGTATTTATTTCAGCATTTCAGTACTTATTAGTTGCAAAAATAAATATAAAAAATATAGGGAAATTCCGTTTGTTGCCCCTGAGTTTTCGATAATTCCGGTTGGTGTCCCACATTTTTGTTTTGTTCGGATGGTACCCCTGAGTTTTGTCAAAAGTTCGGTTGATGCCCAAAACTCATATTTTCTGCCTTTTTAATGAATATAACCACCCTTTATTATCACTTTCTTCTAAAAAAACCCCCTTTACTTTTAACATTAAACAAAATTACCTATTATTTGACTAAATTCAATACAAAAGTGACAAACCCACCTTTATTTTTAAAATTTTACAAAATCGCATTTTATTTCAAAAAAAATTATCATAAAATGACCCTTGTTTCCAAAAAAAATTAGAACAAAATCACTACGGTTTTTAAAATTGTACAAAAGATCTATTATTTTTTCATACTTTGCAAAAACAAAAAAAACACTAATTATTTTTCAAAAAAATATTTAACACCTATTATTTTCCAAAACAATATTTAATCTATAGCTTAATAACTATAAACATTTGTAAATGTGATTGATCAATTTAACCAGATACTCGATTAGAATTTTATTGAAAAAGAAAAGTCAAGTTTATTTGTTTCATTTTCTTCTCTTATAAAAGAAAAATATAATAAAGAATAATCATTCTTATCTTATTAGGTTTTATGCATTCCAAACAATAGAAATGAATAATACATTCTTTTATTATATAAGAAGTGATTTTGTGCATTTTTCAATGCATAACGGATGGTTTTACGCAAAGCATGATTTTATGAAGTATTTTTTTTATAATTTATTGGTTAAATATTTTTGTTCACATAATAAGAGGGTGGATTTGTACAAAGTTTTGTAAATAATGGATGATTATTTACATGCAATATTTGACAAATAACGAGATTTGTTTTTTACAAATTATGAAAAATATATAAACGGATCTTTTGTGTAATGCTAAAAACAATGGTTGATTTTCTTTAAGAAAATTTGGAAACAATGGGTGATTTTTTGCTAAAGCTTTGGCAATAATGTATGATTTTGTTGATTTTAAAAAATAAAGGTGGTTTTTGTAACTTTTGTGTTGAATTTAGTTAAATAATATGTAGTTTTGTTCAATGTTAAAAGCAAAGGGCTTTTTTTATGAAAAAATAAAAAATATAGGGTGGTTTTATTCAATAAAAGGAAGAAAATATGAGTTTTGGACATGAGCTGAACTTTTGACAAAACTCAGGGGCACCATCCGGACAAAAAAAAAGTATGAGACACCAACCGGAATTGACATAAACTCAGGAATACCAAACGAAATTTCCCAAAAATATAAAAGGGGGAAAGCAAGAAACAAAATAACAATTTGAGAGGTCTCAAAACAAAATAACAATGTGTCCTTTTAATATTTACCTATGTTTGCAGCAGTAGATATTGGGAAACAATAATATTTGCAACAAAATTGTATTGTTCACCAACACAAACTAGTTAGTTCTTCCAATAGAGTATAAAAATAAGGATGCTGATATAAAATTTCTATAATAATTAGCATTTTTAATTGACAAACACTATCAAGACTCTCACGGATACTCCATCAGTAAACAGCAAAAACAGGAAACGTGGCCACAAGCTGTAATGGCACGACTTCACCTTACGAAATCAACAAAAGCAAGGACTAGGAGAGAGTACACATATTCATATAACTCATAATATAGCTACAGCAAAAGCAAATAGCTAGCTATACTGGTTTCAGCATATGGCACACGGTGAATTCATCGACGATGAGAATGTGATACTGCTTGTATCACAGAATCACTAGTTTAAGAAAGGCTTTTTTACCTATACTGGTTTCGATAGGGGAAATGCTTGGAGTGATGAAACCGCATCGAAATTGTACCTGAAATCATCACGAAAATAGCATTGATTGATGAAACTACAGTTGCCCGGATTCGAATTTTGATTTGAAATGCAGATTTGTTTTGAAGCTTACTTCTCTGAGAAGCGTTTATGGAGATCGATCTCGGCGGCGGATACTCCTCGATTTCCACTCCCGACGGCATCACTCCGAATCCCCTAAACAGAGCTTCCAAATCACACACCCTGGCGAAAGTGAAATCTACATCTACATACAGAATCAAAAGAATATGGAAGAGGAAGAAAAAAAATTAAATAATTGAATTGGAGAGCGAACAGAGGATTGAATAATTGAATTGGAGAGCGAATTGGAGAGAAGAAGCGCGAGGACAGACGTGCAGACCTGGCCGACGGCAAGCCCTCGTTGCTCCCATGGAAACTTGCTGAAACAGCGCTTCATCGAAGATCTCAGATCTCTCTCTCGCTCTCTTCAATTCCAACCGGATCTTTTTGAGGTGAGAGGCGGCAACCAGGAGGAAGATGGAGGCGGCATCCTCTTTGCCTCGGATCTTCATCGCCATCGTCTTCATTGACTCGGAGGCGGCAACCAGGTAGGGCCGGACCTGAGATTTGAAATGCTCGAGGCCGGATATAAAAATGGGGCCCTCTGCTTTTTTTTTTTTTGAATTTTCTTTATCATTTCGATCATTTATTTTATTTATCTATTTTTATATAAAAAAGCTCAATATGGGTAGTTTTAAATATTTTTTTATTCGTGATTTTTGGACAATTATTCTTTTAGAAAGGGTTTGTGAAAATCTATTTTTTTTAAATATGAAGTTGCACAAGATAAAATGAAATAAAACATTAATAAAATTTTGTTTATTTTTTCATAACCATATATAATGGATAATTTCTATTTTATTGGTGGTTTTTAGTGATTATTAAATGAAATTTTGGTGGAAAAAATGCAACCAAATTAATAGGTTACAAAGAGAATTGAATAATGAACTAATGGAAAGAATGAGATTTTTGACCAATACACTATAATGGTTTTGGTTAAACTTACTTATAAAACAATTCATATGCTTTAAAAAAAAATTGGGCCCCCTTTAAATTTTGGGCCCGATGCGGAGGCCACGTTTGCCTCCCCTCAGGTCCGGCCTTGCAACCAGGAGGAAGATGGAGGTGGCAACCAGGAGGTGAGAGGCGGCTCTACGCTTGGTGGATTTGGGAGGAGAGGGAAGGTGGAAGATGAGATCTGGCGAAGGACGGAGATCGCTAAGAGCGAGAACCGTTCCGGATCTCTTTGTCTTCAATGGAGGGGGGCACAGAGCGCGTGAAAAAAAAAAGAAGTGGCCTTTAACCTAATATGTAGAGGTCCGTGGACAATTGTTAAATTTGAGCCAAAAATGGTCTGTTGGCCTCATTTTCTCAAAAAAAAAAATTAAAAATAAATAAATAAAGAAGCAAAATGCGTTACGAATAAAGCCAAATAGCTCTCTCTTCTCTTCTTCTTCTAGAGAGAGGTAGAGGTTGTGAAACCCCCATTGAGGGAAAAATCTATCCATGGCAACCATTTGCTATGGCATGTGTAAATCCCTTCGGGGCTAAATATTCTTTTTTCTCTTCTGCGGTGGCAACACCAGTTGTGTTCCCCTTCAGTTGAGATTTAGTCAGAGCAACATCCGATATGTCGGAAGAGAAAACCCCAATTTGTTCAAATTGGGCGAAGAAACCCTAACCTAAAAAATTCCCTTTTTCATCCCACACAATCTGTGTGGTTTGATTGGATTAAGGCTTTGAATCTCCTGATTGAAGGTCTTTTCCTTTGATTGGGTTGTCTAATTTGGTGAGAATCCTTCTCCCGTTACCGGCCGCCGCCTACGTTCGGGCAGGTTTGCGATTCTCTATCTCCTCCTCCGAGTCGTTTCGATCTCCGGCATATCCCTTTTCGACTGTCTTCGTTCATCCCCTCCCTTGGGTGTTTGCTTCTGTTGGCGACGGGGTTGTGGGTTGTGATGCTGGTCTTCCCGACTTCGCCTCCTCCTTCCCTCGCCGCCACTGGGTTACTGGGGCGTCGTCGCGTTGGTGTCCGGCTTGGACTCTCCGACTTCACCTCTGTTTCGCTCAGTTATCCCCTCTCTGCCTCTATGTCGCTCGCCGTGCCGTCTCCTTCCCGTCGGCTCGTGCGTGCTCGGCAAGGGTTTGGTTGAATTAAAAAATTAAAAAAAAAGATGTCCTTGTTAAGCAAGGAAGAAAGGAAAAAATATAAACTAATAAAATAATAAAAACCTCCAAACACTGTAAGCTTGGGCCCAATTCACTAACACCCAAAGGGGGAAAAAATTGTTTCATATATATATATTTTTCACATAAATCTTAGAGTATTAACAACATTGCTAAAATCTCGAAAGGGTCTGATAAAAATCTCGTGAGGGACTTGATAAAATCTCGAAAGGGTTGTTTGGTGCGTCTGTACATGGGTGATTTTCGGTTGCGTTTCCAGTTGTCTCTTGGCGGTCCTTGTCTGAGTTGGGGCTCTGGTGTCCGGTGTCGGGTCTGGCTGGGGTCGTGGTGGTGTGTATCGAGGCGACTCCGCATTCCGGAAATTTCCTTGGAGCTTCGTCTTCATCGCCCACAGGGACTACTGATGTACTGCTGGCCAGCGGTATCATCGCTAGGTGGTGCTTGGCTCCGGGTTTAGTCTACGTTGTCCCCTGCTGTTTTGGGTTAGGCTCGTTTGTTCGACTGGGTAGTTTGGTTGTCACTTTTTGTATTGCACCATTTCTTATTTGCATTGTATGTTTGACGGTTCATCGTCTGCCGACTTTATTGGCCTCTCGAGGAGTCAAGTTTGTTTAACCCTCGAATTATTACCTAATAAAAAAAAAAGTCGGCCACAATGAACCTAGCCCTACTTGTTCTTTCTGGGTCTCCTCTTCATCCCCAAAGGTTATTTTATGCTTTTGGCTTTCAACAAAAGCCCACCTTTCCTCTTTGTGCCCCTTTTTCTCTTCTCCCATGGTCGCCTCTCTCTCCTCTCAGTCTCACCTTTTGTTTTCTTTTATTACCCGGTTGAGAAATTGAAACCACCACTCCAATCCCTATCAATTCATCTCATCAATGGCATTGTCCAACAGGTTTCTCCGATCCCCTTACCTCCCCCATTTCCACAATCCCAAACTTATCCCAATCCCCACCCTTTGTTGCCTTCCTGTTGAATCAATTCACATAAAAAATTGTTCATCCTCCCCGTTCACGGAAAAACACTCTCTTGAGAGATACAACAGAGATTCATGGGTCTATCAGACTAACACCTTTGAGTCTGAACCCAATTTTTCCTCTAGCACTGAAGTCCATAGGCAAAACGACATCGCTTTGCAGCTCTCTGAGCTCAGGAACCTCCTTTAGGTACTGAAGAGGAAGAGAAAGGAGGGGGACAATGGGGACCCACACCCACCTCCTCCTGGAGATGTTTACTTGGTGGGGACTGGCCGTGGAGATCCTGATCTCCTCATTGTCAAGGCCATGAAGACAATTCAATCTGCGGATTTATTGCTCTATAACAGATTAGTCTCCCATCAAGTGTTGGAATTGGTGGGCCCACATGCTCGCCTTCTCTATGTTGGTAAGCCCACTGGGTACCATAGCTGGACCCAGGAGGAGATTCATCAGCTGCTTCTGAGCTTTGCTAAGGCTGGTGCCACTGTTGTCAGGCATAAAGGGGGTGATCCTCTGTTATGATAATTAGACATTGTTGTCCATGCATTTGATGTTTTGTACAATCTAAAATCACTAGGGGATTGATAATCCATTTTCAAAAGTTTAATCTTTTTTTTTTTAATATGGTGAATTTGGTGTGCATGTGTGCAATTTTGAGACAATGTGAGATACCCACTTCAAAGTTGCAACATAAAGCTTCTTTCTTTCCAGCTTTACTGTATATTGAATAGAACGAGTTTGATTACGGTGCGGATATCTACACCGCTAATTTTTACTATTTCCACCGCTAATCACCGCATCTCTATACGCTGACTTTAATGACAGTCAACGCACTTGCGGTGACACACCGCATATACATGCGGTGGGTAGACCGTATGGCCATACCCACCGCATATACATGCGGTGGGTAGGTCCGTTCCGTTACAACCCCACCGCATACCCATGCGGTGGGTTTCGGATAACCTGATATCTGGTTAACTATTTGGAGGACCGGACCGGACCGGTAGAGGGCCGAGACACACCGCATGCCTATGCGGTGTGTTCCTTTACAGCGGCTTTAACATGTAATATAGGGGCATTATCAGAACTAGTCTCTGTGTTGAGTTCAGAAGAAAGATAACGTAGCCGGACAATGTAGAATAAGAATAGTTGAAAACGAAAGTACGATAAATGTCCTGGATTACAAAAAACGTCGGTCGAAAAATGTCATATAACATATTTTGTGAAATGGCACAGATAAAGATACAACCCAATTGAACATATGAAGTTCGAAAAATGACACCAGAAAGTGGAAAGTGCTAATACGATAGGAGACGACCACCATCACGACGGCGGTAAGCTCTATATCGTGCAATTCTCGCCGCAAACTGCTCTTCCCAACAGTCGACCGTGCGATCGTGATGCCGTGTCCATGTAACGTAGACTAGAGGTAGAGGTGAACCAGGCAACAACCAAATCTGTGAATAGAAGGTGAATATTAACATCAGAAAAGAGAAACAAAACATTAACAAATCAATGAATATGAAATACGAAACGTACCGGAACGAAGTGGTTGCTGTTGCCGACTAAAGCTATTCCATCTAGTTCCTCATAGGCCGGTACTGACGGGCCACTGGTGGCGTACAGAGGTAGGCACAACATAGGCATCATCTGTGACAAAATAACCAAAGGACGCTGGTGAAGTGTGGCAAACACCTCGCCCATGATCAGAGTCTCCATCCAATACGTAGCATCATGACACGTGCCGAAATAGTTGACCCTCATGATGAGCTCATCTAAGGCAGGATAGTAATGGTACCGATCTGAATGCAGCTGCAACTCAACGGCCAGCTCTCGTCGAACTCGAGGCCATGCGTCTTGTCCCAAGTTCAGAAGACAAGCAAAAGACCTATACCCACAGCTCTCATCGAACTCGAGGCCATGCGTCTTGTGACGGCTCGTACGAAAGTAATCATGAATTCGTCGATGTTGACAGTGCCCCAATTGAAATCTACGTGAGGTAGATTCTGTGGTGGAAGCGTCGTAGGTGCTGGCGTAGGAATGTCACCTACAATATTCGGAGCTGGCTCCGACGCTGATCGACCTCGGCCACGTCCCCTCCCACGACCCCGTCCTCTGCCTACTTCTCGGCCCCTAGGAGGGCCGTCGATGGCAATGGCGTTGGACCCAGTGACCTCCTCATTGCCTTCCACGTCATCTGTTTCGTTTGATGACGGTTCACCCCGACCTCGGCCTCGACCTCGTGCTGATCCACTGCTCCCCTCTCTATCTGCCCGACGTTGAGCCCGAGCACGCTCACGTTCCCAAGGTAGAGGGTTCGTTTGACATGGGTGACGAGTCCTCGGTCTCCCGGACAGTCTACGGTCCTCCGGGTTAGGGGGGTCAACGATGTATGGGAGGGACGATCCCCGTCGTTGAATGCCGAAGCGATTCTCCAACGAGTATCCAACGATGTATGGGACGGACGATCCCTCTCGAGAAGTTACAACACATCAACATGTCGGACAACAGCGGCGGCAGCTCAAGCAACGACATAATACATCAAGGCACGATGGAAGAGTTTGAGGCGGTTCTCTACACTGGAAGTCCACGCTCACAGACAGTGGAGGCGATGATAAAGAGACTACGGGAAGAAAATCGGTCGTTGCTTGTCGAAAACCAACAAGCCCGTTGGCGGATTGATATCCTGGAGAGTCAAGTTGCAGTTCTGGAAGAGGAAAAAAAAGCTCTCGCCATTAAGCTAGATCAGGCTAGTTTACGTAACCCATGACTATATTAGGCTTGTAGTTGGTCGAATGTAATTTAGAAAGTTCGTTTCGAATCATGATATTTAAGCGCTAACGTAAGAGGTCAAAATGGAAGCTGTGTACGGGCATAATATGCAAATTTGAAATCGATCCAAAACGGTAACAAACCAGCAAATCCACACCGAAATCACCAAATACATAATCTCATATTGAATCACCAACTACTACCAAAAATCAATCCAAACTACCAACTACTACACAAAAAGTCATCTAACCGCTAACAGAACAACCAAATACATCATCCCAGATCGAACCGTCACGGCGGGGGAGGACCCCAAAATTGCTCATAGATGCGCGCCAGATGTGCATCTGTCAACTGAACTCCTAGAGACCTGAGTCGCTGAATCTCCAACCCAGCAGCATGATGTCGCTGCTCGATAATGGTCGGCGGGGGTGGCGGCGGCGGGATGATGGGCTGGTCTCGAGGAGTGTCAGGAAGTATGTATGGATGACTATGGCGGTGTAACCACTCCACATAGTCATCGGCCACGCCATATGGGTACTCAGCAGAGGTCCTAGGCAACTCCTCCATGGGGAACAGATGATCGAACCTATGCGCCCAGTGGTTATCGGCCGCGTGGAACGACGCCTCCTTCTTGGCCTTCACGGACTTTGGTCTGTGCACTTTGCTAGGTCTGATTAGATCAGCAGGAATGTGCTGAACCCGACCAAACTGTCGCAGCACACGGTCCGGCATATACGACTCCTCCTCGAACAACCACCGGATGGTACCCCTATATCGAGACAGACGCAGATCTCCATCAAAATTCAAGTGCCTACCAAAGGGCATGAAATCGATCTGCAATGGAATAGAAATTGTTTATATGACTCAAATGTTCAAAATCTAGTTTGTCTCACAAATGTAAGTGCGGAAGTACAATGTGTTCGTACCTCATCAACAATCATCTCATCCAGCCTCCGCCGCATAACATCCAGTCGCTCAATGCGAGGCCTATCATCCCGGGACATCGTAGTGGAAAATGGCGTTGCCCCCAGGACGTACCTCACCCCGTGTCGCGGATCCCGGGCTAGCCTCCGATCGAGCGTCATGCCACCCTTGAACACCGGAAAATACAGCCATATCCACACCTACAATGGAACAATACTATCAGCAACATAGTCATTGTAACTTAGTTATAAAACTTGAAAATATTCATAATCAAAGAACGAATGACTTACCTCCAACAGTTTCGTACAACCGTCCATGTCTTTGGCCAACTCCCTGGTCGCCTCGCCCAATCCTCGATACAAGCATGCCAAGACCTCTGCTGCTATAGAAAGATTCGGAACCTCCGCAGCATCCATGAACCTACGAAGCACCTCCGGACGCAATCTTCCGCCCGACTTGTCGATGAACAGCGTAGCAGTCGCAATAATCCCCATCGCAACAGCCACGATGCACTCCATATCATGCTCTAGTGGGGCGCCATCTCGAACCCGTTGTCGCATCGGTGCTATCTTCTGAAGAAGGAGCTGAACAGTGGGGCCTCCATGGTTCCATGCGCTATCCCGCTCGTGTTGAGTCAAGCCGTACATGTCCCCAACTGTCTCCCTCCCGGCGTGATGCAGTGCAATTATCGATGACTCCTGTGACATTGAGGACAATATGAAGGTTCCGTTCGATGGTCCTGTCACTCGTGCAAGGGCCAAGAAGATTCAAATTGCAACTAAAGCCTTTCTTGTCCGTCACCATGGAACTTTAGATCAAGGGTTCAGGCCACCCTGGATCACTTGGCTCAAGGTTACACCACCAGCACAAGACGTGAGCTTGCGTCCACACACGGAGCTCATGAAGACTCGTCAGCATCCACCATGAACCAACCACACTCGACATGGGCTTGGATCACTCGACACCACCACTAGCCGAGTGGGCCTAGGCCTTTGTCGAAATGGATGGGCCGAGTTAGCCTTGTGCTTGGGCCGGATTTATCTAATTTAATTATGTTATTATTTTATGCAATTTAGATAAATAAGGTGGAATTAATTATATCTCTTCTAGATATAATTCTTGGCCACCAAGTTATTAAATATTTATCTTTATTAGGAAATATTTATCTTAGATTTATTTTATTTATCTCTAGATATAATAGATCTATCCAAACCCCTTTCCTTTGCAAGGAAGGATTGGTAAGATCTTCCATAGCTTTACTATATATTCATGTTTATGCACATATATTACAGCAGCCTTTTATTAGTTAAAAAAAAACAGAAAAGCCGAGAGCTTCAAAAAAAAAAAAAACAAGAGCATTCTTTCATCTTACATTGTTGAGTTAGTAACTCTTCTTTGTTATTTCTTTCTTGCTACATGTTAGATGATCTGATCGGTTTTAAGCATTACAAAAGAACCCTACTTTGTGTGATTTTGTGTTGTGCCGACACAGGAGCCTTGGTCACACCCCTCTTTCTCTGAACCGTGTTGCAACCGTCAGATAATAGTTGACGGAGTGTGTGCACTTGATTGCCCTTGTGATTGCTATTGTCGATTCTTATACATTCATATTATTCGAGCATCACATTGTAGATCTTATTCTATACACATTAGTCGCTTATTTATACTTGCTATCCTTGATATCCGACTTGTGGCTGATTTAATTTGCAATTTTGATTATTACTTGTTGTCTTCAATATTGCAAAATTCTGTGTCCAGGGGAATTGCTTGAATATAGTGCCTTGTTTTTCTCGCTCTTTGATTTCTAAAAACTGAATCACTCTTAGGAATCACAAGAGCTTGCATTACTTGGTTTCTGGTCTTTGCTTCGGTTACTTGTTGCTCTTCTGATATTGTAGGAACATGGCAACCGAAAGTACCCCCCCTACCGACCCTACCCCTATTTCGGATGCTACCTTAGAGCGTATTATTCAGGCTACCACTAAAGCTTCAATGGCTGAACACAAAGCACTCCTCGATGCTGCTGATGAGCATTGGAACAAGCGCTTCCATGATCAATTGGCTCAACAAGCTAGCTTGATTACTACTCGGTCTATCGGTGGTGTTCTGCGCCATCTTGAGGAGCTCAAACAACAGGAGGCTTCTGGTTCTACACCCCCGGGTGGTATGCCGCCTCCTTCCGACACTACTCCTCCTACAGACCCTACTCCGCCTACAAGTAATACGCCACCTACAGGTAACACTTCTCATTCTGTTCACCCTCCCCCTTCTGGTCAGATGCACTTTAAGCTTAAGTCTGCCACTCCTAACCCTTTCAATGGAGAGAATGACAACGATCATTTAGCGGGCTTTAATGGCAACCAAGATCGCCGTAAACCCACCCCCCCCCCCCACGGCATCAACAGCAAGGGAGGTCAAATCAGCGTCAACAACAGCCGTTGCACAGCCGTTCTAACTGGGATGATAGCCGCATCAACGCTGATCTTTATGAGACGCCACATTTGGAGGATGCTTACCATGAGGTAAATCCTAACTTTGATGATTTACCCCCTCCTAATTTTGGTCGTCCTAGATTTGATAATGCTCAAGCTATACAAAGGCGTGATGTTAAGCTTAAGTTAGAAACCTTTGATGGTAACACTGATCCTGAAGCTTATCTTGTTTGGGAAAATCATACTGACTATCTGCTTGAACATTTACGCTATGAGGAAACGGAGAAGTTGGAAGTTGTTATATTGCATTTAGTAGGTAAAGCTCGCACCTGGTGGTTCCGCACTCGTGAGATGCGCCGTCGTCAGGATAAGCAATCTGATGAGACTTGGCCACAACTTCGCTATCTCCTGAAGAAGAGACATGTGCCTGAGGAATATACGGAGTCCATGAGGATGCTGCTCGCTTTCTGTCGCCAAGACACTCGCTCTCCTAATGATTACAGAGATGAGCTTGAACGGCTCTCTCATCAGGAATATACGGAGTCCATGAGGACCATGTAATTTCGAGTGAAGTGGAGGAGGACCAGCCTATTGAGCCTATTGAGGAGATCGACACTTCAGAGTACGACAACTTGCTTTGCCTTGTCAATCGGCGGGTCCTACACATTCAGGAATCTCCCATGGCTGATCAAAGGGAGAACATCTTCCACACTAGGTGTGTGGCTCGCGAGGCTACCTTAAGCGTCATCATCGACGGTGGGAGATGCTGCAATCTCATCAATGAAAAGGTAGTGGATTTCCTCCATTTAACT
Source organism: Persicaria maculosa (assembly GCA_963922045.1). NCBI lineage: Eukaryota > Viridiplantae > Streptophyta > Magnoliopsida > Caryophyllales > Polygonaceae > Persicaria > Persicaria maculosa. The sequence continues at coordinate 46,239,184 of OY998255.1, forward strand.
AGTACTCTTAGAGCTACTTGTAACACCCCCTTTTTAGATCCCAAAGGAGTGTTGCAGCGCCAGTGAACTCGCAAACTTTAATGTCTTTGAATTCACCTGAAGCTTATAGGGACATGCAACCATGCTCCCATAAACAAGATGATAATTTAAGCGAAATAAAATAAAATAAGCGGAAGTCGAATAAATACCTTAGTTTAAAATATCCGATCACAATAACAGGAAGGTACCCAAAACCATAAAGTATAAATAACTCCAAAATAGCTAAAACTTAAAGTAGCAATGCGGAAACTTTAAAGGTTCAAAACTTTGTAGTGCAAAGATTTAATAAATGATAGCCTGCTCCTCAACTCTCTCCTGCTCCGCTGCTTGCACTAGACCTGTGGAATATGGTCTGGTGTTTCGTGAGAACGAAGGACACCAGCCATCCAATAAATAGGATGGTTAGTACAATTAATACTAGCAAATGGTAGGGAAAATGTTCATACTTTAACCTTACAGTGACCATAAAATGGTATGTTATAGGTTAAGGGAAAGACACGAGTATTTAATAGTGAAAACTGAATAAAAAGATAAAAATTCATGACATGACTCGGATGATCATAACGATCGATTATAAGATAAGAATAGGAATTATACCCGAGGCAGATGAGTATAATAACTGAAATGATCACCTATTTAACAGTCGATAATAATAAAGATAACGATAATAATAATAATACTACGTGGTACCAGTCGGGCCTTTAACAAGGACCGTGACCTACATCAGATCGTTGTTTTATCACCCCGCAGAGAATGCATTCCGGGATGGTGTTTCATGAAACCTTGTAAGGTGGTGGCTTAACGAACCACAACCTGCAAGTCAGTCTACTGCATAACTTGCCAAAGGCATAAAGCCACTCGCATCACGTGGTGCGCATTTTAACATATCACAACTAAGCATCACATGGTGCCTATCTTATCATATATAAACAATTTATACTAGGTGATCATAATAATGACATTAAATCAAACAGGGACAAGCATGGATAATTCAAAGGGTCTTACTATCACATGCCACTAGTTTGCATGAAAGAACAAGCAGAATATCATGCACTTTAGGAAGAAGAAATGGGCAACCTTTAATTATCTCGAGTTATAAACAAACAAATCATATTTAATACTATAACACTATAATTACTTTAATAATAATTGCCCATTTATTTAACTCATGCCAACTTATGATTAAAAAGATAAATTACATCAAGCAGACGGGTATGCAATTTATCGAAATTGGCAAGGAAATTGGCCACAGGGCCGCATTCGACACGGAAGAATTTAAAAGGCACAACAAAAGAATCACGAAACACGCAAAGGGCGTTTGAACGAGATCACTTGCCTTAACCTTTGATGATCGGTTGACGACAACAAGATGAGATTTTAGCACCTGTTGAATCCAACGGAAAAGGGAATATTTAATATTGATATTTTATACAATTAACTTTACTTAACTCAATATGGAATTGAATTAATTCTATAAAGTTAAGGATCTATACCAATATGAATTCCTCGGGGAGCGGGATCCGGCGTGGGTGCATCGAGATTGCTTGGTGTCGCTGAAACGGGCAGGAATCGAATAGTTTATAAATATTGCCTGTCTAACTTAATAAATAATTAACTCAGGGCCAAAAACGAGAATAATATAAAAGACAAGGGAAGTTTCTGTAATTTCTATAAAAGAAATCAAAACTCCCAACTTTGGTTCAATGGAGTATTCATACAGTGCAGAAGAGCAGGGCGGCAGAACAAGGCTCGGCGCGGCTCTCCTCCGGCGTCGATAGGTAGCGGCGATCGATCACGGCGGATCGGCGGCGATGGGCAGCGGCAAGGCAACGATCGGAGGCGATGGGCACGGCAATCGGAGACAATTGCATCGAGGGCTCGGGAGCGACGGCGCGACAATCGGCGTTCTCCGGGCAAGGTGTGACTGCAGCGGTTCGGCGGCTGCAGCGAGGGCTCGGACGCAGGTCGCCGGTGGCTACTCAGGGTAGGTCGGCTCACGGGAGACGCGGCGGTTGTGGTCGGATGGATAATAAGGTGCAGTGACGGTGGCGGCTCACGGGGTACGGTAGAGGAGGGTGAACCGCTTAGGAAGTGTCAGAATAGGTTATGTGGTCAACCGCTTCTTGAGCTCATAGAAGCTCTCTTTGCACTTGTCATTCCAAACGAATTTCTGGGATTTACGGCGAAGTAAAGTCAGTGGTTGGACCAATTTAGAAAACCCTTCCATGAACCTCCCGTAGTAACCTGCTAGTCCCAGCAAACTCCGGATCTCCTTGACATTCTTTGGTGGATTCCACTTCTCTACAGCTGCTATCTTTTAGAGGTCGACCATAACCCCTTCCTCTGAGATGATGTGGCCTAGGAATGCCACCTACTTCATCCAAAAGTCACTTAGACAGCTTTGCGTACATCTGATGCTCTCGCAGTGTCATCAAAATAATTCTCAAGTGTTCGAAGTGAGCCTCCTCACTCAGCGACTAGATCAGGATGTCGTCGATGAAGACTATGACGAACTTGTCCAAATACTGGTGAAAACAACGGTTCATCAGATCCATGAAGACTGTTGGGGCATTTGTTAAGCCAAAAGGCATCACCACGAACTCATATTGCCCATAACATGTCCTAAAAGCAGTCTTTGGAGTATCCTCGTCACGAACTTGAAGCTGATGGTAACCAGATCGAAGGTCAATCTTGGAGAATACCTTTACTCCCTGAAGATGATCCATAAAATCATCGATGCACGACAATGGATACTTGTTCTTGATCGTCACCTTGTTTAGCTCCCGATAATCAATACACATTCAGAAAGTGCCATCTTTCTTCTTCACAAACACCATGGGAGCACCCCATGGTGAAGCACTGGGCCGAATATAACCCTTCTCTAACAACTCTTCCAGTAGGCTCTTCAATTCTTGCATCTCCACTGGAGCCATGCGATACGGGCTTTGGAAATAGGAGCGGTTCCTGGCTCTAAGTCGATAGTGAACTCAATGAACCGCTTTGGAGGTAACATATGAATCTCCTTAGGAAAAACATCAGGGAAATCCCGAACTACATGAATATCGGAGATAGGGACCGATTCGGACGGTTGTTCTAGCAGATAGCATAAGAATCCGGCACACCCTTGACGTAACAATCTGGCTGCCTACATCACATTAATAACACGGCCATCCTCCTCGGGGATGCGCCCACGAAATCTGCACACAACCTTACCGTCCGACGAGAGGGTTACGATTCTCCGTCCACGATCAATGATTGTACTATGGCGAGTAAGTCAATCCATACCGAGAATGATGTTCTGAGGAAGAATCGGAAGCAAAGCAAGATCGACAAGGTACTCATCGCCACCTATCGCGATGGGGAAGTGGAATAACATTTTCCTACCTCGAACTCTATCCCCACTAGGGAATTTCACAATAAAGGAATCATCTAGAGTCACAGATTCTAATCCGAGTCTTTCAACAGTTTGCTCGACTAGAAAAGAATGAGAAGCACCTGGATAAAAAGAATATTAATTAGCTCGGCCCGGAGATAGATAATACCTTGAGACATAGGAGAAGTAGTGTCGTCCATCCTACACATTTAATATAGTCGCGGACCCTGCTAAGATGGTCTGACGACATTCTTCCCTTTGTTCACAGTCAACTGTGAACCTGCAAGAATCTGGGTATTCTGCTGGCACTACTGCGGAATGTGTTGTTGCTGATGAGATCTTAATCCTTGTCGTCTCCTGCCAGGACATATAGCTCGACTAGTTTGTCCAATTAAGAGCTATGTTTCTGTGATGCTGCATCTCTATCTGACTTAGCATGCTCACACATCTTTTTCATCTCCTCCATAGAACGATCATAGAGTTTTCTCCATCTCATCCACAATCCACTCCTTATTCTTGTATGTTTCCTCAGCCTCCCTTATGCGAAGTCTCTGCCTCGCTCTTTTTGCATGCAAAGCCTAGTATGCTTGCTCATATGATAGGATTTCCACAAAGGATCTCTTCTTTGGCTCCTCCTCACTAGGACTTTGAGATGGTTTCATTCCGTACACTCGGACGAGATTCTAGAGGTACTTTCTCCTCTTGTCATCCAGAGGAGCTGTCATGTCTCTCTTTTCCCTTGCTGTCTTTTCCTCCCTGTAAAATCGAAGAGTTCCCAAATTATTTCCCTTGTACCACTCGCGGATGAGCTTCTTGCCATATTTTGTGGCTGCAACTCTTCAGGAGGGTCGACAAGGACATTCTTCCCCTTGGATAGCTCAACTGTAGCTTTTTCCACGACCATCACCTCTGTGTTGGAATCCGACGCAGTGTCAGATTTGTTGGTGAGGTCAATGCATTGAGGGTAACCCGTGACATGCAGTCCTGAGGTCTTGCGAACATTAGACATCTCTCGAGGAGGCGAGGAGGCATCAGTACTCGAGCGAGATAATCCGAAAAGCGAGATTTAGAGGGAACAAGAATAAAGAATCTAAGATTAATCTATGGCAGGTGCAGGAGCGTGAGCAGGACTATCGGACAATTATTTTAAAATCATTTCCCAAAACTGCTTACTTTTTTGTAAATAGAACTCAGTTTTGATAAAAGTCTTTTTGAAATTAACTTTAGAAATAATTTGAAAATTCGAATGAAAACGTTTTAAAACCTACAGCTCTGATACCACCTTCTGTAACACCCCCTTTTTAGATCCCAAAGGAGTGTTGCAGCGCCAGTGAACTCGCAAACTTTAATGTCTTTGAATTCACCTGAAGCTTATAGGGACATGCAACCATGCTCCCATAAACAAGATGATAATTTAAGCGAAATAAAATAAAATAAGCGGAAGTCGAATAAATACCTTAGTTTAAAATATCCGATCACAATAACAGGAAGGTACCCAAAACCATAAAGTATAAATAACTCCAAAATAGCTAAAACTTAAAGTAGCAATGCGGAAACTTTAAAGGTTCAAAACTTTGTAGTGCAAAGATTTAATAAATGATAGCCTGCTCCTCAACTCTCTCCTGCTCCGCTGCTTGCACTAGACCTGTGGAATATGGTCTGGTGTTTCGTGAGAACGAAGGACACCAGCCATCCAATAAATAGGATGGTTAGTACAATTAAGACTAGCAAATGATAGGGAAAATGTTCATACTTTAACCTTACAGTGACCATAAAATGGTATGTTATAGGTTAAGGGAAAGACACGAGTATTTAATAGTGAAAACTGAATAAAAAGATAAAAATTCACGACATGACTCGGATGATCATAACGATCGATTATAAGATAAGAAAAGGAATTATACCCGAGGCAGATGAGTATAATAACTGAAATGATCACCTATTTAACAGTCGATAATAATAAAGATAACGATAATAATAATAATACTACGTGGTACCAGTCGGGCCTTTAACAAGGACCGTGACCTACATCAGATCGTTGTTTTATCACCCCGCATAGAATGCATTCCGGGATGGTGTTTCATGAAACCTTGTAAGGTGGTGGCTTAACGAACCACAACCTGCAAGTCAGTCTACTGCATAACTTGCCAAAGGCATAAAGCCACTCGCATCACGTGGTGCACATTTTAACATATCACAACTAAGCATCACATGGTGCCTATCTTATCATATATAAACAATTTATACTAGGTGATCATAATAATGACATTAAATCAAACAGGGACAAGCATGGATAATTCAAAGGGTCTTACTATCACATGCCACTAGTTTGCATGAAAGAACAAGCAGAATATCATGCACTTTAGGAAGAAGAAATGGGCAACCTTTAATTATCTCGAGTTATAAACAAACAAATCATATTTAATACTATAACACTATAATTACTTTAATAATAATTGCCCATTTATTTAACTCATGCCAACTTATGATTAAAAAGATAAATTACATCAAGCAGACGGGTATGCAATTTATCGAAATTGGCAAGGAAATTGGCCACAGGGCCGCATTCGACACGGAAGAATTTAAAAGGCACAAAAAAAGAATCACGAAACACGCAAAGGGCGTTTGAACGAGATCACTTGCCTTAACCTTTGATGATCGGTTGACGACAACAAGATGAGATTTTAGCACCTGTTGAATCCAATGGAAAAGGGAATATTTAATATTGATATTTTATACAATTAACTTTACTTAACTCAATATGGAATTGAATTAATTCTATAAATTTAAGGATCTATACCAATATGAATTCCTCGGGGAGCGGGATCCGGCGTGGGTGCTTCGAGATTGCTTGGTGTCGCTGAAATGGGCAGGAATCGAATTGTTTATAAATATTGCCCGTCTAACTTAATAAATAATTAACTCAGGGCCAAAAACGAGAATAATATAAAAGACAAGGGAAGTTTCTGTAATTTCTATAAAAGAAATCAAAACTCCCAACTTTGGTTCAATGGAGTATTCGTACAGTGCAGAAGAGCAGGTAGACGGAACAAGGCTCGGCGCGGCTCTCCTCCGGCGTCGATAGGTAGCGGCGATCGATGACAGCGGATCGGCGGCGATGGGCAGCGGCAAGGCAACGATCGGAGGCGATGGGTGCGACAATCGGAGACAATTGCAGCGAGGGCTCGGGAGCGACGGCGCGGCAATCGGCGTTCTCCGAGCAAGGTGCGACTGCAGCGGTTCGGCGGCTGCAGCGAGGGCTCGGACGCAGGTCGCCGGTGGCTACTCAGGGGAGGTCGGCTCACGGGAGACGCGGCGGTTGTGGTCGGATGGATAATAAGGTGCAGTGACGGTGGCGGCTCACGGGGTACGGTAGAGGAGGGTGAATAGGAGACGGTGATGTGAGAGACGGGTGCTTTTTAGTTTGTGGGAAACCTAACATTTGACGTGGATCTATAATGCTAAATTAGGTGAGATAAAATATGGATTTTTGATTCTTCGCAATTAAGAATCAATTAAAATAAGGATTAAGGGTACATGATAGAATTTAAGAAAAAGAAATAAAAGAAACGGATAAAGATGGAGATAGAAAATATGTTTCTCTCATTTAGCGGGATGAATATTATTTAATTTAACTTTAAAAATTAAATAATAAGTGTATTTAGAGGATTTATTTAATTAAATCAACTAAGATATTATTTCTCTTTAGAATAATTTAATTATTCTAATTCATACCGTATATCTTAGGTGAATTTATTAAATGACCAAATTCACAAGATATACTATATATTGAATATAATATAGATTTCTTCAATTACATAAAAATAAGAAATAGCCCGAAAATAATTTGGGGTATTTCACTACTCACTATGGATTAAATGGCATAACTGATGATGGATCTTATATAATGGTCACCAAACAGTGTTTAGTTTCCTTTTCTATTGGATCATATCATGATAAAGTATTATGTGATGTTGCTCGCATGGATTGTAGTCATATCTTGTTAGGCCGTCCTTGGTTATATGATCGTTTTGTTCTTCATGATGGTCGTGCGAATACATATGCTTTCACCTTTGATGGGAGGAGAGTTACTCTCCTACCCCTTTCGCCTCAAACTATTCTGAAGGACCAGGTTCGCAAGAAGCAACAGTAGGACGCTCACAAGGAGGCCCAAAGGAAGGAGAAGCTCAAAGGGAGTTCGGCACAGCAGGCCGCACCCGCTGCTCAGACTGCCGCGCCCGCGGCCTCCACAGCTGCGCTCGCAGTCCCCTCGGCATCAACTCCTTCCCACTCGGCGTCCACTCAGCCCTCTTCCTCTTCACTAAAGGGCTCTGTAGAACATCGTTCACTGGTCTCTCAACCTCAAAAAGAGACCGTCACATGGAATGCTCATCGACCTCATATTCTACTCTTAATGAAAGAGGTATTGCTTAATATTGATTTGAGTCATATTCCTGCACCTATTGCTGCTCTTCTACAAGATTATTTAGATGTGCTTCCAGCTGATCTACCACAAGGCTTGCCTCCTATTAGAGGTATTGAGCACCAGATTGACTTTGTACCTGGGGCAGCCTTGTCTAGTCGCGCCGCTTATAGAGCTAGTCCTGAGGAGACAAAGGAGCTCCAACGCCAAGTCACGGAGTTGATGGATAAGGGCTTTGTACGAGAAAGTCTGTCCCCATGTGTCGTGCCTGTCATTTTGGCTCCAAAGAAGGATGGCTCCTGGCGCATGTGTGTTGATTGTCGCGCAATCAACCAAATAACAGTTAAGTATCGCCACCCTATTCCTCGTTTAAATGATATGCTTGATGAACTTCATGGTGCTTGTATTTTTTCTAAAATTGACCTTAGAAGTGGATATCATCAAATTAGGATGAAACAGGGTGATGAATGGAAAACGACTTTTAAAACTAAGTATGGCTTATATGAATGATCACTTAAGTCACTTAAGTGATCACTTAAGTCACTTAAAATTGGTCTTTGATTGTCTTAGGAAAGAAAAGTTATATGTCAATTTAAAGAAGTGTTCTTTTGCATCCGAGTCTACCATTTTTCTTGGTTTTGTAGTATCTGCATCTGGATTGAAGGTAGATGAGGAGAAGATTCGTGCTATTCAGGAGTGGGCTCCACCGCATACACCCACTTATGTCCGCTCATTCTTGGGCCTTGCTGGTTTCTATCGATGCTTTGTCAAAGATTTTAGCCTCATTGCCGCCCCCCTACACGAGCTGACAAAGAAAGATGTGACATTTCGCTGGACAGACTCTCACCAGAAGGCTTTCGACTCCCTCAAAGATCGCCTGACTCATGCACCAGTGCTGCAGTTACCTGACTTTGCTCAACCTTTTGAGCTTGAGTGTGACGCTTCTGACACTGGCATTGGTGGGGTTCTGCTGCAGAACAAGCGTCCCATCGCCTACTTCAGCGAAAAGTTGGGCTCCGCTGAGCTCAACTATTCTACCTACGACAAGGAGCTATTTGCACTAGTTCGCTGCTTGCAGACTTGGCAACATTATCTTTGGCCTAAGGAGTTTGTGATTCATTAGGATCATGAAGCTCTAAAGTACCTCAAAGGACAGGCAGTGCTCAGTAGGTGACTTGCTCGATGGGTGGAGTTTATAGAGACCTTTTCCTATGTGGTTCACCACAAAAAGGGGAAGGATAATGTTGTAGCTGACGCGCTATCACGCAGGAATGTCCTCCTTAACCATATGGATGCACATGTGTTAGGTTTTGCTTTAATTAAGGAACTGTATGCTTCTGATAGTTTCTTTAAAACTATATATGCTCAATGTGTCTCTAAAGGTGAAGTTGATTCATATTTTCTTGATAATGGTTATTTGTTTAAGATGGGCAAGCTTTGTATCCCATCTTCTTCTGTTCGCCGATTGTTAACTCAAGAAATTCATGAATCTAGAGGACATGGGGGTTTCGACAAAACCTTAGCTGGACTTAAGGAACATTACTTTTGGCCTAATATGTCTAATTATGTGTTGAGATTTGTCAAAAGTTGTGTTACATGTGCTAAGGCCAAATCGAAATCTAATGCTAATGGTCTATATCGACCTTTGCCTATTGCTAATGCACCCTGGGAAGATGTTTCTATGGATTTTATTGTAGGATTGCCTAGAACTTCTAAGGGTAATGATTCTATCTTTGTTGTTGTAGGCAGATTTTCCAAAATGGCTCATTTTATTCCATGTCACAAAACTGATGATGCTATTCATGTTGCTAATTTATTTTTCAAAGATGTTGTTCGCTTACATGGATTGCCATTATCTATAGTTTCTGACCGTGACCCTAAATTCTTAAGCTCTTTTTGGAAAACTCTATGGTCAAACTGAGGTCACAAATAGAACTCTTGAGGCTCTCCTTAGAATCATGCTAAGAACTAACCTCCGGAGGTGGGAAGACTGCCTACCATTTGTAGAATTTGCATATAACAGGTCTAGGCACTCTGCAACAAAGCTAACCCCCTTCAAAGTAGTATATGGCCGAAATCCACTCACTCCTGTGGACATGATGCCTCGGCCATATAAGGAGAAGGAGAGCATGGATGCAGCTAAGCAAGTGGACTTCATCAAGAGCTTGCATGAGCGTACCAAGGCGCAGCTGGAGAGAAAGACTGCGCAATACAAGGCCACGAAGGACAAGCATCGCAAGGATGTGCAGTTCAACGTTGGATATCTAGTATGGCTGCATCTCAGGAAGGAAAGGTTTCCGCAACAACGGAAATCTAAGCTGGACCCCAGGGGAGATGGACCATTCCGAGTGGTTCAGAAGATAGGTCCTAATGCTTACAAGCTGGATCTCCCTGCCGATAAGTACATCGTCCATTCTACGTTCAACGTCGCCGATCTATCTTTGTTCGTGCCTGACGATGACTCTGACGACGATTTGAGGACAAATCGAAGTCAAGTGGAGGAGAATGATGCAGTGCAATTATCGATGACTCCTGGTGACATTGAGGACAATATGAAGGTTCCGTTCGATGGTCCTGTCACTCGTGCAAGGGCCAAGAAGATTCAAATTGCAACTAAAGCCTTTCTTATCCGTCACCATGGAACTTTAGAGCAAGGGTTCAGGCCACCCTGGATCACTTGGCTCAAGGTTACACCACCAGCACAAGACGTGAGCTTGCGTCCACACACGGAGCTCATGAAGACTCATCAGCATCCACCATGAACCAACCACACTCGACATGGGCTTGGATCACTCGACACCACCACTAGCCGAGTGGGCCTAGGCCTTTGTCGAAATGGATGGGCCGAGTTAGCCTTGTGCTTGGGCCGGATTTATCTAATTTAATTATGTTATTATTTTATGCAATTTAGATAAATAAGGTGGAATTAATTATATCTCTTCTAGATATAATCCTTGGCCACCAAGTTATTAAACATTTATCTTTATTAGGAAATATTTATCTTAGATTTATTTTATTTATCTCTAGATATAATAGATCTATCCAAACCCCTTTCCTTTGTAAGGAAGGATTGGTAAGATCTTCCAAAGCTTTACTATATATTCATGTTTATGCACTTTGAATTAATCATATTGAATAGAATTGAGAAACCCCTTTATAGGATTAAAGGGTTCTCGATTATCAATCCCAAAATTATATTGCTCTTGGGTCTCTATCGGTCGGCACTCCAATCATCATCATCATCGTTCATCACCATCACCATCGTCTTCAACCATTCCCAAGACCAAACACAGCCCTAAACCCTTAACCCAGTCACGAGAAGAGGAACGCAGCCTTGGTGCCGCCCGTGTCCGAGTTCGCTTCCGGCGAGCGCGGCGTTGTCGCCCGCACGCGCTGCCCCTGTACTCACGCATCTCCGCCATCGCTCTCACACGCCATCACGTCCTCGCCTCCAGCGAGCGAACCCAGCCCTGAGCCCTACGATCTCACGCGCCCTGAGGCCTTCGCGCCTGCGTGCTGAGATCTCCTGCCGCGCGCTTCTGCACCTTCCCGCTTCCTTCCTCTATTTCGTCCCTTGATTAATATCTTTCCGTCGTTTTTGGTTTTGTTTAATTTGGTTGAGGTTGACCCATCGATAGCTGTTAGTTGCTTAGTTTTCTTAAGTTATAAAACTGTTACTTTTTGTTAGCTTTAATTTAGTTAAGTTTATACCGTAGCTTAATTAGTTAATAACTTGTTTAGTTAATTTGTGTTAATAAGGAGATATCGGAAGAGCATTGCAAGATCGGGCAAATAAACGGCGTGGTTCTTGATCTTGAGCCCCACAGACGAAGGATCGGGTATCCCAAACGTATCAAGTGGTATCGGATTTCAGGTTAATGCAAGCTCTTTACTCTCTTGATTTCTTAATTGAGTGATTTATTTTTCATGCCTAATTTTTTCACCATAGCCGCTGCATAAAAGTTACATCTTCACCCATAAAAATTGGCACTTTATTTTTGTTATTCTTTGTTTGGATCTTTAATTTCGAAGATATTGAGTTCTTGACTGCAAGTTTTGATCTTTTATTCCTAGTTGCTATATATCATGCCTATGACTGTGATTCTTGGATTAAAAGCATTATATAAACTTGCACCACTAAAGAACCTTAATTTCTCCAGTTTCTAGCCTATTTCCCTTATTTTCCTTATTTTTGCTTACTTTTAGATCATCGTAGCTTGTTATTTTAATTTTTTTTTTCTTTCTCTTATTTTCGGTTACTGCACATATATTACAGCAGCCTTTTATTAGTTTCAAAAAAACAGAAAAGCCGAGAGCTTCAAAAAAAAAAAAAGAGCATTCTTTCATCTTACATTGTTGAGTTAGTAACTCTTCTTTGTTATTTCTTTCTTGCTATATGTTAGATGATCTGATCGGTTTTAAGCATTACAAAAGAACCCTACTTTGTGTGATTATGTGTTGTGCCGACACAGGAGCCTTGGTCACACCCCTCTTTCTCTGAACCGTGTTGCAACCGTCAGATAATAGTTGACGGAGTGTGTGCACTTGATTGCCCTTGTGATTGCTATTGTCGATTCTTATACATTCATATTATTCGAGCATCACATTGTAGATCGTATTCTATACACATTAGCCGCTTGTTTATACTTGCTATCCTTGATATCCGACTTGTGGCTGATTTAATTTGCAATTTTGATTATTACTTGTTGTCTTCAATATTACAAAATTCTGTGTCCAGGGGAATTGCTTGAATATAGTGCCTTGTTTTTCTCGCTCTTTGATTTCTAAAAACTGAATCACTCTTAGGAATCACTAGAGCTTGCATTACTTGGTTTCTGGTCTTTGCTTCGGTTACTTGTTGCTCTTCTGATATTGTAGGAACATGGCAACCGAAAGTACCCCCCTACCCCTATTTCGGATGCTACCTTAGAGCGTATTATTCAGGCTACCACTAAAGCTTCAATGGCTGAACACAAAGCACTCCTCGATGCTACTGAGGAGCGTTGGAACAAGCGCTTCCACGATCAATTGGCTCAACAAGCTAGCCTGATTACTACTCGGTCTATCGGTGGTGTTCGGCGCCATCTTGAGGAGCTCAAACAACAGGAGGCTTCTGGTTCTACACCCCCGGGTGGTATGCCGCCTCCTTCCGACACTACTCCTCCTACAGACCCTACTCCGCCTATAGGTAATACGCCACCTACAAGTAACACTTCTCATTCTGTTCACCCTCCCCCTTCTGGTCAGATGCACTTTAAGCTTAAGTCTGCCACTCCTAACCCTTTCAATGGAGAGAATGACAACGATCATTTAGCGGGCTTTAATGGCAACCAAGATCACCGTGAACCCACCCCCCCATGGCATCAACAGCAAGGGAGGTCAAATCAGCATCAACAGCAGCCGCTGCACAGCCGTTCTAACTGGGATGACAGCCGCAGCAACGCTGATCTTTATGAGACGCCGCATTTGGAGGATGCTTACCATGAGGTAAATCCTAACTTTGATGATTTACCCCCTCCTAATTTTGGTCGTCCTAGATTTGATAATGCTCAAGCTACACAAAGGCGTGATGTTAAGCTTAAGTTAGAAACCTTTGATGGTAACACTGATCCTGAAGCTTATCTTGTTTGGGAAAAATCATACTGACTATCTGCTTGAACATTTATGCTATGAGGAAACGGAGAAGTTGGAAGTTGTTATATTGCATTTAGTAGGTAAAGCTCGCACCTAGTGGTTCCGTACTCGTGAGATGCGGCGTCGTCAGGATAAGCAACCTGTTGAGACCTGGCCACAACTTCGCTATCTCCTGAAGAAGAGACATGTGCCTGAGGAATATACGGAGTCCATGAGGATGCAGCTCGCTTCCTGTCACCAAGAGACTCGCTCTCCTAATGATTACAGAGATGAGCTTGAACGACTCTCTCATCAGGCTAATGTTTATCTTACTGAACGTGCTTTGTGTACTCAATTTCTTGCTGGTCTTAATATTTCTATTAAAAATCCTTTATCTATCCATTCCATTAGAGATATTAACACTTTGTCTCATAAAGCACAGCTTCTGTATGAACAACGGCAGCAGCAGCAACAACAGCTACGCCAGAGGGCTAGATTCGACCAGACCTCTCAAGGTCGCAGGTTTGTTCCCTTTAACCCTTCTAGTCAATCTAAACCTTCTACTTCTAACCCGTCTATGCAGCAAAAGGGAGTTTCCAACTCACCTCAACAGGGTTATCAGGTTGAAACTAGAAGAGTTGATGCACCCTCTACAGATCGCAATAAAGATATCCGCTGCTTCACTTGTGGTTGTTCCGGGCATGTCTCTCGCAATTGCCCTCAGAAAAGGAAGGTCCTTCTCAACGATTTGGGAGACCATTACTATGAGGAGGAGACTGTCTAGGACCATGTAATTTCGAGTGAAGTGGAGGAGGACCAGCCGTTTAAGCCTATTGAGGAGATCGACACTTCAGAGTACGACAACTTGCTTTGCCTTGTCAATCGGCGGGTCCTACACATTCAGGAATCTCCCATGGCTGATGAAAGGGAGAACATCTTCCACACTAGGTGTGTGGTTCGCGAGGCTACCTTAAGCGTCATCATCGACGGTGGGAGTTGCTGCAATCTCATCAATGAAAAGGTAGTGGATTTCCTCCATTTAACTACTACTTCTAGAGCTACTCACTATGGATTAAATGGCATAACTGATGATGGATCTGATATAATGGTCACCAAACAGTGTTTAGTTTCCTTTTCTATTGGATCATATCATGATAAAGTATTATGTGATGTTGCTCGCATGGATTGTAGTCATATCTTGTTAGGCCGTCCTTGGTTATATGATCGTTCTGTTCTTCATGATGGTCGTGCGAATACATATGCTTTCACCTTTGATGGGAGGAGAGTTACTCTCCTACCCCTTTCGCCTCAAACTATTCTGAAGGACCAGGTTCGCAAGAAGCAACAGTAGGACGCTCACAAGGAGGCCCAAAGGAAGAAGAAGCTCAAAGGGAGTTCGGCACAGCAGGCCGCACCCGCTGCTCAGACTACCGCGCCCGCGGCCTCCACAGCTGCGCTCGCAGTCCCCTCGGCATCAACTCCTTCCCACTCGGCGTCCACTCAGCCCTCTTCCTCTTCACTAAAGGGCTCTGTAGAACATCGTTCACTGGTCTCTCAACCTCAAAAAGAGACCGTCACATGGAATGCTCATCGACCTCATATTCTACTCTTAATGAAAGAGGTATTGCTTAATATTGATTTGAGTCATATTCCTGCACCTATTGCTGCTCTTCTACAAGATTATTTAGATGTGCTTCCAGCTGATCTACCACAAGGCTTGCCTCCTATTAGAGGTATTGAGCACCAGATTGACTTTGTGCCTGGGGCAGCCTTGCCTAATCGCGCCGCTTATAGAGCTAGTCCTGAGGAGACAAAGGAGCTCCAACGCCAAGTCACGGAGTTGATGGATAAGGGCTTTGTACGAGAAAGTCTGTCCCCATGTGCCGTGCCTGTCATTTTGGTTCCAAAGAAGGATGGCTCCTGGCGCATGTGTGTTGATTGTCGCGCAATCAACCAAATAACGGTTAAGTATCACCACCCTATTCCTCGTTTAGATGATATGCTTGATGAACTTCATGGTGCTTATATTTTTTTCTAAAATTGACCTTAGAAGTGGATATCATCAAATTAGGATGAAACAGGGTGATGAATGGAAAACGGCTTATAAAACTAAGTATGGCTTATATGAATGGTTAGTAATGCCTTTTGGTTTGACAAATGCACCTTCTACTTTTATAAGGCTTATGAACCATGTGCTTTGGAGACACTTAGGAAAATTTGTCGTTGTCTATTTGGACGATATCTTAATCTATAGCAAAAATATGCATGATCACTTAAGTCACTTAAAATTGGTCTTTGATTGTCTTAGGAAAGAAAAGTTATATGCCAATTTAAAGAAGTGTTCTTTTGCATCCGAGTCTACCATTTTTCTTGGTTTTGTAGTATCTGCATCTGGATTGAAGGTGGATGAGGAGAAGATTCGTGCTATTCAGGAGTGGGCTCCACCGCATACACCCACTCATGTCCGCTCATTCTTGGGCCTTGCTGGTTTCTATCGACGCTTTGTCAAAGATTTCAGCCTCATTGCCGCCCCTATACACGAGCTGACAAAGAAACATGTGACATTTCGCTGGACAGACTCTCACTAGAAGGCTTTCGACTCCCTCAAAGATCGCCTGACTCATGCACCAGTGTTGCAGTTACCTGACTTTGCTCAACCTTTTGAGCTCGAGTGTGACGCTTCTGGCACTGGCATTGGTGGGGTTCTGCTGCAGAACAAGCGTCCCATCGCCTACTTCAGCGAAAAGTTGGGCTCCGCTGAGCTCAACTATTCTACCTACGACAAGGAGCTATTTGCACTAGTTCGCTGCTTGCAGACTTGGCAACATTATCTTTGGCCTAAGGAGTTTGTGATTCATTCGGATCATGAAGCTCTAAAGTACCTCAAAGGAGAGGCAGTGCTCAGTAGGCGACTTGCTCGATGGGTGGAGTTTATAGAGACCTTTTTCTATGTGGTTCACCACAAAAAGGGGAAGGATAATGTGGTAGCTGACGCGCTATCACACAGGTATGTCCTCCTTAACCATATGGATGCACATGTGTTAGGTTTTGCTTTAATTAAGGAACTGTATGCTTCTGATAGTTTCTTTAAAACTATATATGCTCAATGTGTGTCTAAAGGTGAAGTTGATTCATATTTTCTTGATAATGGTTATTTATTTAAGATAGGCAAGCTTTGTATCCCATCTTCTTCTATTCGTCGATTGTTAACTCAAGAAATTCATGAATCTAGAGGACATGGGGGTTTCGACAAAACCTTAGCTGGACTTAAGGAACATTACTTTTGGCCTAAAATGTCTAATTATGTGCTGAGATTTGTCAAAAGTTGTGTTACATGTGCTAAGGCCAAATCTAAATCTAATGCTAATGGTCTATATCAACCTTTGCCTATTGCTAATGCACCCTGGGAAGATGTTTCTATGGATTTTATTGTAAGATTGCCTAGAACTTCTAAGGGTCATGATTCTATCTTTGTTGTTGTAGACAGATTTTCCAAAATGGCTAATTTTATTCCATGTCACAAAACTGATGATGCTATTCATGTTGCTAATTTATTTTTCAAAGATGTTTTTCGCTTACATGGATTGCCATTATCTATAGTTTCTGACCGTGACCCTAAATTCTTAACCTCTTTTTGGAAAACTCTATGGTCTAAATTGGGTACAAAATTGCTATTTTCTACTTCTTCTCACCCACAAACTGATGGCCAAACTGAGGTCACAAATAGAACTCTTGGGGCTCTCCTTAGAGTCATGCTGCAAACTAACCTCCGGAGGTGGGAAGACTGCCTACCATTTGTAGAATTTGCATATAACAGGTCTAGGCACTCCGCAACAAAGCTAACCCCCGGTCAATTACTAAACTAAAAACGCGATCTTGCTTAGCTCCTTGTATTTCCGAGAAGGAAGGCTGAATTAATTCATCCGGAATGAATTCATATGGCACTAATCAAATTCTTGAATGGCACGTTGACCTTAGAATTGCAATTGAAAAGCGATGGCCGAGTCTTACACTGATTTCGAATTCCACTTGAAAACGGTGTACGTGAATTGGCTATTGAACATATATATTGGAATTCCTTTCGATCGAATGTAATGAAAGTGAATCTCAATTTCGATCGGCAGAATAAAGAAATAATTGGAACGGAACGTGTGTTAATTTGCGAGTAGGGTTTTTGGATTGATAATGGAAGAACCCTTTAATCCATAAAGAGATTCTTCAATTCTATATTCAATCTGATTAATTCAAAACGGAATACAATGTTTAAATAGGTAAATAACTAGGGTTTGATTGGCTTCCTTAGAGGCTAAGGATTGCTTTACCAAACTATATCCTAACTAAATAAAACTTAATCTAAAATCCTAATATTTAAAATAATAAAATATGATAATTAAGAAAGCCTAAAGGATAGACTCTCCTAACCATCTTATTTGACCTAACTAAGAAATACTAAAATAAGCAATTCTATAATTAGACTCCAACTAACATAGGAGTTACTAAAACTAGAATATATATAAAAAATAAGAAATATAAATAATAAAATAATTAACGTCGTTTCTTCAACAACTCCCAAGGTGGAGCCTTCTTCTTCCGCTTGAGGATGACATCATTCTCCTCCATTTGAAATCGACTCGTCCTCGAGTCGTCGCCTGGATCAAGATCGTTGTTTGACCCACAGAAGGCCATCTTGACCCGCATCATTCTCCCCCTCTTATCTTCGATTCGTCCTCGAACCGAGTCATGATCAGCAATGGGGAAGACACGGTAGGCATGAATTAGCTAGCCGGAGGATCAACTTGGATAGGTGCCAACAGAATTCGAGGCATAGAAACCCCAAAAACAATACCTGTTAAGTCGATCAATGAGTAATTAACAGAAACATTAGGAACATGCTCAATGACCTCAAGAACTTCAGATTCAGAAATGTCAAGGACGTTCTCAAGAGGTACAATCGCTAACTCAAGAGAAACGTCCTCAACCTCCTTCTGGGCATCAACTGGCGACAATAACTCATCCTGTGTAGAATAACAGTTCACTTGCAGATCAGATTCGGATGCCTTCCCGGTGGATTCTGGTAGTGTATGACCCACCGTTGGAAAGATCTCGAAATTATTTTCGCAGGGAGTGGTAGAAGAGGCAAATCCGAGGTCAGAGTCAACGGGAATCTGTGAAACAAGTTCAGCGCGCTGTGCTGTTTTCCGGGCAACGAATTTGTCCACCATCTCTGCAATCAAAGCCTTCAACCATCGGCTTTGTTCCTCCTGTCGGCGTCGTTCTGCCTCCTCTCGGAGTCGTTCCTCCTCTTTTTGTCGTTCCTCCTCCTGCCGGCGATGTTCTTCCTCAGCCTCTTTTTTTTGGAGAAGTCGAATCTGATAGCATTGTCGACACCTCTTATCTTCGATCTCCAATTGACGTTGTTCTTCCTCTTGACGTTGAAGCCAAAGTTGGCGTCTTTTGGCTTCGCGTTGACGCTCTAGGGTTTGTTGTTGTAGCCAAGCTCTCCGACGTAACTTTTGTTGGCGTTGTTGTTGTTTAGCACGTTCCAAAGCAAAAAATCCATCCAATGGATCGGGATCATCCTCCCAGTCGCCCCAAATTTCCCACGCCATCCAATCAAAATATTAATAACATCAAGATAAAAGGAACAAAGAGCATAGCATAACCTGTCTCTGAATACCAAGTGATGTATAGCAATTGGCTAGGCCGGTCAATTACTAAACTAAAAACGTGATCTTGCTTAGCTCCTTGTATTTCCGAGAAGGAAGGCTGAATTATTTCATCCGGATTGAATTCATATGGCACTAATCAAATTCTTGAATGGCACGTTGACCTTAGAATTGCAATTGAAAAGCGATGGCCGAGTCTTGCACTGATTTCGAATTCCACTTGAAAACGGTGTACGTGAATGGGCTATTGAACATATATATTGGAATTCCTTTCGATCGAATGTAATGAAAGTGAATCTCAATTTCGATCGGCAGAATACAGAAATAATTGGAACGGAACGTGTGTTAATTTGCGAGTAGGGTTTTTGGATTGATAATCGAAGAACCCTTTAATCCATAAAGAGGTTCTTCAATTCTATATTCAATCTGATTAATTCAAAACGGAATACAATGTTTAAATAGGTAAATAACTAGGGTTTGATTGGCTTCCTTAGAGGCTAAGGATTGCTTTAACAAACTATATCCTAACTAAATACAACTTAATCTAAAATCCTAATATAGAAAATAATAAAATATGATAATTAAAAAAGCCTAAAGGATAGACTCTCCTAACCATCTTATTTGACCTAAGTAAGAAATACTAAAATAAACAATTCTATAATTAGACTCCAACTAACATAGGAGTTACTAAAAATAGAATATATATAAAAAATAAGAAATATAAATAATAAAATAATTAACGCCGTTTCTTCAACGACTCCCAAGGTGGAGCCTTCTTCTTCCGCTTGAGGATGACATCATTTTCCTCTATTTGAAATTGACTCGTCCTCGAGTCGTCGCCTGGATCAAGATCGTTGTTTGACCAACAGAAGGCCATCTTGACCTGCATCATTCTCCCGCTCTTATCTTCGATTCGTCCTCGAATAGAGTCATGGATCAGCAATGGGGAAGACACGGTAGGCACGAAGTAGCTAGCCGGAGGATCAACTTGGATAGGTGCCAACAGAATTCGAGGCATAGAAACCCCAAAAACAACACCTGTTAAGTTGATCAATGAGTAATTAACAGAAACATTAGGAACATGCTCAATGACCTCAAGAACTTCAGATTCACAATGTCAAGGACGTTCTCAAGAGGTACAATCGCTAACTCAAGAGAAACGTCCTCAACCTCCTTCTGGGCATCAACTGGCGACAATAACTCATCCTGCGTAGAATAACAGTTCACTTGCAGATCAGATTCGGATGACTTCCGGGTGGATTCTGGTAGTGTATGACCCACCGTTGGAAAGATATCGAAATTATCTTCGCAGGGAGTGGTAGAAGAGGCCATTCCGAGGTCGGAGTCAACGGAAATCTGCGAAACAAGTTCAGCGCGCTGTGCTGTTTTCCGGGCAACGAATTTGTCCACCATCTCCGCAATCAAAGCCTTCAACCATCGGCTTTGTTCCTCCTGTCGGCGTCATTTTTCCTCCTCTCGGAGTCGTTCCTCCTCTTTTCGTCGTTCCTCCTCCCCTGCCGGCGACGTTCTTCCTCAACCTCTTTTTTTTGGAGAAGTCGAATCTGATAGCGTTGTCGACACCTCTTATCTTCAATCTCCAATTGACGTTGTTCTTCCTCTTGACATTGAAGCCAAAGTTGGCGTCTTTTGGCTTCGCATTGACGCTCTAGGGTTTGTTGTTGTAGCCAAGCTCTCCGACGAAACTCTTGTTGGCGTTGTTGTTGTTTAGCACGTTCCAAAGAAAAAAAATCCATCCAATGGATCGGGATCATCCTCCCAGTCGCCCCAAATTTCCCACGCCATCCAATCAAAATATTAATAACATCAAGCTAAAAGGAACAAAGAGCGTAGCATAACCTGTCTCTGAATACCAATTGATGTATAGCAATTGGCTAGGCCGGTCAATTACTAAACTAAAAACGCGATCTTGCTTAGCTCCTTGTATTTCCGAGAAGGAAGGCTGAATTAATTCATCCGGATTGAATTCATATGGCACTAATCAAATTCTTGAATGGCACGTTGACCTTAGAATTGCAATTGAAAAGCGATGGCCGAGTCTTGCACTGATTTCGAATTCCACTTGAAAACGGTGTACGTGAATTGGCTATTGAACATATATATTCGAATTCCTTTCGATCGAATGTAATGAAAGTGAATCTCAATTTCGATCGGCAGAATAAAGAAATAATTGGAACGGAACGTGTGTTAATTTGCGAGTAGGGTTTTTGGATTGATAATCGAAGAACCCTTTAATCCATAAAGAGGTTCTTCAATTCTATATTCAATCTGATTAATTCAAAACGGAATACAATGTTTAAATAGGTAAATAACTAGGGTTTGATTGACTTCCTTAGAGGCTAAGGATTGCTTTACCAAACTATATCCTAACTAAATAAAACTTAATCTAAAATCCTAATATAGAAAATAATAAAATATGATAATTAGGAAAGCATAAAGGATAGACTCTCCTAACCAACTTATTTGACCTAACTAAGAAATACTAAAATAAACAATTCTATAATTAGACTCCAACTAACATAGGAGTTACTAAAAATAGAATATATATAAAAAATAAGAAATATAAATAATAAAATAATTAATGCCGTTTCTTCAACGACTCCCAAGGTGGAGCCTTCTTCTTCCGCTTGAGGATGAGATCATTCTCCTCCATTTGAAATCGACTCGTCCTCGAGTCATCGCCTGGATCAAGATCGTTGTTTGACCCACAGAAGGCCATCTTGACCCGCATCATTCTCCCCCTCTTATCTTCGATTCGTCCTCGAATCGAGTCATGGATCAGCAATGGGGAAGACACGGTAGGCACGAAGTAGCTAGCCGGAGGATCAACTTGGATAGGTGCCAACAGAATTCGAGGCATAGAAACCCCAAAAACAACATCTGTTAAGTCGATCAATGAGTAATTAACAGAAACATTAGGAACATGCTCAATGACCTCAAGAACTTCAGATTCAGCAATGTCAACGACGTTCTCAAGAGGTACAATCGCTAACTCAAGAGAAACGTCCTCAACCTCCTTCTGGGCATCAACTGGCGACAATAACTCATCCTGTGTAGAATAACAGTTCACTCGCAGATCAGATTCGGATGACTTCCCGGTGGATTCTGGTAGTGTATGACCCACCGTTGGAAAGATCTTGAAATTATCTTCGCAGGGAGTGGTAGAAGAGGCCATTCCGAGGTCAGAGTCAACGGGAATCTGCGAAACAAGTTCAGCGCGCTGTGTTGTTTTCCGGGTAACGAATTTGTCCACCATCTCCGCAATCAAAGCCTTCAACCATCGGCTTTGTTCCTCCTGTCGGCATCATTTTTCCTCCTCTCCGAGTCGTTCCTCCTCTTTTCGTCGTTCCTCCTCCTGCCGGCGACGTTCTTCCTCAACCTCTTTTTTTTGGAGAAGTCGAATCTGATAGCGTTGTCGACACCTCTTATCTTCAATCTCCAATTGACGTTGTTCTTCCTCTTGACGTTGAAGCCAAAGTTGGCGTCTTTTGGCTTCGCGTTGACGCTCTAGGGTTTGTTGTTGTAGCCAAGCTCTCCGACGTAACTCTTGTTGGCGTTGTTGTTGTTTAGCACGTTCCAAAGCAAAAAATCCATCCAATGGATCGGGATCATCCTCCTAGTCGCCCCAAATTTCCCACGTCATGCAATCAAAATATTAATAACATCAAGCTAAAAGGAACAAAGAGCGTAGCATAACCTGTCTCTGAATACCAATTGATGTATAGCAATTGGCTAGGCCGGTCAATTACTAAACTAAAAACGCGATCTTGCTTAGCTCCTTGTATTTCCGAGAAGGAAGGCTGAATTAATTCATCCGGATTGAATTCATATGGCACTAATCAAATTCTTGAATGGCACGTTGACCTTAGAATTGCAATTGAAAAGCGATGGCCGAGTCTTGCACTGATTTCGAATTCCACTTGAAAACGGTGTACGTGAATTGGCTATTGAACATATATATTGGAATTCCTTTCGATCGAATGTAATGAAAGTGAATCTCAATTTCGATCGGCAGAATAAAGAAATAATTGGAACGGAACTTGTGTTAATTTGCGAGTAGGGTTTTTGGATTGATAATCGAAGAACCCTTTAATCCATAAAGAGGTTCTTCAATTCTATATTCAATCTGATTAATTCAAAACGGAATACAATGTTTAAATAGGTAAATAACTAGGGTTTGATTGGCTTCCTTAGAGGCTAAGGATTGCTTTACCAAACTATATCCTAACTAAATAAAACTTAATCTAAAATCCTAATATAGAAAATAATAAAATATGATGATTAAGAAAGCATAAAGGATAGACTCTCCTAACCATCTTATTTGACCTAACTAAGAAATACTAAAATAAACAATTCTATAATTAGACTCCAACTAACATAGGAGTTACTAAAAATAGAATATATATAAAAAATAAGAAATATAAATAATAAAATAATTAATGCCGTTTCTTCAACGACTCCCAAGGTGGAGCCTTCTTCTTCCGATTGAGGATGAGATCATTCTCCTCCATTTGAAATCGAATCGTCCTCGATTCATCGCCTTGATCAAGATCGTTGTTTGACCCACAGAAGGCCATCTTGACCCGCATCATTCTCCCCCTCTTATCTTTGATTCGTCCTCGAATCGAGTCATGGATCAGCAATGGGGAAGACACGGTAGGCACGAAGTAGCTAGCCGGAGGATCAACTTGGATAGGTGCCAACAGAATTCGAGGCATAGAAACCCAAAAAACAACACCTGTTAAGTCGATCAATGAGTAATTAACAGAAGCATTAGGAACATGCTCAATGACCTCAAGAACTTCAGATTCAGCAATGTCAACGACGTTCTCAAGAGGTACAATTGCTAACTCAAGAGAAACGTCCTCAACCTCCTTCTGGGCATCAACTGGCGACAATAACTCATCCTGTGTAGAATAACAGTTCACTTGCAGATCAGATTCGGATGCCTTCCCGGTGGATTCTGGTAGTCTATGACCCACCGTTGGAAAGATCTAGAAATTATCTTCGCATGGAGTGGTAGAAGAGGCAAATCCGAGTTCGGAGTCAACGGGAATCTGCGAAACAAGTTCAGCGCGCTGTGCTGTTTTCCGGGCAACGAATTTGTCCACCATCTCCGCAATCAAAGCCTTCAACCATCGGCTTTGTTCCTCCTGTCGGCGTCGTTCTGCCTCCTCTCGGAGTCGTTCCTCCTCTTTTCGTCGTTCCTCCTCCTGTCGGCGACGTTCTTCCTCAGCCTCTTTTTTTTGGAGAAGTCGAATCTGATAGCGTTGTCGACACCTCTTATCTTCGATCTCCAATTGACGTTGTTCTTCCTCTTGACGTTGAAGCCAAAGTTGGCGTCTTTTGGCTTCGCGTTGACGCTCTAGGGTTTGTTGTTGTAGCCAAGCTCTCCAACGTAACTCTTGTTGGCGTTGTTGTTGTTTAGCACGTTCCAAAGCAAAAAATCCATCCAATGGATCGGGATCATCCTCCCAGTCGCCCCAAATTTCCCACGCCATCCAATCAAAATATTAATAACATCAAGCTAAAAGGAACAAAGAGCGTAGCATAACCTGTCTCTGAATATCAATTGATGTATAGCAATTGGCTAGGCCGGTCAATTACTAAACTAAAAACGCGATCTTGCTTAGCTCCTTGTATTTCCGAGAAGGAAGGCTGAATTAATTCATCCGGATTGAATTCATATGGCACTAATCAAATTCTTGAATGGCACGTTGACCTTGGAATTGCAATTGAAAAGCGATGGCCGAGTCTTGCACTGATTTCGAATTCCACTTGAAAACGGTGTACGTGAATTGGCTATTGAACATATATATTGGAATTCCTTTCGATCGACTGTAATGAAAGTGAGTCTCAATTTCGATCGACAGAATAAAGAAATAATTGGAACGGAACGTGTGTTAATTTGCGAGTAGGGTTTTTGGATTGATAATCGAAGAACCCTTTAATCCATAAAGAGGTTCTTCAATTCTATATTCAATCTGATTAATTCAAAACGGAATACAATGTTTAAATAGGTAAATAACTAGGGTTTGATTGGCTTCCTTAGAGGCTAAGGATTGCTTTACCAAACTATATCCTAACTAAATAAAACTTAATCTAAAATCCTAATATAGAAAATAATAAAATATGATAATTAAGAAAGCATAAAGGATAGACTCTCCTAACCATCTTATTTGACCTAACTAAGAAATACTAAAATAAACAATTCTATAATTAGACTCCAACTAAAATAGGAGTTTCTAAAAATAGAATATATATAAAAAATAAGAAATATAAATAATAAAATAATTAACGCCGTTTCTTCAACGACTCCCAAGGTTGAGCCTTCTTCTTCCGCTTGAGGATGACATCAGGGTATGCGGTGGGTTGTTACATAATCTTTTATAATTTTCAAAAACCCACCGCATAGGTATGCGGTGGGTTTCGGATATCGTCGACCCAATCGGATTTATGTATAACGGACTCCGTTGTACCCTAACCCACCGCATATACATGCGGTGGGTCGCCATACGGTCAATGCACCCACCGCATGTATATGCGGTGGGTCAGTGAAAATTTTTATTAAGTCACCGCATAGGTATGCGGTGGCTTTGCGGTGTAAATAGTAAAAATTAGCGGTGAACTTATCATCACCCGTTTCATTAAGAGGATTCAGAATTGAGCCTAATGTGCTCATAAATTTTCATAATAATAACAATAATAATAATAATAATAATAATAATAATAATAATAATAATAATTGTATTATTTTAAAAACAGGAAAAGTAGTCTTTTGAAAATTTCATTTATCAAAATAAAAAATAAAACCCAAAATTATATAGTTAAAAAATCGCAGTCATTATATCATAAAAGTGTTGTTATTGGAATTATTATTATTACTACTATTACTACCATTATTACAAAAATAAAGTTGAATTGATTTGAGAAAACTTTTATGTTGTAACTTGGATAATTTAATTCAAAACATAAAGTAGGGCTAATTAGAAAAAATCTTTTAACTATAGCTTGGGTAGTTTAATTATAAATATAAAGTAGAGTTGTTTAGAGAAAATATTAAAATTGCAAATTGAGTATTTTTACCAAAGACATGCAGTTTGGTGAAATAAATACATTATTATAATTTTGAAGAGACGAAAAGGACATTGAAATAAAAATATATTATTAAATTCAAACTTTTAAGGGTAAAAATGATATTTTATTATTTTTTTAAAAAAAAAAAAGTAATTATCTAAAATGGCATAATATATAACATATATTTAACTGAAGAAAACAATTTTTGAGGACAAATAGGTTCCAAAAAAATGAAATTACTATTCATTCGATTCACTCACACCATTGGTGAGTTGATAAAATATTATAATTTATAATTTTGGAAAGACAAAAAGAACATTGAAAAACAAAATCAATATTTTAAAAAACAAAATTTTAATTCATCGATCAGTTGTGTCATAATAATCTCAATTGATATAGTTTATCAAGAAAAACTCAAATGCAATGCAAATTATTAAAAGAACGAAAGCAATAGAATCTAAATATGTATAAAGTTGAAACAATATTTTTTTTTTTGTCATTTTTTCTAATAAGATGACATGTATTCCCTAAGGGCTTGTTTGGTACTTTGGTATCCATTCCCGGGAACCAAAACTGGAATCGTAATGGATGATTCCTGATTTAAGTGTTTGATATGATTAAAACTTAGAATCGTAATGATGCCCGATTTCATTCCCATCAAAATACTAGGTAGTTCTCCATTCCCAATTTTGTATCTCATTATTATTATTATTAATTATTTTATATTATATTTATACTTATACTTATATTATTATTATCAATACATTATTATTTAATATATATTATATTATATTTTTATTTTTAATAATAATAATATATTTCTATTGATATTTTTTTGTCAATATTGTATTATTTTATATTATTTTTAATTACATTATATTATACTATATTATATTTATACTTATATTATTATTATTATCAATATTTTATTATTTAATATATATTATATCATATTTTTCTTTTTATTTTTAATAATAATAATAATAATATATTTCTTTTAATAATATTATCTTTTATCAATATTTATTATTTTATATGTATTATTTTTATATTATTATTAATTATATTATATTATATTTATACTTATATTATTGTTATCAATATTTTATTATTTAATATATATTATATTATATTTTTATTTTTAATAATCATAATAATAATATGTTTCTATTAATATTATTACTTTTATCACTGTTTTAATTTTTTAATTTATTATTATTGTTGTTGTTGTTGTTGTTGTTAATTCCGACAGCATACTAAACAACCTGCTCTAATAATGAGTCATTACCATTTTCTGATTCCATTCCGATTCCAGCACTCATACCAAACGAGGCCTAATTTTTTCCATATCTTTTTATTTTTACTCTTTTTTGGTGTTTTATATTTTTTCAACCCACTTTATGTTTTTTTTTAAATTTATAAAATGGAAATTTTTTCACTTAATTTTAACAATGGAAGTTTTTGAGAAATTTTCAAAAGTTACACCTTGGATAGTTTAATGAAAAATAGAAAGCAAGATAGAAAAAAATCAATAATTTTAAATTCAATCTTTGATTGGCAAAAATGACATTTGAATTTTTTTAATGAAAACACAAAAGTAGACGTAACAATTTGAGTCAAAGCCAACATCAATTAGGATAATTTAATTTTAAACATAAAGTAGGGATAATTAGAAAAAAAAATCTTTTAACTATAACTTGGGTAGTTTAATTATAGGGGTATTTGTAAAACTAACCTAAAAAATCGGTTGTGTTGCCCTCTCTATCCCTTCTCCATATTATTATTTGCAAAAGGGTAGCCCAAATTCTTTTAACTTTGCAGCCCAGCCAGTTACTAGGGTTGGCATGGTACGGTTACCACAAAAAAATGATGATTACCACGTACCAACCACAAACTGGTGGTACACAAATTTTCATACCATGTACCAACCACAAGTCATGGTTACCGCATATGTGGTAACCACGATTTGTGGTTACCATCGGTACATTACCATGGTTACCAAACTTTAATTATGTTTGTATTTTTTTGAAACTCCTTGGCTACCTTTCGATGGTCATCAAAGTTATCGAACGAAAAAATATGGTTACAAAAAATAATATGGTTACCATCTTTTAAAAGTTCAAATAAATCAAGTTCACAACCTAAAGTACAAACAAATTCAAACCAATCAAGTTTAAAGTCTTCGAGAAACAAACAAAGTTCAATTGTTTAAACATTCAAAATGTTTCAAACAAAACAAGTTCAAACAAAATAAGTTCAAAGTCTTCAAACATTCAAAATGTTTCTATTATTTCTAGTAGAAATGATCAATTTAGGTCAAAATCAAAACACAAAATATAAATTAAAAACCTAAAACTCAAAAGTAATAACAATAAAACATTAAATAAAAAAATTAATATATATATACTCGGTAACCATGGTAACCATGGTATTCAGATTTCATTACCATTACCGTACCACCTTCACGTGGTTATCACAACGATGGTTACCACCATGTTGGTTACCACAAGTGTGGTTACCAACATAATCGGTTTGTGGTTGGTACGTGGTTGGTATGGTAAACTGTCACCTCAACTGCCTAGAAGAGTGGTTTATTAAAGGGGTATTTGTTGAGCCCGACTGTTTCTCCATCTCTCTCTCTCTCTCTCTCTCTCTCATACATTTCAAACTCTCAAAACCGAAGGAAGAAGCGGAAGGGTTTCGAAGAAGAAGTAGAGCAAGGCGGTAGAGGAGACGACGAAGAAGCGGAAATCAAACCCCACAAGTGACGACAACAAGTAAGTAGAGCCTAAACCCAAAAGCCCCCGAATAATTACCGATTGAACAAAATATTAGGGAGAGAACTGTAGTTGCAGATCCAAATGTGTTTGTCATTGTTTGGAATGTAGAAATCAAGTAAGTTGCGGAAAGGGATTTGAGGTTCTTTCTGTCATGTAAGTTTCAACCATCGCCATGTAGACATCAAGGGCTGGAAAGTTTCCGAAAGGAAATCGACGAGGGGGATAGAAGGAAAATTGGGGGAAAATAACAATTGCTCTTCAACATTGGCTGGGGTTAAATGGATAAATTGGGGGAAAACAACAATTAGTTGGATGGAGAAATTGGGGGATTTGGGGGAATTGTCGACATTAGAAGATTTGGGGGTTTGGAGGGAATTGGGGAAAATGGGGAAAGGCGCTTGCGTATTATGAAAATATCAGGAGTAGTGTGAGTTCGAAATGTTTACTTTTGAGATGCCTTCGAACATTGGACTGAGTTCAGGGGAGACTTGATTACATGTCATGTTTTTACTAGTCAAATGTCATGTTTATAACATTTACTGTCATGTTGGTTGATAGTCCTAAGGTTTTGCTTTCCAATTTTGCAGGATATCAAGGACAGGCGAACATGTCGACTTCCCGCTCTGTAAAAAGAGTTCCCCCTTTCACAGACAACAGGCGAGGTATGGTGTGCGTAGTCTTGATCAACGGAATACAGTAGTATCGATGTGCGACTGACAGTTATGCGTAATTTTGCAGGCCATCTATGCGGTCCCCGAGGACCAGCACTACAAGGGTCGTGTAAACCAGTACGACCGGCCGGCAATACTTGCAAACCTGGACAACTACCTAAGCGAGGGGGACTGGAACAAGTTGATGGCAAGCCCGTTGGCCGCCATTGCGAGGCTTGGTTCGCGTGTCCAGTTCTCAGCCCGACTGGTGCACTACGTCCTACAACGCCAGCTGCGGACGAGAAAGGAGCATGAGAGCTGGTACATGATACACGACAAAATAGCTCGGTTCTCCATCCAAGAGTTCGCGCTGGTGACCGGGCTTAAGTGCTCATTCATGTTGCTGCCCGAGGAGAATAATGGGGACAGGTCCGCCGTGAAGGACTTCTTTGGGGTGGAGAAGATGAGGATGGAAGAGTTCGAGGTTGAATTCCTAGTGGCGATGAAGAGCAGAGAGCATTCGCCCGCGTTGAAGTTTAAGTATGCGTTGCTGATGCTGGTTAAGGGGGTGCTATTTAGGAAGGATCCCCGCAACTACATTCATGGATGGGTGGTGAATATGGTGGCCAACGTCGACGCTTTCTTGCGATTCCCGTGGGGCAGGCACTGCTACGAGAGGACCCATGAGTTCCTCAAAAACGCTGTTGAGCGCAAGCTCCAGCATGGGGTGAAGGGCCCTCGGCTGTCATATTTTTTAGCTGGCTTCCCCCTCGCCTTTCAGGTATTGGCTTATATTTCAACTGGACATGCTTATAATATAACTGGACACGCTTAGAATTTAACTGGACACCTTTATATTTAAACTGGACACGCTTATATTTAAACTGGACACGCTTATATTTACACTGGACAGATATTGACATGCATGCCCTGTGGTTTATGTAGTTGTGGGCTTAGGAAGCTTTCTATCCAATCCGATCCCAATTTGCTGCCGTCCTTGACGTCAATGCCCACCCTCGGTGCCTGCGGTACGCGTCGAAAGAGCACAACATCAAGTACGGGTTAATCGTAGCCTCATGGTGGAGGAGAAGGACGAGCTAAAAAGCTTTGACCTTGAAGACAGTGTGCAGACAGTGTTAATCCCCGATGACTTTGAGGGGAAAAAACAGATGATGCACGGGGTTGTCTACCCTAGAGAGAAGACCGATATTGATGCGGGTCAAGATGGCCTTCTGTGGGTCAAACAACGATCTTGATCCGGGCGACGACTCGAGGACGAGTCGATTTCAAATGGAGGAGAATGATGTCATCCTCAAGCGAAAGAAGAAGGCTCCACCTTGGGAGTCGTTGTAGAAACGTCGTTAATTATTTTATTATTTATATTTATTAATTTTTTTAATATATTCTATTTTTAGTAACTCCTATGTTAGTTGGAGTCTAATTATAGAATTGCTTATTTTTAGTATTTCTTAGTTAGATTAAATAAGATGGTTAGGAGAGTCTATCTTTAGGCTTTCTTAATTATCATATTTTATTATTTCATATATTAGGATTTTAGATTAAGTTTTATCTTCTAGGTTTATTTATATTTAGGATTAAAATTCTATCTTTATAAACCTAAATTCTATCTTGCACGGTAGAATTGGTTCTTAGGTTTTCTATTTAAACATTGTAGTTCTATTGAATTAAATCAGATTGAATAGAATTGAGAAACCCCTTTATGGATTAAAGGGTTCTCGATTATCAATCCAAACCCGCTTCCGGTTACATCCCGTTCGCATGCTTTTCGATTCTCCTGTTCCGAAATTAATTACTTTGCAATCAATTAATTACTTTGGCTAAACGTGTGATTCTCAACGTGAATTGGTGAAGGCAACTACGTCGCTCTCATTCGGCTGATCGGTACGAAGACAATTACTTGAATTTCGAAAGTAATTTCACGTAGCTTCAATTGGCAAATTGGGAGGTAGCCGCCTTTGTCACCAGTGTTTGTTAATTAACGTTTTGTTAATTAATTACCAATTTCATACGGTGGTGAATTCGATTCGTTCAAGAGAAATCAAGGAGCTAAGCAAGATCGACGCTTTTAGTTTAGTAATTGGTCGGCCTAGCCAATTGCTATACATCAGATATGTTCTTCGACAACCTCTACCGCGAGTACAAGAAGGGTGTGCACACGAGGGCGACAGCGGAGACCGCCACCCAGGAAACGACCCAGGCAGCCCCCACACAGGAAAAGACACATGGGCCATCGGTGGGTGACTTGTCACAGATGTTGTCGAAGATGGATGACCTGGCAAGGGAATTACGAGCTGACTTCACTGCGAGGATCAAGCCCCTTGAGGATGCCATCCGCCAGCTGTAGAGGACTGGGAGGGAGGGCCTGGACGAGTCCGACCATGCAGTCTCACTCGGAAGGGCGGAATCGTCGGCGGCGAAGGATGTAAGAGTTTCCGGAGCCTTGGATAGCACCTTTGGTCTAACACTCATTTAGTTGGGTACCAAATACTGTAATTCGTACGATGTTCGCAGGTTGATGAAAAAGCAAAGAGAAAGGAGAGTGAGCAACAGGACCAAGTGGATGAAGAACCAAAGCCAAAGGATAGTGAGAAACAGTGCCAAGGGGATGCGAGCAAGGACCAGGAGATCACCAATGAGGTAGCTGGGGACAAGGCGGAGAAGGACCAAGGGGATGAGAACAACGAGCAAGACAAAGGGGATGAGAACAAGGAGCAGGACAAAGGGGATGCTGATAGAGTTTCTGTGGACGAGAGGGGGGAGAAGGACGAGGAGGTGAAGAAGGGCAAGGTGGGGAAGAAGGGCAAGAAGCCCCCGAAGGGGAAGAAGGACGGCAAGGGGACAACCGACGTTGCCCACGTCCCCACCCAGACAAGCGCTGAGGCATGTCAATTCCCGTCAACTGTCATGTTATGGTTATTCAAATGTCATGTTATGGTGGTTAAGTGTCATGTTAAAATTTTCCATTTGTCATGTCATTTACAACCGTGTGTGCAGGACGATGGTGACCGGGATGCCCAGGGTGTGATGAAGGCCAAAGGTGGCCGCATGGATAAGAAGGGGAAAGCGGTCATCGGCGATGCACCCACCCAGAAAACAAGTGAGGTATGTCACCTCACTCCGACCGTTATTATTGTCATGTTGAAGTTTTCCTGTTGTCATGTTGAAATATTCCCGTTGTCATGTGTGTGCAGGGTGACATGGACACGGAGGAAACCTCTCAGGTCGAGCTGCTAACGCGTAGGGGGACGAGAGCCCGTAAGGCTACTACTGCATTTGCTGGGCACGAGGTCACTCAGCCTGTGAAGAAGCCACGGGTGAGCAAGTCCAAGACCAAAAAGGACGCCGTTGACCTGGGCCTTCTGACTAGGGCAGAGGTGGACGCCTACGACACTTGGATGAAAGAGGGCACAAGTCCTACACGGTCTATCGAGGGTACCCTCCTCGAGAAGAAGTTCTTCCTAGATCTAGAGGCGCCGACGAACAGGGTAACCTCTGAGGTAAAGCTCCTCCCCGCGCCAGTCTTTTTTGTTGCCTCACATATCGAGCACCTCCCCCTTGATATACCTCTGACATGTGAGTTCTGTACCGCAGCACATCGAGCAGGCATGCGCAATCCTTCGCAGGGCCATACTCACCGACCTGATGTTCGCATCCGTGGCCGTGCTCGACAATTTCTTCCGGGTTTTGCTAGAGCGGCATACAGGCTTGGTGGTCGAGGACGAGTTGAAGCTGTACATGGATGGTGTGCTGCCAAAGTGGTTTCCCAAGCCTTGGGCCTCCGTGGACCGTATCCTTCTCCCCTGGAATTTGAAGAACGAGCACTTGGTGGCTCTCGAGATCAACTTCACCGAATGGACCGTGCTTGTATTTGACCCCGATACGAACTTTATAAGAGAGCGCCAGCTGACCCAATTGCTGAAGCCCGTGACGCACGTCCTGCCCACCATGTTCGCCGTCCACCAGGAGATGCATGCCAAGCACAAAGGCAATGTTGCCCGCCCCCTCACCCTCACCCGCATGAAGGGGATCCCGCAAAATAAACAGTCGTAAGTACCTGTCCCGCTTCCCTCGTTTTTTGTAATGTTCCCGAATATCCCCGCATATATCCATTAACGCAAATGATGACCGTGTTCAGGGGAGACTGTGGCCCGTACACGATCCGGTACATGCAGCAGCTCGCTATGGGGGACCGCGTCTTCGATGGCTTGGACGACGACTTCATCGCTGCATACCGTCAGCTGCTATGCATCTCTATCTTCCACCTTGGCTTCAGTGTCAGCAACGATCCTCAGTATTCCCCTTGTTCTTATGTGAAGGAGTGAACATTGTTGGTTTACATGGCTGTAGTTGCCGTTAACATCAATACTCTCTTTGGATTCCGATGTTTTGTTGACATATCTACCTCCTTTTGCACTGTTTGGGATAGATGTTGTAGATTGTCGTTTTAGATGGATTATCGATATCGTTAATGTTGAACATCTTTCGTTACCTCTGTCATTTTATACGGATGATTTAGGTTTATTGATATTGTTAATCACAGACACTGAGGAAAAACTTATCAACAAATACGTAGACGCTGTCATGTCGAAAACATTACCCGTCATGTCTTAAACATTACCCGTCCAGTTTGAAACAAGTGACATACCAGTTATTACGAAAAAGCTGCAACGACACACACATCAACACACTTACCTACGTAGACGCAGTAGTACCCCCAGATGCATTCATGTCCATCTGACTAAAACCCAAAACCCACATAAGCATTCTAGTCTAGCTGGCTAAAATCCAAAACCCACAGATGCATTCATGTCATGTTAATCCTAGTTGATCGTCATGTTTTTCCTACCTGATCGTCATGTCTTGTCTCATATATCGTCTAGTTCGTCCGGCGCTTGTATCTCCTTTCTCACTGCGAGGGGTAACGTCTAGTCGTGGGTCTACCCGGACGGGCCTTCACACTGGGCGAGAGGCAGGTCTGTTTGGCAATTTCCGGGGGCACCCTCCATGTGTCTCTAGACAGAACCGGGTACAAAACCTCCGCGTAGCAAGCACGCCACGCCTCTGCCTTGTAGAAGTCGTTGACCAGTGAGTGGACGTCCACCCCGCGCAATTGTGTGCAGCAGCAAGTGCGTGCGCACAGGGGTATTGGTCGACGTTGAAGCGTCTGCAGATGCATAATCGTCCCGTGAGGTTGACAAGCCAAGTGGACTGACCATTGCGTACCCCGAACTCGTGGAGGCTAAGCGGCCTGGCCAACATCGACAGAGACTCAGCGAAGTTTGCTTTAATGGCATTAGCGAACCAATCGCTGACAACTTTCCCAGGTTTTGAGTTGATCTCTCTCCGCTTCACGAAGCACTCCCCGACGGTCTCAAGAAGGGCATCCATCAGCGCTGTGAGCGGCAAGTCCCGAGGATACTTGAAAACCGAGTTCAAGCACTCTGAGTTATTCGTGGTTGTTATGTTGTACCTGTTACCCGGGTAGCACGCCCTTGCCCACTTTTCGAATCCAGCCTCCCTTAGGTATTGGCCCGCGGTGGGAGAAATCGCACAGAAGTCCTTGTATAACGACTGGAACTCGTCGTATGTGTATGCTTTGACCATGGAGAACTATTGGTCCTTCATAGCACTGATTTTGAACCGAAACCGGACGTTCTGCCATAAGTGCCATGTGCATATGCCGTGCTTGGCGAAGACGTAGCTGTCCCGTATTCCCTTCTCGATGCTAATATGGCGGTCAGATACCCACATGAGATCAGTCGTGTCTTCAACAACATGCAGCATCTGCCTAAAGAAGAACCCCCACGACCCATCATTCTCTCCGTCAACCATTGCGAATGCAATTGGGTAGACAGAGTGGTCGGCATCTTGTGCAGTCGCGAACAAAAGGCACCCTCGGAACTTCCCCTTGAGGAACCCCCCGTCCACCGACACCACCTGCACATTCAACAACCGCAATGGTTACCGTTGTCATGTCGTTATTAACTAATGTCATGTCATATGACCTATATGTCATGTTATTACTTGAGGCCGTCATGCAGAGTAGTTGGTCGCTGTAATGGTAGCAGTTGTATGGGTTTAACGACTTTGCAGTAAAGGACACACAAGGTACGGAGAATGAGGGACTGACCTTTCTTAGATGGGGGACCGCCCTCCGCCACACTCCAAGGCTGTCGAACGCATACTTGAATCGTCCATCTGTGTCACGTTCTATCCTGATGTACGTGCCAGGGTTGGACTGCTCTAGCATGTGCATGTACGAGTAGATCCTCTGGTAGCTTTCCTCGTCTGTCCCGTAGGTGGTGTCCCTCGCCTTCATGGCGGCTCGCCGCGCCTTCCAGTAACTGGACGGCACCCCCAGCTGGGACTTCGTCAGAGCCTGCACTTGCTCCAGCACAAGGGCCTTCTTTGAACCAAGGAAACTGCACATGGACAGGCGCATTGGGTTAGTGTTTATCGACGTATGTCCAGTTTTATAACATTGCTTGTCCAGTTATATTAAACCAGCGTCCAGTTATAAACAACATACTGTCCAGTTCGGTTGGTTAGAGCGAAGGACATACCTGTCCACTATGTGTTGCCCCACCTGGGTGTATGTCGCACGACGCTTTTGTGTCATCATGTCGGTCAGGTCGCACGTGTGCTCGTCCACAAGCTTGGAGATAATCCAAATCCGCGTTTTCTTGTATGTGGAAACCCAACAAAGCCACTTGCAATTGGGACCACCGCAGCGCACAACATACAAGCTCTTCGTCGACTTGTTCACCTTGGTCGTGAAACACCTAGCTAGGGCCGCCCACTTGATTGTCTGTTGGACCTCCTCTTTCGACCGAAACACTTTTCCCTCCCGGAGCTCAACCGTGTGCTGACGGGGACCCAATGGGTTCATCGCAACCATTGGTTCACTTTCCACACCCTCCGGATTCGGTCCCAACTTCTGTTTTCCGCGTGCGTATGCTTCCTCTATTTCCCTCACAGCTTGCTCGGCCTCAATATCCCATGACCACGACTTGGTCGGAACTGCGCACCCGAGCTCCATCTTCACCGCATTTGGGAGTACCTCTTCGTCGTCGGAGGAGCTGCCGATGTCAATGGGCACCCGTCCATCTCCACCCGGTGGAATAACTTCATCTTCTGGATCACTGCTGACAGAAATGACTTGCTTCCCACGTCTTATTTCCTCGGCTTTCTTTGCCTTCTGCGCCAACTCGAACTCCAACTCCTCATGTCGCCCTAACTCGTCGATACTATTATGTAACTGGACACATTCGTTTTCTAACTGGACGCATAGGGCATCTAACTGGACGCCAGTTTGTGTTGCCTGGACAATTCCGGCTACCAGGACTTCGTCTTCTTCACCACCAGCCAATTGGAGGCCCGTATGTGCGTGATCTTCTTGGTCACAGGCGGCCCAGTTAATGGCAGTATAAATTCCTCACCTCCCGCCACTGAGATACCCACCCCGACGGAGCCACCCATTGATGATCCTTGTGTAGGTGCCACAGTGCTGCCACAAAGCTTGGTTCGCAGGGAGACATGGAGGTCGACAGGCCACGATCGTTCTCCAGTGAGTCCGTTTACAAACTTGAAGGCCTGCAGGTCTTCGTCATCTCCTATTGAATATGGCCTGTACCCGCCCCTTCTTCAGCTTCCCATATGTGAGCTCCACCTCATGCCTTCTCCCATCGACGTTAAACTTTTCCATCACGAGTTTCTTTAGTGCAACGTAGTCGATACGTTCGTCCACCAGCAGAGCCTTCTGGCTCCGTGACCCCTTGAAGACCCAACCGCCTTCTTCGCAAGCCCACCATCCTCCGAACACCACAGTCAGACATATGATTGTCTTCTCCCCTGTTCATTTACATAGCGAGGGGATACAGTAAGTTTACATTAAGCTGTAGCAAAGTTTTTTTTCTCGTCATCTTCATTGAGAGACTACTTACCCATTTTCTATCTGCAGGCGGTCGCAACTCTGTCCAGTCTATTCCACCAGATGTCACGTTGTTTGCTGTTGGTTGTCACGTTCTTCTCGCCCGGTTTTCCAGTTAATATTAACTCGTAACGCTTCAACTTTAAGATAAACCTCGACCCACTTGCTTCTTCTACATTGGCTACTCTCTGAATCTTCAGATTTTTTTCCACCTTGTACCCATTAAATGCCACCCCCATCCTTCCCTCCCATATCCTTATATAGATCCCCATATCATTGGCCACCAACCCTCCTCCTTCACTCTTTGCCGACGCTTCTCCTTCCTCCTTTTAATTCTCCTACTGCAATGCATTAATGTGGAATAATCATTGGACTGAGGAGGAGTTTCAATGCTTATATACTCTCCCCCTCCTCCCTCCTCCCTCCTCTTCCTCTTCAGGATTTTTTGGCGCAAAGGTTTGGCGGGAATTTGCCTTCCTCGGACTGTTCAGAGAGTCCCTGTCAAACTCAATTAACTTTCTCTCTCTTTGTCTAATCAAACTCAAAACCTCCCTCTCTTGCCTCTCTCATCTCAATGGACGTCTCTCTCTCTCTCTCCTTCCTTTTCTCTCTCTCTTGCCTTCCTTTTCTCTCCCTCGCTTAGGTGTCACAGTTGGCCCCCACTTTCCCTACCTGTTACCTGCTGGCCAGGTTTGCCGGATAACCGGTTTCACCCAATTTTAATCCGGGTTGGGTTAACCTTGCAACACTTTTCTGTTTTTGGGTTAGTTTGTGCAATTCCCTCTTAATTATAAATATAAAGTAGAGTTATTTCAAGAAAATATTAAAATTTCAATTTGAGTATTTTTACCAAAAACATGAAGTTTGATGAAATCAATACAATATTATAATTTTGAATAGACAAAAAAGGAGATTTAAATAAAAAAATATTTTTAAATTCAAACTTTTAATCGTAAAAAGGATATTTTTTTTAGAAAAGAAATTACCTAAAATGGTATAACAATATAACATATATGTAACATAAGAAAATAATTTTGGAGGACAAATAGGTTCCAAAAAAAATAAATTAGATTACTATTCATTCAATTCACTCACACCATTAAAATGCATATACTATTCATTCAAGTTTCTCACACCATTATAATATATATATATATATATATATATATATATATATATATATATATATATATATATATATATATATATATATATATATATATATATATATAGTTATAGTGTGTGGTTAAAATGAAAACGACGCTTAAAATGAAAATCACTCTTAAGTGAAAATGGGTTTGATTTTAAAAGGAAAAAAAAGGGACCGGCCCATTCTGCTTTCCTGTCTACCGGATTCAACTACTTTCCTCTCTGCTAGTACGTTAGGCGGCTAGGGCCTCACCGCTTCCGTCGCCGTCCGGCTCGTCTGGACCCTGGTCGACGTCGTCAGCCAGCGGCTCATGGTCTCCGGCGAAGCCCTCACCGGTGCCGAATGCTGCAAGAAGATCCTCCTCCGGAACGGAATCCGGGGGCTCTACCTAGGCTTCGGGGTTTCGATTTTGAATGCTGCAAAAAGCCCTCAGCCAGCGGCTCATGGACCGGATCCGGGCTCAAGGAATGTGACTTCTACGGGGCAGAGGCGACTGTGGCGGTGGGTGTGCAGGGGGCGAGCGCGGTGGTGACGAGTGGGTTGTCGGCGCTGGTGATGACGCCGCTGGACACAACGAATATACGAGGATGCAGGTGGCGGAGGGGGAGAGGAGGACGGTGGCGGGGTTGGTGAGGGAACGAGGGGTTCGAGCCTGCTACAGAGGGATTGGGCCGAGGTGGGTCTCCATGTCGATGCCGTCAGCGATTAGAGATGTCGCCGACCGCCGGGAGAGGAACTGCGTGCTTGGTACGGGAGAAGGAAGGAGATGCTAAAACTACAAACAATCTCCCAATACTTTCTATTTCTATAAATATTGCCCTATTTTAATTATAAAAATTACAGATTTTAACCTATAATTTTTATTGGGGTTTAAATGCTATAAGGTGCATCTTCAATATTAAGTGCATAAATAATAAATCAAATTGCACTTTTTCATTTTATTTATGCACTTTATAATATTAAGTGTGCACTTCATATATAATCTAATTCATATACTTCATCATTTTGTTCTTGCACTTTATCATTTTATTTATACACTTTATAATCTTAAGTGTGCACTTCATAATCTTATTTATGCCCTTTATTATTTTATTCATGCACTTTATCATTTTATTTATGCACTTTATAATCTTAATTGTGCACATCATAATCTTATTCACGCCCTTCATATATTATTTATACACCATCATTTTATTCTTGCACTTAATTATCACTTTATTTGAACAACATAATATTATATTTACACAACATAATATCAACTTGGATAGGTGCCAATAGAATTCGAGGCATAGAAACCCCAAAAACAACACCTGTTAAGTCGATCAATGAGTAATTAACAAAAACATTAGGAACATGCTCAGTGACCTCAAGAACTTCAGATTCAGCAATGTCAACGACGTTCTCAAGAGGTACAATCGCTAACTCAAGAGAAACGTCCTCAACCTCCTTCTGGGCATCAACTGGCGACAATAACTCATCCTGTGTAGAATAACAGTTCACTTGCAGATCAAATTCGGATGCCTTCCCGGTGGATTCTGGTAGTGTATGACCCACCGTTGGAAAGATCTCGAAATTATCTTCCCAGGGAGTGGTAGAAGAGGCAAATCCGAGGTCGGAGTCAACGGGAATCTGCGAAACAAGTTCAGTGCGCTGTGCTGTTTTCCGGGCAACGAATTTGTCCACCATCTCCGCAATCAAAGCCTTCAACCATCGGCTTTGTTCCTCCTGTCGGCGTCGTTCTGCCTCCTCTCGGAGTCGTTCCTCCTCTTTTCGTCGTTCCTCCTCCTGCCGGCGACGTTCTTCCTCGGCCTCTTTTTTATGGAGAAGTCGAATCTGATAGCGTTGTCGACACCTCTTATCTTCGATCTCCAATTGACGTTGTTCTTCCTCTTGACGTTGAAGCCAAAGTTGGCGTCTTTTGGCTTCGCACGCTCTAGGGTTTGTTGTTGTAGCCAAGCTCTCCGACGTAACTCTTGTTGGCGTTGTTGTTGTTTAGCACTTTCCAAAGCAAAAAATCCATCCAATGGATCGGGATCATCCTCCCAGTCGCCCCAAATTTCCCACGCCATCCAATCAAAATATTAATAACATCAAGCTAAAAGGAACAAAGAGCGTAGCATAACCTGTCTCTGAATACCAATGTATAGCAATTGGCTAGGCCGGTCAATTACTAAACTAAAAACGCGATCTTGCTTAGCTCCTTGTATTTCCGAGAAGGAAGGCTGAATTAATTCATCCGGATTGAATTCATATGGCACTAATCAAATTCTTGAATGGCACGTTGACCTTAGAATTGCAATTGAAAAGCGATGGCCGAGTCTTGCACTGATTTCGAATTCCACTTGAAAACGGTGTACGTGAATTGGCTATTGAACATATATATTGGAATTCCTTTCGATCGAATGTAATGAAAGTGAATCTCAATTTCGATCGGCAGAATAAAGAAATAATTGGAACGGAACGTGTGTTAATTTGCGAGTAGGGTTTTTGGATTGATAATCGAAGAACCCTTTAATCCATAAAAAGGTTCTTCAATTCTATATTCAATCTGATTAATTCAAAACGGAATACAATGTTTAAATAGGTAAATAACTAGGGTTTGATTGGCTTCCTTAGAGACTAAGGATTGCTTTACCAAACTATATCCTAACTAAATAAAACTTAATCTAAAATCCTAATATAGAAAATAATAAAATATGATAATTAAGAAAGCCTAAAGGATAGACTCTCCTAACCATCTTATTTGACCTAACTAAGAAATACTAAAATAAACAATTCTAAAATTAGACTCCAACTAACATAGGAGTTACTAAAAATAGAATATATATAAAAAATAAGAAATATAAATAATAAAATAATTAACGCCGTTTCTTCAACGACTCCCAAGGTGGAGCCTTCTTCTTCCGCTTGAGGATGACATCAGGGTATGCGGTGGGTTGTTACATAATCTTTTATAATTTTATAAAACCCACCGCATAGGTATGCGGTGGGTTTCGGATATCTTCGACCCAATCGGATTTATGTATAACGGACTCCGTTGTACCTTAACCCACCGCATATACATGCGGTGGGTCGCCATACGGTCAATGCACCCACCACATGTATATGCGGTGGGTCAGTGGAAAATTTTATTAAGTCACCGCATAGGTATGCGGTGGCTTTGCGGTGTAAATAGTAAAAATTAGCGGTAAACTTATCATCACCCGTTTCATTAAGAGGATTCAGAATTGAGCCTAATGTGCTCATAAATAATAATAATAATAATAATAATAATAATAATAATAATAATAATAATAATAATAATAATAATAATAATAATTGTATTATTTTAAAAACAGGAAAAGTAGTCTTTTGAAAATTTCATTTATCAAAATACAAAATAAAACCCAAAATTATATAGTTAAAAAATCGCAGTCATTATATCATAAAAGTGTTGTTATTGAAATTATTATTATTAATACTATTACTATTATTATTACAAAAATAAAGTTGAATTGATTTGAGAAAACTTTTATGTTGTAACTTGGATAATTTAATTCAAAACATAAAGTAGGGCTAATTAGAAAAAATCTTTTAACTATATCTTGGGTAGTTTAATTATAAATATAAAGTAGAGTTGTTTAGAGAAAATATTAAAATTGCAAATTGAGTATTTTTACCAAAGACATGCAGTTTGGTGAAATAAATACATTATTATAATTTTGAAGAGACGAAAAGGACATTGAAATAAAAATATATTATTAAATTCAAACTTTTAAGGGTAAAAATGATATTTTATTATTTTTTTTAAAAAAAAGAAATTATCTAAAAGGGCATAATAATATAACATATATTTAAGAGAAGAAAACAATTTTTGAGGACAAATAGGTTCCAAAAAAATGAAATTACTATTCATTCGATTCACTCACACCATTGGTGAGTTGATAAAATATTATAATTTATAATTTTGGAAAGACAAAAAGAACATTGAAAAACAAAATCAATATTTTAAAAAACAAAATTTTAATTCATCGATCAGTTGTGTCATAAATCAGGAATAAGTAATCAAATGACACAATAATCTCAATTGATATACTTTATCAAGAAAAACTCAAATGCAATGCAAATTATTAAAAGAACGAAAGCAGTAGAATCTAAATATGTATAAAGTTGAAACAATATTTTTTTTTTGTCATTTTTTTTAATAAGATGACATGTATTCCCTAAGGGCTTGTTTGGTACTTTGGTATCCATTCCCGGGAACCAAAACTGGAGTCGTAATGGATGATTCCTGATTTAAGTGTTTAATATGATTAAAACTTAGAATCGTAATGATGCCCGAGAATCATCCATTCCCAATTTTATAGCCCATTTCATTTCCATCAAAATACTAGGTAGTTCTCCATTCCCAATTTTGTATCTCATTATTATTATTAATTATATTATATTATATTTATACTTATACTTATATTATTATTATCAATACATTATTATTTAATATATATTATATTATATTTTTATTTTTAATAATAATAATATATTTCTATTGATATTTTTTGTTAATATTGTATTATTTTATATTATTTTTAATTACATTATATTATACTATATTATATTTATACTTATATTATTATTATTATCAATATTTTATTATTTAATATATATTATATCATATTTTTATTTTTATTTTTAATAATAATAATAATAATATATTTCTTTTAATAATATTATCTTTTATCAATATTTATTATTTTATATGTATTATTTTTATATTATTATTAATTATATTATATTATATTATTGTTATCAATATTTTATTATTTAATATATATTATATTATATTTTTATTTTTAATAATAATAATAATATGTTTCTATTAATATTATTACTTTTATCACTATTTTAATTTTTTAATTTATTATTATTATTGTTGTTGTTGTTGTTGTTGTTGTTGTTGTTGTTGTTGTTGTTGTTGTTGTTGTTGTTGTTGTTGTTGTTGTTGTTGTT
The DNA here is from genome assembly GCA_963922045.1 of Persicaria maculosa. Taxonomy (NCBI): domain Eukaryota; kingdom Viridiplantae; phylum Streptophyta; class Magnoliopsida; order Caryophyllales; family Polygonaceae; genus Persicaria; species Persicaria maculosa. Next base: position 46,282,910 of record OY998255.1, read on the forward strand.
GTTGTTGTTGTTGTTGTTGTTGTTGTTGTTGTTGTTGTTGTTGTTGTTGTTGTTGTTGTTGTTGTTGTTAATTCCGACAGCATACTAAACAACCTGCTCTAATAATGAGTCATTACCATTTTCTGATTCCATTCCGATTCCAGCACTCATACCAAACGAGGCCTAATTTTTTCCATATCTTTTTATTTTTACTCTTTTTTGGTGTTTTATATTTTTTCAACCCACTTTATGTTTTTTTTTAAATTTATAAAATGGAAATTTTTTCACTTAATTTTAACAATGGAAGTTTTTGAGAAATTTTCAAAAGTTACACCTTGGATAGTTTGATGAAAAATAGAAAGCAAGATAGGAAAAAATCAATAATTTTAAATTCAATCTTTGATGGGCAAAAATGACATTTGAATTTTTTTAATGAAAACACAAAAGTAGACGTAACAATTTGAGTCAAAGCCAACATCAATTAGGATAATTTAATTTTAAACATAAAGTAGGGATAATTAGAAAAAAAATCTTTTAGCTATAACTTGGGTAGTTTAATTATAGGGCTATTTGCAAAACTAACCTAAAAAACCGGTTGTGTTGCCCTCTCTATCCCTTCTCCATATTATTTGCAAAAGGGTAGTCGAAATTCGTTTAACTTTGCAGCCCAGCCGGTTACACATAGGAGAGACACTGGTTGCATTGATGGAGGAGACAGAGGGAGGCGTGTGGATAGGGAGAGAGTTGACAGTTTTTTTTAAAATTGTCACCTCAACTGCCTAGGAGAGTGGTTTATTAAAGGGGTATTTGTTGAGCCCGACTGTTTCTCCATCTCTCTCTCTCTCTCTCTCTCTCTCTCTCTCATACATTTCAAACTCTCAAAACCGAAGGAAGAAGCGGAAGGGTTTCGAAGAAGAAGTAGAGCAAGGCGGTAGAGGAGACGACGAAGAAGCGGAAATCAAACCCCACAAGTGACGACAACAAGTAAGTAAAGTCTAAACCCAAAAGCCCCCGAATAATTACCGATTGAACAAAATATTAGGGCGAGAAATGTAGTTGCAGATCCAAATGTGTTTGCCATTGTTTGGAATGTAGAAATCAAGTAAGTTGCGGAAAGGGATTTGAGGTTCCCTCTGTCATGTAAGTTTCAACCATCGGCATGTAGACATCAAGGGCTGGAAAGTTTCCGAAAGGAAATTGACGAGGGGGATAGCAGGAAAATTGGGGGAAAATAACAATTGCTCTTCAACATTGGCTGGGGTTAAATGGATAAATTGGGGGGAAACAACAATTAGTTGGATGGAGAAATTGGGGGATTTGGGGGAATTGTCGACATTAGAAGATTTGGGGGTTTGGAGGGAATTGGGGAAAATGGTGAAAGGCGCTTGTGTATTATGAAAATAGCAAGAGTAGTGCGAGTTCGAAATGTTTACTTTTGAGATGCCTTCGAACATTGGACTGAGTTCAGAGGAGACTTGATTACATGTCATGTTTGATTTATGTCATGTTTTTACTAGTCAAATGTCATGTTTATAACATTTACTGTCATGTTGGTTGATAGTCCTAAGGTTTTGCTTTCCAATTTTGCAGGATATCAAGGACAAGCGAACATGTCGACTTCCCGCTCTGTAAAAAGAGTTCCCCTTTCACAGACAACAGGCGAGGTATGGTGTGCGTAGTCTTGATCAACGGAATACAGTAGTGTCGATGTGCGACTGACAGTTGTGCGTAATTTTGCAGGCCATCTATGCGGTCCCCGAGGACCAGCACTACAAGGGCCGTGTAAACCAGTACGACCGGCCGGCAATAGTTGCAAACCTGGACAACTACCTAAGCGAGGGGGACTGGAACAAGTTGATGGCAAGCCCGTTGGCCGCCATTGCGAGGCTTGGTTCGCGTGTTCAGTTCTCAGCCCAACTGGTGCACTACATCCTGCAACGCCAGCTGCGGACGAGAAAGGAGCATGAGAGCTGGTACATGATACACGGCAAAATAGCTCGGTTCTCCATCCAAGAGTTCGCGCTGGTGACCGAGCTTAAGTGCTCATTCATGTTGCTGCCCGAGGAGAATGATGGGGACAGGTCTGCCGTGAAGGACTTCTTTGGGGTGGAGAAGATGAGGATGGAAGAGTTCGAGGTTGAATTCCTAGTGGCGATGAAGGACAGAGAGCATTCGCCCGCGTTGAAGTTTAAGTATGCATTGCTGATGCTGGTTAAGGGGGTGCTATTTGGGAAGGATCCCCGCAACTACATTCATGGATGGGTGGTGAATATGGTGGCCGACGTCGACGCTTTCTTGCGATTCCCGTGGGGCAGGCACTGCTACGAGAGGACCCATGAGTTCCTCAAAAACGCCGTTGAGCGCAAGCTCCAGCATGGGGTGAAGGGCCCTCGGCTGTCATATTTTTTAGCTGGCTTCCCCCTCGCCTTTCAGGTATTGGCTTATATTTCAACTGTACATGCTTATAATATAACTGGACACGCTTAGAATTTAACTGGACACCTTTATATTTAAACTGGACACGCTTATATTTAAACTGGACACGCTTATATTTACACTGGACAGATATTGACATCCATGCCCTGTGGTTTATGTAGTTGTGGGCTTAGGAAGCTTTCTATCCAATCCGATCCCAATTTGCTGCCGTCCTTGACGTCAATGTCCACCCTCGGTGCCTGCGGTACGCGTCGAAAGAGCACAACATCAAGTACGAGTTAATCGTAGCCTCATGGTGGAGGAGAAGGACGAGCTAAAAAGCTTTGACCTTGAAGACAGTGTGCAGACAGTGTTAATCCCCGATGACTTTGAGGGGGAAAAACGGGTGATGCACGAGGCTGTCTACCCTAGAGAGAAGACCGATACTGATGTGGGTCAAGATGGCCTTCTGTGGGTCAAACAACGATCTTGATCCAAGCGACGACTCGAGGACGAGTCGATTTCAAATGGAGGAGAATGATGTCATCCTCAAGCGAAAGAAGAAAGGCTCCACCTTGGGAGTCGTTGTAGAAACGTCGTTAATTATTTTATTATTTATATTTCTTAATTTTTTTTAATATATTCTATTTTTAGTAACTCCTATGTTAGTTGGAGTCTAATTATAGAATTGCTTATTTTTAGTATTTCTTAGTTAGATTAAATAAGATGGTTAGGAGAGTCTATCTTTAGGCTTTGTTAATTATCATATTTTATTATTTCATATATTAGGATTTTAGATTAAGTTTTATCTTCTAGGTTTATTTATCATTAGGATTAAAATTCTATCTTTATAAACCTAAATTCTATCTTGCACGGTAGAATTGGTTCTTAGGTTTTCTATTTAAACATTGTAGTTCTATTGAATTAAATCAGATTGAATAGAATTGAGAAACCCCTTTATGGATTAAAGGGTTCTCGATTATCGATCCAAACCCGCTTCCGGTTACATCCCGTTTGCATGCTTTTCGATTCTCCCGATCCGAAATTAATTACTTTGCAATCAATTAATTACTTTGGCTAAACGTGTGATTCTCAACGTGAATTGGTGAAGGCAACTACGTCGCTCTCATTCGGCTGATCGGTACGAAGACAATTACTTGAATTTCGAAAGTAATTTCACGTAGCTTCAATTGGCAAATTGGGAGGTAGCCGCCTTTGTGACCAGTGTTTGTTAATTAACGTTTTGTTAATTAATTACCAATTTCATACGGTGGTGAATTCGATTCGTTCAAGAGAAATCAAGGAGCTAAGCAAGATCGACGCTTTTAGTTTAGTAATTGGCCGGCCTAGCCAATTGCCATACATCAATTGGTATTCAGAGACAGGTTATGCTACGCTCTTTGTTTCTTTGATGTTACTGATGTTTTGATTTGATGGCTTGGGAAATCTGGGGAGCCGACTGGGATGATGATCCCGATCCATGGGCTGCACAACAACGACGCCGCCGAGAGTTGCAGAGACGAGCTTTGCAACAACAAGCCGTAGAGCGACAACGAGAGGATCAAAGGCATCGCCTTTGGCTTCAACATCAAGCGGAGATCGAAGATAAGAGGTGTCGACAACGCTATCAGATTCGGCTTCTCCAACAAAGAGAGGCTGAGGAGGCACTTCAACGGCAAGCAGAAATCGAAAAGGAGAGGCGTCAACAACAACTTCAAGCCGAACTTAACTCCGAGATACAAGCACATTTTGCCGTCGTGGAGGCACAATTTCAAGCCGAACGAGATGCCTTTCATGCCAAATTGATGGACGACTTCAAGAAGAACTTCTCGGATGCTTTTCGTCAAGCATTGGAGTTACACTTTTCCACTACTCCAGCGGTTAAAGTTGCCTCAACCGACGACGAGGTAATTGAGCCTAAGGAGTCTTCTGTTGAAATCGTTGCCACGGATTCAGCACAGCGCGCCGATTTTGTTTCGCCGATTTCCGTTGACTCCGACCTCGGAATTAAGTCAACTCAGTCTTGTTGCGAAGCTGACTCGACGAGCTTTCCAATGGTGGGTTATATGCTGCAAGACTCTTCCAATAAGATCTCCGAATCTGTTCTGCAATCAGACTGCGATAGTGTTCATGGCGAGCATGTTGATTCCGTTGACGAGGATGAGGTACTTGATGACTTGGCTCAAGAGTTAGCGATTGTACCTTTTGGGCGTGTTCATGAAGTTCCAGTTGCTGAGATTTGTGTGGTCATTGATCCTATTCTTATTGAAGATCAAGTCCGTTCAACGATCACGCATGAAGGTGTTGTTTTTGGGGTTCATATACCTCGAATTCTCCTGGCACCTATTCCACCCATTCCTCCATCATCTTCTTTGAAGGTTGCTGCTCCTTCCTCGCTGATCATTGCCGACTCGATTCGAGGACGAATCGAAGATAAGAGGGGGAGAATGATGCGGGTCAAGATGGCCTTCTGTGGGTCAAACAACGATCTTGATCCAGGCGACGACTCGAGGACGAGTCGATTTCAAATGGAGGAGAATGATGTCATCCTCAAGCGAAAGAAGAAGGCTCCACCTTGGGAGTCGTTGTAGAAACGTCGTTAATTATTTTATTATTTATATTTCTTAATTTTTTTAATATATTCTATTTTTAGTAACTCCTATGTTAGTTGGAGTCTAATTATAGAATTGCTTATTTTTAGTATTTCTTAGTTAGATTAAATAAGATGGTTAGGAGAGTCCATCTTTAGGCTTTCTTAATTATCATATTTTATTATTTCATATATTAGGATTTTAGATTAAGTTTTATCTTCTAGGTTTATTTATCATTAGGATTAAAATTCTATCTTTATAAACCTAAATTCTATCTTGCACGGTAGAATTGGTTCTTAGGTTTTCTATTTAAACATTGTAGTTCTATTGAATTACATCAGATTGAATAGAATTGAGAAACCCCTTTATGGATTAAAGGGTTCTCGATTATCAATCCAAACCCGCTTCCGGTTACATCCCGTTTGCATGCTTTTCGATTCTCCTGATCCGAAATTAATTACTTTGCAATCAATTAATTACTTTGGCTAAACGTGTGATTCTCAACGTGAATTGGTGAAGGCAACTACGTCGCTCTCATTCGGCTGATCGGTACGAAGACAATTACTTGAATTTCGAAAGTAATTTCACGTAGCTTCAATTGGCAAACTGGGAGGTAGCCGCCTTTGTGACCAGTGTTTGTTAATTAACGTTTTGTTAATTAATTACCAATTTCATACGGTGGTGAATTGGATTCGTTCAAGAGAAATCAAGGAGCTAAGCAAGATCGACGCTTTTAGTTTAGTAATTGGCCGTCCTAGCCAATTGCTATACATCAGATATGTTCTTCGACAACCTCTGCCGCGAGTGCAAGAAGGGTGTGCACACCAGGGCGACAGCAGAGACCGCCACCCAGGAAACGACCCAGGCAGCCCCCACGCAGGAAAAGACACATGGGCCATCGGTGGGTGACTTCTCACAGATGTTGTCGAAGATGGATGACCTGGCAAGGGAATTACGAGCTGACTTCACTGCGAGGATCAAGCCCCTTGAGGATGCCATCCGCCAGCTGTAGAGGACGGGGAGGGAGGGCCTGGACGAGTCCGACCACGCAGTCTCACTCGGAAGGGCGGAATCGTCGGCGACGAAGGATTTAAGAGTTTCCGGAGCCTTGGATAGCACCTTTGGTCTAACAGTCATTTAGTTGGGTACCCAATACTGTAATTCGTACGATGTTCGCAGGTTGATGAAAAAGCAAAGAGAAAGGAGAGTGAGCAGCAGGACCAAGTGGATGAAGAACCAAAGCCAAAGGAGAGTGAGAAACAGGGCCAAGGGGATGTGACAGGAGGAAACTGTCGTTGTTCCTATCAAAGTATAACTCAAACCTACAAACTAGTATAGTAAGCAAGTAAGAGGTCGATCCCACAGAGAATCAAGTATTCCTAAGCAATGTATATTTACCAATTAGTAGAAAAGAGGGGTTTTGGTGATTGAAGATGATAAAATAATTATAAACAAGTTAATAGAGATAATAATTGAGAAAATATTCCATCTACAAATATCCACTTTAGTTTGGTTGATTGATCATCGATTCTTCTTCAAGTTCTCTTTTCATCCTATTATTGTTCCTGTCCTGATCTTGTGTAAATTACTAGTCCTACGAGTCCTAGTAACCCTTACTAATTAGATAACCCTAACACGGTCAAGATTTAACCTAATAGTAGCATTAAGATTAAGGATTAACCAGGATACATGCAACACCAAGCTACGAGTCAGCATTTAACATATAATTGATTCTCTACACACCAATTTAGTCCTACGAGTCCTAAAAAGGCATGATTGCTACCATGGATTAAGGTTCGCTACGAGGAATCTACAAAATCCTAGCAATAATCTCTACTAGTTGCGCGGACTAGAAGAAATCAACAATATTCGCAAAAGAATCAATACGAATCAATAGGAATAGAACAAGAATAGAAATCTCACAACTTTATCAAACCAAAGCTTCAATCCATAGACGAAACGGAAGAGTTTAGCACTCCATGGCCATGGAGGCTCTTCTCTAGAGTTCTCTCAATTGATAGTCTCCAAGTGCATAAAACTAAAGAATTAGATCCCTCAAATAAAACCCTAAAACTTCCTTAAAAAGCCTCAAAAGAGTCGGCCAAATAATAATTCTAAAAACTAATTAAAGAGACAAAAAGTCCATTAAGTAGATTCGGCGTTTCTGCATAGGCCGCGGGGCAGCCAACCCAGGCCGCGGGGCGGCCAGGCGATTGCGAAATCCTTCGTCAGAGCTACGGGCCGCGGGGCGGTTTCCTTGGCCGCGGGGCGGCTTTTACTGTTCACAGACACTTTTCCTCTTCGAATTTGGTCTCGATGTCAACACGAAAGTTGTAGATCTCGGAAAGAGCTTTCCAACGCATGGTTATAATAGTCAATCGGACCACCGAGGCCTCCAGAAAGTGCGAAACAAGTTCAGCATGTCTGGCGACAACTTCTGCTTACTTGTTCTTCACTTAGGCTCAGTAACTTCGATTTCGCTCCCGGGCTCTTCACTTTTCCTCATCCTCTTCACTCTTCCTTCATCCATGAGCCTCCTCATTCCTCGTCGGATCCCCATATACCTGAAATAATCCATAAAAGCGTGTAGATTCCGACTCCACCAACAACACAAGTATAAATGCAAATCTAGCTTAAACTATGCATTATGCACATCTAAATCATGCTAAATGCATCCTAATATGCCTACCTAAATGTGTGCTATCAGGATGCGAGCAAGGACCAGGAGATCACTAATGAGGTAGCTGGGGACAAGGCGGAGAAGGACCAAGGGGATGAGAACAACGAGCAAGACAAAGGGGATGAGAACAAGGAGCAGGACAAAGAGGATGCTGATAGAGTTTCTGTGGACAAGAGGGGGGAGAAGGACGAGGAGGTGAAGAAGGGCAAGGTGGGGAAGAAGGGCAAGAAGCCCCCGAAGGGGAAGAAGGACGGCAAGGGGACAACCGACGTTGCCCACGTCCCCACCCAGACAAGCGCTGAGGCATGTCAATTCCCGTCAACTGTCATGTTATGGTTATTCAAATGTCATGTTATGGTGGTTAAGTGTCATGTTAAAATTTTTCATTTGTCATGTCATTTACAACCGTGTGTGCAGGACGATGGTGACCGGGATGCCCAGGGTGTGGCGAAGGCCAAAGGTGGCCGCATGGATAAGAAGGGGAAAGCGGTCATCGGCGATGCACCCACCCAGAAAACAAGTGAGGTATGTCACCTCACTCCGACCGTTATTATTGTCATGTTGAAATTTTCCTGTTGTCATGTTGAAATATTCCCGTTGTCATGTGTGTGCAGGGTGACATGGACACGGAGGAAACCTCTCAGGTCGAGCCGCTAACGCGTAGGGGGACGAGAGCCCGTAAGGCTACTGCTGCATTTGCTGGGCACGAGGTCACTCAGCCTGTGAAGAAGCCACGGGTGAGCAAGTCCAAGACCAAAAAGGACGCCGTTGACCTGTGCCTTCTGACTAGGGCAGAGGTGGACGCCTACGACACTTGGATGAAAGAGGGCACAAGTCCTACACGGTCTATCAAGGGTACCCTCCTCGAGAAGAAGTTCTTCCTAGATCTAGAGGCGCCGACGAACTGGGTAACCTCTGAGGTAAAGCTCCTCCCCGCGCCAGTCTTTTTTGTTGCCTCACATATCGAGCACCTCCCCCTTGATATACCTCTGACATGTGAGTTCTGTACCGCAGCACATCGAGCAGGCATGCGCAATCCTTCGCAGGGCCATACTCACCGACCCGATGTTCGCATCCGTGGCCGTGCTCGACAATTTCTTCCGGGTTTTGCTAGAGCTGCATACAGGCTTGGTGGTCGAGGACGAGTTGAAGCTGTACATGGATGGTGTGCTGCCAGAGTGGTTTCCCAAGCCTTGGGCCTCGGTGGACCGTATCCTTCTCCCCTGGAATTTGAAGAACGAGCACTTGGTGGCTCTCGAGATCAACTTCACCGAATGGACCGTGCTTGTGTTTGACCCCGATACGAACTTTATAAGAGAGCGCCAGCTGACCCAATTGCTGAAGCCCGTGACGCACGTCCTGCCCACCATGTTCGCCGTCCACCAGGAGATGCATGCCAAGCACAAAGGCAATGTTGCCCGCCCCCTCACCCTCACCCGCATGAAGGGGATCCCGCAAAACAAATAGTCGTAAGTACCTGTCCCGCTTCCCTCGTTTTTTGTAATGTTCCCGAATATCCCCGCATATATCCATTAACGCAAATGATGACCGTGTTCAGGGGAGACTGTGGCCCGTACACGATCCGGTACATGCAGCAGCTCGCTATGGGGGACCGCGTCTTCGATGGCTTGGACGACGACTTCATCGCTGCATACCGTCAGCTGCTATGCGTCTCTATCTTCCACCTTGGCTTCGATGTCAGCAACGATCCTCAGTAGTCCCCTCGTCCTTATGTGAAGGAGTGAACATTATTGGTTTACATGGCTGTAGTTGCCGTTAACATCAATACTCTCTTTGGATTCCGATGTTTTGTTGACATTTCTACCTCCTTTTGCACTGTTTGGGATGGATGTTGTAGATTGTCGTTTTAGATGGATTATCGATATCGTTAATGTTGAACATCTTTCGTTACCTCTGTCGTTTTATACGGATGATTTAGGTTTATTGATATTGTTAATCACAGACACTGAGGAAAAACTTATCAACAAATACGTAGACGTTGTCATGTCGAAAACATTACCCGTCATGTCTTAAACATTACCCGTCTAGTTTGAAACAAGTGACATACCAGTTATTACGAAAAAGCTGCAACGACACACACATCAACACACTTACCTACGTAGACGCAGTAGTACCCCCAGATGCATTCATGTCCATCTGACTAAAACCCAAAACCCACATACGCATTCTAGTCTAGCTGGCTAAAATCCAAAACCCACAGATGCATTCACGTCATGTTAATCCTAGTTGATCATCATGTTTTTCCTACCTGATCGTCATGTCTTGTCCCATATATCGTCTAGTTCGTCCGGCGCTTGTATCTCCTTTCCCACTGCGAGGGGTAACGTCTAGTCTTGGGTCTACCCGGACGGGCCTTCACACTGGGCGAGAGGCAGGTCTGTTTGGCAATTTCCGGGGGCACCCTCCATGTGTCTCTAGACAGAACCGGGTACAAATCCTCCGCGTAGCAAGCACGCCACGCCTCTGCCTTGTAGAAGTCGTTGACCAGTGAGTGGACGTCCACCCCGCGCAATTGTGTGCAGCAGCAAGTGCGTGCGCACAGGGGTATTGGTCGACGTTGAAGCGTCTGCAGCTGCATAATCGTCCCGTGAGGTTGACAAGCCAAGTGGACTGACCATTGCGTACCTCGAACTCGTGGGGGCTGAGCGGCCTGGCCAACTTCGACAGAGACTCAGCGAAGTTTGCTTTAATGGCATTAGCGAACCAATCGCTGACAACTTTCCCAGGTTTTGAGTTGATCTCTCTCCGCTTCACGAAGCACTCCCCGACGGTCTCAAGAAGGGCATCCATCAGCGCTGTGAGCGGCAAGTCCCGAGGATACTTGAAAACCGAGTTCAAGCACTCTGAGTTATTCGTGGTTGTTATGTTGTACCTGTTACCCGGGTAGCACGCCCTTGCCCACTTTTCGAATCCAGCCTCCCTTAGGTATTGGCCCGCGGCGGGAGAAATCGCACAGAAGTCCTTGTATAACGACTGGAACTCGTCGTATGTGTATGATTTGACCATGGAGAAGTATTGGTCCTTCATAGCACTGATTTTGAATTGAAACCGGACGTTCTGCCATAAGTGCCATGTGCATATGTCGTGCTTGGCGAAGACGTAGCTGTCCCGTATTCCCTTCTCGATGCTAATATGGCGGTCAGATACCCACATGAGATCACTCGTGTCTTCAACAACATGCAGCATCTGCCTAAAGAAGAACCCCCACGATCCATTATTCTCTCCGTCAACCATTGCGAATGCAATTGGGTAGACAGAGTGGTCGGCATCTTGTGCAGTCGCGAACAAAAGGCACCCTCGGAACTTCCCCTTGAGGAACCCCCCGTCCACCGACACCACCTGCACATTCAACAACCGCAATGGTTACCGTTGTCATGTCATTATTAACTAATGTCATGTCATATGACCTATATGTCATGTTATTACTTGAGGCCATCATGCAGAGTAGTTGGTCGCTGTAATGGTAGCAGTTGTATGGGTTTAACGACTTTGCAGTAAAGGACACACAAGGTACGAAGAATGAGGGAGTGACCTTTCTTAGATGGGGGACCGCCCTCCGCCACACTCCAAGGCTGACGAACGCATACTTGAATCGTCCATCTGTGTCGCGTTCTATCCTGATGTACGTGCCAGGGTTGGACTGCTCCAGCATGTGCATATACGAGTAGATCCTCTGGTTGCTTTCCTCGTCCGTCCCGTAGGTGGTGTCCCTCGCCTTCATGGCGGCTCGCCGCGCCTTCCAGTAACTGGATGGCACCCCCAGCTGGGACTTCGTCAGAGCCTGCACTTGCTCCGGCACAAGGGCCTTCTTTGAACCAAGGAAACTGCACATGGACAGGCGCATTGGGTTAGTGTTTATCGACGTATGTCCAGTTTTATAACATTGCTTGTCCAGTTATATTAAACCAGCGTCCAGTTATAAACAACATACTGTCAAGTTCGGTTGGTTAGAGCGAAGGACATACCTGTCTACTATGTGTTGCCCCACCTGGGTGTATGTCGCACGACGCTTTTGTGTCATCATGTCGGTCAGGTCGCACGTGTGCTCATCCACAAGCTTGGAGATAATCCAAATCCTCGTTTTCTTGTATGTGGAAACCCGACAAAGCCACTTGCAATTGGGACCACCGCAGCGCACAACATACAAGCTCTTCGTCGACTTGTTCACCTTGGTCGTGAAACACCTAGCTAGGGCCGCCCACTTGATTGTCTGTTGGACCTCCTCTTTCGACCGAAACACTTTTCCCTCCCGGAGCTCAACCGTGTGCTGACGGGGACCCAATGGGTTCATCGCAACCATTGGTTCACTTTCCACACCCTCCGGATTCGGTCCCAACTTCTGTTTTCCGCGTGCGTATGCTTCCTCTATTTCCCTCACAGCTTGCTCGGCCTCAATATCCCATGACCACGACTTGGTCGGAACTGCGCACCCGAGCTCCATCTTCACCGCATTTGGGAGTACCTCTTCGTCGTCGGAGGAGCTGCCGATGTCAATGGGCACCCGTCCATCTCCACCCGGTGGAATAACTTCATCTTCTGGATCACTGCTGACAGAAATGACTTGCTTCCCACGTCTTATTTCCTTGGCTTTCTTTGCCTTCTGCGCCAACTCGAACTCCAACTCCTCATGTCGCCCTAACTCGTCGATACTATTATGTAACTGGACACATTCGTTTTCTAACTGGACACATAGGGCATCTAACTGGACGCCAGTTTGTGTTGCCTGGACAATTCCGGCTACCAGGACTTCGTGTTCTTCACCACCAGCCTATTGGAGGCCCGTATGTGCGTGATCTTCTTGGGTCACAGGCGGCCCGTATGTGCCACAGTGCTGCCACAAAGCTTGGTTCGCAGGGAGACATGGAGGTCGACAGGCCACGATCGTTCTCCAGTGAGTCCGTTTACAAACTTGAAGGCCTGCAGGTCTTCGTCATCTCCTATTGAATATGGCCTGTACCCGCCCCTTCTTCAGCTTCCCATATGTGAGCTCCACCTCATGCCTTCTCCCATCGACGTTAAACTTTTCCATCACGAGTTTCTTTAGTGCAACGTAGTCGATACGTTCGTCCACCAGCAGAGCCTTCTGGCTCCGTGACCCCTTGAAGACCCAACCGCCTTCTTCACAAGCCCACCATCCTCCGAACACCACAGTCAGACATATGATTGTCTTCTCCCCTGTTCATTTACATAGCGAGGGGATACAGTAAGTTTACATTAAGCTGTAGCAAAGTTTTTTTTCTCGTCATCTTCATTGAGAGACTACTTACCCATTTTCTATCTGCAGGCGGTCGCAACTCTGTCCAGTCTATTCCACCAGATGTCACGTTGTTTGCTGTTGGTTGTCACGTTCTTCTCGCCCGGTTTTCCAGTTAATATTAACTCGTAACGCTTCAACTTTAAGATAAACCTCGACCCACTTGCTTCTTCTACATTGGCTACTCTCTGAATCTTCAGATTTTTTTCCACCTTGTACCCATTAAATGCCACCCCCATCCTTCCCTCCCATATCCTTATATAGATCCCCATATCATTGGCCACCAACCCTCCTCCTTCACTCTTTGCCGACGCTTCTCCTTCCTCCTTTTAATTCTCCTACTGCAATGCATTAATGTGGAATAATCATTGGACTGAGGAGGAGTTTCAATGCTTATATACTCTCCCCCTCCTCCCTCCTCCCTCCTCTTCCTCTTCAGGATTTTTTGGCGCAAAGGTTTGGCGGGAATTTGCCTTCCTCGGACTGTTCAGAGAGTCCCTGTCAAACTCAATTAACTTTCTCTCTCTTTGTCTAATCAAACTCAAAACCTCCCTCTCTTGCCTCTCTCATCTCAATGGACGTATCTCTCTCTCTCTCCTTCCTTTTCTCTCTCTCTTGCCTTCCTTTTCTCTCCCTCGCTTAGGTGTCACAGTTGGCCCCCACTTTCCCTACCTGTTACCTGCTGGCCAGGTTTGCCGGATAACCGGTTTCACCCAATTTTAATCCGGGTTGGGTTAACCTTGCAACACTTTTCTGTTTTTGGGTTAGTTTGTGCAATTCCCTCTTAATTATAAATATAAAGTAGAGTTATTTCAAGAAAATATTAAAATTTCAATTTGAGTATTTTTACCAAAAACATGAAGTTTGATGAAATCAATACAATATTATAATTTTGAATAGACAAAAAAGGAGATTTAAATAAAAAAATATTTTTAAATTCAAACTTTTAATCGTAAAAAGGATATTTTTTTTAGAAAAGAAATTACCTAAAATGGTATAACAATATAACATATATGTAACATAAGAAAATAATTTTGGAGGACAAATAGGTTCCAAAAAAAATAAATTAGATTACTATTCATTCAATTCACTCACACCATTAAAATGCATAGACTATTCATTCAAGTTTCTCACACCATTATTATATATATATATATATAATATAGTGTGTGGTTAAAATGAAAACGACGCTTAAAATGAAAATCACTCTTAAGTGAAAATGGGCTTGATTTTAAAAGAAAAAAAAAAGGGTCCGGCCCATTCTACTTTCCTGTCTACCGGATTCAACTACTTTCCTCTCTGCTAGTACGTTAGGCGGCTAGGGCCTCACCGCTTCCGTCGCCGTCCAGCTCATCTGGACCCTGGTCGACGTCGTCAGCCAGCGGCTCATGGTCTCCGGCGAAGCCCTCACCGGTGCCGAATGCTGCAAGAAGATCCTCCTCCGGAACGGAATCCAGGGGCTCTACCTAGGCTTCGGGGTTTCGATTTTGAATGCTGCAAAAAGCCCTCAGCCAGCGGCTCATGGACCGGATCCGGGCTCAAGGAATGTGACTTCCACGGGGCAGAGGCGGCGGTGGCGGTGGGTGTGCAGGGGGCGAGCGCGGTGGTGACGAGTGGGTTGTCGGCGTTGGTGGCGGAGGGGGAGAGGAGGACGGTGGCGGGGTTGGTGAGGGGACGAGGGGTTCGAGCCTGCTACAGAGGGATTGGGCCGAGGTGGGTCTCCATGTCGATGCCGTCAGCGATTAGAGATGTCGCCGACCGCCGGGAGAGGAACTGCGTGCTTGGTACGGGAGGAGGAAGGAGATGCTAAAATTACAAACAATCTCCCAATACTTTCTATTTCTATAAATATTGCCCTATTTTAATTATAAAAATTACAGATTTTAACCTATAATTTTTATTGGGGTTTAAATGCTATAAGGTGCATCTTCAATATTAAGTGCATAAATAATAAATCAAATTGCACTTTATCATTTTATTTATGCACTTTATAATATTAAGTGTGCACTTCATATATAATCTAATTCATATACTTCATCATTTTGTTCTTGCACTTTATCATTTTATTTATACACTTTATAATCTTAAGTGTGCACTTCATAATCTTATTTATGCCCTTTATTATTTTATTCTTGTAGTTTATCATTTTATTTATGCACTTTATAATCTTAATTGTGCACATCATAATCTTATTCACACCCTTCATATATTATTTATACACCATCATTTTATTCTTGCATTTAATTATCACTTTATTTGAACAACATAATATTATATTTACACAACATAATATTATATTTGCACACCATAATGTTATATATGCACTTTATCATTTTATTGATGCACATTATCATTTTATTATTGCACTTTACAATCTTATTCATGAACGGGAACAAAGAGAAAACAACCATAAATAGCTTATGCGGTATTTTGAACTCGAACTTTTGTGAATGGACACATCGTTATACCATTTTTGACCTAATAAGCTTTTAATGGTACATGTTGCATTAAAGTGCAAAACTGCCAGAAAAATAGCAATCCATAAAGAAAAATTTTGGTAGGAAACTTACTTTGCATTGTGAAAATGAACATTTATTAATAATAACCTTATTGTATTATTTGTTCACTTTATATTTTGTAATCTCATATTTTTCACTTTTTAAAATAAAGACAAAAAATGTGATGTAGCGTATTTTGTTGCATTTTGTAATCTTATAGATACACCTTATAATATTATTTCAAATAAAAATTACGGGCTAAAATCTGTAATTTTTATAATTGAAATAAGGGCGATATTGGTAGAAATAGATATTATGAGAGAGGTGGTGATATTTACCTCATAATTAGGGTCATTAGCCCATTTATCCATTTACCCCATAAAATTAGGCCCATTTACACATTAATTAGGCCCATTTATCTACTACTCATTTAATTAGACCCATTTACTTTCAAATTGGATCATTTTCATTTTAATATGGATTTTGATTTTTAGAACCATTTTTTATTTGAACCATTACCTATATATATATATATATATATGATAGTTTTTAAAATTTTCATTAAAGTTATAATTTTGGTAGGTTAACAAATTAAATACCATAAAAGTGAATAAATTGTAAATATGGATGGTGTTTTAAAATTTTTAAAAATTATAAATTGTGTAGTTTAATGAAGAATATAAATTAAGGTATTTTATAAAGATATAATTTGGATAGGTTAATGAAAAACATAAAGTATGATGATTTTGAAAAAATATTCAAAGTTATATATATTTTTGAAAAGACATAAAAGGATATGGAAAGAAAAAAATTAATATTTTTAAATTGAAACTTCTAAGGGTAAAAAAGGATTTGACAAAATGAGTTTGAAATTACCAAAATAGACTTTGGATATGGGTTGAATATCACCTAATAAACACAATTAACGAGGGTAAAATGAGAATTTTGACCAAAAAATAATTAAAAACCATAGTGTAACCACTCCAGCTTCATGCTTTTATAAATGTTAGTATATATATATATATATGGTTTACTTCAAATGAAAAAACTCCTTTAAGGTGTAAAAATTGCTTATCGTGTAAAATTCCCTTAATTAGGCCGCGGCCCACATCTCTCGTCTTCCTCGTCCATCCGCCAGCAAGAGGGCTCGGAGAAGAGCGTAAAGGCATATCTCTTCGCTCTCTCCTGGTCGCTTTCTTCTGGTCGCTCCTCCGCCGCCTCGCTCTCTCCATTACAGGTACGCTCAGAACTTCTTTCCTTCTCGTCTCTTCTCTCCTCTTTCTTTGCTTCTCTCCTCCTTCGATCCTCTGCTGACCCCAGGTTCATCCTATCCCTTCTTCTTCTCCGCCCTACCTTCTATTGGTGCTCCAATGGCTACTCTAGGGTTAGGGTTTTAAATTTGGGGCGAAATTTTGATTTTGATGTTTGCTCGTTACATAATTTGTTGAGTGATTTGGCCATGTCTTTCCATTGTGATGGTGATTTGGCCGTCAATTATTGATTTTCGGATGTGGTGATTTGGCCATCTATTCACCGGGCGAAATTTCTTTCTGATTTTAATTTATCTTTTCGGCTTTTGATTTCGATTTGTATTTCGGAATCTAATTTGATGTTCGAGTTCACCTGCATTGTTAATTCGACAGTTGAATCACTTGAATATCCCTTCTTTAGTATATACACAAAATTGAAATCGATTTTGCTGTTTGATGACCTTGATTTGTAGCTGAACTGCAGTGTTGTTTGCTGTTGTATTTTCGGTCATTTTTGCTGCTGCTATTCCTTTTTCTGTCATTTTTTGCAGTGCTGTTCCTTTTTTGCTTGTTACTCTTTAATTCAAGTGCATCTTTCTCCTCTGATTATGTTGATTTTTTTACAGATCTTGTATTGTGATTTCTTCTCTTGTTGATGGTGTTTTGGCATTATGAGGGTAGGCTAATAATTATACGTTCCTATAATTGCACTACATATGCTTTAAATTTCAAAGTAGGGTTTGAATTCTTAATACAAATACCTTGGTGTTTTGATGGGGCTTGTAATTAAACTGATATGATTACAAAGATTCAGCCTTGTGTGGTAGTAAGATTGCATCAATAGTTACTAGCTTCTATTTAACTCCGGGTATCTATTTCATTAGAACTTGGTGATATTTAAGTGCAATATTAGATAGCAAATGTGCTAACTTAAGAGATAATAGTGCATACTTAAGAGATAGCCAAACTGATGCACTTTTGATGCTGAATTAATAACCCTCTTCCTGATAGGCAATCCCCTTACAATTAAGGACATATGAATTAATTGATCGATCAAACATTGATACTAAACTTGTTCTATGTTGTTTGTGGCTGATTTTGGTGTTTTACTTGGAAATATTGATCAACCATGTCTTATTTTTCCTTAAAAGCATAGAATGTGGAAGTTCTGGTTTGCTTTTTAGTCTGTTGTAAGATCATATCATTCTTTATACTGCTCAAGTTGTTGTTTGTGCTCTCCAACGCAGAGCAATGATACATGAGGGTCATATCCAGTCTATTCTAGTCAGTGGGTAGACTGGCGCTGGTAAAACGGAGACAACGAAACTAATTATGCAGTATCTTACCTATGTTGGTGGACGTGCATCTGGTGATGACAGAACAGTGGAACAACAAGTGCTAGAGGTATGTAATTCATCGATCCTTGTTCTTGTCTTGCTTTGGTATTTTTATATTTGCCCATTTGGGATTCAATTGTTTCTTTGATAGTGATGGGTAAGAGAGAAGGCTGTTAGCAAACCTTATTATGTGACTTGTTTAATCCTTGTTACTTTGGAGATTTTATCCTTGCTGTTTAGAGTCAATTTTTAACTTACTCTTTTTTCCCTGACATAAATATACGCATGGTATAGTCAAATCCACTTTTGGAGGCATTTGGCAATGCAAGGACGGTTAGAAATGATAACTCCAGGTAGGTTTTGGAGCTTCTTCTTACCTTTTCTTCTTTATGTTATTGGATGAATTTCTTGTTGCCCTGTTATATCTTAAATGCCCTGCAGTTTCTTTATGATGAAAGATCAAATTTCTTGAGCTTATAATCTTAAGAATTTCCACAAATGACCTTGCTGTGTTATACTGTTATGTGCTAGTAGTCGTGCTCGTGTCAATTAACTGGCTATTGATTTTGTCAAAGAATAAAATAACTACTTTTGAGTAATCATCTTTTGAGGAGTTAATTCCTTATTTTGTTTATTATTATTGGGGAAGCAAGCTTGAAATGCCGAGGTTCGTCATATTTTGGGATCCTTGATGTAGCTGAACAAGGTATACTTTTAGATCGAACTAGGTTATCTGGTCAATAATGGTGTACTTTAGATCTCCATATTATCTGTTTATTATCATAATACCTTAATATCCAACCTTGAATTACAGACTTTAATGACTTTCAGGTGATCCTTTGCCTTTTGTATTTTTTCTGATTTTGAAACTAGTTTTTTCCTAGTTAGACTTAAAATTTTGTTGCCTTATACCGAAAGTTATATTCGGTTTCCTTTTATATCTTATTTTGTAGGAAGAGTTCATTGTTTCCTGTTTAGCTCAGGCCTACTTCACTATTCATAAGTCTCACTTCCTGTGTTTTCTCTGTTTACCTTAGGATTTGGGATTCTTGGTGGATTCTGTGTGTGTGCTTTTGAATAGATGTGTTCAAGTCTTTTGCCCTATACAAATGTTAAGCCAAAATACTTTAGTTTTTTTCATCTGAAAAAAATTCTACGCGAGTTGCGTTAATTGTATCAAGAGGTATAAATAATATTTACTCACATAAAGATCGTACTTTTCCATTTGTATAGATTGAAGTGCCCTTTGCTTTAGTTCGCAAAAGATGTTCCATGTACTTTAGTCACAAGAGGGGAAAATAGGTCCTTCCCTGTGTTGTTTGTAGCGGCAGAAGCAAGTGCCATAATGCATTTCTCTATTTTATATCAGAAGTGATTTCTTTGCCCTCAATTACATCATAGTATTAATTCTTTATGTTTCTCCTTGCAGCCGATTTGGAAAGTTTGTTGAAATTCAGTTCGATGCGAATGGTAGAATATCTGGTGCTGCGATCAGGACATATCTCTTGGAAAGGTCGCGTGTGGTTCAAATTACCGATCCTGAAAGGAATTTGCGATTGTTGCGTTGATGGCTTGATGCTCATAAATCCCCAGTATTGTGTCCCCACCTGGATGTTACAAATCTGTTTGGTTGGTAAACGAGGATTTAGATATAAGTTCTTTTCCAAATTGTTCTACTTCAGCCTTTTCAAGTTTTTGCACTAAAGCCTATTAGCTCAAAATGGTAGAGCATTGTGCCTACGCACAAAGACCTTTTCTTACAGGTTGTGAAGCTAAACACTGTAATTGACCATCTATTTTAATGACGATGATGTTTTGCACCTGCCTTATATTTCCCTCTCGTGCGTGTCTTGTTGACCTTTATTCATGGCAATATATACATATACATACGTTGCTACCGCGTCAAGCATTCAAACTTACACAATTTTGCCTTTGTCCACATTATATATAAATATATACTCATTAATTTTATCCTAAGACAGTAACTCTTTATTGTATATCTTATTTGAAGCTAGAGTCTTACGCCAAGAATGATATGGAAACTAAATTCGCGTTTTATGACAGTAAACACGTTATATGATAGCTCCCTGTTTATTCAAACACGATTATATATTACAAAGACCTTATTCGCAATCAAGATATGCTAATTATCAAAACCTTATTCGCGATTAAGATATAAAAGTTCATGTTATAACTCAGAATTCCCTTTCTAATAAATTTTGAATTTTGGAAACTTATCAAAGCAAAAATAGGCGGATAATTTACTTTGAAGAATCACCTCTTGGAGTGAGTTCCCACAGACGACGTCAATGAAGATTTCCGGACTTCGTACGGTCCGCCCTCGATCGATTACCGGCTCCGACTGTGAAGTGTATTTGTGCAACTGTGAAGTGCATTTGTGCAACTGTGAAGTGCATTTGTGCAACTTTAAAGTGCAAATATAAGAACATAAAGTGCAAAAATAAAATTATAATGTGCACATTTAGAATACAAGTGTGCAAAAGTAGGATACAATTGTGCAAATTTAAACTACAATTGTGCAAAAGTAAGATACAATTGTGCAGATTTAGAATACAATTGTGCAAAAGTAAGATCATAATGTGAATGAATAAGACAAAAGATATGCTTTTGAATTCGCTGTTTTAATTTTGTTTTTTTTTTACTTTTGAGAGTTTGGGTTCACCTCTCGCATAATTTAGGTTGATAGATGTGAGTTTGAAATCGATTTTTTTACGTATAAACTTTTAAAATTAAAGTGCATAAATAAGATTAAAATGTGCATAATTAAGGTTAAAAAGTGCATAACTAAGATTATAATGTGCATGATTAACAATTTGCGATTGTTGCGCTCTTGTCTATTGTGCAAATTTAGAATACAAGTGTGCAAAAGTAGAATACAATTGTGCAAATTTAAACTACAATTGTGCAGATTTAGAATACAACTGTGCAAATGTAAGATCATAATGTGCATTAATAAGACAAAATATGTGCTTTTGAAATCGATGTTTTCATTTTGTTTTTTTTTACTTGTGAGAGTTTGGGTTCACCTATCGGATAATTTAGGTTGATAGATGTAAGTTTGAAATTGATTTTTTTACGTATAAGCTTTTAAAATTAAAGTGCATAAATAAGATTAAAATGTGCATAATTAAGGTTAAAAAGTGCATAAATAAGATTATAATATGCATGTTTAACAATTTGCGATTGTTGCGCTCCTGTCTATTATGTAACCTATGTGGGATTTGAACCCACATCTTTTGTGCAAATGCACATTGCTCTACCAATTGAGCTAATAGACTAAATTATGATTTTCATTCTAAAATAGAAGAACCTGATCGACATAAAGCATATTGCAATAAAATTCTAAAATCCAATTAGCTCATGATTCACAAACAATTTGACAATGCTATGAACATGAAATTAGTTCCAAATCAACCCAACAACACAACCATATCATCAATTTCAATCAATTTGGATGTTGTCAAAAAAAACCAAAATCTAAAATATATCGCAATAAAATTATAAAATCCAATTAGATCATGATCCATAAACAATTTGACAATGCTATGAACACGAAATTAACTCAAAATAAACCCAACAACACAACCATATCATCAATTTCAATCAATTTGGCTTTTGGCAAAAAAAAACCCCAAATTCCGCTCCTAAATCAATCCCTAGGTTTTAAATCTCAATCTAAATCATTTAAACACTATTTTGTGCAAATATAATTTTAAATTGTGCAAATATAATATTATGTTGTGCGTTTATAAACTACGGAATAATTTTGTAATTTATTAAATTTAGATAAGGGCATATTTGGGAAGAAGGGAAAATATGGGTCAAAATTGTAATTTCATCATCATCTTCCTCACATCGACCAGTAACCCTCTCTGTAGAAACGACGGTTGCGCAGTGGACTTCGGCAAGCTCCCGGTGGCAGCTTAGGGCACAGCGGAGCAAGGGGGAGGGAGATAAGGGACCGTGGTGGCGTGGCGAGTCCGTTGGTGGCAATCGCTGGTGGCTTCGGTGGTGGTCGAAGGCGGCGAATCTGCGCTCCAGTGTTGCTGGGCAAGGTGGAGTGGGTTGGCGATTCCGATGATTCCGATGGGGATTCCGGCTATTGCGAGGAGGAGAAGCCGGATCCACGTCTGCCTTGTCGAATTGACCAATGCACGATGCTCGATTCCGGCGATTGCGAGGCTTCCGACAATTGCAAGGATTCCGCTGATTGCAAATATTTCGGCGATTGTGAAGACGAGGATTCCGACGATTGAGATGTTGTGCTAGTCCGATACTCGATTTCCCGCCTCCTACCATGCTCGATGCCACCGCCTCGCCTCCAGCGTCCTGCCATTTCCAGAGTTTTTGAGCGCACTGGCATGGAGAGAAGAAGCGGTTCAGTTTTTTTTTAACAACCCGGTTCGGTTTTTTTTTAAAAAAGAGGGCACGGATCCGGTTTTAAAAATTTTTACACGTTAAGCGGATTTTACACGTTAAGGAGTTTTTACATTTATATATATATATATATATATATATATATATATATATATATATATATATATATATATATTCAAGTCCAGCTTCATGCTTTTATAAATGTTAGGATATATATATATGTGTTGTGTGTGTTATATATATATATATATATATATATATATATATATATATATATATATATATATATATATATATATATATATATATATATATATATATATATATATATATATATATATTCAAGTCCAGCTTCATGCTTTTATAAATGTTAGGATATATATGTTGTGTCAAGTCCAGCTTCATGCTTTTATAAATGTTAGGGTGTGTGTGTGTGGCATAACCAATACAGTATTATTTTAATCATTGGTGTGTGTGTGTGGGGCATAACCAATACAGTATTATTTTAATCATTGGTTATACCACATCACTTTAAACAAAGTTACAATGATATTATTATTATTTTTACTCATTGATTTAAAATATCTATATGATATCTATGTATGCTACTTTAAATAATACTGTATTGGTTATGCCACATCACTTTAAACAAAGTTACAATGATATTATTATTATTTTTACTCATTGATTTAAAATATCTATATGATATCTATGTATGCTACTTTAAATGAGATTATAAGCAAAAATTTGGAAAGATTTCTAAGATACATTTAGGTTAATTTTTTTTATAATTTTTATCTTTAATTTTATGAATCTTTTATAATATTATTATTTTTTATTATTAAGATTTTTGTTTTAAAAAATAGCGTAATGGCGCGGGAATTATAGTAGTATTTTCTTAATTGAACAAGTGAAGGTGTCATTGTCGTCGGAGATATTCCATCTCCCGCAGTGTTTGATCGACCCAAGCTTCCATCATGAATTGCATATTTCATAGAGATATTCCATTTGAAGCTGATATGGCGTGCCTTGTCTCTAAATGCAGTTCCTAACATATTTTGAAATTTGTTCAGTTGTTGCCATTGTAATCCGGGTAATAATGAAACAGGTGTTTTCAGAGCTGAAGGATTTAGCTGCTAGAACTCAATTGGCCGAATTAGTTTCACCAACCCTGGTGCTTATCGGCAAAGTTGTTTCACTTTCACCTTTGTGGCCAACCACTTTTTTCGATACACCTGCCCTAGCAACAACAGCTGACTAGACGCCAAAGTATGAGTACTTGCATGCACAAAATTGTGCACGGAGAGCTCAACTACTTTGTTTCATTAGCATGGAAGATTTGATTGTTCATGTTCATTAGCGATCACAGTGCTGCATTGTCAGTTGCGGTCTTTCCGTTGATGCCAAGATGCTCAGAGAGTGTTGATAAGCTGACACCACTGGAATCGAGTGAGATGGTGCTCAGTGATTCGAGGAAACTTGTAAGTGCACTGGCCGATTTAGTAAGAAAAGCCTTCGAATATTCCAAGAGTCGTATTTATGGGTCTGGTTCTTCACTCAAATCTGTATTCAATTTCAACCAAGATTTAATAAAAGGAGTGAAATTTGTTTTCTGACGGTGGTTTGTCTTTCACATATAGAGCAGACTGAGTTGAAATCAGTATTTTCCTCACCTGCCTCAAGTGTCATTCCTCAACGGATCCAAGCAAGTATGGACCCCTTGTCGGTCGTTAAGTGTGAGATCCGAAGACGAGATCTCTCAACTCGATGTGTACTGTGTCGATGCGAATGAGTCCAACCAAGATAACTGCAATTTTTTCATACGATACTAATGTAATGTTAATATATATCTTTAAAGCCTTGTGGCTCTTTCTGATCCATCTTCTCTTCCCCAGGCTGCAACCTTTTCGATTTGGGATCGGATGGATTCGTTGTGGCCTGTGGGTGTACGCATGCTATGGGGTTGTTTTACAGTTCCGTTGGATATGAGAACCCACAATTTTGCATTTTATTTCTACTGATGTTAAAAAGTTAATTAACAATGTTAAATCTTGCTCCGTTTCAAAATAATAATAATAATAATTTGGTTAAATGTCCATTTTCTTATAACATTTTGCTAAATGTCCAACCTAATCTCCCCTTTTACTAAATGTCAAATTTTTTTTCTTAATACCAATTTTACCCTTATATTAATTAAATTTGCCCTCTTCCTCTTTTCACCCTCGTCCGCTTCATCATCTTCCTCGCGCTCCCTTTTGCTTCTCCTTGTCTCAATTTCTCCTGACGGGATTTCACCAACATCCGGTAGAGGTAGACACCGCCGCCGATGACGATAGCGGATCTGGACGAGCACATGGTCGGGTGGCCAAGTCGACTATAGATTGGGTTACGATCGGATAGGCGATCCACTGGTTCGACCTACTGAATTACTATGGTCCTTTTCTAGCTAACAAATTCAATTCGACTTTAAACTCAAATTATTGGGGGTTCTTCATCTTCGCTTGGATTTGTGCAAACTGTGGTGGTGATGCTCGACCTGCTCGGCTCCGGCATTCGTTTGTGTCTCCCCTGCCAGATCTTGTTCTCCAATGAGGTTAGTGTGGCAATTATTTTGGAGAATTTCGGTCGTGCTATTCGTGGTGCTTTCCTTCCTCTCCGCCCTCCTCCTTGTGTCATCTTTGTGCTTTGCTTCCGGGATGGGGTTGTTCCTTTGAATGAGTTGTACTGTTTGCATCTCCCTTGCTGGTCTGAGATCGTGGCGGAGCCAGTATTTCAGGCAGAGGGTGCTAAAAAAATTTCTTGAAATATTTTTTTTTTGACACATACTTGATAAGAAGATTTTGTAAAAAAAATATATTGAAAAAACACTAAAATTGTGATTTTATAATGATTTTTTTGTATCTAAATAGTTGAGAGTAACCAAAAAAATAGAAGAGAAACAAAAAATATAGAAAAAAATGACGAAGAATTATTTTTAAACCAATATTGAAAGAAAAGTTTTAATATATAATTTAAACATAAATTATACATTTTTAATGCAATGGTTGATAAAAACAAAAAATATAAAGAGAAATTAAGAAGAATTAATGATAGAGTAAAACAAATAAAAAGTTAAAAGAGATGAGATTTGAATCCAAATCCTTTTAATTCTCCTTGCTTTCCATTTTCTTCCCTTACGACTTGAGCTGGATAGCACTTTTGTTTCAAATATCATTTAAAAATATTATATTATCTTAAAAATACTAAATATATGCAAAAAAATTATTATTATTATTATTTTTATTTTTTTCCGAGCCGGGGGGTGCTCGAGCACCCCCTAGCTTCACAACTGCAAGTCTCTTGTGCTGCTGAGATACTCTATTTTTTATTCTGTGCTGAGATCTTTGGCGTATTTGGGGGAGTTTATTAAATTATATGGCGTGTTTAGGGTTGGAAGTCCGGGTTGTGCTCCTGTTTTGTTCCTTTTCCTTGAGACTTGGTTAAATTTGATGCCCAGTTGGTGTAAAATTACAGAGTAGGAGGAAGTTTATGGGTTTATTTGTGTTAGTTAGAAGGGGGTATTTCTGTAATTTGAGTAAAGGTTGTTAGTTGCTAGAACAACCGATCACACACAGCTATAAAAGCTGTTCTTGGCGCCCTTTCTGCAGTGTAACAAACTCATGTATGTGTGTGAACACAGATCCAGTTTTGTTCCAGTTATATTCAATCGAATTCATTTTTGGTTCCTTTATATTTTTGCTCGATTTCTTCCTCTGTAATTCTTACTGGTTCAAATGGTATCAGAGCGTATGGCTATGATCTGATTTGATCGAGTTCTGGTTTGTGATTTCTGCAACTCTGTAGAGATCTACGAGCTGTTGTTTTGTATTGAGATCCTAATTCGTCTGCAATGGTAGGGAGATGATCGAATTTCCAGCAAGGTCAAGGTTCTACTAATGATGTTGGCGCTGGTAGGGGCACATTCGTATCTGTTACTCCTCCTGTAAATGGAGCAGGTCGTGGATGGAATTTCGAAAATCAAGGAGTACAATTTGGAGATCTTGCACAAGGTACGAATAATGTGCACGTCAATCCTTATTTTTTGTCGAATTCGGATCATCCAGGAATGAATCTTGTGTCCACACTATTTAATGGTGCAAATTTCATAAGCTGGAGTAGAAGTGTTCGAATGGCTTTGGGTGCTAAAGCTAAGCTAGGGTTTATAACTGGAAGTTGCGTACGTCCTAGTGAGGATAGTGAGGATTATGAGAAGTGGCTAAGAGCGGACTACATGGTTAGATGCAGGTTAGTCAATTCTATGAATAGCGAGATTGGTGAAAGCCTCATGTATGTTCAGTCTTCAAAGGAGCTTTGGGATGAGATTAAGGATAGATATTATGAATCTAATGATCCTTTAGTGTTTCAATTGAGGAGAGATTTAAGCAATTTGAAGCAAGATAACATGTCTGTTGGGGCTTACTTCATGAAATTGAAGAAGATTTGGGATGAAATTCAAATGTTGGACCCAATCCCTACCTGTAGTTGTGGTGGTTTTAACCAGTGTTCTTGCAGTTTGATGAAAAGAATTGTTGAAAGGGATGAAAAGACTAAGATCATGCAGTTCTTGTTGGGACTGAATGATGTGTTTGAACATTTGCGTAGTAATATTTTGTCAAAAGATCCTACTCTTGGGTTACACAAAGTTTATCAGATGGCTGTTCAAATTGAGAGATCCAAGGGAGTAACTTATGTTGTTCATGGGGAGAGTAGCATCTTCATGACAAATAGGGATGATCAAACTGAAAGTGAGGCAAATGCTTTATCTAAGTACAGATTCAGTTCTAGGGGTATTGTTCATCAAAGGTCTGCTCTAGGTGTTCATGAACAGAATGGGCGTGTTGAGAGGAAACACAGACACCTGATTGAGACTGCTAGGGCTATCAGAATTCATGCAGGATTGCCTATTAAATTTTGGGGAGAGTGTATCCTAAGTGCCACCCACATCATCAACAAACTACCCACTGCTATACTACACTGGAAATCTCCATTTGAGATGCTATATAGGACTTCTCCTAGGTATGATCAACTTAGAGTTATTGGTTGCCTATGTTATGCAGTGCAAGCCAATGAACATAGGGATAAATTGGGGGTGGTGGCCAGAAAGTGTATTTTCCTTGGATATCCAGTTGCTCAGAAAGCCTACAAGTTGTATGATCTAGACAGACATTCTATCATCATTAGTAGGCATGTGAGATTTGAGGAACATATTTTTCCTTTCAAGGATTCCACATCTGTTCAACCACCTACGAAAACCTCTTGGTTTGGCTCATTTGGTGAAGATCCTTATGACATCTTCTATACTCATCCAGAGCCATCACATCACCATCATTCCACCTCTCCTCTTCCTCAATCTCCCCCCATCTCATCACCATATCTTAATTCACCTCAAATTTCTTCTCCCATTTCCAACACTCGTGTTTCTGATTCCCTTGATCCTTCTCATAAAGTGGAGGACTCATCCTCTTCTGTCAATAATTCACCTCTTCCAGATGTTCAAGATCATAATCATCATGGTCTTCGAAGCCACACTCATAGACCTGCCAAATTACAAGACTTCATTTGCAAAAATCTTCCTTCAAGAGGTCATTTAGATTCATCTTCAGCTTCTGAATCCTTTACTGTATTTTATATCCAAAATATTACCCACTTATCCCCGAATTACATCCACTCCTTCATCAATATGTGTAGCATTTTTTAGCCCAATTCCTATAAACAAACCAAAGGTGTCTCGGAGTGGGAGCAAGCTATGTCCAAGGAGCTTGATGCTCTCACCAGCAACCATACTTGGCAAGTTATTCCTCTTCCTTCTGGGAAGAAAGCTATAGGCTGCAAATGGGTATTCAAGATCAAGTACAAACCTGATGGGACAATTGAGAGGTACAAAGCCAGACTTGTGGCAAAGGGTTACAACCAAATCAAAGACAAAGATTATAAGCAGACTTTCTCTCTAGTTGCTAAGCTCTCCACTGTAAGAATTATTCTTGCTCTTGCTGCCTATAAAGGATGTAATCTTCATCAATTGGATGTCAACAATGCTTTTCTTCATGGCTTTCTAGATGAAGATGTATATATGTTGCCACCTCTTGGGTTTTCTGTCCCTACTGGTCCTGTTTGCAAGCTCACCAGATCACTGTATGGTTTAAAGCAAGCAAGCAGGCAACGGAATTCAGAACTCACCAAATTCATGATTAGATTGGGTTTCACTCAATCCACTCATGATTATTCTTTATTCATAAAGTCAGTGGGGTCTTCTATGACAGTTGCTCTTGTCTATGTAGATGACATGCTTCTGATGGGCAATTCAGTTGAGGAAATTCAATCTACTAAGGCAGCTCTGCATAAGGCATTCACAATTAAGGATCTTGGCATTGCAAGATATTTCTTAGGGATGAAGATCTCTAGGTCTTCTAATGGAATTCTTAATAATCAAAGGAAGTACATCCTGGACATTCTTAGAGATGCCAACATGGAAAATTGCAAACTTACTGAATTTCCTATGCAACATGGTCTCAAACTATCTCAACATGATGGTGAACCTATTTCTAATCCTAAGGATTATAGAAGATTGGTTGGGAGGTTGCTCTATCTCACCCTCACTCGTCCAGATATTGCCTTTGCAGTTCAGTAGCTAAGTCAGTTACTTCTTACTCCTCTTCAACCCCATTGGCATGCTATGATTTATCTCCTGAGGTACCTCAAAGGGACATTCAATTTGGCCATGTCATATCCAGCATCATCCTCTTTAGCAGTTCATGCTTACACTGATGCAGATTGGGGTAATTGTGTTGACACAGGGAGATCATTATCTGGCTACTTTGTTTTCGTAGGGTCATCCTTGATTTCCTAGAAAGATAATAAACAAAAAGTTGTTTCTAAATCTTCTACAGAAAGTGAATATCGTGCAATGTCCTTTGCTGCTAGTGAATTGGATTGGGTACCGTACAGGGCATGTTATCTGATCTAGGCGTCCATATTCCTCTACCCATTACCTTATTTTGTGACAACAGGTCAGCACAACAGCTTGCAATCAATCATGTCTTTCATGAACGCACAAAGCATGTGCGTATTGATTCTCACTTCAACAGAGAAATGGTCACGCAAGGCTTCATTTCCACTAAGCATGTCTCTTTTTCAATGCAATTGGCAGAGATTCTCATCAAAGCCTTGGGAGCTCATCAACACTTCGAGCCAAGCTTGGCCTTGTGTATCCTATGGCAAGTCCAGCTTGAGGGGAGCCTATGGGTTTATATGTGTTAGTTAGAAGGGGGTATTTCTGTAATTTCTGTAAAGGTTGTTAGTTGCTAGAACAACCGATCACACACAGCTATAAAAGCTATTATTGGCGCCCTTTCTGCAGTGTAACAAACTCAGGTATGTGTGTGAACACAGATCCAGTTTTCTTCAAGTTTTATTCAATCGAATTCATTTTTGGTTCCTTTATATTTTTGCTCGATTTCTTCCTCTGTAATTCTTACTGGTTCAAAACGTTTTTCTCAAATAATTATGTGTTAATATAGTTAAACAATATTTCAACAAAAACTCTAAAGGACTGCTTTGGCTAGTGGATAATGGGAAAACTATAAATGTATGGTTTTCCATTTGGGTAAATGCGCAATATCTTCAAAACTTTCGAAATGATCGTAATCCTAACTTAAAAGTTTGTGATTTATTTACAAATACCAACTCTTGGGATATTGATAAATTAAATAGTATATTCCCCTCTCATATTGTTCAAGCTATTAATAATATCCATATTCCAATAATTGATATTCCTGACAGGTTAATTTGGATTTATAGTAGTAATGGAAAATTCTCTGTTAAATCCCCATCTTTTGTTTGTAATACTGGGAATACTAAGAAAATTCCAACAGACTGGATTTGGAAACTTAATATTCCTCCGAATATTAAAAATTTTATTTGGAAACTTACCTACCACGGCCCGTCTAAATAGATATATAAATAGAGTTCCGAGTACTTGCTCTCTTTATAATTCTGATATAGAAGATACAAATCATTTATTGTTTAATTGTCGGATCACAAGATCTCTTATTCAAAATCTGGGTATTAAGTTGGGAAAATGTTATAATATTCCAAAAATAAATAGTAATGTTTCGGAAAATATTTTAAATACTAGGGCTCTTAATATAGATTTTATAGACTTATATCATTTATGGCATTCTGTTTGGGAGCTCAGAAATAGAATTATTTTTCGCAATACTTTTGATACAGGTATTATCTATGCTCTAACTCAAACTATAGATAAAATCTCGTGCTGGAATAAAGAGCAGGTAAAAACGAAGTTACCTAAACGTGTTAGGCCTATTGATAAATTTATTTGGAAATGCCCTCCAATAAATATTATTAAGATAAATGTAGATGCTTCGGTGAATGTAACGTTATGATGAGTTCTATCATTCTAGCAGAAGCTTTTGCAGTTTATACAGGTATAAGACTCGCAGTGGAAATGGGGATTCGAAGAGTGATTATTGAAAGTGATTGCGCAATCATCGTCAATGCATCAATCAAGTGAATAACACACCATGGAAGGTCGCTCAAATTATCGAAGAGATCCATTCGTTAAGCAAAGATTTTGAGAGCGTCACAATTCAGCAATGCTATAGAGAGGCAAATGGTGCAGCTGATTTTCTTGCTAAATCTCAGTTGAATTGTAATTTTATTTTGAGTTCCTGTTGTTATGAGTTTCAGAACATCATCTTACGAGATGATCATGGATGTCGGTAGTGCATCCAAATTTTTTCTTACTCTAAAAAACAAATATTTCATAAAAAAAATATAGTTAAACAATGGGTTCGTACGTGACACGGGTTAATCTATTAATAATACTAATTCTACTAGCATTTTGCTGATATGTCACGTCCACAATTAAACTTGATTTTTTTTATTTAAATGGTATTTTCTTATTGGTCAATATTATTGCTAAAATTTTAAAATATCTCTGTGATGTCCCGGGATAGAGACCGATTAAAGATCGATCCAGTTTGAGAGGAAGTGAAAGGAAAGAGGTGAGAATGAGAGTTTAGACGAGAGAGATTGAGAGGATAGACAGAGGTAGGAGAAGTAATTGGTATTTGATATTGGATGCTCTCTCAAGAAAGGTTACAAGGGCCTTTTATAGGCAATTGTATCTTTTGGTTACACTTCTTGCCTAATTCCCATCTAGCACCTCTATTTCCATATTCCTCCTAATATGTCCTCCTATGGACCTATGATATGGTTACCCTTACATTGCCTTTCCCTATTAAAGCCTTGTCTCAAGGCTTAAAATGAACCCATTGAATCACACTTACACCAGGAGACATATATGCTATACTACCACAAGCTTTATAAGAGGAAAAGAAAAAAACAATAGGCAATTGATTGAGCTAGAGCTCCAAAATAAGAAGGATGCTGCAACTCTTGTGACTGCACAATTCAGCTACCCCCGTTGGCCCTGTATGCTCCAAAGTATGACAGCAAAGTATGACAACCCCTGCAGAACTACTCTCTTAATTGCCTTCTTTCCTAAATGACAACTTAGGAGCTTTTCTTTTCCTCGCATGCTTGAATTACCCCGGTGCTGCTCCTTCTTCTACTCCCACCACTATACTCAATCTGGCGACCTGGTTGTTCATCAAAGGTACCCTCTTCTTGTGGAGCTTCTGCAGGCCTAATCCCTTCATCATATGTAGAGCTGCGTTCCCTGTTAGGCCTTGTAGTTCCACCTTTTTCCCATCTCGCTTGAAAGAGATGAGAACCCTCTCATAATCCAACATAATTTGTTTGAATGTCCTCATCCAATCACCACCAAGTACCAAATCACACCCTTCCATTTTGAGGAGTCGGATATCAAACTTGAAGGTGTGCCCTTGTATGGACCACTCAAATCCTGTTTAAATTTCCTTACTTTTCATCTTATTCCCATTCATGACAAGTACAGACATTACTCTTGCATCCTTGATGTCAAAACCTGCCTCCTGAGCAATCCTGGGGTCCAAGAAGCTATGGGTTGCCCCACTATCGATCAATGCAGTGATTAGCTTGCCTCTTACTTCGACCTTTATCCTGATAGTATTCCCCAAATCACAACTCGTTATAGCATGAACATAGGCCTCTGGTTCGCCATCTCCCGTACCCTCGGTCACTACTTGTTCATTAGTAAATCAGCCATCCCCGGCCAATGGATCGTCTCCTGTGTACTCCCTTATCTCAGCAGACAAACAATTTAAGGAAGCTTGTTTGCATTTATGCCCTACAAAATATTTGTCACCACACCTGTAGCATAACCCATGACTCTTCCTAGACTCCATTCCGTGGATACTAGCGCTTTGAGAAGACGGAGCGCCGAGGCTCTTGCTCGGCGGTCGTGGTCCCATCAAGGTCATGCTACTCGCATGATTCAGGGTGGGACTGAAAGAATTGTTCCTCCATGGAGGTTTGCTAAGCTTGACAATAGCTTGGACTGGGTTGTTGTGCAACCTCGACTGCGCCATGGCCAAACAATCAGGTCTCCCCAATTTCACGAGCGACTTGATTTCGTCCTTCAATCCACTGATATAACTACACACAAAGTAAGCTTCAGGCAAGGCGGGGTTATCCGACAGCATACAAGCTCGGAGTTCCTCAAACCTTTCGTTGTATGTTTCTAGGTCGTCTTCTTGATTCAACTTGTTGAATTCTTCCACAACCTCCATACCCTGTCTTTCCCCGAATCGGAGACACACGGCGTCAACCAAATCCTTCCATTCGGCGGTAGGATTCTGGATTAGGAATCCCTGCAACCAAACATCGGCCCTATCTGTCATATGCATAGCAGCGATTTCAACCTTGTTATCGTCTGCAATTGAGAAGACTTTGAAATACTTGTCGCACTTTCGAGCCCAACTCCTGGGTCTCTTGCCGTCGAAGGTCGAAAAATCCAATTTAGGAATCGATTACCCTCAATTCTTGAATCCGCAGACCAAGAACTAGAGTTATCGCTCGATCTTGGTGTGTTCTGGATCGATTCCCCCTTTGAATGCCTGTTCTCACCGCTAGGGTTCCGAATTTCACGATCTCTACTGCCCGATCCCAAGATTCTAGTGAACGCATCATTCCCACGATTCCCGGTTGATTCCACCGAGTTCTGGCCCGATGGTGTCTCGTTGGAACGGGGCGTCAGCGCATCAAGCCTTGTCCGTATCTCTCGCATCTGCTCTATGAACTCTGTCCATCGTTCTTCGTTTCTCCTGTTCCATAGCTGCTGCTCATTGTTCTACTTTCCGAAATTGATCAGCAGTTGTTGAATCTGCTCTAGCTGCGAATCTATCTTCTGCGTTTGTGAATCGGTCTTCTGTGTATGTGCCTCGAAGCGAATATTCATATGCCTGATCGATTCTTCGAGATTCTTCAAACGCGTACCTTTTGCCATTGATGATGTTCGTAAAAAAAATCTGGAAATTTTGACTGAAATTGGTATTGCGGAAGTGCGGATCGATTGGCTCTGGATACCAATTTGTGATGTCCTGGGATAGAGATCGATTAGAGATCGATCTAGTTTGAGAGGAAGTGAAAGGAAAGAGGTGAGAATGAGAGTTTAGACGAGAGAGATTGAGAGGATAGACAGAGGTAGGAGAAGTAATTGGTATTTGATATTGGATGCTCTCTCAAGAAAGGTTACAAGGGCCTTTTATAGGCAATTGTATCTTCTGGTTACACTTCTTGCCTAATTCCCATCTAGCTCTTCTATTTCCATATTCCTCCTAATATGTCCTCCTATGGACCTATGATATGGTTACCCTTACAATCTCTTTCCTATTTTAAACATATTTGTTTCCTATTTTTCATACTAAAATATTATTTAAATTGATATGTTGTATGTCAATTTGTGATCTATTTTAATCGTCTATGTACATTGAACCTTCGTCAAATCTTGGCTGATTTTATTCTTGGATATTGAAATTATTGATTTATTAAAATATCTACATACAACGAACATGTAATATGGAAGATCGGATTTTTTTTTTCAATAACCTAGAAGGCCCTCATTATACAACCTAGAAGGCCCTTATTATAATTTCAATATCTTTGCAAAAGTTTTTTTTATGAAGTTAGGAAAAAGAATCAATTTGTGAATATTTGATTTCAAAAATTCATTATAAAAATAAATTAGAGCCAAATTTGTTTTTTACAAGTTACTTATTTTAGACATCTTAAATGACTATCGAAAAATAAATAATATTTTAAGACTTACAAGTATGACTAATGCTTATTTGACATCTTAGATGATGCTTCTTAGATCCCTTTTCTACCTTTTAGGATCTTAGTTCTTCTTTTGGGTTTTTATGGTAACTGTCCAAAATATGGGGGCTGTTTTGCAAAATGTCCGTTTTCATAATGGCTTTTGCAAAATGTCCTAAATTGGCATTTTTACCCCTGCCTATATTATCCTTCTCTTCTTCCCAGATCAACTGCCCTGGACCGTGTCCGATCTCGGTGCTCTTTCTCATCACGCTCTCCCTCTCCTCCGACATCCGGTTCCAATTTAATTTCGATATCTGTCGGAAATGGCTCAATTTGACAGTCTCGGCAAGATGAAATCAGTCAGCAAGACAGAATTCGCTCCTTCCACTTAGATCCGTCGCTTCTCCGCAATTGCAACCCTGTACTTTGTCTGTAAATCCGATCTGCTCAAATCTTTGAGCTTGCGATGCACGACCGCCATGGTGCCGTCTCCGATTCTCTAATCCTTCAAGCTTTCAAGGTGCAGTAATGGCGCCGACCCTTGCTCTCTTCTTTTTGTCTCACCGGAAGTCCCTGCACCTATTCATCCCCGAAGCCGCCATGGGAGGAGCTCCCAAGTGCTCTCGGTGGTGCGTTCGGGTTCCCTTCTTAAATCCTCGGCACCTTGCTATCTCTCTCAATGTGTGCCACTGTGCCGCGCCGCCTCTACTTTTATTTCAACACCGTCGATGCATTTCAATTGTTGATGATGAGGAAGGTGGGCTCAAGTGTTGGGCCATGACCAATTTGATGGGCTGCAGAATCATTACAATTCAAATAATGCATATATATAACATGATATGCAGTATATGTTAGTAGTAGGTAGAGTAATATTGTTTTCAAAAAAAAGTAGAGTTATATTCCTTCATTACATTGTGGAATGTCTAATGTCTCTTTTTTTGTTATCCCAAATTGAGTCTTATGAGTTGTGTCGATCTCACCAAATGAATTATTTTTCTAAAAAATATGAATTTTTTCAATAATTGTGAAAAAATTATTTAATGCTAAGCTAAAGAACATTTGGTGTTCAATATATGTCATGAAAAAGGTCAAATTTCAATGTCACCACTGCTGTCACCAAAGGAAGACCCTAGGACAAGAAAAAATAGTGTCACCAGTACTGTCACCAAATAAAAACAGTGGTGTTATTGACATCTTCACTTATTTTCCTCATTAGTGGTGTTATTAGTGTCATCAGAAGTGCAAATTTAGTGCACTAAAACGCATGACAAGTGTTATTAGTCGTGTCATCAAAGAAAAATAGTGTCACCACAAATGTTAAAAGTGTTATTAGTCGTGTCATCAAAGAAAAATAGTGTCACCACAAATGTTCAAAGTGTTATTAGTCGTGTCATCAAAGAAAAATAGTGTCACCACAAATGTTCAAAGTGGTGTCACCACAAGTGTATCAAGGGAAAGAATGGTCAAGTGTTATTAGTCGTGTCATCAAAGAAAAATAGTG
This sequence comes from Persicaria maculosa, assembly GCA_963922045.1. Lineage (NCBI taxonomy): Eukaryota > Viridiplantae > Streptophyta > Magnoliopsida > Caryophyllales > Polygonaceae > Persicaria > Persicaria maculosa. The sequence goes on from OY998255.1 coordinate 46,319,092, forward strand.
TCACCACAAATGTTAAAAGTGGTGTCACCACAAGTGTATCAAGGAAAAGAATGGTCAAGTGTTATTAGTCGTGTCATCAAAGAAAAATAGTGTCACCACAAATGTTTAAATTGTTATTAGTCGTGTAATCAATGAAAAATATATAGTGTCACCACAAATGTTCAAAGTGTTATTAGTCGTGTCATCAAAGAAAAATAGTGTCACCACAAAAGTTATCGATGGAAAGAATGGTCAAGTATTATTAGTCGTGTCATCAAAGAAAAATAGTGTCACCACAAATGTTTAAAGTGTTATTAGTCGTGTCATCAAAGAAAAATAGTGTCACCACAAATGTTCAAAGTAGTGTCACCACAAGTGTATCAAGGGAAAGAATGGTCAAAGTGTTATTATTCGTGTCATCAAAGAAAAATAGTGTCACCACAAATGTTCAAAGTGGTGTCACCACAAGTGTATCAAGGGAAAGAATGGTCAAAGTGTTATTAGTCGTGTCATCAAAGAAAAATAGTGTCACCACAAATGTTCAAAGTGGTGTCACCACATCTATCGCTGTCACCGCCCTATCGTTGTCACCACTCCTATCGCTGTCACCACTACCCCTATCGTTGTCACCACCACCCATATCATTGTCACCAGCACCCATATTGTTGTCACCACCCTTATTGTTGTCACCACCTCTGTCGCTGTCACCGCCCTATCGTTGTCACCACTCCTATGGTTGTTAACACCACTCCTATCGCTGTCACAACCACTTCTATAGCTGTCACCACCACCCCTATCACTGTCACCACCACCCCTATCACTGTCACCACCCTTATTGCTGTCACCACATCTATCGCTATCACCGCCCTATCGCTGTCACCACTTCTATCGCTGTCACCACCACCCCTATCACTATCACCACCAACCCTATCGTTGTCACCACCCTTATTAGAGGTGACACTCTTGGAGACACATGTAATTTCATGAAAAATTAAAAAAAAAATAGTGTAATCAAATACAATATGACCAAAATAAATAAAAAAGAACATATAATTTCATGAAAAAAATATAGTGTAATCAAACACAATCTCTACGAACAGTGTCACCACTCTTATTAATAGTGACACTATATTCTATAATTAATAAAACCACTCTTATCAACTCCAGTCAGTACATGAGTTGCAAGCAACCCACAAGACATCACTCAAAATGGATCCCTGACAGAAGAAATTGAAAATGCTAGAGAACACAAGATAAGGTCTAATAGATCATAGTTACTAACTTAATCAACAGTGGTTACGCACCACACAAATTGCAAAGGTAGCCAACAAATTACCAATCAAAGATCCAGAAATTGCAAAGCTATTAATCCGTATCAATCCAAAATTCCAATTCAAAAAAAAAACTCAATCACCAAACGAGCACCAACAGAAGAACTCCTTCTGCACTGCAAAGCTAACGGCAAAATTTCTAAAAGCCCCAGCTAATAACCATACAGATTTGCAAAACGAAGAAGAGATTCGGGCATGGCGAGCTCTATCTCGCACCCTGAGAGCTTCGATCTCTACCTTCTCGTCCAGAGGAAAAGCTCTCTCCAAATTCAGACGCCTCCCCAGAAGAACGATTTTTTCAAAATTGTTCGCTTCAGCCTCGTATTGATCCATGGAATTCGACTCAGATTTGATGCCCTTGCTCAGATCTGGGCTTGAAATTGAGTGATTGCTCCGAGTTCTAGTCATCCATGGCATCTACTAATTGGAGATCGGATCTGGCGCCATTGGAGATCGATTGTGTAATCTTACTGCAACCTTTTCCCGCTCCTCGGCTACTGTCGTTGGAAAGGCGAGCTCATCTTCTCTCGATAATCCAGATCTATTGATTTCCAGATCCGGCGGCCATGGCCTTCCCTCTCGGAGGCGCGTGGTCGCTCCGGCCTTCCCACGACCACCGAGGAGTCCTTTTCAAAATCGTCCTCGCGGATGCTTCTCGGTGGGTTCGGATTCGCCATAACATCGTTGGATCTCCGGCGCCACCGGCGTGAAGGAGCGGAGACAAGTCGGAGGGAAGGAGGAGGAGCGGGCAAAGGAGAAGGGATTCAATTGGAAGAAAACGGAGAAGATGGAGTTCTTCTATGGAGGCGTGTTTTAAAAAGGCAGGGGCATTATGGGGTTTTCAAAAAAATTTAGGACATTTAGCAAAAACTGATTTTAAGTGGACATTTTGCAAAAGGGGCTTGGCAAAATGGACATTTAGCCTTTTTTTTTACCATCTTACATTTATTTTCACTGTTTATTTCCCTCTCTTTCTAGCCATCTTTCTCATGAAAATAATAAATAAGTTATGTATATCTACATAACTTCAAAAGTATTCGCACAATCATGTGCTTATGATTTTTTAATCTTATCTTATATTTTCGTTTTTACATTTATCCTAATGATAATAATTATATATTTATTTCAAATTATATTAGGTAGTTTGTTTGAGTATTATTACTACTTTACCTTATTAAATCATTTTCAAAATTTGTATTGTATCTCTTTTCAACTAATTTATAAATTATAAAAAAAATACTTTATACATATTTTTATTGTAAACAAGTAAATATTAATATAGTATTATATAGATATATAAAATGATATTCAAATTAAAATGGATCAAACTCCCGTGCCTTGAAGGCACGGGTATCACACTAGTAAACTGACTAAAATTATAAACATGGTAAAATTTATAAATTGTTGGTAAAAGTAGTTAAAAATTTAAACAACAAGATAATCCCCGTATGGGACGAAAAACAGTTTATTTGTAAAGAGTAGAGTTTATTTGGTTGTTATTAGGGGTGTGGTACTTTCAAGCCAAATACGATAAAAAAGAAGGGGTAAAATAGTACTTGTATAAAATCACCTCCATTTTGTAGTTTTTTTTATCACAAAATATTTAACACGTTTTTTGGTCATCCAAACAACAAAAAAGCTGTTTAAAAAATAAAAACCCACAAATGATTAATTTTTAACAGGTTAAATTCCCAACCATACACACCCAAAACCCAAAATTGAGAAAAAGGACGCGCCTCTTCACACGCCCCTCTTCATCTCCTTCCCCAACCCTAAATCGAAACCCAGATCTGAAAAGCTCCTTAATCGCCTACAATTTCAAGCTCAATCCCCTCCTACAAACCCTATCTGCCTCAAACCATCAAGTGTAAAGGGTTAAAGTACTGGATCTGGCAAAACAATCGGATCTCACACGGGGAAAGGGAAGGGATTTCACCGGGTTTAAGTTTATGTTTCCTCCGCCTTGCATTGTTCCAAAAAAAGGCCTAAGCCTCTGCCTAGACCCCGCCTAGACCCTTGAAGGTCACCCGCAAGGTCTTGGCAGCCTTGCGGGTTTGACGAGTTAGTGAAAAAAAAACCACTTTGTGGTTTTAACTCCTAAAACCCCCACATGTCGATCTCTCTCTCTCTTAGTTCTCAACCTCTATACTTTCTCTTACTCTCCTCACTCCCATAGTCCTCTAACTCGCGACCTAACTCCCGTTGTTAATGTCTAGACTATTAATTAAAGTTTATTTGTTTATATATTTTATGAATTAAACTTTATTATTTTATATACGTATTGAATATGACCAAGGATTAAAATACATCTCAAAATAGTAAATCCGCCTAGACGCCGCACAATCCACCTAGACCCTTGACCCTATCTATCCGCCGAGCATCCGCCAAGCGTTTTTTGGAACATTGCCGCCTTTAAAATCAAGGCCATGAAGATCCCCTCCTCAACAATCTGCTCCTCTCAGAAGGTCTCCCTCTATCAACAACTGCACTTGTCTGCAAAATCGATTGGACTTGTCCTCGCTCCTTAGGTGTTCGTCTCTTCTCTGTCTCGAGTGCCGTTTTGGGGGTCTGACTGGAGAGGACCCCTTCGTGCTCGTTGAGTGTTGTAGGCTGTTAGTCTCTTGTGGACTGATTCGCTATCATTGCACCCCCTCAGATCTAGACTCCATTACTCTGTATAGAGAGCCTTCACAGGTATGACTACTACCCCTTGAACTCTTTGTCTAAAACCCAGATGCTTTCTAAAATTTGTATCTCTGATATGATATTTGGATCCAATATCTGCTATAAAAACCGTTTTCAAACCAAATTAAATGCTCTTTCTCTCCTAAGCTCTTCTTCTTCCCCACTTCTGTACTCCTTCTTTCTCGCTACTCCAGATAATATCATTTATTGTGCAATCGCTTTCTCTGTCATGGCCAATCATCAGCCACTTAACAAAGGGAAGGAGATTCTCTATGAGGATTCTCCGACACCCACAAAAACCACCAACTCTGGGAACCCCTCAGGTGACACCCACAAAACAACCACCCCCTCCAAGTCACTTAAAAGTGACAAGGGCAAAGGGAAGATTAACCTGAACTTCTTTGGTGGGGGACGAACGTCATTGGCACTTTCGCCCTTTACCAAATAGTAAGAAAATCCAAACTTAAACACACAACCAATAGATTAGGCAACCAATCACTTGATAAATCAAATAACTACTAGTATAGCGACGAAGTCCGGTGTCGAACCCACATGGAGAAGCGATTTTCTATTCAATAACTCCAAACAAACACTCTTTAAGCAAAACAATGATTCAGAACAAGTAACAAATATGTAAAAGTAACCAGATTGCAAATCACAAAGCAAATTGATATCAAAGTAGAAAGAACATTTCGCCTACAATTCTCTGACAATGGTTGGAATTCATGGTCCTCGGATTGATCTATCAATTATTCATATTCTTAGGTCTACTTGACTAAAGTTGAGAGATCCGCATAGATTCACTCATCTTATTCAATATCACTAAAGAATAGCATTAAGAACTCAAGTAATCAAGACCAATTGGCACATTGACTCTACTCAATCAAGGCTAATAGGCGCATACCGAACTCAATCTTAATCAAATATCCTCAACATAGATCAATTGAAATCATCCACTAACAAAGACAAAGAGACATCACCATCATCAATACCTTTGTTTGCTATCGAGAAAACAACAACGAATTCATAGCTAGAGATGCAATTCCTAACATGTTGATCATGCATAGAAAGGAACACAAATATAAATTAAGCACAAGATGATAACTAAGAACATGAATAATCAAATCCTCACAATCCAAACAACCATGTTTGCGAATCACATGCGAAACTATGAGTTTAGCAACTCATAGGCCAATTCTCTCTCTTTAATAGTGTTCATAGTCTCACAATAGCCACACATACATGGCTGAATAAACTGAAAACAATCTAAATAAGTCCCACAAGGGTCGGTAAAACCCTAGTAGGAAATACTAGAAAATAATATAAAATATTGCTTCGGATCTAAAACCGCGTATTCGGAATTCTGACCAACGGTGGGCGCCATGCAAGGGGCGGCGGGCGTCGTCTCTGCAGTGTCCGAAGATCTTCAATTTTCTTCAACGGATTCCAATGTTGTGCTTCCTTGCTCCTCCTTAGCTCCTCCTTAGCCTCCATATGCTCCCAAAACATGCTTCTTAAGATTTTCCCAAAGTCCATCCAATGTTGGAATGTAATTCTGTAGAATAAACACTAAAAACGCATAGATTCCGAACTCGAATACTTCACAAGTAATAAACGGAACTAGACTCAAAACATAACAAAACCACTACCTAATAGCAATAAGAAACACCTATAATGCCTATATGAAATATGCATTATCATCCTTCTTTGATCAGCTTCAACAATACCAACAAAAATACAAATTTGCCACTGAAGCAATCCTCTTTGGTCGGGCTTTTGGTGCACCTATTGACTTCAAAAAACTCCAAGCCACACTCACAAATGACTGGAGGGGTATCTCTGGTGATCTTGAGATACTTAGCATGCCCAACCATTGGTTTGAGGCCCGTTTCTTCATCCCTAGTGATCTCCTTGGGGCATGGGATGCTCGGCCTTTTCATGTTGCTGGCCAACTAATCATTCTTCAACCTTGGAAGCCTTCCTTTGACCCACTCACTGAAAATACAACTTCATTGGACATGTGGGTGAGAATCACATCCATTCATGAGATTTACGAAAAACTAGGAGCCACTGAAACCATAATTCGACACAATGAATTTGGTTCTTTCATCAAGGCCAACACCACAGTTGACACTAATGCTAGATATGCTCGGGTTTGTGTTAACCTTGACATAGCCCATAAAGTCTCAAATACTATACTCATTCTAGTCAACCATAACCAAGTGTCTGCCCACATTGTTTGGTTCGAAGAATTCCCTGAGGGCTATGGCAATTGTGGTGCTCAACACCACTTGTTCAACCAATGCCCACTGTATATCCTTAAACCAAAAAAAATCCAAATTACAATAAAAAAGCCTAGCACAAAGACAACCCTTGTCGAGACCTCTACTAATGATGATGGTTCGGAAACTGTGGGTAAGAAGGGTAAGCTTCTCAAGCTTCCAAACCCAATTCAAGCTTTCAACAATAAACCTTACATATTAGGTAGGGGGTGTCTCAGTTGCATTTGAGGCTCTCTAATTCCTCTACCTCCTATAGAGACTCAAAGACCCCCTCTGATAGCACCAAGGATGTTGCTGCTGCTCTTGATACCACCTTGGCTCTCCCAGTTCCCCTTGCAGGCCCTACTGGTAGCCTTCATCATGCTGCTGGCTTCAGTGGGGCCTCGGGGTGCTTGGGGCTGCCTCTAGTGGGATCTTCTGGTACTCATCCTACTGGTGCTGGTTACAGTGATGCCCTGGTGTCACTGTTGGAACCACATATCACCCTAACTCTACCCATTACTGAGTCTTACCATGCAGCAAGCACCTTGGAGAATAAGCCTTCTAATGATGATCCAATGGAGCATGGATTCCCTCTCCCTGACCTTGAATTCTTCAATGAAATTAGTTCTGATGTGGATTCTGGCATTCTCTCTTGCCTCCACTTTGAGCCTGAAGAGGATGATCTTCTTGATATGGAGGCTGAGATGGATTACCTAGTGGATGACCCTATGGTGGATGGCAACTACACTGAGCCCCAAGAAGACTATGACCTGATTTCTGAACCATCCTTCCACTTCATCCACTCTAACTCCACTGTAATCAAGTTGATAGCCACCATGGACATACCACCCAAGAAAGGATCCACCTCGGACTCCCACAAGAGAAAGGTCAACAGGGGAGATGATGACACCGCCATCTCCAACCTGAAGAGGAGCAAAAACATCAATTAGTTTCCATGATGACAAACTTTTGGCCAAGAAATGGGGACCTTCTACATCTCCCCATGGCCTGTTGTATCAACCTCAGCTCATGCTTACAACCACAACCTACTTTGGTTAAAATCCATCCTCTTAACTCTTGGCAAAAATTTGATAACTATTGGAAATATCCAATCTTTTGTGTAGGTTACTTTCAAAATTGCTTTACTATCTCTACTAAGTGGTACTTTGAACATTATTGGTATTGTATTCTAGGATATGTGTATGATATATCCTACTTTGTGCCCTTCTGCATTTTGTATGATATATCCTATTGTAAGATTGATCAAAAACAGTATGTATGGTGTGACTTTCTAAATCAAATGCTAGTTGTGTTACTTATGTTCTTTGTTTACAATTTACTTGTTATTTTTTGGATAAATTGCAAGCAACAGTTATACAAAAATATTTGCACAAGTAGTTTACTATTGGGATCTCAGTTTCAAGTATTCAACATCCAATTTTCTATCTTTGAGCATCAACGGGCTAACTGTGCTCGAGGGATCTCTCCTCTCGAGCATTGTGAATATTTAATTGTGATACAAGTACACAAAACACCACACTCTCAGGCTTGGGGCTTCGGCTATGTGCATCTGTTTGCCTTGACAGCTTCTTGGAGTTACCTTCTTGATTGTTTCAGCAAGCAAAGGATCGTGAGCAACTACAAAAATATTGAATTCCATACAAGGATCTCACACCCTTTTGCCGTTGTTGAAATTAACCAATTGCATTACTACCTTTATTATCATATTGTATCAAGTAGATTATTTAACAACATTTGCTCATCTAAGAACATCTTAATAAACCAAAAAGGACCTGACTCCATTATCTCGCTACACTTGCTAGTTTTTCTATCTTTTTGTGTGTATTGGATTCTAGTTCTAGCATTCACTAACATCAACTCTTATAAGAATCATCCTCCATCACTTAAACGTACAATGATATCTCATGTTTTGATTCCAGAAACAAATCGATCATATAGTAAACTTAACTCATGGTTAATCTCTCTTATATCTATGGACTTGCTTGTTTGGCAGGGAGAAACAAAACATCAACACATCAACACAAACCTTAAACCTATAATTACCATGATAATATCATTAGACCAACAAAGGCAGACCAAAATTAAAACTAAATTGAGGCCTCTTTAGGACTCGTATAGGCATTACCCATGCTTGATAAACATCCATCATGGAGATTAGTTACTAGAATGTTCGAGGACTAAGTAGGAAAAATGTCTGGACCCAAATTGAAGCACCAAGTAGAGCGGAACATATCCAAATCATGGCTCTAGCAAAAAAAAAAATATTAAAAACCCGTCACCAGATGCTTGTTGGAGGAAACCAGGATTTGACAGCTTACATTTTTGCCCTTCCATTGGCTTTTCAGGAGGTTTATGCCTTCTCTGGAAAGCTAATCTACTACAAGATGAAATTTTGAAATAGTCTACTCTGATAATAAGATCATTCAAGCCACATACAGTAACACAAACAAGAAGCTAACTATATCCATTTTCTTTATCTATGCCCTCCCCCTCACGAGCGGGACAAGGATGCCTTCTAGTATTCGCTCTCGAACCTTATAATTAGACTAAAAGAACCATATCTCATAATGGGGGACCTAAATGAAATCCTTGAAGCATCTGACAAGCAAGGAGGGAGCCAACCAAGTATCTCAAGATTCAATCGGCTATATGAATTTATCACAACACACAATCTTGTAGATGCCCCAACAATCGGCAACCAATTCACTTGGCGCAAATGTTTTTTTGGGGAAGATAATATATTTGAAAAATTGGAACGCACCGTAGTAAGCCACCAGCTGCCACAATATTTCCCAAACTTCATAACCAAAAATCATGCCTTCACCAATTCAAACCATGCACAAATCACCATCGACCTAACGGAGAATAAAAGGCCAAAGCTCCAACCATACAAATTTGAAATGGCATGGACTACTAGGAAAGACTTTGAAGAGTTAGTTAGAAATGCTTGGAGAGTGGATTGCCCGGGCTCTCAAACATATAAACTATTGAAAAAGTTACAGAAAGTTAAGAGGAAAAGTAAAATTTGGAGCAATAGGACATTTAGCAAATTTTTTAGCCAAATTACCTTAGTTGAGAATGAATTACAAACATCTCAGACACAAGTATACCCAAGATATGACCCGATCCTACAAAACAAAATTCGACGCCTAACAAAGAAGCATGCAGCACTACTAAATTATCAAAAAAAACATACCGGGGACAATGAGCAAAGAGAATCCATGTGCAAAATATAGATGCCAGCACTAAATATTTTCATATAATAGCAACTGGGAGAAGGAATGGGAATATCATAAGTCCATAGCAACTACAGCAGGCATATCAGTGGCAACAGACAATGACATACGAGTTGTAATCAAAGAAGACTACTCCAAACGATACACAAAGACATCACGACCTCAGATCCCCACTAAACTTCTGGATAACACCAACGTTGAGATTGCCGCAACGGACAACAACTGGCTCACATGGCAAATTACAAACTCAGAAGTTAAAAGTGATGTGTTTAGCATGGCAAACGGCAAATCACTAGGACCTAATGGTTGTAACGGCCCGAGATTATGATTCCCGAGTTACGTTTTGAGGGATATAACCCCTCGTTAGGATCTTGCGCTCCGAGTACAAGTTGAAGGTTTGAAACCGAATATTTGTAGTTTAAAGCGGGATTTCGCACGCAAATCCTAAAGGTCCGTTGGAGACCCCGGGGTAAACCCTTGTGCATGTCCTAAGTCTACAACGCGGAAAACCTTTTATCAGGCAAATGACATAAGTTCTGAAAATGATACAATCGGTGTCGCGGCAAGGCCTGGTCAAGCAGAGTATAAGTAGGAAGAAATCCCAAAAAGTGTAAATATGGTGAAGTCAGAGTTTCAAGCACTCGCTCTCCGCCATACGAATGGACCCCGCCATAACAGCACGAATTCAAACAATGGAACGGGTACCTGAATCTAAAAAAAAAAAGGGGGATCTAGGTCAATCATCAGGCCACTCATGCGCGTGTGTAAACATACTCTGAGAGGCATATAATAAGCATCCTATCCCTAAGATGAAATGCGTAATGCAATGCGGAAATTAAATCACACACACACACACACACACACACACACACACACACACACACATATATATATATATATATATATATATATATATATATATATATATATACTGACGGTTTAATATAATGCAGAAAATGATTAAATGGATCCACATATAATGCCAAGTGGCATATCCCAAATCTCCAACTACATCATACATGTCCGTACCACAACCGAGGTAGGACGCACGGTCATGCCGAACCAGGTATAATCAACCATTCATGCCCATACCACAGCCGAGGTAGGACGCTCGGTCGTGCCGCGCCATAAATATATAATCGTGATTCTAAGTCGTATGGTGCATGGACACTAGCCTACTATATAACACTCAGTGCATAGAGCGCCCATCATGAGTAAGTTCAAGGAACTTACCTGGAGAAGCGCAGAATCCAATTAATATAGCAATCAAGCAAATCCAGGCGGATTATAGCTCACCTAAAATAAAAGTAACATAATATGTTTAAGTCTAACTTACACAAAACATATCAAATAACACACACAAGATTCAGATAAAACATATATAAGTTAACCATCTCATCATCAACAACATTAATGTCTTTATTCAATTTCTCATCTCGTTTCATCATCTCATATCGTTTTCATCGTAACTTGCCAACTCATTAACTTAGACAATCTCCATATCATACTTAGTCTAATTCACATATTACCATTTCATACTCTCACTTAGTATACGAATATATATCATCCTCATCATCGGTAACCAATATTTAATCTCTTATAATAAATCACCACAATTCATGCTATTAGTCAATCAATCATATCAACATGCTAGTTAGTCATTGATCACATAATTCCCAATTTAGTCCCGAAACCGCTGCAAAATCCGAATTAAATAGTTAAGTATTTCGACCTTTGAAAATACTCACTAAAATCCCTTTTCAATTTATTTATTAAATCATCTTCCGACCTTGAAATTATTTTCCAAATTCTCTTTTTAATCGACGAGTCTTAATAATTTATTTTAAGTCTCAATAATATATAATATTTTAAATACCGCTTAATAGAACACATTTATAAAATATTTCCAAAACCCCTAAAATCCAAGAGGGAATTTGTTGAAATGGACCTTTTACCATATTTGATTAGGTAGTTAGCCCCCTTAATTTGTTTATTAGGCACAACCAACCCCTCTAATTTTTTTTAGCCGTAGTCTTTCCTTCCTCCCATCTTCCTCCTCGGAGCTCACCGGATCTGGAGCCGACGAAGTCGAAGCCGCCCTCGGAGCTCACCGGATCTGGAGCCGACGAAGCCGGAGCCGCCCTCGGGAGCTCACCGGAGGTTCTTCCCGTCGCTTGTGGCCTCCACCGTCACCTGCAAGCCGCCTTCCACCAAGGACTGCGCTGCCCCGAAGCCGCCTCCCACCAATCGGCTCCCGTCATGCCCAAGGATCCCGATGCGCTCTTCATCGGCGGTGGAATCAAGCTCCAATGGCAGCCGACGCCCCGCAATTTGACCCGCCGCCATCTCTGCAATTTTCCAACGGGGAAGAAGGGTTTGGGTTGTAATTTCTAATAAATCACGAAACCGGCCCGAAATTTTTAAAAATTACAGATTGGCCCTATATTTTATATAATTACAGAAAGCGACCTATAACTTTCAGGGATGCATATTTTGCCCCTGTGAAGTATTCACATATCTTGAAGGTGACATGTAACCCCCGAAGTGGTTGGCCCTATATTTTATTGATTCCACATTATATTACTTACATTGATGCATTTTTTTTAGTTGATGACATGTTATAATAGGTGTTTTTACGTATACAACCAATATTAATGTCGTAGTTTCAAAGACTTTGTATTTTTATATGTGCAATAAGGTGACAATATTTTGATTCCACGTTTTAAGCTCTTATGTCATCAATTATATAAAATTATCACCATAAATAATTGTGATTAATGAAGCGTAATAACAAATGTCATCCATGAATAAAAATTTAATGAACATGTCACCACAAGTGATTGCATCAATGAAGTGTAATCACAAACGTGTCATCAGTGAATGAAAGTATAATCGATGAAAATAAATCGATATACAATTGATTAAATTAAAAACATGTGGCATTAATCGATTTGATTAAAAAAAATGGCATCAAATAATTACATTATAAAAATGACATCAAAATACCATTTTGAAAAATCTGTATCACATTAAAGAAAAAAATGTCATCAAAAATAAAACTTTGAAAAAATATCATCAAAAATATGGCATCACGGTAAAAAAAATATCATTAAAAAATTGACATAAAAAAAAGTGGCATCAGTCGTTAACAGTAAAAAAAATGGCATCAATGATCAACGTGACATTACTGTAAACAAAAAATGTCATCAAGGTTTAAAAAAAGTGACATTAAAAAAGTGTCATCCAATCATTTCATTAGAAAAGTGGCATCAAAGTGAAAATAAAATATAGTAAAATTTTGGCATCAAAATGGTAAAATATGGCATCACTAAAAAAAAAAATTGGCATCAAAATGGGTTGGTCAACGTTGACCGTCAACGGTCAACGTTGACAGGTCAATGCTCAACCGTTGACCGGTCAATGGTCAAACGGTTGACCATTGACCAACCCACTCTATTGGGAAGGGGTTTAGAGCAAAACTAATTAAATTGATTTAGGGCCTAAGTGCCCAATTGAATATTCAAAAAAGGCCATGTACTAAAATCACCCAAAATCCAACCCATTTTTATTTAATAAAACCAACCCTTTATAAATCTCCCCAAAATAATATTTTATCTTCTAAATCCGCAAATAATATTATAATAATAATTTAAATACCGCTAATTAGTTAAATAATAAACGGATAACCCGAACCGAACCGAACCGAACCGAAACGAACCGAACCGAACCCATAACTATTAATCCCCAAACCGGCTCCATATTAAACAATTTATATCAATTAGTAAAGGTAGGACCCACAAGTCCCTTCATCCTCCCGATTCAAGTTCCCGCCTAGCGCCATGGCCTTCCTCGCGCGATCCCGCCACCGCCGCTGCACCTACTGATCGACGGAGCTTGCTACCCAGCCTCGCCCAACTCCTTGGATCTCCCGTCTCCCTCACTCGCCCTTGCTGCTCCCGGCCTTGCTCTCGATGGTCACTACTAGAACAATGGTGTATACCCACGGATGAATACCAACGGTTGAAGCCATTGGACATATTTACCAACGGATGAGATTGTAGGGGGCTTTTTCCAACACCTACTCCCGTTGGTAAATGGTGGGCCCCAATTCCCAACTGATAAACCCGTTGGTATTGAGTAATTTACCTATTAAAAAAAAGGAAATGGTACTTTGTATTGAAAAGTCTGTTTTTTTTTTGTTTTTTTTATAACACCCACTTTATTCAATATTATAATATGTGATAGGCCCCACTAACCCAACTTCAATATTTATACCGCTCACCAAAAAAAATATTTTAAAATAGGTAATTATAATTTGGCAGTCTATTTTACCGTTGAACATTTAATTTGACCCCAAAAAACAGTTGAGCATTTAATTCTATGGTTTTTTACCCCTCTATATATGAAGAGAAAATGCTTGTGATAAAACCACAATCAATATTTTCCTTCTGCCGTTTCATCACCACTTTCAAATTCTCCTCGCCGATTAGATCTTTAGTGATTTGCTCTCGTTTTGCATAAAAAAAAAAGAAGTGATTTACTCTCTCTAATTTTAAAGGTAATTTTATAGTTATATTTTGTTAATTTAAAGGGTTATATTTATTTTTAAATTATTTATTATTAATAAACTACTTTTTTAGGTTGATATGTTATTCCACATCTACGAATTGATTATCCGTTCGACAACGCAGAGTTACGTCAATTAAAGGTATTTTGTCCAATATAATTTCAGATTTGTTATTTTTTATATGTATGAGGCGTTATTCTAATTCTAGATTTATTATTTTGTTGATATTAATGTGACCACCCTTAGTCATTAGTAAATGCTTAGTAAATATTAATTATAATTAATCTTTTATGAAAGTTTATAGTTGAAAATTTGGGGATGTATAAAATGGGACAAAGTTGTGTATGTGTAGAATTGTACACTCCGAATTAAAAATATACATGTGTATCTATATTTTTATTTTAAAAGTTAAAAAGTCATAATTAATAATTTAAACTAATAATTTCTAAAAGCCATTTAAAATTTCCAAAATTCTATTTTGATAGTAAATAAATTTTATTTATTCATTAATAATAATATTAATTAATTACTTCTATTTATCATTTTAAATAATAGCCATTTCATAAATGTAAATAAGGTTATGAATATATTATAATCAAGTATTCATATGATATAAATTGTATGTCATGATTTATAACTTAGATTATATTCTGAGAGACTAAATTAATAAATATTTTTTAAATATAATTTATTTTAGCTATTTTTTAAATTGCTTTCCTAGGGTTCACCTATTTTCTATTAGAGAATCTTTTCTAAATAAGGTTTATTTATATTTATAAAATGTTAATATGTATAATTTAAAATGTTAAATTAAAGATCTTATTGTTGAATATTATATGGAAATTACTAAAATTTATTTCTCTAATAATTTTGTACAAATAATTATAATTTGAATTGGCGGAAAGTTACAATGGGTTTTTCAATTAATTGTTAAAAACGGTTTTTATCTTTTATAAAAACCGTCTTTTGGGGGAAGTTTTAGATTTAGGTACAATTATTAATTGTTAAAAAAATGCTAATTATTTGAATTAAAAAAACCGTCTTTTGTTTTGTAGTGATCTTAACCATCTAATTAAAAAAATCTAAACTAATTAAAATTTTTAAATTTAGAATTTTATCTTATACCTATCTTTTTTTCAATAAACTAATAATGGTTCCTAATTATTTGAATTTTATCTTATACCTACTTTTTTTTCTTTTTTTTTTTTTTTTTTTTTTTTGAACCGGAAAAAATTTGACTGTTGATAGAATCAACTAGCCAAGGGCATCCTTACGGATGATACTGCACAGAACCGTGTCAGGGGGAATGATCAAGCCAGAGAATCCAACAGTGAAATGAGATAGTCTGTCAGCGGCTTGATTGCCTTCCCTAAAGACATGTGAGACCTCAAATTCTGGAATCATATTCAGTGCGCATAGAGAGTCGGATAAAAGCATCTCTATATCGCCACTACAAGACCTACCTGCCTTGAGGCTTTTGATAATACTAAGATTATCACCTTCAATGCAGATACGCGCGATTTTTAATTCTACAGCTTTGAGCACACCTTTCCACAAGCCAAAGCATTCAGATCCGATGGCTGAATCAAGTGGAGAGGGGCCGGATTCAACAAATTTAGTACAACCCTGACAATCTCTGATAATGTATCCATAAGTTCCTAAATTTTCAGAATTAAAAGCTCCATCAAAATTTAGTTTGCACCAGGTTTCTCTTGGTTTTTTCCATTTTATGGCTCGTTTCCTGGTTATTGCTGGATTGGGCATTTTGGTTCCTGATTCCTTTTCTGTGCTTAGATCATCCTGTTTAGCCTTTTCCCATTTTGTTAATTGCTCTGTTATGAATGATGCTATTGTTTTTGGATTGGCTTTGATATCATCAAAGAGCGCCTTGTTTCTGAAATACCATAAGCACCACCAGCCAGTGGCAAGGGAAGAGAGTTCTGATTTACTTAAAGAAGCATGTAGAGCGCACAGTATGTCGGTTATGTTATAAGTGTTGTCGTAAACTCTTATGAGGGTGTTGTAGATTTTAGGGAATAGATGTTGCAGTGTAGTTGATGTTGTTGGACAGTGGAATAATAAATGGTCGATGTCTTCAAAGTTCATTCCACACGAAGGGCAGTC
The DNA here is from genome assembly GCA_963922045.1 of Persicaria maculosa. Lineage (NCBI taxonomy): Eukaryota > Viridiplantae > Streptophyta > Magnoliopsida > Caryophyllales > Polygonaceae > Persicaria > Persicaria maculosa. Next base: position 46,335,299 of record OY998255.1, read on the forward strand.
TGTGGGTATTCCCACACCACGACCAGCTAATTTAGCGGATGTTGGTAGGCCATTTTTGGAGATGCGCCATAAGAAATCTTTGATTTTTGGGGATGCATCCAACTTCCAAATCCAAAGGATCTCCGAAGCTGTATGGTTTTTGGTTTTGTTGATTAGTTCAATGGCAGAGGCCGTTGAGAACCATCCGTTCTTACTAGGAGCCCAGTATAATCGATCTTGCTGGATATGTTTTGGGATTGGCAATTGTGTTATGTTTGTCAATATTTCTCTACTGATTTGGTTGTTTAAGGTGGCATGTAGTTTACTTATGTCCCAGGTTTGATTTTCCCGAATAAAGTTTCCTACTAAAAGGTTTGTGTCGATTGAATCTGTGGTTGTAGCTTGCGCTAGTAGGGGGAAATCCCCGATCCATTGATCTTTCCAGAAATTTATGGATTTTCCGTTAGCTATTCCCCATTTTATCCCTGTTTTAAAGAGGGGAATTAGAGATGTCAGTTTTGACCATTGCCAAGATACATTTCCTTTTTTCTCATAATTTAGAATTTGTGTATCTTGTAAGTATTTCTGGGTTACCAGTCTAACCCATGGGTTATCTGGCTCTGCAAGTAATTTCCAGAGGAGTTTGAGTTGAAGTGCTTTGTTCATGTCTTCTGATAGGCGCAGACCTAGGCCCCCATTAGAACGAGCCTTACATATCTCGAACCAACTAATAAGGGGCCTGTGTTTAGGGCCTTTGTTCCATAGGAAATTCCTATTGATCTTATCTAGTTCTTTATGTATGTATGATGGGAGAAGGAAGCACTGCATGATATGTAAGGGTTTAGCGGCAAGATTGGATTTGATGAGAGTACATCTTCCTGCTTGTGAGAGATTATTTGCTGTCCATTTTGATAATTGGGCTCTGCTAGATTTTGTGATGTCTTCAAAGGTTGAATTGGAGACTTTGCCAGTGATAACCGGACAGCCTAGATAGATTCCTAGGTTAGTTGTGTAAGGAATCTGAAGTTCATTCTTTATTGTGTTTTTTATTGCATTCTCCACATTTTGTGTAGTGTAGAATGCAGACTTATGGTAGTTTATTCGTTGACCCGAATGGTGGCAGAAGTTCTGGGTGATGGCATTGATTTGGTCACAGGCGGTTTTTGTGGCAGATGCAAAGATGATTATGTCGTCTGCAAAGGCCAGAAAAGGTATCTTAGAGCAAGATCGTTTGATTGAGATTCCGAGATGGCTACGTTGTTGGTCCATTCCTGATTGTAGTCCACGCGCCAAAACTTCAGAGACCAGTAGAAACAGGTATGGTGACAAAGGATCTCCCTGGCGGAGGCCCTTTGATGGGTAGAATAGGTTAGTTGGTTCATTGTTGACAAGCACTGAGTATGATACGGTAGTGATGCATTCCTTGATCCAACAGCAAAATTTGTTGCAGAAGCCAAATTTTTCCAAAATGGAGAGCAAAAAATCCCAACGAACCATGTCAAATGCCTTTTCCATGTCTAGTTTAACAGCCATCCATCCCGATCTCCCTTTTTTATGTTGAAATGAATGAAATATTTCATTAGCAATCAGGATGTTATCCTGGATTGATCGTTTAGCGATGAATGCGCTTTGTAACGGATGAATGAGTTTTGGTAGGATTTGTTTTAGCCTGTTTGCTAGGATCTTGGATATTATTTTATATATGGTTGAACAGAGGCTTATGGGTCTGAAATTGTTTGTAGTTTGTGGGTTATCACATTTGGGAATTAGTGTGATGAATGTATGGTTTATTTGCTTGAGGATTCTCCCACTTGAAAAGAAACCTTTAGTAGCCTTTATGACGGAAGGACCAACTATGTGCCAGTAGGTGCGGAAGAAACCCGCAGGGTAGCCGTCCGAGCCCGGTGATTTGTCTCTGGCGAGAGAGAAAACGGCGTCCTTTACTTCTGAATTCGAGATTGGTTGTGTTAGCCAGTCATTGTCAATTGTGGATAATGCGGGTGAAATGTTGTCCAAGAGGCTACATGAACCCTGTGGCAGGGAGGTGGCTGAGTATCGTCCTTCAAAGTCTTTCTTTATTTCTTCTCGTATTAACGAAACTGAGTCTAAGACAGTGCCCTCCTTGGCAATGAGTTTTTTTATAATGTTTCTGTTTCTACGTCCAGTTGCAACTCGATGGAAGTATTTGGAATTAGTGTCAAGATTTTTTTATGTGAATTCTTTTCGCTCTTTGTCCCCAGTATGTCTTTTGGAAGCTTATCAAGTTGTTGTATTTGTTTAGAAGACGAAGATGCCTCCTCTCTATATTTTCATCATATTTTGTGAACAGCTGCGTTTGTAGTCGTAGCATTTCTGTTTCCGTGATAGCAATTTGTGCAAAAACGTTTCCAAAGGTTTTCTTGCTCCAGATTTTGCTTTTCTTTTTTAGTTCTTGGAGTCGCTTAACTAGTTTAAAGAGGTGCGAGCCCGGAGGATTTAACCGCCAAGCTTGTTGTACTATCTTCTCATATTCTTTGTGTTTTGTCCAGGCTAATTCGAACTTGAAGGGCTGCATTATAGGGGGTTCATTAGGCAATAACTCAAGGGTTATTTGGGAGTGATCTGATGTTGTGAAAGCATGATTTCTGGTGGTTAAGTGCGGGAGGATTGCGTAGATGTTTTTATGGACCAGAAAACGGTCCAGTTTTTCATATGTGTTGTTTTCGGCATGTGAACTCTTGCGCCAAGTGAATTGGTTCCCAGTCGTTGGTAGATCTATTAAATCATGTTTTAGTATGAAGTCAGTGAGTCTAGAACATCTAGCTATTGTGGGGGTTGCCCCTCCTGACTTGTCAGAGATGCACAGGATATCGTTTAGATCGCCAGCAATAATGCATGGATGGGAGCTAGTTTGGATTAGAGAAGAAATTTCATTCCAAAAAGCTGATTTTTGTTGTTGGTGCGGTGGTGCATAGATAAATAGAACTGCAAATGTTATGTTTTGGTTAGCACTATGGTACTCTGATAGGATATATCTGTCGCCTGATGATATGATTGTAAATGTATCTTTATTTAGATGAGATGATTTCCAAAGTAGGCACAGTCCACCCGAGAGGCCTTGAGACGGACAAAAGCGAAGGTTATCGAAGCCAATACTACGCCAGTGAGATTCCTTGGGGGGGTTTGGAGCTTAGTTTCAGCTAGAGCTAGGATTTGGATGTGTTCAGCTTTACATGTTGAGTCTATCTGAGTCCAAACGTTTTTCCGGGCTAGGCCCCGTACATTCCAGTAGCTGACTTTCATCTAATTATCTTGTTTTGAATCTGGGTAGGCATGGGATGTTGCTTTCGCAAAAGAGTTAGCCCTATAGCCAGGACCGAAATCCTATCAAAGCATAAAGGGATGTATTGATCATCCTTAGATTTTACCCTTTCATTGGTGTTATGGTCTAGAATTGGGTTGTTTCTTTTTGTTTTATCTGATCGGCTAAGGATTAAGGGGATCCTGTGATTAACCCTTTTAGTCACTTGTCCAGAAACAAAGGTCCAAAGGACACCACTTGGAGTGACAAAATCGCAGGCTAATTGGTAATGCGGAATGTGTATTAGTTTTATTCTCACAAAAGCAGGGAGATTTAGTATGGCATGCCCTTGTGCAATTTGCTGGTCTTGTTTCCTTTCATAATTTTCCATAAACACAAAGAATGCCTTGCGCCCAGGGGAGAGGTTTTTGCTATTAGATTTAGCGTTTAAGTAGAAGAGTAGGTTTATGTTTAGATAGTGACGTTTAATTGCTCTTGGTTTGCTATGTGGTAGTGGAGTGGATTGTATTATAATAGCGCAATAGTGTAGCTTACCTGCAGTTAACATGTTGCTCATCAAAGCTAAGTAAAGGAGACAATCCTGAGTAGATTTTAGAGTAAGGAGTAGATTTGTTTTGCCTGAGATGATGTAAAGAATCAAGGCAAACAACAGAGAGATATACCAAGATAATCTAAAAGATATAACATTAGTATAGAAATAGGGAAGAAGGTATACAGGCTTCCAACAGTGAACAGATCTAAATCTAATACATTTCTTCAAATGGAACTTTAATTTTACATGTATAACATCATTATGATTCAAGATCGAATTTCTTGGTGCTTTGGTGTTATATGTGTGATACCTACTTGGATTCTTGGAGTAGGCCATGATACAACAAATTAAAGTATTATAGTTACCCAGCAAAAAAACAGAGCTGGAAAGTTTTGTGAAGCATAGCTTGGACTTATGCTTTGATGCATAGAAGATGGAATGATTGAGTATTACAGCAGAGCTGCTAAGTGGTTCACTTCCAATGCAGAACACCACCAGGAGCAACTGTAAAAAAGATGACCAATTTTGGTGCTCTGGAGAGAGACTCTCATGAGAGCTATCAGTGTAGAAGTAATGTATGGCATAAACCCAAGAGAAAAATACCAAGTCTGAAGCAGTATATAAGCAGTTAGTATAGAAGTGGTTATGTAGCATCAATTTTTGGTGAAGAGATAATAAGATAGATATGCTAGACCCAAGAACCATGTTTGTTATAATAGTAAATTGACAGCATTGATATGGTATAATGGTAAGGTAAGCTTCCAAACTGAAAACAAGCAGTCCATGAGCAAGATCATAGTGTTCAGTAACAGAGATCCAACTTACAATTTTGTGAGAAGGGTCTTTGTGTTTTAGTTCCCATATCAACCAAGCCTGCAAGCTATAGGGATTAGATGTTTCTGCCATATACAAGATGTTAGCAATCTGTAGATGCAATTTTATGAGTACATACAGGATAGCACACAAATAAATTTTTAAATTTGGTTGAAAGGTTTGCTCATGTTTCAGATTATAATAACAGTTTTGTGATATTCCCAGGTTAAGAGTGTGGTAATTTGATCTAATCCAGATTGTGTGGGATGGATATGTATAAGCCTTAAGATTTCCAATATTCATTTCATAGCAGTGCCCAAGATACATACTACAATAGCTGATCCAGCTGATATCGTTGCAATAGATAATTCCAGTGGACATATATACAACAAAAGACTGGAATGTGCATTTTAAGCTCCATGAAACTAAATGAGATCTCCAAGATGGACCTAGGTGTGGCCAGTTAAAACCAAAGATTAAAGGATAGTCATAATGACTGCAAAAGATGCCTAGGGGCTGCCAAGATGAGGAAGTCCTAGGCCAAACTCTTGGAGAGCTCATTAACATCATGATCAAGTGGTCTTCTTGCTCCTCTTCAGATTGGAGCAGGCTGTGTCCTCTTCCCCGACGTGAAAGAGACAATTTAATTCCATTTTAATTCCACTTTTTTTTCAATAAACCAGCCTTTCATGAAAGAGACAATTTAATTCCATTTTTTTACATAAAATAAAATAATGGTTCCTAATTTAGCACAGTGATCGAGGAACATATGTACTATCAAGATATACTCCGTATTTGTTTATTGTTAAACTTATGAATTTGCAATATATGTTAGCTCAATACTAACAATAATTATTTGAATTTAGGTTTACTTCAGTAAAAAAATGATGAATCGTAATTGGATGTATAATAAAAATTTGTCTCGTCGGAGTGGGATCACAAATGAATTTTTCAAAGGGGTCAATGAGTTTATGAATTTTGCATTATCAAATGCTACTGGGAGCGAAATACGATGTCCATGTCGTATTTGTGATAATAAAACGTATCTAGATCCGGGGATTGTTAGAGATCATCTATATAAAAAGGGATTCACCCCAGATTATTATAGATGGATTTGCCACGGTGAAGCTTATGTGGAGCCCACATCAATTCACATTCCATCTACATCCCATTGCATCCAAAATTTGCAAGAAAGCAGTCAATTAAATCTGTATTGGGTGGGAGAGAGTATTCCTACACTAGATCAATGTGAAGCACATGACATTCCATCACCAAGCTACCCCGATATTCAACCAGAAGTCAATTCGGGAGATGAACACGTAGCTTTCTCAGAGAGATTTTGGGATGTTCTTAAAGCCGCAGATCAACCATTATGGGATGGTTGTGATGAAACACAATTATCTTCCGTCGCTGATCTACTTCGCATCAAATCTAAATGTAATATGACCGAAACTTGCTTCAATGAGATATGTGAATGGGCAGGGAAACGTTTTCCTCAGGATCATACGCTTCCATCTAATTATAGGCAGACGATGAGGCTTGTGAGTCAAATAGGATTACCAATGGAAAAGATTGATATGTGTCCACGTGGTTGCATGTTATATTGGAAAGGTGATGCCGAGTTACAATCTTGTAAAATTTGCAATCACGAGAGGTATATACACGACAAATGGAAAACAGAAGTTCCTCATAAACATTTGCATTATTTACCTCTGATTCCCAGATTGCAAAGATTATATGGATCACCTGCTACTGCTAAGCATATGAGATGGCATAGTGAGCATGTGACCGAGGAAGGAGTAATGTGTCACCCCTCGGATAGTGAAGAGTGGAAAATTTTTGATAGGCTCCACCATGAATTTGCATCTGAACCTCGTAATGTTCGCTTGGTACTTTGTGCAGATGGCTTCGCTCCTTTTAAGCAATATGGGAAAGTGTATTCGTGTTGGCCAGTCGTTGTAACATCTTATAATCTTCCACCATCAATGTGTCTACAAACTCCGTATATGTTCGTAACGATGCTCATACCTGGTCCAAGCAACCCAAAAAAGCTAATAGACATTTGTCTCCAACCTTTAATCGAGGAACTACAATTGTTATGGAGGCAAGGTGTTCCAACATTTGATATCTCTAAAGGTGAAGATTTTCTCATGCGGGCTGCTTTGTTATGGACAATCAATGATTTTCCTGCTTATGGAATGTTATCGGGTTGGAGCACAGCTGGAGAGATGGCATGTCCAGTATGTATGGATAAGACTAGAGCCTTTCGCCTTCTAAATGGTAGAAAACCATCCTGGTTTGATTACCATAGAAAATTCTTACTGCAACATCATCCATATAGGAGGAATAAGAAAGCATTTTTCAAGGATCGTGTCGAAACGTCATGTGCTCCTCAACGTTTAAGAGGCCAGGAGATATGGAACCATGTAAGAGATCTACCAACTATAATGGAAGACCCTTTTTCAAAAATTTAAGGATATGGGACTTCTCACAAATGGACCAAACAAAGCATATTTTGGCAACTTCCATATTGGAAGACACTTTTCATTCGTCATAATCTTGATGTTATGCATACGGAAAAAAATGTGTTTGATAATGTTTTCAACACATTGATGGATATCAAAGGAAAGTCAAAGGACACGTTAAATGCACGAAGAGATTTGAAGTTATATTGTGCTCGCCCGGAACTTGAAGTAGAAGACTATCATCAGGGTCCAAAACCAAAAGCCGTATATACACTCACAAGAGATCAAAGAAGAGAAGTTTGTGAATGGGTGAGATCTTTGAAATTTCCGGATGGTTATGCTTCTAATATTAGTAGATGTGTGCAAATGGATGATTACAAGCTTTTAGGAATGAAGAGTCACGACTGTCATGTATTTATGCAAAGACTACTTCCCATTGCGTTTAGAGAGATGGTGCCTGATGCTGTTTGGGGGGCTATTACCGAATTCAGTCAATTTTTTCAGGCGCTATGCTCATCGTCATTATTAGTCGCACATATACAAGAACTAGAGGATGCAATACCTCTAATTTTATGCAAGTTGGAAATGATTTTTCCTCCCTCTTTTGTTGACTCCATGGAACATCTATTGATTCACTTGCCGTATGAAGCAAAGGTTGGAGGACTAGTACAATATCGTTGGATGTACCCATTTGAGAGGTAACTACGCAATTATATGTGTTTATTACATATTTTTATTTATATATCTATTGATTCACTGGCACGGCTTATTATTGACACGTTATTTATCTCAAATTTTAGATTTATACGTCATTTGAAGGAAAAAGTTGGGAACAAGGGACATGTTGAAGCCTCAATTTGCATGTCATATCTTTCTGAAGAAGTATCAACATTATCCGGACATTATTTTGAACCTCAAGTTTATTACAAAAGGCGGAAGAGACCTCAACAACCTAATGAAGGTCCATCAGAGGGCAATTATCCATCGTTCTCTATCTTTAACTACCCTGGTGAAGCATCTGGCAAATCAACGACACGATGGCTTGATGACAAGGAAAAACACGTGATGCAAACATATATTTTACTAAATTGTTCTGAAGTGGTACCATATGCAGAGTAAGTTTTTCTTCAACTTAAGTTGTCAAATAGTTAACGTAATACTAAAATTTAATTTAATTTTTATGCAGCATATTCGCCAATCAAGTTAACGAGGCCAACATTGACAGAAGCTTTGATAATGAATTTTCTCCATGGCTAAATAAATATGTAAGTATTTTACTATTAGTAAGTATTCTATTATTAAGTTGTTTATGAATGAGATTTTTAAATTACCTTTTTATCAATAGGTGAGAGATCCTCAAAATAATGTGAGTGATGAATTTATCAGAAGTTTAGCATGGGGTCCAAATGCACAAGTACTAACATTCCCTATTTATAAAGTTAATGGATATACTTTCCATACTTTACAAAGAGGGGAAGGGAAATCAAGATTGAATAGTGGAGTTTGGGTTAAAGGATCAAACTACAATAATGATGAAAATGATTTTTATGGTCTTCTTGAAGAGATAATACTGTTGGAGTACACGGGCATTCCTGTAAAGCAAATTGTACTCTTCAAGTGTCGTTGGTTTGATCCATCAAAGAAAGGAACACGGTCTCATAAGAAGTATGATCTTGTAGAAGTCAGTCATAAACGCCGGTATAATAGTGCCGATGCATATATTTTAGCACAACAGGCTATTCAAGTGTACTATACACGATACCCTGGTGCAAAACGAGATCGTGCTGATTGGTGGGCTGTATGTAAAACCAAAGCTCGAAGCACAATTGAGCAGAAGTGGACGGATGATCAAGAAGCTTACCAACCTCAAGAAGCGGTTAGAGTTCCGGTGATTGATGATACAACTACTGATTATAATTTACAAGATCCAAACAACACCTTCGTTTATGAGAACGATGAGTTTGAAGATAATTTTGAAAACAGAGCGGATGATGATGAGGAACTTGATTCAAATTCCAATTCAGAAGAAGATAATTATGAAGAAGAAGAATATTATTAGGGAACTATTGTAAATTTGAACCTTCGGGGTGCTTCATTAGTATTGTTTAGAATCTCTAGTTTTTTTTATAAGAAATTTATGTCTTGTTTGAACATTCGGGTTGATTTATAAATTAGTTGTTAAATGTGTAAGGGGCTTTGGCTATCCCCTGCTTGAGTACCACTTAGCCATTGTTTTTAATATCAATAAACCCGCGCGAGAGCACCGTCTCTCGTTCTCTCCTTTTTGCCTGATTAAATAAATGCTTTTTTAATCTTATATATAATGTTTTTGTTAGGATCTTATGTATGTTTATTTATAGGTGCTAATTAAGTTCTCACAAAAAAAAGGTGATAATTAAGTTCGAAATAGTATTATTGTATTATAATTTATAACTGAAAAATAAATTTTTTTATTGTGAGATAAGTTATTTATTTATTTATTTTATGCAGGTAAGGAATTCGAATTTATTTATTTATTTACTGCTGGTAAAAAACTTAAAATAGGGTTTGTTAATCTATTAGAAAAATTGTAGATATAATCTTATAGTTTCAAAAGTTGTAATATAATATTCAGATAAAAAAGGTTGTAATATACTACTGTAAGTATAAATTACTAGAGTACCTAAAATCTTTAACCTTTAAAAATTACAACTCCGTAGAAGCCAAAGAGTTAAAGCAAATCTACAGGCGCCACTTTTGAAACCATAGGCGCCACCAATTTGCAGTATTTTTTCTATAAAACCAAGAAAATGACGCCATTTTCATTGGTAAATACCCAAAGGAAAAAAAATAAGCGGGAACCAAATATTATTATAATGGGGAATAGGTAGAGTAATAAATGAAATGGCAGCTTTTTATAACCAAAACCATTGAATTGTAACTTTTCACGTCCGAATTGAATTGTACACCGTATATTCAATTGAAACTCTGACCTTCTTTTACATTTACTCCACTTTCTTTCTGTCTTCTTATCTTCTTCCTTTTGTACTCTCTTCCAAAGTCCACATCTTTTACTCTCATTTAATTTATCTCCCATGGAAGGGGACATTGGGGAGGATAGACTGATGAATTTTGTATGAAGAAAAGTACACCACCCATCCTCATCTCGTGGGCCTCTTATTCCCCCACATAGCAGAAGATCTCCAAGCATTGATAGAAGATCTCCAAGCATTGATAGTCAAGTAGGTTCGCCCGGAAGTGGAGACAATGACCATAAATCTCCATCAAGTCAAGCCAATAGTAGTAACTCACCAACGAGTGTGGTTAGGACTCGAACCCCTTCCCTTTGTGTTGGTTCTCAAGGGGATGATGACATTGATTTTGCTGGTTCTGGTCAAGATGAGAGAGCCCTAGTAATTGGCGATAATTCAGATCCAGAAGGTGCTCGCTCTAATGTCTCCGGTCGTCCACTCCCGATCGTGCCTAACATTGAAGCTTCTGCAGAAGAGCAAAATGATGAAGCAAATCGGAGCAAAATCCGACCAATTGGTAACACGTAAGTCCCAACTCATCTAATTAATCTCGCACGAGTTTCTCTGTTTTTTTTATCATATGTGATACTAATTTATACTGTTTTTTATCCTAGTTTTCTCGGTGGAAGCTCTGTGATGGCAACTGCTATCTCAATTATTCATAAACAGTATAATGGACCATGGATTTGTTGGAGCAAAGTTCCCACATATGTGAAAGAGTTGTGGTGGAAGCAGTTCAAGGTACATATTTTCAAACCTTGTATATTTACCATTTCATGATTAATTTCGTGTTAGTCACATTGTACAAAATCTGTTTTTTTTTTTTTTAGGCAAGCTATTATTGGGAAGATTGTGATGCTGATTTGGTACTAGCAATTTGGAAAAGTAGATGTAGCCAACATTTGAGATATGTGTTTTCCACTGCAAGGCTGAAAAATCAAACGCCAAAGTTTATTAGTTGTGAAGTTTAAGCTCAAATGCTAGAGATCTGGGATGATGAAGCTTTTAAACAGCTATGTGAGAAAAACAAATTAATTCGAGCTTCGGAGGGTCGTAATGGGACCGCTGTATACACTGGTGGCTCTAGGAGTGTTGTGGCTCATGTTAATGAATTTGTAAGTAAATTATCTTTTTGCTATCTTTTTGCCTTGTATATATTGTTACTAGCTACTAAAGTATGTGGTCCATTAGGAGAAAAAAAAATAACAAAAGGATGACACAAGAAGAGCTAATGAGAACTACTTATCAAAAGAAAAGAACAAAAGAGTGGAGTGGCAATAGACCACAAAAATGTCTTGTATGGAGTGCTTTTGTAAAACATATTACTTGATTAAAATTTCCTACTCTAATTATTTTACTTGTGCCTTTAATTAGGATTGATATCAGCAGCTATGTGACAAGTTCATGGATCAACATCCTGGTGGAATGACGCAAGAGGATGCAGATCGTCTTTAGATCGAGGCAATCGGGGGTGAGTACAAAGGAAGAATGTGGAGTCAAGGATCGTTATACCGTTCTCGTCCGAATATGCATAATCCGGTTGTTCGTCAAAGGTCTTTACCATTGCAAGATGACATTGAGAAGGTGAATCAACTAGAGGAGCGACTTAAATCAATGGAGGATAAACAACAACAACAACAACAACAACAACAACAACAAGATATGCAACATCGAGAGAATGTTATTCAACAACGGGAGGCTGCGATTCAAGAGCAAGTGAAGGCTGCACTTGTGGTACAACAACAAGCACACAATGAACAAATTCAAAGGCTCCTAGGGATGACAAGGCCTCAGTTTGTTGCCCCTCCAACCGACTCATCATTTATGTCTTTATTGAATTCTAATATCCTTGCATTTCCAAATCCAATTGCTGCTCCAGGTGGGATAAATGATGCATTCTTCCAGCAAATTTTAAATTTTTCTCCAAATCCTTGCATTGGAGGTGTTGGTCATGGTGGTGGCAGCTCAAGAAGTGGTGGTTCTATTAGTGGTGCTGATTCTGCAACTAGAGGTGGAGGTGAAGGTGAAGGTTCTGCTGGTAGGAGTGGTACTGGTTCTTATTAATTGGAATTGTGAAGGTGAAGGTTTTGTTGATGAGTGGTTTTTATAAACACTTAGAATTGATCCCTTAGACCCTTTTTTGCTGTTGGAAGATGGGACCACTTTTGTAAAGATGTGGTATTTTGGTTTATGGATATTGTTGGTTTAGACAAATATTTTGGGTTATTAATGTTATTTATAAAATGTTTCTTTTTATGAATTTTTTAATATCAGTATATTTGGTTTATATGGATGTAAATAATCATATAAAAAATATATTAAATAATAATATTTTATTGCTTTTGTATTAAAGATAAAAAATGTGAATATAAAAAATAAGAAACTAAAATTTTAATGAGTCAACAAAAACTGTCGTTGGAATAGTATGTTTTACTGACATAAATAGGATAGTGTGCCAAATTGTCTTGGGTGGTATAGAATATGGGTGCAACAGCCCCCTCCGTTGGTATTTCCAACGATTTACCCTGTAGGCATTTAATACGGTCTATTCCGTTGGTAAGATACCAACGCTCTGAATTTCCACGGAAGGCGCATCGTTGGTATTTCCCGTTGGCAAATCTATTTTCGTTGGTATTACCATCAGGTATATTAGTTGGTAAAACCCCTCATTCTAGTAGTCGTCGCTCGCCCCTCTCTCGCCTCGCCTCGCACTTGCACTCGACTCTCTCGAGCTCGCCGGATCTATCGAGCTAACCCAATCGTCCCGCACCAAGCCCTCACTCACTGTCGACTAGTCTAAGCATCGAACAACACACGAATTCAAAACAAGGAAGGGAATGAAGTTACAGGAGCTCACCAAGGTGATTTCGCGAACGTTGGAGCTTCGATCGGAGATTTGGGAGTCGTCGGAGGCTCGCGATGGCTCGTCGAACCTACGTCGGGCATGGGTGAGCATGATGGTGAAGATCGGGGGTGATTTGGATTGGAAACGAAGGAATATGGCTTACCGGAAGGTTCACTACTAGAAATCCCTTCTGTGCCGACGTCTCCCTCCGTCAGAATTTCCGACGGATTCCGATTTCTTGATGGATCAAACTGATGGACATATATCCGTCGGTATATCAGTCGTTGGCAACTTGCCGACGAGTCGTACCAACAGCTTGGACCGTTACTTAGTTACCGACGGAATTTACTGTTGGTGATTGGCAAACCAAAACCATTGAAAATTTGAAATGGCCCATGACAGTCCGGAAATTTCATTTATTATATATAAAATAAAATCAGCATTATTAAAGTTTAAATATATATATATATATATATATATATATATATATATATATATATATAGCACATTCACATATTCTCCAAAATAATTTAATAATTCAGACCGAAAATAAAATAAAATTGTATTACTATAAATTACAAAATTATAGCATATATACAATATACAATTTCATTAATTGGGTTCAACAACTAAATACAATGTCATCTTCACTAATCAAGAACAATAAGTAAAACAAAAAAGCTAATTAACAATTATTGAGATGAATTCAAACTAATTACATGTACAAAAGTCCAAACTAGTGATCGACAAAACAACCATTGAATGATTTGCCCAGCTGCTTGGTCATTTGAATTGGTGTCGATAAGTTGTCTGATCCTCATACACTGGCCGAGAGCGTTGTCTTGAAGTACTATTGTCTTCCTTCTCCGATCCACTGAGACATATCTTCTGGAGATTCTTCCTCCATTGCATTGGGCTCTCTTGTGATCGATTCCGATTTGTCCTTAAGGGGGCGTTATTTGCCCGAGTAGTCTCATGGTTGGAGACTGAATGCAAGTTGGAAGGTCCCGATCTGATATGGTTACCCATTGTCCATTCACATATATCGTTGAAATGTAATGCGGAGGTAATGGCGAAGAATTCCAATAGATCAATATGGGAATCCATTGAAGACCTAGAGAGAGAAGAGAGAAGAAAAAGAAGAAGTTAGCGACTTGAGAGAGCGAGAAAATGAATGAGAAGAGAGCGAACTGATCGAGAGAGCCATATAGATAAAAGGAGTCCAAGTTACAGTTATATATTTATTCAACCCACTAATTAGTACGTTGTTAGTTATGATAAACGTGATCCTCTCAGTTACAATTTTTTTTTTCCAAAATCTTTTATTTGCCTTCCAATCTAAAATGCTTATAAAATTTCTCATATATATTTTTTTATTTTCCTTTTATATATATATATATATATATATATATATATATATATATTACAATTACAATGATAAAATCAATCTTTACCTAATGGAAGTGATCCTCTCATCTTCTCAACATTTTCAAATTTTAGATTTTAAAAAATGATTTTGTTTATTTTAAAAAATAAATGTAGGCAAACTTTATCTCTCTCTATATATTAATGGAAGCCATAGATTATACCAAGTATCAACTTCTTGAATTTGTTAACACTCTATCCCGTTAGTGGAGGGCTTCGGTAACGCGAGACGGTTGTGAGCATTGGAATTTAATTTCCCACGGTGGTACCCGTTGAAATTTGCCAACGGTTGTCGTTGTTGCAAATTACCAACGGTTTAAACCATCGATGGCATATGGCCGGCAACTAACAACAGTTGTGGCCGTCGGCATTCAGGTGCCCACGACTTGAACCGTCGGTGTCAGGTGCTACGGTACAATTTGTTGGCAAAAGACCGTCGGCGTTGAAGGCGATTCTAGTAGTGGTTGTTCGTGCCCGAACGGGGGCAATAGAACTCCGGTGGCTTGGTGGCGGCTCCGACAGCTTCTGGGCGGCGTTGGGGTGGCGGTGGACGTCGGAGGTGGTGCTGACGGAAGTGGTGGTGAGGAGGAAGGAGTGAGGGTGGAGGAGCGATGATGGTGGCGGGGATTAAGGAGAGTAGGAGGATGAGCAACGGTGATGGTGAATGGAAATGGTGAAGTTGACGGGGGATGGTGATGAAATAGGCGGGAGGGAATGGTCTGCATGGTAAGGTGAGGTGATGGGAGTGGGTGAGGGTGGAGTGTGGAAATGGGTAAACAATTACCCGGAAATAAATCTCGAATACGTGAATTTTAAACACGAAATTAGTTCCCAAATGTTAATTTCTCCGAATCTCGTTTTCTCGATTAATTAGATTTTTAAAATTGAAGAGGATATTGTCATCCGATAATTATTTTGAATTTTCGAGGTAAAACGACGGAAATTATTCGCCAAATTTTATATTTCGGTTGGAATCCGCTAAATGAGTTTTAAATTCAGTTTAAGTTCATTTTTAATTTCTTTTTTTTCCAGAAATTTAGGATTTGAAATTACGAGCATTTACAATGGTTTTCCAGCGGGATTCTATAAGAAATATTTGCACATCGTAGGCCCATCAGTGATAAAATCAGTCAAGGGGTTTTTCCTTAGTGGAAGAATTTTAAAACAAATAAACCACACTTTTATAGAGCTAATACCAAAAAATGACAATCCAACGACTACTAGCCATTATCGATCTATAAGCTTATGCTCTACAAATTACAAGATCATATCCAAAATAATTGCGACCAGACTAAAGAAAATAATTCTGAAAATAATTAACCACTTCAAAGTGCTTTCACATCCTAAACATCCATTCAAGATAACATACTAATAGCAAATGAAAATTTTCATTCCTTTCAAAATAAGAAAGGCAAATCTAGGTGGATGGTTGTCAAACTAGACATGGAAAAAACTTTTGATCTTGTGGACTGGGATTTTCTTCTCTCTGTCTAATCCAAATTTGGGTTCTCTGAATAATTCATTAATTGAATACGAGAATGCATAACAACAGTATCCTACTCAGTCTTAGTAAACAATGAACTTACCGAACTGTTTATTCCTACCAGAGGACTACATCAAGGACATCCCCTCTCACCATACCTCTTTTTAATCCTTACTGATGTCTTTGCTAGGAGTTTATAGTATGCATCAGTACAAAAAGGAAGTCATCTAGGAATTTCGGTCAATAGGCAAGGTACTAAAATTCCTTTCCTTGCCTTTGCTGACAATATTGTTATCTTTGCATCAACAACAAAAACTGCCTGTGATCAAATAAATCAAGTTCTACGCGAATTCTCTTCTTTTTCAAGACAGTAGGTAAAAAGAAACAAATCACACTTCCAAACCACTCCAAACACAACAACAAAACAAAAGAATATGATCCACAACGAATTAGGAATTACTAACACTTCCAGTCTCGGAAACTACCTTGGTTGCCTCATTCTCACCGGAAAGACTACAAAAAACACATTCAATGATCTCCTATCAACAACAAAAGCACTATTACAGAAATGGAAGGCCAACTCTTTGTCACAAGCGGGCCGATGTACACTCATTAAAACAACACTATCGGCTAAGCCGCTTCACCAGATGCAATGTTTTATGCTCCCAAAATCCTGGCCGAACCACGAAATCTTTATGGAACAAGGGCCCGAAACATAAACCCCTCATCAGTTGGTTCGAGGTATGTAAATCTAAAACTAATGGAGGCATAGGACTCCGGAGATCAGAGGACATGAATATAGCACTCCAGCTAAAGCTGATATGGAAAATTTTGGCCGAACCACGAAATCCTCGGGTAGTCTTAATACAAGAAAAGTATCTTAAAAATCAAAATATCCTCCAATACACACGCAAGGGTGGCACTTCTTGGAAATGGGAAAAACTTACCCAACTAATTTCAATGTTCATGCAAGGAATTAACCCTCACTAAATCAATCCGCACCTGGCGGTTAAGGAATTTATCAATGACATTAAAACATGGGACATTGAAAAGCTGAAGAATGCAACTCATCAACATCTAATCACGCAAGCAATAAACTAAATTCTGGCAACACCCATACCCAAAATATACACTAAGATAGGCTATACTAGAAATGAAGCAAAAATGGTTGGTTCTCTACATCATCTACTATTGATATGATAAACATGATGAAAAATCAAACAAAATCGGATATGAGATGGATATGGAATCTTGACATCCCCTCCAAGGTTAAAACCTTCATTTGGAAAATAACTAAGAACAGAATCCCGACATCGGTCAACCTAGCATCTAGGACATTAGGAATACCTACAAACTTCCCAATATGTGATTCTAGATATGAAGATACTGTCCACCTTCTATGGGGATGTCATACATCTCGTAACACAATACATAAACTAGACCCTACTTTACTACCTATGCTGGACAATTTGTTTAACCAGGGACAAGATTTAAACGCAATTCTACAAGAGACAAAAGACAAAATTGGTCTTCCTTGCTTCAGTAAATTGGCTTTTGTCTAGCGAAGCATTTGGTACTTTCGTAAGAAAGCGCTATTTGAAAACATAAAACCCGATTCGAACAGTATCTCCTCATTCGCAATAGAACAGAGTTGGCTATGGAAAACAACCACGATTATTGACGACATTAACTCCACACTGTTGACGGAGGAAATCAAGTCTAAAATATGTAAATATAAATCAGACTGGTTCTCAATCTTAGTGTAATGTCTATCTTAATCTAAACATTAGTTCTAGGAATATTGGATGGCCCTAGCTTAGGTTACTTGGTAGATTAAGGCAAAATACTAGCATATATATTATACTTTGATCATATGATATATTAGAAGTGTAGGTTGTATAACCTATGCTCATATATGTTACACTACTCAAAGCATAGTATATATGTATGACTTACCATATGTGATATATATATATATATATATATATATATTATGTATGTATGTATGTATGAATGGTTATTGAGATTGTGGGCTCGGCCCAGCTCTGAGGCCCAGAGCCCAGCTCCGTCTGCTAGCCCGGCTCCTTATCTCTTGTGAGACTTAAGTGGAACGCTGCGTTTCACGTCGAGCTCACTCTATATAAAGGGAGCTAGGGTTTATGGAAGCTCATTCGGCACAACGCACCTCAGGTAATCCAAGAAAGAGAAAGAGAGAGAAGAGAGAGAGGCTCCGCTAGGGTTTCGTGGTCTTCTAGCTCCAGCGAAGCTCCGGCGGCTGATCTTGAGCGCATCTCACTAGGAGACTCTAGATCCGGCTTCTAGAAAGAAGAAGAAGGTGTCTGTCCACTGATCTGGCAAAGATCTTCTTCTCTGGTTCACTCCGACGACGATCTGACTCCGATCTTCAAATCTAGGGTGTATTCTTCCTTTGTCTGCTTCGTTCTTTCTTCGTTTCACTCGCATGTCTCTTGTTCTCTATGTTTTGCCTGTATTTGCCGTGGTTTGAGTTAGGGTAACCTGTTATGTAAACCTTCTTACTGATTAGTGGATTTGTGCTCTCAAGCCGTTTGGTTAAGGCTCCGTGGACGTAGGCTCCGGGTGAACCACGTAAATCTTGTGTTTGGTCTTTGGGTTGCGTTTCTGGTTTATTTCCTGTTCAAATACCCCGTTCTTGGTTCCCAATCTGAGGAATCTAGAACGTCTATAGGATTATCAAAGTGGTATCAGAGCTTGGATGTCCCTTTCCTTACCTACCTGTGTCATTATTGGATCTCAGGGAGCGGGATCGGAGGCAGGACGTTGGGTAGTCCTTCAAAAAGCTCAGGCTTGGTCTATTCCTCTCTTGTATAAAGTACCACTGGTCTGGATCCGTTCTATGACCTGTAGTCCTAGGGTTTCTTGAGAGTCTTGTATATTGTTACACTCTTACTTGCTTCCGCTCATAAAATCTTTGATACTTACCTGTTCTTGTACATTGCAGGTACCTGAAACCATGGATAACACTTTAAAGATAAAGCCATTTGATGGTGTCATAGACTTCGCCATGTGGCAAGTCAATACGAGAGCTGTTCTCATCAAAGAGGGTTGTCGGAAGGCGGTTCTAAAGCCAGCAACCACGGCTCCTGAGATGTCAACCCTCAAGAAGGGTTTGACCATCAATGATGAAGAGGCCGACAAACTTTATGAAGAACAGAAGTTGAAGGTGGCTCCTCTACACCAAAGTCCACAACTGAAGAGCTTGAAATGGACATGAAAGCCCACTTTGAGATAATGCTACGCCTTACTGATCGTATTGCTCGTCAAGTGGTAAAACACTCTTCCGATTTCTCCCTCTGGCATGCCCTGGAGGAGCTTTTTCTCTCTAAATCCTTGCCTTCTAGGATTTCTCTGTTATGTTGTCTGTTTACTTTCAAGGTGAACACTGCTTTAACTCTTGATGATAATCTGGATAAGTTTCTTAAGATGACTCAAGAATTAGAGCGTTGTGATGATGACATAAAAGATTCTCACCAGGCTATCTTGCTTCTAAATTCTTTGCCTTCTAAATTTGACAATTTTAAGGATTTCATATAGTTTAGTCGTGATGAACTTACTAAGGATAAGCTGATAGAATCCATTATTGAAAAGAATGAGATTATGAAAGTGTTTAAGATCAAGGATCTTAAAACTGATAAAGTTGACAAATCTAAGTAGCTGTTCACCAAAGGGAATGATAAAAAGGGTAATAAGAACAATAAAAACAAGAAGCATAAGAAAGATAAGCCTAAGAATGAAAAGTCTGAGAAATCTGACCCCAATTCTAAATGTAATTACTGTGGTAATGTGGGTCACTGGGTTAAGGAATGCAGGAAAAAGAAAAAGGGCAGAGGATCTCGCTAAGAAAAATAACACTGAATTGGCTGCTGCTGTGCTTGAAAATATGTGTGAATACTCTGCTGAATTGTTCATGTGTTATGATGTTTCATCTCTCGATTCTTTTGATGCACGGATCTTAGATTCAGGTTGTACAATGCATGCCACCCCTCATAAGCATTTCTTTAAGAATTTAAATGAGTCTATGTGTGGTGATGCCATGTTGGGTGATCATACTTGCTTGCATGTTAAAGGTGTAGGTGATGTTCCCTTACTCATCCATGATGGCATTGTTAGAGTTTTCACCAATGTTAAGTGAGTCCCTAGTCTTAGAAGAAGTCTTATGTCTGAATTTGCTTTAGAAGAAATAGGATGCAGTGTTAATTCTTCTGATGGTGTGAGAACTGTTTCCAGAAATGGAACTGTGATTGTTAAACCTGTTAGAAGGAAAAGATTGTATTTTGTTCTCTCTTCTAAACCTAAAGTGAATGCTATTTCTGCTTCTGATTCCATGACATTATCTGAGACTAAGATTTGGCATAACAGGCTTGGTCACATAGGCAACAAGGGCTTAATAAAGTTGCATAAATCTGGCATATTACCTAAGAAACTTGTTGATATTAAATTCTGTGAGCATTGTGTTTTGGGCAAGTCTGCCAAACTTAAATTTCCTGTATCTTCATATGTTGCTAAGTTACCTTTAGAATATGTGCACTCTGATCTCTGGGGACCTTCACAAGTCCCCAGTGCAGGGGGGCATGAGATATTTCATAAGCTTCATTGACCACTACTAAAGGAAAGTATGGGTAAGCCTTCTGAAATCAAAGGATCGGGCCTTTGATGCTTTCACAAGATGGAAGGTAATGGTAGAGAGTCAGTCCAATCATAAACTGGAATGCTTAAAAACTGACAATGGCTTGGAGTTTTGTAATACAGAATTTGATACTTATTGCCAAAAATATGGGATTAAAAGACACTTAATTGTACCTGGAACTCCACAACAAAATGGAACAGCTGAAAGAATGAATATGACTTTGTTAGAAAAAGCGAGATGCGTGTTAATTAGTTCTGGACTTAAGAATTCTCTTTGGGGTGAAGCTGTATTAACTGCTGCCTACCTTATAAACAGATCTCCTTCCTCTGGGCTTGACTTTCTCACTCCCCAGTTTAAATGGACAGTTAAGCAACCTAGCTTGGGATACCTCAAGCCTTTTGGATGTGCAGCCTATCCTCACATCAGTGATGGTAAGCTGCAACCAAGGGCTTTGAAGGGTATCCTGCTAGGTTACCCTAATGGAGTGAAGGGGTTCAGGGTGCTTCTTCTGCAACCTGGACCTTACAAGGTCATCACAGCAAGGAATGTGAGATTTAATAAGATAGATTTCCTTTTAAAAACTGAGATAACTTCTTTCCCTGAGCTAACAGGTACCCCAGAGCAGACTAAGCAGTTGTTACCTAATGAAAGTGAATCCTCTGATGATGAAGAGCATGACAATGGTAGGTCCTTCATATCAGCTAAGAAGGGCACACATTCCACACTACAGGGGGAACAACAAGAAGAAGAAAAGGAGAAAACTGGAGATCAAGACCCTCAACCTAACCAAGAGGAGTCTGATATCTTCTCACCTGTTGTTAAGTATAATGATATCTTCTCACCTGGAGATCAAGACCCTCAACCCAGAGAGAAGGGATAGAGTATAATGATATCTTCTCACCTGTTGTTAAGTATAAAACCATGCGTATTATGCTTGCTATGTGTGCTGTGTTTGACTGAGAGTTAGAGCAAATGGATGTCAAAACTGTTTTTTTACATGGTACTCTTGATGAAACCATTTATGTGAAACAACCTAAAGGGTTTGTAAACTCTAAGTATCTTGATCATGTCTGTCATCCGAAGAGATCCATTTATGGGCTCAAGCAGTCCCCTAGACAATGGAATCTTAAATTCGATGACGTGATTAAGAAACTTGGGTTTACTCATAGCAATTATGATTCATGTCTTTATTTTAAAAGTGTTTCTAAGTCATCCTTGATCTATGTGCTTTTATATGTTGATGATATATTGTTGATCTGCAGTTCTATGATTCCCGTTAGTACTGTCAAAAAGGATCTTAAGAAATACTTTGACATGAAAGACTTATGAAGTGCAAAGAAGATTCTTGGTGTTAACATCATTAGAAACCGACCTAATAAAGAAATATGGTTGTCTCAGGACGACTATATTCTTAAGGTTCTAAATCGGTTTAATATGCTGAATTCTAAGCCTACAACCATACCTCTAGGAGGGCACCTAGAGCTTACCTAGAAAAGCTGTCCCACAAAACCTGAAGATATTAAAGAAATGGCTAAGGTCTCTTATGACGTAGCTGTAGGGTCCGTTATGTATGCTATGCTGTGCACCCACCCAGACCTTGCTTTTACCATCTCTGTGCTTAGTCGCTTTATGTCTAATCCTGGAAATGATCACTGGACTGCCATGAAATACTTGCTGCGTTACATTACTGGCACTAAGAGTCTTTGTTTACATTATGGTTTACATGAGCCTATTGATAAATTGAATGGATATGTAGATGTTGACTTTGCTAGTAACAAAGATAACCGCAAGTCCACTACCGCCTACTTCTTTACTTGGGCCGGTAACTATGTTTCATGGAAATCTCAACAGCAAATAAATGTTGCCTTATCATCAACTGAAGCTGAGTATATGGCTGCTACAGAAGCTACCAAAGAGGCTATATGGCTTAAAGGAATCCTTAAAGAAATCCTTAAACAACCACCAAAACCCGTTATACATACGTATAGTCAAAGCGCACTATACTTATGCAAAGATTCCATGTATCACGAGAGGACTAAACATATTGATGTCCGTTTCCACTTTATTCGTAACCACGTTGCAGCTCAAGAACTAGAGGTGAAAAAGATCAAATGCGACATCAATCCTGCTGATTTTGGGACAAAGGTAGTCCGGCTAACAAATTTGTGTTTTGCAGGGATTTTCTCCGTCTTGGAGAACCACCTTAGATAAAGGTATTTGAGTCGATAATGATCTTGAATGGTTCCAGATCATATATTCACTAATTAGTAGGCTGTGTTTTTAATATATCTAATGTTTGGATTATAAGGGCAAATTGTAATGTCTATCTTAATCTAAACATTAGTTCTAGGAATATTGGATGGCCCTAGCTTAGGTTACCTGGTAGATTAAGGCAAAATACTAGCATATATATTATACTTTGATCATATCATAGATTAGAAGTGTAGGTTGTATAACCTATGCTCATATATGTTACACTACTCAAAGTATAGTATATATGTATGACTTACCATATGTGATATATATATTATGTATGTATGAATGGTTACTGAGACTGTGGGCTCGGCCAAGAACTGAGGCCCAGAGCCCAGCTCCGTCTGCTAGCCCGGCTCCTTATCTCTTGTGAGACTTAAGTGGAACGCTGCGTTTCACGTCGAGCTCACTCTATATAAAGGGAGCTAGGGTTTGTGGAAGCTCTTTCGGCACAACGCACCTCAGGTAATCCAAGAAAGAGAAAGAGAGAGAAGAGAGAGAGGCTCCGCTAGGGTTTCGTGGTCTCCTAGCTCCAGAGAAGCTCCAGCGGCCGATCTTGAGCGCATCTCACTAGGAGACTCTAGATCCGGCTTCTAGGAAGAAGAAGAAGGTGGCTGTCCACCGATCTGGCGAAGATCTTCTTCTCTGGTTCACTCCGATGGCGATCTGACTCCGATCTTCATATCTAGGGTGTATTCTTCCTTTGTCTGCTTCGTTCTTTCTTCGTTTCACTCGCATGTCTCTTGTTCTCTGTGTTTTGCCTGTATTTTCCTTAGTTTGAGTTAGGGCAACCTGTTCTGTAAACCTTCTTACTGATTAGTGGATTTGTGCTCTCAAGCCGTTCGGCTGAGGCTCCGTGGACGTAGGCTCTGGGCGAACCACGTAAATCTTGTGTCTGGTCTTTGGTTTGCATTTCTGGTTTGTTCCTTGTTCAAATACCCCGTTCTTGGTTCCCAATCCGAGGAATCTAGAACGTCTATAAGATTATCACTTAGCGAATAAATTACAAGACTTCTTCCCGTTGTGATGGAAGAGGTCAGGATCGAATCCACGAGGAAGCGTGTCAGCAGATCCTAGATAGCTGGCCTTCACATCGGATTTCGACTCCAGGGAAGTCACTCGATATCGACCTCAGGGGAGTCGATATCGACTGCCTTCAGTCGATTTCTGGGCACAACCCTGCAAAACAGAAAACATGTCGATATCGAGTAGGGGGTACTCGATATCGAGTCAGTGGTGGTCGATATCGACTGTAATCAGTCAAAATCAATTGCTCTGCAGAATTCGAAAAGTAACCAATTTGCGTCGGAAAAAAGCGTCCGAAGAATGCTAGGATGAATAAGAAGGATGATCAGAAATAATCGCAAGGTGTGATATAAATCAATAAACTAAAGAACTTCCAGAGCCGGGGAATTTACCTAAACGATAACCATGCAAGCATATGTCAAATTCATGAAAGGAATAAACTTTTTCATCAAATAACTTTCGTTATTAACAAATAGGTGAATAGAGGCTCTCGCATAAACCCTAATTGTTACTACCCTTTTCACATAATTAATCCAAATTCATATTAAGATCACTTTCGCTTCAATAATACAAATAAGGATTTACCTACTACTTTCGTAAAAGAACTATGCAAATGGGGATAAAAGATGAAATCGCTTGAAAAGATCATACCTTTGATAACTTACATGGCTATCGTCGAGCTCACCTCGACCCTAGAAGTAAGGGAACTACTCACGCCTCATCATAGTAACAAACATCAATAATATAAAAGAAATAACTACTTGCATTAAAATAAATGAAAGCTTACAACCGAACTCTCCAATCTCTCTTTGAACTCGGCTCCAACCTTTCTCTCTATTGCCTAACTAGTTGTGTAATGAAGAATGACTAAAATTCAGCCCCTAGGGCTTTATTTATAGGCCACAATCCTTGTTATCCAAGGAAAGGAGCAAGTCTATCTCTATCTAAATCTATCTATCTAAACCCTAAGATAAATGTTTGATAAATAATGGAAATAAAACTAATAAAATTCCCCCTAGGTAAATTAGGGAATTACTAATGTGGATAAAATCTTCAAACTTGATAGATCCTCTCATGCCTTGGTGTGGAGGTAATGGCCAACTCGGATTTCTACTCGAAATCGACTCGGATTGGCTTCTGGATTGTACTCGACATCGACCAAAGTGGTCAACGTCGACTAGGTCTCGTGCTCTTGGCTCATTCTGTGCTCGATCTCGGCTTCAGGAGGTGATGTCGATTAGTCTTGTACTCGACATCGACTAGGTGTGGTCGATATCGACTAGAAGTGTCGATTGATGTTCTTCTCTTCTTCTGCTCGATGATTTCCTACTTAGCTTCTACTCGACCTTGAGTTCCTGTTGTCGACCTCGAGCATTTTGACAATTTTCTTCTCTTCTCCGAATTGCTCGTAAAGTGTCTCGATTTCTCAATATTAGACAAGAACTAGTGTAGATCTCCATAATTGGCAAATAAGCCTAAACTACACAAATTCTGTATAAATCAAACCTAGAAATATAAAATGTAGACAGAAATCGATATGAATGTAAGCGAAAAACATGGTTAATTGAGCGCACATCACACACCAAAGAAGACAATGCAACCTCGGACTCGAAAGACCAGAATAAAATGGGAACACCCCCCCCCCCCCCCCCCCCCCCTCCTCTAGGTTACCAGGCCACAAGTTAAATTTCGACGGAGCTCTTTCCTCCGCTGGAATTGGTTCCTTTGAATTTATTATTAGGGACCACCAAGGACCCCAGTTTTCTTGAGTTCCGGCCTCTCTCCTCTTTCATCTGTCATGGGTTCTGAGGGGTTCGCGCTCTGGAAAGGAATAAACTCAGCAACCAAACTGGGCATTTCAAACTTTATAATAGAAAGTGACAACCTCACCATAATTAACTATATTAAAGGAATTTGTCAGCCTTCGGGAGATGCTAAAATGATTGTCTCTGACACTCTGCTCTCCCTAAAGTTCTTCCCAAACATCCAGATTCGTCATGTATACAAAGAAGCAAATAGAGTTGCTGATCATCTCACACATCTCGACTTTGACTTTTCTAGCCCCCTTATTATTGACGATTCTTCGCTACGGCTTCTCATCTTGTTGCATGCTCATGGTAGTTGAGGGTTTTCCTCAATGCCAAATTTTTTCTGGTTAAAAAAAACACCCAATGTGTTTCTGTTAAATGTTTGGTGTAAAATCCATGCTTGGTGTTCTGCATTTGATTATTTGCTCCCCTTTTTTATTCGCAAAAATCAGCATATACCAACTGTAAGCTATCTCACCTCCTTGAGCAAACATCTTTTTATTGCAGTTACTAATCACTAATGGTAGATGAATACTACAGATTTGACATAGGAAATGGAATGCAAGTAAAAGATGGTTGATAGCAAAGGGATGCAAGATTGGTACCCAGCAGCTTTAGATATTTCCTCTTAGCCCAGAGGCTAATTTTTCTCTTAGCTCAGAGGCGCAGTTGGTGCCGCCTCCGACCACCACTGCTACCGCCGGTCTACCATAAGTGGTAGTAAACCCCCTTAAATTTTTTTAATTATTTTTAAAAATAATTTTATACTCTGTCTAGGAGCCATAATTTTTCTCAGATCTAGCCTCAATTCGCTTTTCGTATTGTTAGATGATTTTGGTTGGAATCGAGATATGAAGTTCGATTCAAACCCTCGACAAAGAATGGTGGATCTATTCAATTGATGCCGAGATATGGAGTTCGATTCAAAAGGTCGCTCTAATTCCGTTTTTTTTTCAAGTGTTGTAATTAGCAATTGAAATTGAGTTCAATTTGGGATGTATGTAGAAGTAGGTAAAAATTGGATTCTTTAGATCATTGCAATTTTTGAAATCCTTTGCACGAGGTCTGAGATGTGAGATTTGATGGATGTTTGCATATTCAGTTGGAGCACCTTCGATTTTTCGCCGCCTGGGACTTCTTTGGGGTCGCTTTCAGCGTTGGGAGGGTGGTGGGCCAAGGGGTGTAAATTATGTTAATTTTAAGGGTATTTTGGTCCTGTTCTGAAAAGGATTGTTACCTTGTTCAAAAAAATAAACCCCCTTATAAAATATATTTTTTTAAACTGTGATTAAAATTTCGAATTCAAGTTGGTCAAGTTTTTATAGTAAAAGAACCGAAAATAATTAAATTATACACAAATCCTCCTCAAATTTCAAAACCTCATCCATAAAAACACAACTTATATAAAATGTTGTTTTGGTAATTGGGTATTCAATGATTAAAAAGTTCTAATTCAATAATTGTTCTAGTTTTTATAGTAAAAAAATGGTTTTTAGACAAAAGACGCTTATGCATGGCCTTATTGTAAATAAATCAAATAATAGGCGATTTTGTATCATTTGTATTTTATGGATTATTTTGCTAAAATATCCTAATTAGTGGTTGCCTTAGTGTAATTAATTTTTTGTCGTTGGGTTGGTACGACCATTTGCAAATATCTTTGCCGTTAAATCCCGGAGAAGACATCGTCCATTAGCCAAGGAGGACGGAGACTAGTTTACTTCAACGGGAGAAATCGCCGGCGACCGATAGTGCTTTTCCGGCGACAGAAATTGATAGTCGATTGTAGGGCCGTTGGTGATGTTTCGAATGTCAACCGTTCGATAGACACGAGAAGGAAAGCATTCTTTTTAGGTTTTTTATTTTAAAAAAAATTGATGGCCTGCCTTTTCTAGATAAGTCTAACATGTGCGCTTGGTGCGCATAGTTGACACTGACACCCCTCCCTCTCTCTCCGTGTGTGTAAAGCTGTGGAGGAAGGAGGAAGTACCAAATTCTTGTGCTGTTGCAAGGTTTCACGGCTCTTGAGGAGCTGGAAATGGAGGCCTCGCCTTTTGGAGTACGAACCCTAATTTCCAGCATAATTTAGGGTTCTCTATTCCTGAACAGCTCTTGCTTTCGAGCCTTGGTGGAATTTCTCGAGCACTAGATCCTTCTTTCTCCCCCTTTTCTTTTATTTTTGAAAAAATCGGAGTTCTGTTTCGTTTTTGTTACTGATCTAGGTTAATTTTGATGGAGGAACGAAGTGAGGTTTAGGTAGGAGACGTATTTTGAAGCAATTGATTGTTAGTTTGGTTGAATTGAGATGGAGGATTGTGAATCCCTTTTTGGCAAGGACGGAGGAGGATTCGATGGTGATGGTAGTGGTGCCGGAGCTGGCACGAACGGGAAAAGTCCTGATCCGTTTATTGATCGGAGCAAGGTTCGGATTTTGCTGTGTGACAACGATATGAAGAGCTCTGAGGAGGTCTTTGGCCTGCTTTGCAAGTGTTATTATCAGGGTAATGGTTGTAATTTTTTATGCTAATCGTGATTGCTTTTGTTCTACCTTGTTATCAATTGTTTATTGTTCCTGAGATATCTGAGTCAAGTTGGATATTTCCACTTGATATTTTCATCCACTATTCCAGTTAGATATTTATAGTGTTTGTATCTCAGGAATTGGATAATATCTCAGCTAGTTGGTAGGTATTTTTATTGATATTCCTTGAGCAGTGTCTGAAATTCTGAGTCCTTTGTGAAAGACATTGTTGCCTGCCCGTAGGACCGGAAAATGTTATGCTCCATAGACAGTCCTTCCCAGCATGTGTCAATATGTGTTTTGAGTTGTCTAATATGCAGATTGAAGAGGGGGTATGATGTTTACACTTACGATTACAGTTTCGTTGTTTTGAGTCAATGAGTTGTCTTACTTGTGAATTACTGAAATGAACTAATTTGCGGGGATATAAGAGAGTTACTTTGAGTCAATGATTTTCTGAAAACATAGTCATGTAGACAACTAAGTCACTTTAGAACAATGCACACTCAAGTAACTTGAATCATTGTAGTGACAGTCCATTATTGAATTATGGGGATGATTTGTCTGAATGGCCTTTCCTTGTGCTTGCTAGTTAATGTCTGAGAAGCTTCCAAGGAGATTATTTTTCTATACATCCTTTAATCTTGCAGGTTACGGCAGCCATATGCCTATTGATTAAAAGAAAACCCATATGCCTTTTCGTTCTTCTTATATAAATGGATAAATGTGCTTGATAGTTGGACTTACTCATAAAACACTAGCCATCTAGTGGCAGAAATGCTGCTTGTTGTATAACAATAATCCTAAGCATATTTCGTCATAGTGAATATGGACTTCTTCTTGTCTATGGTGGTTCTCTTTTGGTTGAATTGCTCTTTGATGTGGTTGTATTTATTTTGATATTTGATACTTTAATTATAAAAAGTAGTTCTGGAATATGCTGGAGTCAGAAGGGCTGAAAGTATTTAAAAGCTCATTATATGAGTTTTAATTTTGTTCTTAAGACTGTTAAAGATGCTTCAGATCTTGAGATTTTACCATCCAAAGTAATATTCTGTCGATGTTTAAGATGTGGTTCATTGTAAAGAGAGTGAGTATTCCTGATGACTGGCAATTCTCCATTGATGGAGATAATTATAGGAGGTGAAAAAGCTATCAAATTCGCTTGAATATTTCTTCTTACTCGTGAGGAAGTTATCAAATGTATCTGAATATGTTTTCTTATTTCAGCTCTGACGCTTCTATTGATTTTATGAGCTTGATATATTTTTAATTTTGGTATCATTTGTGTTTTCAGTTGCCTCAAAACATTGTTTCTTGTTTCTTCTTTTGACAAAAAAAAAAAACATTATTTCCTCTGGGAAGTATGAAAGTTTGGCTATTGTGATGGAAGCGTTTTTCACTCCTTAGCATGCTACCGTGGGATTTATATGTCTATTGTTTTGGGTCTATCGGAAACACTCTCTCAATTTGTTCGGGGAAAGAGTGCGTACATCCTGACCCCCAGACCCTGCATAATTGCGGGATATACTGGGTTGTTGTTGTAGTTCTGTTTTGTGAAGTCTTCCCACTGATTATCATTTTTTGCTTGCAGTAACTCTGGTTAGGTCAGCTAGGCAAGTAATTGATGCCCTTAACGCTGAGGGTCATGACATTGACATCATATTGTTGGAAGTTGATATTCCCATGAAAAAGGGTTTGAAATTGTTGAAGTACATAATGCGCGATAGAGAGTTGCAGCGAATTCCTGTCATCAGTAAGATTTTTTCTTTCCTCCAAGGCTCCAACTAGCAAGCCTTTATTTATACCCTAGCAGTTGTTGACATTTTGTCTCCTCCCCAGTGATGTCAGCACAGGATGAAGTTTCCACTGTTGTAAAGTGCTTAAGCCTTGGAGCAGCAGACTATCTTGTAAAGCCCTTGCGCACCAATGAGTTGTTGAATCTGTGGACACACATGTGGAGAAGGCGGCGCATGGTTAGTGTATTGATTTATTTATGTAAAAATTGCTTCTTTTATTTGTTAGAAGACTTGAGAATTTAGTTTTGTAGAAGTATGGTTGTCCTTGTTTACACAGCCTCATATTTTTCTGTCATTTTTAGTTTCAAAAGCATTAGTCAAACTTGTTTTTAATTTCTAACATAAGTTGTGTTCTTTTAAATCATTCCATTTCTATGTGGATATTTATAGATTGTTTTCAGTGCATCCTAGTTCTGCACGTAATGTATTTTTGGGAATTTTTTTACTATCCATCTTGGTTACTTCAGTGCTATCAAGCATTAATTTAAAACTTGTTCTCTCACGTCTTCAATGTTGTGCCATGTATGTATGTTTGCATAGATACACCTAGTGATACCCATTGACCCTCAAAATGCTGGCTTATCTCGCCTTTTTTAATAGGAATATGCTTGTTTTTTCTGTAAGTCAAAGTTTTTGCTGTTGGGGTATTTCTTATCCTTAAATTGCTTTTTAATCTTTGTACAATTTTCTCTTGGCAGCTTGGACTTGCTGAAAAGAATATCATCAACTATGACTTTGATGTAGCAGCATCAGATCCTAGTGATGCCAATACAAACAGTACTACCCTGTTCTCTGATGACACTGATGACAGGTCCCGTAGAAGTATCAATCCAGAGACAGGTGTCTTAATACATCAGGAAGTTGAGGTAAGTATTTTCTTGAAACAACACCTTTCTGTTTAGTATCTTGCGGCTTAGGAACACATGCATCTTGCAGATGTAGAATAATATTTCTTCAGTACTCCTTTTTGTTCTGGTTTGAAGACAGTTTAGGTTACCTGATTTTACATATCTAGGCTAAAGTTGCAATTTATATTAAGTTTCAGTATCAATATCATCAGATATTAATACAGGGTAGTAGTGAGGACAGTGTGCAACATTTTTCCTCCGAATTATTTTGAGATACCCCTATACGTATATGCTAATTATGTGAACACTTCTCTCAGGCAAACAGTACCAATGATGAACCAATGCTTGCTTATTCAAATGACCACCGACCTGAGGTGCCTGGAATTTGTGATCGAAGGACAGGCAAGTGAACACTTCTTGTTGTTCTTCTTGTTGATGTGCGAAACTAAAGAAGCGGCAATCAAGCATATCAACAGTTTGATCAGCTAGTTCTCTTATTGATTGTGTAATTGCAGTTAATTCCATATCTTTTGAAGGTTTGAGTTCGATAGCCTACTTCATTGGTATTAGAAAATTGTCACTCAATAACTATCAAACATTGCATTTAAATTTCAGCCCAGAGCCTTGGAATCTGACCTTAGGAATGCCAACATTTCATCACCTCATTTTCCAAGGGAATGATGATGGAAATGTTTTCGGGGACCCTCTTGAAATTTAGTCCATGGATAGTGTGGTTACTTCAATTGTAAAGAAGAAAAACAGGGTTTTTCTTTCTTTCTTTCTTTTCGGGGTCACAAATGCAGGTTGTATTATTTGACTTCCAAGTTCTGGTGTCCCTTTCCTGAACTGTTGAGTTGTTGACTGTCTATGCACCCTTTAAGTAGTTAAAGCTAGTTTGATTACTGGCTGGATATATCAAAGATTGGATTGCTCCAGAGTTTTGAGGTGCTATCTTCCACTTAGAAACTTCTTTTGTTTGATTTATCTTTTTCAGGCCAAATTTCATCATGCCCGAAGAAGAGTGAGCTAAAGATTGGCGAATCTTCAGCGTTTTTCACTTATGTAAAATCAAACACATTGAAGAATAAAAGCTCACAGGATGTTGCTTCTGCTGTTCCAAATGGTTCTCAATCAATGTTAGCAGTAGAAGAGACTTCAAATATGCAGATTGAAAAAGTGGATGTTTATCCTGCTAGACATGAGACTGGAGGGGCTTGTGAGAATAACTCCCCTGGTGATGAGTTTCCTAGCAGCACCAGTTTCCCTGATTCTACCTCCATGGAAAGGTCGTGCACTCCCCCTGCATCCATGGAACTTCTCCGAAGCAAATCTTTGGATGAAGGTTCATCCCAAATGCATATGCATCCAAGCAATGGGAACCACTTTAATGCTGCCAATTTTACTGGACGTGCTGCTTATTCTTATTACATGCCAGGGATGGTGAACCAAGCTGTGATGGCAAACCATCAATTTTACCAGCAAAACATGCAAGATGTACAGCATACAGCATCAGCTATGGGTCCTCAGTACAACCATGTCCCACATTGCCCTCCTAATGTACCTGGAATGACTTCTTTTCCCTATTACCCAGTTAACTTATGTGTACAACCCGGACAAGTGCCTAATTCCAGTACTCACCGCCAATGGCCTTCCGTTTCCAACTCATCTGCCAGCGAAACCAAGACCATTAAGGTTGATAGACGGGAAGCTGCACTGCTCAAGTTCAGGCAGAAGAGGAAAGAGAGATGTTTCGATAAGAAGATTAGGTATGTCAACCGCAAGAAACTGGCTGAGAGGAGGCCCCATGTGAGAGGTCAATTTGTGAGGAAGATGAACGTTGTGAACGTGGATCTAAATGGAACACCTTCTACTGAGCTTGAGGAGGAGGACGAAGATGATGATGACCATGCATCCAGAGATTCTTCCCCGGAAGACGAAGGTTAGAACTGCACAAAAAAAGAGTGATCACTAAGCTGCTCTTTCACCTCCAGTGCCCAACTGTAAGTTCCATGAAGCTCATCCAAGTTACTGTTTTACCACACCATGGCTCAGAATCTGCACAGAATGTTTCAGTGGCACTGCGATGCCTAGTATGCAGGGAACCAAGAATCAAAAGTATGCCGGAAATTCCGCTAACGTAGCTCCATCGAAACAGAATAGGAAGTTTCCAGGATCGCGTCAAGTCAGACGATGAGCTCCATTAGTACAAGTGATGTGTGAGCTGCTCGGTGTATGGAAGGGGTATGTATGTTATTGCAAAACCTATTTATCTTTGTAGTTTCATATTTCTGAGGAGATCTGGATTTGCGAAGTCCAGATTCTGATAATGTTGAACCCTGATTCAATTCCTGTATGGAGGGAGAAAGTGACTTCTTAATCTTAATGATCACAAGTGTCCGTCGGAAGATTGGAGTTATATCTTCACACTTATGAAAGGAAGACTGTAATTGGTTGCCCTAGAAAATGAGAAACTAAGGGCTTGTTTGTTTGGACGAATGGAAAGGAAAGTAAAGGAATCATTTTAAGGGAAAGAAAAGGGAAGGGAAATGGTTAAATTCCAATTTTGTTTGGTTGATTTAAAAGATGAATCATTACTTTCTTCATTACCTTTTCAAGTGTTTGTTTGATTTAAGGAAAGGAAAGAAGATAATCAATAAGACATTTGTATTTTATTTTATTTTTTATCGTTTCATAAAACTATTACAAAATCATATAAGAAAGATGGACAAATATAGGAAGAAGATCATATGAAATCATCTATATTGTTCAATTTAAACGATAAGTTTTACACTTGAAGTAGACATCGATTCACTCATCAACCCACGTATAAGAAATCCAGCCGTTTAGAAACACATGGTCACTAGTACAAACCCACATATGAAATCCGCCAGCTAATATTCATCTAGCAATATCGCTATCCCTACTTTTCCCGGAGTTGTATCCATCTGAATCCTCTCCACCATCTCTGTTGTATGAGCCGCTTGCGCGCCCACGCCTGCGTCCTCCGTAGGGTCTCAGTGAGCCATCATCACGCCCACCACGTCTTGTGGAATGCATCAAGCTCATCAAATGAGAAAAGAGATCCGATTTCCATCAAATTCATAATGGAAACGGCAATACAAAGTAATTGGGGCACTTGATGAAAGATTGAAAAAAGAAAGAAGCCCCATATTCATTCTTCAAAACATGCCAATATGGTGTAGCCATTACTCATTCCCGGACAAAATATTATGAAATCTTTAAAAAAAAAAAACCACTTGCGAGAGAGAGAGAGAGAGACATAACAAAAATTCACACAGAATAGAAAAAAAATCCACAAGACAAAAGGTATACTAAGGGACTCGCTAGTCATAAGCCTAATGCAAAGCCTCTAACCCTTATTCAAACTCAAGTCCAGGATGTGTCAACAAGTGTCTTTTTAACCTCACTCTCAGTCACATAAAACCTAACATAACAGATTCTGGATGATTCTCATGATTTGCTACGAAATCAAGATATCAATACATGTTAGAAGCAGAAATTAAACGAAAGCATCAGTGCCAGTGACAAGGCAGCACATAAAAAATGCAAATACGACTCCAAATGAGAATCACATCATAAATTAAATATTTATGTCGACTATCGTAAGAAGTTGAAGGTCAATCAAGTATGCGCCACAGATGCCATGCCTTGCTCCATTAACATGCTCATTTTATTTATCTTCAATGCATCTAGGACTATAGTCACTACACTATGCAATGCACAATTCACCGGGTCGTGTACAAAGGCGCACTTGACCAGAATAGGAATCCCAAGTTAAAAGTATTTCAACTTAACTTTTGCATCCTAACTATTCCACATCTTATGCTATATGCCCACCATCACCAATTTTAAAACCAACAGAACAGCTAACCAAACCCCAAATGCAATTCATCTATAATAAGACTTTGAGTTACATTTCAACATTGAAAGGAAGACCATGTATTGTAGGACCATGAATACTTTTTTAAGTGCTTCAAGTTGCAAATACTCTAATCTTTCTTACGAAAGTAAAGTAATAAAACAAGAAATCTCTCTAGATCCTCCTCAATTAGCTCACAGCCTTCTGATAACACCCACACATTTGGGCCTTGAAATCAGCCTCCCATTTTTTTTCCTCAGATATGTAAAAAATTGCCTTAAAGCACTCCATGAATAAAGTTGATTTCAATTCGCTTGAACCATAATCTGGTAGAATCAAGCGTAGAAAGTGTGAGATATGGTAAGAGTTATATGGGATTTTATTCATAAAGTTTTCTTCTTCATTTTATTTTTTTTTCTCTAAATATCATGGCTTACCTTATTAAATTTCATGTCTTCAGCTTTTTTTTTATTACTATTGTGGCAAGAAACTTGAATATCTAGACAGATAAATGGCGCATATAATTGTTTTAGCAGTTACTTCTCCATGTTTATATGATATAATCTTTCTTCATTGTTTCTGTGGCCAGAAACTTGGAAATCTAAACAAAGAACAGTGCTTACATTTGTTTGAAGAATTGAAGAATTGAACAACTACAAGTATGCACTACAAGCACATAGAAACTTGTACACAACAATTTCTTATTTTTCTCAGAAAGAAAAAATATACCTTGATCACATATTCACATGGATATGAGACCATATTAGTGACAACTAACAAAAGAAAAAGTACAGAGCCCAATTAATTATTAGGCAATCAAGATATAATTAATGACAGTAATGTTTTATTGGTAGTTCACAATGCAAATTTGACAAATACATCTATGTTGTCAGCAAGCAGATACTTATAAAATCACCAGAAATGCACAAATACACAAAGCATCACTTTCGTGCAATAAAGTGCCAGCAAGCACAGAGAGAGAGGACAGCAGAGAAATGACAAAAAAAAAAAATCTAACAGTTGTTACAATCTCTATACACATATGAGATCCCCAATTCATCCTTATTTGCAATTCAACAGACGCACACACGAATAGCAGATAGAAGACTTACTGGGACGGAACAGCTTGCGATGTGGAGCCGAAACAATTTCTTCTATACTTGTAGATATCAACTTCCCAAGAGAGAAATGCTAAAACCTGCAGCAGGCAACTCGAGAAGATAATAATATGTCATGAATTAGGGTTTCATTCGAAACAATCGAGCTAATCGAGAGATGGAGTAGAAGAAGAAGAACGTACTTGTCACCACTTCAAATTCGCCATGAAGCATTTGAGAGATCGGGAGGGGGAAGGAGGTCCTGTGTCCCCATCTCAGGAGAGAGGAGATCGGGAGC
The DNA here is from genome assembly GCA_963922045.1 of Persicaria maculosa. NCBI lineage: Eukaryota > Viridiplantae > Streptophyta > Magnoliopsida > Caryophyllales > Polygonaceae > Persicaria > Persicaria maculosa. The sequence goes on from OY998255.1 coordinate 46,371,349, forward strand.
TCTGCGTTGCTGTGGTGGGAGAGAGAAAGAGTCGGGGAGAGAGAATGAATTGGGTAAACGTAAACCGTAAACCCCTAATTTCTAAGGGGTTATAGATTGGGTGAAGTGATTGGGCTCTGAAAAGTAATCATTCTTTTATTAATGTTAAACAAACAAGCCCAAATAGAAACGGGCTGTATCATACCTTTCTTGGCCCGTTTTTTTATGAAAACAAACACGCCCTAAATCTTGTCCAAACATGGCATTAAAAGGGAAAACGTTTCTCTCACTCACTGGGTAATTACCCCCATCCAAAAGTGGAAAAAAGGTGAAGACAATCATTGAGAAAGATAAAGGTAATACAGTAAAGGAAAAATTTGGTAACTGTCCATAATATAGACAAAAATTAGCAATTAGGACATTTTTGGTTTAAATTAGGGGAGTGTTCAAAAATGACACTTTTGCCCCTGCCTCCCTAATCCCGTTTCTTTCTTCATTTTCACACAAGGGAGAAAACGCAAAGCAACGAGAGAGCAGAGGTGAGTGTAATTTCGATTTGGATCTCAATCTCGAGCACAACTGTTGATTTCAGCATAATTTATCGACGATTTCGAGCTCTGGAATCAGAAATCTGTTCGAACACACCACTGTCATCCAAAAATCGATTTTCAACAGAGGTAATTTTCTTATAATCTGTAATTTGGTGTAATACGAATGTTTTGATTATACTACTGTAATTGGGAGCACAATTGTTGTCTGAGTTGCGAATTTGGAGAACAATTGATTACATTAACAAAAACTGAAATTTGGTATAATATGAACACCTATCATCGATTTTGATCTACGTTGCTGATGTTGTGATTATAGATCTGTAATCTAGATTGCATTGTTGATGTAGTTGCTGATCTAAGATGCTAGTTTCGTGATATAAGGAGTTGCTGATTCCGTGACTATACTCTTGTAATCAAAATTACATTGTAACCTAAATGTTGATAGCTAAGTTTGAGTACATCTGGGTACCTATAATCACTGTATTTCTTAGATTTAATCAAAAGTAATGCACTTCAATACTGTATTGTAGATATATAAGAATAGTTATCTGAGATAACAAAAAATAGTTTATGTCATCAAAGTATATTTATGAAATTTAATAGGTGTCACCAATGATGAGGTACAATGGATGCCAATCTGTTAACAGTAAAATTTGGAGGAGAATGGAAGTTGAAAGATAGTGATTTATTTTTTGTTGGGGATGTGTCATCAAAGGTAATTGACATCAGGCAGACTGTAACTCTGTATGAGATGAAGAGTGAGATACTGAACAGATTCACACCCAGTGACAATTTGTTTCCTACTCTTCAATTCAGTCACTTGCACTCATTCATGAAAACTACTAAACCGTTTTTGATTGAGAATGACACTGATTTGAGGAGTTTTTTGCAAATTAATGAATTGAAGGAAGTGAATTGTACAATGCCTTTATATGTTACAACTGCGAAGGAAATCACTGAAGAACAGGTTAAAGAATCTATACATGATGAAAATCAATTGGCATTACAGGCTTACAACTCTACCAAGGATACAAGTGTCATGGAAGAGGACTTTAATGTGCAGGATGAAGATGTAGAATGCATAAATGATGACTGTGATATGGATGGTAATGGAGATGACACAAGGATTGAAAGTCGCATCAGTGGCAGTACAATGTCCACAAAATATACAGCACCTTCTATAAGTGAAAGAAAGGGAGAAATTCTTATATTTTTGGGACAACTGTTCCGAACAAAAAGATCTCAAAAATAGTGTTAAATTGTTGGCTGCACAAGAGGCGTTTTCTTAAAAAGTGAAGAAGTCAACACCATGTTATTACAGAACAGTTTGTGTATATGGGAGCTGCACTTTGAAAATCCATGGCGCCATAGTCGGTGGTTCAACTGTATTTATAATTAAGAAATACTTTAAGAAGCATACCTGTAGCATGGAAGTACGAATAGGAAAGCAACACCCTCTAAATTACAGACTCATAGCTGAAAGGATCAAACACAGGTGACATAGACTACAATCAATTCTTCATTACATATTTTATATTTTTATTCACTGTAATCATGCTTCATTTCATATTTTATTCACTGTTTTACATAATATGTACAGTTTTGAAGATGAGAAACAAGGTCCAACTCCAAGACAAATTAGTAATACGATGAGGAATGATTTCAAACAGAATGTTAGCTGCTGGAAATCTTGGATGGCTCGTGATTTAGCAATGGAGATTGCAATGGGGACAGCAGAAGAAAACTATGAATTAATGTCATCATATTGTTGGGACCTAAAGCAAGCAAATCCTGGAACTGTCACCTTCATTGAAGTTGACAGCAAATCAAAGTTTAAGTATGTGTTCATTGCCTTTGGACCATGTATCCGAGCATTTCCAATCCTACAAAAGGTACATATTCATTTCATAAGAAAAAATTATTGTCACTAAATAATTACTGAATACAATTCAATTTTACATGTGCTTGTGGTAGATGGTACATTTCTAAAAGAAAAATACGGAGGGACTCTTCTCACAGCTTCTGCACAATATGCAAATCATCAAATATACCCTATTTCCATTGCAGTGGCTGGCTCAGAAAACAACACCTCTTGGGAGTGGTTCTTCAACAAGCTAGCAACAGTCATCCCACCAAGTGAAGAGCTGGTTTTTGTTTTTGACCGTCATCAAAGCATTGCAAGAGCTTTAGAGTAGATTTACCCAAATGCTAAGCATTATTACTGCAAATGGCACTTGAAGCAAAATATAATGGCAAAATTCAAGAAGAATATACTTTGTCAGTGGTTTGAAAGCGCAGCAAACAGTTATACAAAAAAAGATTTCAAAAGCTACTTTGGTTGCATCAGTAATACAAACAGCCAGTTGGAGAAATATCTTGAAGAAGTACAGTTTCAGAAATGGGCACTTTGTGACTTGGGGGCAAGCGTGAGCATCATGCCCTTGTCTATATGGTCCAAGGTGAAGATCGGCGCATTAGAGCCTGTGGATGCCAGGCTTTACATGGCGAACAACACGGTGGTGATTCCTACTGGCATGGTTGATGATGTACCCGTCCAAGTAGGTAAGATTGTTGTCCCTGCTGATTTTCTTGTAATCGATATGGAAGAGGACCTTGCTTGTCCTATTATCCTAGGTAGGCCTTTTTTAGCAACCGTCAACGCCAACATCGGCGTAAAAAAGGGAATGCTCACATTCACAATCAGCGATGAGGTAATTGAGTACTCTTTCAACAAGACTATAGAGAAGCATGACGGTCATATGGAGGTCAAGTCTATCAAGGGAGGCTACATCACTTGCGGGGAACTAAAGGTCAGAACTATGACCCCCGAGGAGTTAGAGAAGAGGGATATGGAAGCCCAAATGGAGGAGATCGTGGCAATCTGGAACGAGCACACTGCAAATCCAGTCGACGTCGACTCAGGTAACTCAATATTGACTAACTTTTCTCCAGAATCTGTGCCAGGAACTAAGTATGGGGTCGACATCGAGTCTACTCACTAGACATCGACCAATCATCCTCACCTCCATCGACTGAGCTAACAGCAGACACAAGCCACTCGATATCGAGTCAACAGACTCAACATCGAGTCATCAACATCGACTCTTCTCCTCCACCATCGAGTGATCCACCAGGCGCTACACCTGACTCGATATCGAGTGGATCCCCTCGAAATCGACTGGATTTACAGAATGAAGATAAAGCAGCGACGGTAGCCAAGGTACGGATCTCTCTTCCCCTATTTCAATACATGATTTATCTATACATGGAAGAGGTTTGCCTTGGTATGTGAGATTATGCAGGGTATCCAGTGACGAACCGAAGGATTACAATGTAGGAGATAAGGTTTATGTCTCCAAGTCAAAGAATCATTGGTTCCCAAACAAATTCAAGGACAAAAAGATGGGCCCATTCACAGTGCATAAGATCCACTCAAGCGGAATGCAGCTCAAAGACAAGAATGGAGTCCTCTTTGAGGCCCAAGTCATGTGGGCCCTGCAGATGTCACCTTGAAGATCAAAAGAAGAAGTCGGCCTAGCGACTATAACATCTAGAGCTTGTAACAAGACTATTAGTTTTTAGGGTTTTGAATATTTGGTTTTTGAACTTAATTGTTTTGCTTTGTTTTTGTTTTTCTTTTCTAACAAAATTACAGGTGCGAAGCGGCTGCAGAAGGACTCGACATCGACCCAGGGAGTCGATATCAACTGAAGATGTCGAGTCAAGGAGAAGTTGTGGTCGACTCTAGACCATCCTGAAGTTTGGAATCACCAGAATCGAGTGAACCCAGTCCATATTGACTGGTTCACTCGATATCGACTCATCCTGCAGAAACTTTCAGCACCTAATTTCAAGATTCTGCACTTCTGTCTAGTAAGTTTCTTTCTTTACCCTTGTTTTTATACAGTGAGGACATTGTAATCTTCAAATATGGGGTGGGGGAAAAGCTTACTTATGATTTATTTATGAATATTTTTCAAATTGCTCTATACATGGGTACTTTGGATATGATTTTTTTATCTATATGCTTCATGTTTTCATCCAAAGTCTATTTTTAACACCCCCATTGAAATTTTTTTATTAGTGTCATGGAAGATTTGATAGAACTCGACGATGCAAAATTAGATTCATTAGAGATATAGCATGAAATTGCCTAGTAAAGGGAAGTCACAATGAAATGCATATTTTTCTTTAAAACCATGAAAGGGGGTAAAATTTGAATTTTTTTTGACATATGCATTAGAAGAGGGCAGAGGACTTCATTTTCCATATGTTCTTACCTTATTCCTAGCCTTATCTATGCTATTATGCATCACAAGCCATATTGAGCCTTATTTCATTTTTTGCTCCACATGTTCTAAATATTGCATATTTCTTTACCTTATTACCTATCCGGGGAGTATGTTAAGAAATTGATGTCATATTACGGAGATTATTGTATGGTGTTGTGTTGTTATAATTATTTTGGTGTTTGGCAGGAGAATGATTCATATTATGGAAAATTTAATGAGAGAAGAAAATCCGATCACCTCAGGAGATAAAGGTAGATCGACCATGCTCGTTGAGATGTTGGTTCGGCGAGATGGGTGTTGTGAGCCTAATTTGCCATGTTTTATACCTACTTTTATATCGTTTTCTGCATGCGTTTCATACATTTGGGCTAGAATAATACATAATTTGTACAGTTTATGTTTATTTGCAATATATGGAGGTCTACACAAGTTTTTGTTATATTTCACAGAAATCGAAGCAATTTACAGCAGTTCAGAGAAAGGGGGAAAAGCTCGAAGTCAACTACAGGAAGTCCGAGGTCAAGGAGTAGCGGAACCAGGACAAATCGAGTTGGAAATGAGAAAACCGAGTCGACACACCTGGTCGATATCGAGTACCATAAGCCGATTTCGAGGAAGACCAGCTGATTTCAACCAGAGTTGACCATAATCGAGGAAGCCTAGGAGAAGAAGTCGATATCGACTTAACCATATCGATATCGAGTAACCCAAACCGAGCCGAGAACCAGGAATCGACCAAGGAAGTTGAAGAAGAAACACGTAGGTCGATATCGACTTGATCTAGTCGATATCGAGTAATAGTTGGTCGATCTATCTCCTGGGAGCCGAAATCGAGTCAAGAAGTGAAGTCGGGAAAAAGACGGATCGGTATCGAGTAACACTAGTCGATATCGAGTTGATACTAGTGGCTGATTTCGAGCTACTCCGATTTCTAATCAAAGTTCTATCCAAAGTCCAATGGTGATATCCACAAAATCAAATTCTATCAAGTTCTATCAAGATAGATATTTATCTACTTTAGATATAGTTCTTTTAGATATTATTTCCTTTATCATAATGTTTTATCTTATGTTATTAGATAGATTTAGATATAGTTGTTCCATCCTAGAATAGCTACATGGAACACTATAAATAAGGCCTTAGGGGCTGTGTTTTATTCATTCAATCATTCAATTCCAATTCAATTCTAGAGAAGGAGAAAAGGTATTAAGTAGAGAGAGATCGAGAGCTTGTGGCGAGTGGAGCGAGAGAGGCGAGAGCGGATTTGGCTTTGTTCGGTTGTAAGCTTTCTTTTATTTTATTTAATGCAATTTAGTTCCCTTTTATTATTAATATCTTTCCTTACGATGAAGAGCGAGTAGTCACCCAACTTCTAGGGTCGGGGTGAGCCCGACGGTAGCCATGTGAGGTGATGCGGTAAAGGTACAGTCTTTTGATGCAAATTCGTCACCTATCCCTATGAGCATGATTCTTTTGCGAAAGTTGAAGGTGATCCTTGTTTGTGTTATTGAAGCGAAAGTGATCTTAATGCAACTTGGATTAATTATGTGAAAAGGGTTAGTAACAATTAGGGTTTATGCGAAAACCTCTATCTTCCTTGAAGGTTCGATAATGTAAAACAAAGTAATATAAAGATACTCTAGAAGGGGGGTTGAATAGAGTATGCCGATTTTTCGCAGATAATCTCAAGACTTTTGAAGCTCGTGCAAAACCCTTTGAGATTAGACTTAATCTTTTTCTCTGGAAAACCTGAATCACAAAAGTTAAACAATTCGAACAAAGTGCGGAAATATGGTAAAGCAGTAAGTAAAGGACGCAACAAATTGTTAACGAGGTTCGGCACGAACTTGGCTTACGTCCCCGCCTAGGGTTCTTCCACAACCCTAGGATTCAACAGGCTTTATTGATTCACAAAGCTTAGGATCCTAATAGCTCACCGAGAAGCCTCTCTACTATACAATTGCAATCTAGTCAACTCACGTTCCCTTGGAGTCCTAGACCAATCTAGAAGAGCCCCACCTCTCTCAGCTATCTAGTACAATCCTCTTACTCTCGAGAATCAATAGCCTAGTGCCCACTTCCTGAGTTATAAACTCTCGAGTATAACACTCTCTCAGAATATATCCTACAAGTTCACTGTGTATCTCTCAAATGCTTTGAAACAAAATATAAGACTCTTAAGAACAAGCAGAGAGAACACGCTGAATAGAGATCGTAAACTTGAGGGCTGATTGTGCAATGATATTCGTGAATGTACGTCAGTCCTCTCTCTCTTCTTCATCTCCTTTATATAGTGAAGATCATCGGCGCCACTTGAGGAAGGAATCTTCTCCAACGGCTAGGCTGATCATAGCTATCTTCGAGATCTTCTAAACTTGGAAACTTTTGAAGCCATGATCTCCGATTGTGTCCTTCTTAACTTTTCGACTTTGGAAGGAAATAATATTTGAAAAGCTTCCTGAAATGTTAGAATATAATATCTGGAAGCATATAATAATATAAAATAATATTCGAACATAATATCATAGAGAACAGGTTTTGTATTTCATCAACACTGTTAAAGCTCCAAGACCTTTGACAGAAACAGACTGTCAAAGCCTTTGAAACTTATTCCGATTTTCATCAAGGGAGTGGAGTTATCAATCTCCCTCTTGATGAAAGACAAAACCTGTGCATCCCTGCAACTTAGTCAAACATAAATAATACAAGCAGCATTGGACTAAGTACCTGCATGAGTTAGACAAATGTTGGATCATAATTTTAACATGAAAAACATCCAACAAAGTAAAACAAAACAAGGTCTTCCAAGACCCTTGGTTCACAGCAGTTTCAATGTCTAAACCATCAAACCATCTCCCCCTTTTTGTCTTTCAACAAAGGGAGGAGTTTAAAAACAGTTACCAAAATCAGACTTCCCAAAATAATTCAAAATTCAAAAGTTCCTTTCAAATCTTAAAGGCAAGAGAAGATTTATCCGATTTTAAAATGATTTCCACAAATAAACTATACTCGGATAAAATAAAATCGGTAACAAATAAAGAAGGTTAAAAAACCATTAAAACTATATTTGATCAAATATCTAAAAAGATATTAACCAAATATATGATCCGTTATATGTAATCCACCATTTAGTTCACACACCTTGACATAGGTCTCAAGGGTCTTGACACTAAGTAGAATATATCTTTCGTAAAGGGAACGCTCCCCCTACGAAAGTGCATCCTTGTTAAGCATTCCGATCTCACGTCTAATGAAGGTGAACTTGTCCTCTGCCAAAGGCTTAGTAAAAATGTCAGCCCATTGATAATCAGTTGAAATAAACGAAATGGACACATCACCTTTTTCAACATGATCTCTAATGAAATGATGTCTTACATCAATATGTTTGGTCCTTGAATGCTGAACAGGATTCTTAGTGATGGAGATGGCACTTGTATTGTCACACTTAATTGGAATACCTTTGAGGTTGATGCCAAGATCTCGCATTTGTTGAGCTATCCAAAGGATTTGGGAGCAACAGGCTCCAGCTGCAATGTATTCGGCTTCTGCTGTGGATAAAGCTACTGAGTTTTGCTTCTTTGAGTGCCAACTGATCAAAGATGCTCCCAAGAATTGGCAACATCCTGATGTGCTCTTCCTATCCACCTTATAGCCTGCAAAATCTGCATCAGAATATCCAATTAAAGTGAAATCCTTTTGCTTTGGGTACCATAGTCCAAGGTCCTTAGTGCCATTGAGATATCGAAAGATCATCTTCACAGCCACGAGGTGAGATTCTTTAGGATCAGCTTGAAACCTAGCACACATGCAAACACTAAACATGATGTCAGGTCTACTAGCCGTGAGATATAATAAAGATCCAATCATTCCTCGATACTCCTTTTGATTGACACTTATTCCAGTCTTGTCTTGATCTAGAGACAATGTTGAGCTCATGGGAGTCTTGGCTGCTTTGGATTGATCCATCTTGAACTTCTTCAAGAGATCCTTAGTGTACTTGCTTTGGTTGACAAAGATCCCTTTCTTGGATTGGTGAACTTGCAATCCCAGAAAGAAGTTGAGTTCACCCATCAAGCTCATCTCAAATTCGCTGCACATGATGTCAGAAAATTCCTTGCACAAAGATGTGTTAGTAGCACCAAATAATATATCATCAACATAAATTTGAATAACCAAAATGTCCTTTCCTTTGGTTTTGATAAAAAGAGTCTTGTCGATCAACCCCCTTTTAAAATCATTTTCTAAAAGATATTTTGACAAGCGCTCATACCAAGCTCTTGGGGCTTGTTTCAAACCATAAAGCGTTTTGTCAAGTTTATAAACATGATTGGGAAATTCTGAACTTTCAAAACCTGGGGGTTGAGCCACATATACTTCTTCCTCTAAGAAACCATTGAGAAAAGCACACTTGACATCCATTTGATATAATTTTATGCTCATAAAAGATGCAAATGCTAATAGAATGCGAATAGCTTCAATCCTGGCTACGGGAGAAAAGGTCTCCTCGTAGTCAATACCTTCCTCTTGATTGTAGCCTTGAGCAACAAGCCTTGCCTTGTTCCTCACAATCTTACCATTCTCATCTAGCTTGTTTCGAAATACCCATCGTGTGCCAATGACTGATTGATGCTTTGGCCTAGGCTTCAAGGTCCAGACTTTGTTCCTTTCAAATTCGTTAAGCTTACTTTGCATAGCAATGATCCAGTCTGGCTCCTGAAGTGCCTCATCTACCTTCTTTGGCTCAATAAGAGAAACAAACGCGTGAAAAGAACAAAGATCTTTAAGTTTAGAACGAGTTTGAACACTAGAAGTAGGGTCAGAAATGATATCCTTTAATGAGTGTGATGAGGAGTATTTGAATTTCCTTTTGCTAGTCTCGGCTCCTTGATTCGTCACACTGGTAGGATTGACTTGTAGTACATCTGACTCCGTGGTTCTGTTAGGTTCAGTTACAGCAGTGTCTGACGTCTCAACACTATTGGATTGGACACCAAGGGCTTTGGACGAATCTTCAACACCTTGGGCCAATTCTTCAGTGTTAAGAATCGGTTCCTACATGTTCCTCTTCTCTGTGTTCTTGGTAGCAGCATCATCACCTTCCTCGTTCTCTTCATGGATGTTAAGATCTATAACTGCAACACTTTCACTCAAAGCACCGTCATTGCATTCATAAAAAATAACATGTATAATTTCTTCAACTACCTGGGTCCTTTTATTGAAGATTCTATAAGCTTTGCTACTCGTGGAGTAGCCAAGAAATATACCTTCATCACTACGCGCATCAAATTTCCCAAGGTTATCTTTTCCATTGTTATCAACAAAACAAGTACAGCCAAAGGGTTTAAAATAAGATATAAGTGGTTTGCGGCCTTTGAAAAGTTCATAAGGAGTTTTCTTTAAGATAGAACGAATAAGACAACGATTCAAAATGTAGTTAGTTGTGTTAACAGCTTCAACCCAATAGGTTTTAGGTAATGCATTTTCTAAAAGCATAGTCCTGGCCATATCCTCTAAGGTGCGGTTCTTGCGTTCCACAACCCCGTTTTTTTGAGGTGTCCTAGGAGCAGAAAAGTTATGGGAGATGCCATATTTAGCACAAAACAAATCAAACTGAAGTTGATCAAACTCCCTACCATGATCACTCCGAATTGACACTATGGGCTCATTTCTTAAAGTTTGCAACTCCTTACAATGTTTTGAAAACTCAAATAAGGCCTCTGATTTTTCTTTTAAAAAAGCAACCCATGTATATCTAGAAAAATCATCAACAACAACTAGCATGTACTTTTTACCATTGGGAGATTTGACTCGCATAGGACCACATAAATCCATATGTAAAAGTTCAAGGGGTCTAGAAGTACTTACAACCTTTTTGGGTTTGAAAGAGCTACGTGTTTGTTTACCTCGTGTGCATGCTTTGCACATATCAATACCTTTAAAGTCCATCTCAGGTAGTCCTCTTACAAGCCCTTTGGACACAAGCTTCTGTAGTGTATGTGGGCTCACATGACCGAGTCTCCTATGCTAGAGCTTTGGATCGTCCGTCAAAGCCTTTAGACAAGTTAAGCTTCCTTGTTCCAGTTGCTCAGCATTCACGGCATTGATGTTATAACGATAGGCAATTAGAACTATTTCACCTGTATCTTCTCTGCGCACTAAACATCTTTTCTTGTTAAATCCAACATCATTACCATAATCACATAGTTGAGAAATACTAAGAAAATTATACTTTAAACCATCAACAAGATAGACATTCTTAATACTATGGCTGGAATCACTTCCAACACTACCAATACCAATGATGTCACATTTTCCTTTGTCACCAAGAGTGATTGTTCCCGTGGATTGCTCCTTTAGATCATGGAAGAGAGAACTCTTTCCACTCATATGCCTCGAGCACCCACTATCAATGATCCATTTATGTTCATTCACCTTGGTGTTCTCCTGCAAAACAAACATCAACCTTTTTGGCTAGACCAGTGAGCAAATTTAGATCCTTTATTGGGATAAACCATATTTGGTAAAATAGTGCCTTTGGGGACCCAAACTTTCGTTATCCGTTCTTTTCTCAAGTGAATAGGAAATGTATTGCGAATAATATGAGGATCCTTTCTTCTATAGGGGCAGGTCTCTCTTACATGTCCCTTTCTCGCACAGTGGTGACATATAGGAGAGGTTCTGCTTCCTTTTGCCTTCACAAAAGTGGTAATGTGTTGCTTCTTTAAAAACCTCGGGTTGTAACCAATGCCACTTCTGTTTAGAGAACTTTGTTGCTCACCCAACATCCTATCTAGAGTGCCCTTGGACTTGGTAAAACTTATGAGGGCTGTCTGTTGGTCTTGAATCTTATTATTCAGGGAGATCTTCTCGTTCTCTAAGTCATGATGTTCACTTCTCAGAGACGAGAGATCTTGCTTGAGTTCAGATTTCTCTGAGTCAAGAGTCTTGACTTTAATGTCAAGACCTGAATAAGAAGTTTCAAGACTTTTGACCCGCCTAGACAGTTCCTCAATAGTTCTTTCCTGGTCCACGGTTTTCTTAATAAGAGTGTTAGTCTGGGCAATAAGTTTCTCTTCATTTGCAATCATATTAGAAAGGAATTCCGATAATACCTCTTTTGGACTTGTCATAAGCTCTCTTACGGTTACCTCAAGTTGCTTATCATGGGATTCATCTCCTGAGGCCATGAGACAAAGGTTGGCCTTTTCATCATCGGAGTCTGAGTCACTTGAGTCGGATTTCTTTTTCCATCTATCACCTTTCTTGAACTGGCTCTTCGTCTTTTGAGGGCAATCTTTCACAAGATGGTCTGTTTCACCACATTCAAAACAAGACAAAGGTTTAGTCTTCTTGTCATATTTGTTGTATTGAGACTTACCTCGAAATTTAGAAGACTCTGATCCATCTTTGTTGTTGAATTGCTTCTTCATATTGAGGATTCGAGAAAGACCCCTTGTAATGAGATCAAAGGGATCATCCTCATCGTCATCCTCATCTTCAGAATCAGACACATCTTTGGGCTCATCCTTCTTAGACTTGAGCGCCAAGTTCTTGGTGCTTGCTGGAAGTTCTCCATCGTCTTCATTGAGAATCATCTCATGTGTGATCAGCTTCCCAAGCAAGTCCTCAAGGGGCAGAGTGGTGAGATCTTGGGCTTCCTCTATGGCTGTTACTTTCGGACTCCATTTGTCTTTTGGGAGGCACCTCAATATCTTCCTCACTTTCTCAACATTCTCAAAGGTCTTGCCGAGAGAGTCAAGGTTGTTTGTGATTTCCGTGAACCGTGTGAACATAGCCTTAATAGACTCATTTGGCTTCATTTTGAAGAGTTCATACTTTCGAAGGAAGATACTGATCTTGGTGTCCTTCACTTGACTGGTTCCTTCGTATGTGACAACCACCTTGTCCCAAATCCCTTTAGCTGACCTACAAGATGAAATACGATTAAACTCATCGGTACTAAGACCGCAATATAGTAAGTTAATGGCCCTGTAGTTCTTGGAGACGAGTTCAAGATCCGCTTGGATGTATTCAGCCTCTGTCTTCGCGACTTTGGTTCCATTTGGTCCTTCTTTCACTGGGATCTTCGGACCATTCTCTATAATGTTCCAAAGTTCCAGATCTTGATCTATAATGAACATTTTCATCAAGGACCTCCAGTGGACGAAGTTGTTTCCTACAAAGAGTGGTGGTCTAATGGTAGACCTCCCTTGTGCAAATCCTCCACTTGCTTCACCAGACATGATCAAAAACTCACAAGATTGTTAGATCAAAAACAGTGAGTAAAGCTCTGATACCAATTGAAGGTTCGATAATGTAAAACAAAGTAATATAAAGATACTCTAGAAGGGGGGTTGAATAGAGTATGCTGATTTTTCGCAGATAATCTCAAGACTTTTGAAGCTCGTGCAAAACCCTTTGAGATTAGACTTAATCTTTTTCTCTGGAAAACCTGAATCACAGAAGTTAAACAATTCGAACAAAGTGCGGAAATATGGTAAAGCAGTAAGTAAAGGACGCAACAAATTGTTAACGAGGTTCGGCACGAACTTGGCCTACGTCCCCGCCTAGGGTTCTTCCACAACCCTAGGATTCAACATGCTTTATTGATTCACAAAGCTTAGGATCCTAGTGTTCACCGAGAAGCCTCTCTCCTATACAATTGCAATCTAGTCAACTCACATTCCCTTGGAGTCATAGACCAATCTAGAAGAGCCCCACATCTCTCAGCTTTCTAGTACAATCCTCTTACTCTCGAGAATCAATAGCCTAGTGCCCACTTCCTGAGTTATAAACTCTCGAGTATAACACTCTCTCAGAATATATCCTATAAGTTCACTGTGTATCTCTCAAATGCTTTGAAACAAAATATAAGACTCTTAAGAACAAGCAGAGAGAATACGCTGAAGAGAGATCGTAAACTTGAGGGCTGATTGTGCAATGACATTCGTGAATGTACGTCAGTCCTCTCTCTCTTCTTCATCTCCTTTATATAGTGAAGATCATCGGCGCCACTTGAGGAAGGAATCTTCTCCAACGGCTAGGCTGATCATGGCTATCTTCGAGATCTTCTAAACTTAAAAACTTTTGAAGCCATGATCTCCGATTGTGTCCTTCTTAACTTTTCGACTTTGGAAGGAGATAATATTTGAAAAGAGTCCTGAAATGTTAGAATATAATATCTGGAAACATATAATAATATAAAATAATATTCGAACATAATATCATAGAGAACAGTTTTTGTATTTCATCAACACTGTTAAAGCTCCAAGACCTTTGACAGAAACAGACTGTCAAAGTCTTTGAAACTTATTCCGATTTTCATCAAGGGAGTGGAGTTATCATTCCTATTTGTTAATAACGAAAGTTATTTGATGAATAGCATGATCTTTTATGCCTTTATGTGTTATTTTACATGGTAATCGTTGTGGTGTTGAACCCCTGATCTTGGAAGTCTTTTATTTCATTGATTTATTTCACGAATTTTGAGTTTTAAGTTTATGTCTTACTCGATATTGAGTTACTATCAGTCAGTTCTTTTTAGTCGATATCGAGTACTCCCAGTCGATATCGACCAAATTTTTGCCTTTGTGTTCTGTTTCTGTTTTGAGTCGATATCGAGTTACTACAGGTCGATATCGACCAAAGTTTCTGCATTTGTTATTTTTCTGCTTTTCTCTGTGTTTTACTATTTCTGCTGAGATCTGGAACTGAAAAGGCGGGCGCTGACACGCTTCCTCGTGGATCGATCCTGACTACCTTCTACTATAGCGAGAGGAAGTCTTGTAATTAATTTGCGGAGATCAGGGAGTCAAATTTGAGATTTATATTTCATACTTGATTTTCCTTCTAACAATGGGACACCAAGATGAGGAGTCTCAAGCACTAAGTATTCAGGGTCATTCATGACACCCATGTTTGCGACTCGCGAGAAGGCAGTGTTGAGGTTAGAGAGGTAAAAGTATAATAGTGAAAAAAAAGCAAAGAGTGAATTATGAGAGGATGAGGGTTGTGGAAATATCATATGAAGGGAGAAAGCGTATCAAAGCAAGAATGAACGTTTGAGGAGTTCTCCCCATATTTAGGATCACATTGCCCAAACATAGCCCACCACTATACCTTTTACCTTTTCTTCACCTTGTGCATGAGAGTCCTCTTGATTATTCATGCTTTGTTGCCTATGAAATTGTTTTATGCATAACCATCCTTTTATGTGCGATGTGTCTTTTATTCACAGACATGGATTTGGTGACATTAGTACCTTTGCAATATAGTAATTGATTGCAGGGTTATATAAGAATGAATCAATGATGTTGAGAGTTTAATTGCTTCCCCTGTATGACCATTAAAAGTATTGCTTGAGAACAAGCAAGCTTAAGTATGTGGTGTTGATGTGCGCTCATTTTACCACGTTTTGCATTATCTTTTACTTCGATTTCTGTCCATATTTTATATTCTAGGTTGGGAAAGCATGAGATTTGTGTGGTTTATGTTTATTCGCAATAAATGGAGGTCTACACAAGTTTCTGTTTAATTTCGCAGAAATCGAGACATTTTTGGAGCAATTCGGAGAAGAAGGAAACAAGCTGGAAATCACTCAACATCTACTAGAGTCCAATCGACGTCCACTGACTGACTCGACGTCGAGTGAAGGCAAGCCACATATCGAGTAGAAGCAAAGGAGCAGTCGATATCAACCATCCCACTCGATATCGAGTGAGGCCAGACTCGACACCATACACAAGACCCGATGTCGAGTGAAGCAGCACTCGAGATGAAGACATGACTTGATATCGGCTCATTTAACTCGATATCGATTGACATCCCAAAAGCCTTCCGACGTTTTGAAGAGTCCTTACCCGAGGAGAATTGCTTCCATATTAAGAAAAGACTCTTCTATCATCTTTGAAGACTTTTTATCCTCTTTGGTTAATTCCATATTTACCTAGGGGATTTTCTATTATTTTATTTATTTAATTAAGGAACTTTTATCTTTAGATAGATATAGATAGATTGCTCTCCTAAAATACTTAGGATTGAAGCTTGTAAATAAAGCCTTAGAGGCTGAGTTTTTATTCATTGTATAACACAAGTAGTTAGGCAATAAAACGAGTAGAGAGAAGGAGCTTGCCCGAGTAGGGTTGTGAAGCGAGAGCGATTGTGGCTTTGTTCGGTTGTAATCCTTCAACATTAGTTTCAATTAAAGTTTATTTCTTTCCAATTATGATGATGTCTATTGCAATGAGGCACGAGTAGTTCCCTTACTTCTAGGATTGGGGTGAGCCCGACGATAGCCATGTAAGTTGGTCAAACGTACGATATTTTTATGCGATTTCATCTTCTATCCATATTTGCATGATTCTTCTACGAGAGTAGTAGGTAAATCCTTATTTGTAATATTGAAGCGAAAGTGATCTTATTGTGAATTTGGATTAATTATCAAAAAGGGTAGTAACAATTAGGGTTTATGCGAGAGACTATATATTCTTAATTCTTATATGGTTATCGTTGTGATATAAATTCCCCGACTTTGGAGGTTCTTTAGTTAATTGATTTATAAAACAACAATCCTTCGTTTATTTCTGCTCATACAACTTCTCATCCATCCTTTTACTCTTAGGACGTTCTACTCCGACATTTACTTTTAATTTCTGAACATTTTTTAGTTTCTGCACGACCACTCGATTTCGACCCTACCAGTCGATATCAAGTTTCTAACTCGATATCGAGTGGCCTTGTACTCGACGCCGAGTCTGTTGTTTTCTGTTGTGCAGGTTTTTCACTGAAAATTGACTATTGACTCGGTTTCAACCCTTCTGAGTCGATATCGAGTGATCTGCTGGTTGACGCTAAGGGCTGTTTTTGAGAAACTATCAAGGCGAGCGCTGACACACTTCCTTATGGATTCGATCCTGATTCCCTACTACTACAGTCGGAGGCTTTCTTGTATTTTTATTTGTGTAGAATCGGGAATCGATTTGGATTCATATTTATATTTATTTAGGCTTGATTCCCTCCTAACACTTTTGCATACGAGATATGGGCTATGGATGCTAATGAGTTGATGGTTGTTGATATGCTAGCAAGTTAAGATTTAGTATGAACGTTTGACGAGGGTTTCTAGGGATGATAAGAGATGGTGATTAGGGATGTCAGATGAGCCTTCTAGGTAGGCCTTAGGTGGGGCATATGCCAGAAATTGCAATATTACCGAAATGAGGTTGTAGTATAGGCGAGAAATTTTGCAGGAAGGATAGGGTAAATCTGTTTAGGTATGAATAAGGAAGATGTGAGGGGATTAAACTTGTGTTATTAAGGATCCTTGTAGGAAGGATGCGATTATAGATAGACTGTTGATACTATGAATAGAAACGATGTTGTTGAGAAATGAGTTATGGATACCATTGAGGTTGAGCGGAAAGAACTATATGAGAATTGGTGGATCTTGGAAAATTAGCCATTTTTATGATAAGGAACAAGATGTGAGGCGTGTACTTGGGTAGTGCTCATGTATGGTTGAGGATAATTGTTGAAATTGTAATTGGAGGATTACTAGATGTGTCAATGGGGGATTTCTAAATTAGGAAAGTGATCATCACTGTTATAGGTAGGTAACGATTGGAGTTTTGAGATATTTGGAAGGAAAATAAGTCCTTGAGGAACGACTTATAGCTAGGCGAAAATTATCGTTAAAGTAGAATCATGAGTTTAACTTATTGGGTTTAGAGGTAGAAAGACTTTACACTACTAGTAAACTTCAATTATATATCTGTTGTCAATAGATGTCTTTCAAAATAATTTCCGATCTCTTTGTGCGTGTAGTAAAAGATCAAACTTTTCCACATCGGTTTTTAGCAGATGTCTTTTCTTAATTAGAACCTCTCATTTTTTGTTATGACATATTCACTTGTTGATGAATATCCATAATTTGTCATTTGAAAACATGTGAAGATGTCCTCGTAAAGCAAAAATGTGACATTTACATCTTTATTTATAAAAATAAGTGATGTCTTAATACAAAATAGACAACATTTTTTGTTTTAGTGATCACGTTTATAATCATGTTCGATATATAATTTATGATTTTATATTGTTTTAATTTAACCGACCACATGAAATATAGGCATAACCGATATATTTCCATATTATCGACATCGCATTTTTTGTTATAACTGATGTGTATAACTATACTGACATCTCTTTTAATAGACGAATCTGATGTCAGAGCCTTAGAGGTATGAATGCACTACTATATTCATATTTAATCTGATGTTTTATTTTGGGATAGACAACACACTTTTATCGATAGAACATCGCATTTTGTATGGTCTTCAATATGATAGGTCGTTTAATAAAAACATGTACATATATACTACCATCATATTGTCACATTTACAAAATACGCCGCCACTGTTCATAGCCACAAAATTGGCTAGCCACAACATCTATAAACAAATAAAGCACACCGACGAATATATCTTAGGACAAACTAACACCAAACTGCCTGGAAAGATAAATAGAAAAGTCAAGACTAAAAACTGCGAGGAATAGCCATAGAGAATGCATAATAGAGTTTATCCTTCAATCCCCACATCACCTGCAACCAAATTTACTAAAATGATCTTACACTTTTCACAAGATTTCTCATCTTTAACCACCTGACTCGTGGTCATTTGTAGAAGAGCTTTCAGTTGCACCTGTTTCCATAAGTCGCTTAAGAAAAGCAATGTCTGTGTACTGGATGAAACATCATCTGCACAAAATTTAAACCAACATATTTAGAAGGAATCCAGAATCAGGCAATCAGCTTCCGCCAAAACTTTCTGAAAAAAAGAATCAATTGTTCCAACTGGTGATTTACTAACTAGAAAACAGTCCATAAATTAGACGATTAAAGAAAGCAATTCCCAATTATTACACTGAGCAATAACAACAAAGGATACTGAATCACCAGAAAGCCAATCTCTTTGAAGCAAATTACAGCATGATGTACGTAAAATGAAGACCGAAATCTAACCTTGTGAGGTTGGTAAACATTGAATATCTTGAACACTACTCGTACCCACTCATCTAATGTCAAGAGAAGTTGATTCCAAGCCATCCACAAGCTAATTAGAAAAACAAAATCAATGTCCTATAAATGAAATTTAATGGATAGTCGCAAAAAGAGATGCAAGAACATGAGATCGATAAAAGCATATAGAAATCCAGAATAAAAACCGAATGTTATAGTGACATATAGCATTACCCTATCTGATAATGCATATTTTAGATAGGCATTATAGACATATTTAGTTTAGTTAGGTTGCATTTCTTTCATACTTTGTTGCTAAATTGCATCTTGTGATTATTTTAGAAGAGTTCGGATTCTGCGCAATTTTGTGTTTATCTCGCAGATTGAATCGGAACACATTTGGGAGATGCAATATCTCGAAGAGGAACACGAGAAACATGGGAAGGAACAAGGAAGGAAAGATGCAAGATAAGAGGAGAAACCCGCAAAGGATTACAAAAAGTCACGGCAAAACGTTATGTCGCGGGCGCCGCAACCTTGCGGCGGGTGCAGCAAAGGCCGCTGCAGCGGGGATCACGGACCTTCAGTGTGCGGCGGGCGCAGCAACTTTGCGGCGCCCGCAGCACTGGCCGACAGCGAATAAACGCTGCGTTTTGTTTAATTAAAAACCCTAGAATTTGTGTGTCCATTGGGTGGCCGACTTGGGATGTTTGATAAGGCCACTTTTATGTTATTTTTCACTACTTCCATTCTATTCTTACTTCCAATTAGACACTTTAGAGATTTTGAGCGATGTCTTCCATGAGGAACTAAACTCATCTATTCTGCCTGCAATTTGAAGCTTTATTCGGATTGATTGTGAGTTTCTAATTCTCGTTCCTTGTTTCCTATATTTGAATGTTTCAACTTCTTTGTGCTTGATTGTTTATTGTTTTGTTCTATCTTGTCTGGCCAACTTGTTAGATCAATTCAATCGCTAAGGTTTTGTAGATTCCTGGTTGTGAACCTTAACCTAAGTGGCAAACTTGTTCCTTTAGGGCTGGTTGAACTAATTGAATGAGTAGGAAGTTGAATGTGTTGTTAAATCCTTTTTTAGGGACTGCAAATACCTTGGCTAATCTCTGAATTTAAAGCTATCAATTGGGTTAAATCCTTCTTTAGGGACTGTTCGATTGATAAGGGTTGCTAGGACTGGTTGGACTAGTAACTATATTAGGTCGGGACAAGGGCATTCATAGGAAACTTAATAGGACGAGAAGAAGTTACAAGGATCGTTTCAACCCAATAAAGTGGAAAATTGTAGGTAGAATTGCTTCTCCTAATTGTCTAAAAACCAATTTCGTTTGCTTTGCTTTGATAAAAGGCAAAACGTTTACACTAAAAACCCCCAATCTGGTTACTTTGATTGACACCTGAATTACACTTGAGTTATAACTTTTCCTGTGGATCGACCTCTTGCTTATCGCTATACTTGCTATAGGTTTGAGTTTTCTTTGGCGGAATCAACGACAGGTTTCCCCACCGTCACTCTCCCATGACTTCTGATCAGAAGCTAGTCTTTTGTTGTACAAGTGTTGCTTTACTTTCTGTCAAGAAAAATTATTCTCAAGGACTGAAATCTTAATCCTTTGCACTTCTAGCTTTTCACACAACTTCTGATTTTGAAACTCAGGCACAGAAGTTTCAAGCTCCAAGCCTCCAACACAAGGAAACAATAAGTTGAGTTAGCCAAATATCACTAGATCCAAATACTAAACATGAACAAACAAGAAAAGTGCAAAAACCTAGCATGCATAAACGCCACCCCTAAAGATAAGCCAACACCAAATATGTTGGCACATACTAACACCCTGCAAACTAGTTCACACCAGCATTTTTTTAATAGAAAAAATATCATAAAATCAATGCAATCAACTTTTTATGCCTCTTTAAAATAAGAAAATACATCAGAAACAACCCTCAAATCAATCCAACCAACTTTTTCCGCCTCTTCTCATTAATATTTTGCCCTTAAGAGTGACAATAACCAAAGATGTGTCTAAAGGGGAAAATAGAACATTAAAATGAAAATAACCCTCTTGTTATTAAATTGGTTACCAACCTCTTCAAACTTGGATATATAACACCAGTATCACCATGTATGGACATTGCATACGTACAAACAAGTTCTTCATTATAATTACCTTTCCATAACCAAAATCTTTATTTTTTCATTTAATCGACACGAGATTTACGCAAGCAATCCCTCCTACCGCTATTCGAAGTAAGATTCAATTGGATCAATTCCGCATTTTAGTCATACATAGATGACAAGATGAGATATAATGGTCCATGAAATTATACAAATAAGATAACCACTAAACTATCGAAATTCTCCAATTTAGAGAAGATTTTAATTATTTTCCCTATAATAAAGAAACTGTCGCAGATGCTTTTAGAATCGATTTACAAAGATTTTGGTTTTATATATGCACTAAGTGAATTCAATTGTACATCAAATATAAGATGGTTAATCAGGCAACATATATGATATAGACAAGCACTAGTAAATAAGATGAAAGTACATCACATTCACCACACTAGTATTACATATAAGTGCCACTGTCAATTCATAGCATTCATCATCTTGAGTAATTTTAATTAACCCTAGCTAGCTACCACATAAATTCATGATCCATGATACATAAATTAATTCAACAACTAGTTGAACCGATACTAACTCAACAAACAATAGAAGGGTGAATCCATAATTAACCCATGCACTGTCACATGTGCTTTTATAATTGATTTACAAAGAATGCAGTAGCCGGTGGTGATCTAGAGAGCTAATTACATGATAGATCAAGATGCTGAAGCTGGACCAATTCACCAAATTGCTCAGGAACTACTCCAGTGAAAGATTCAAACAACAATGAGAAGAAAACAAGATCCAATCTCTCAATTTTAGACTCCTCCATCTTTATACATTTAATTCCCCATCCCTTGTCAAAATTAATGATAAATAACATCTTCAATTTAACAGAAAACAAGATCCAAACTGTCAATTTTAGATGCATAGGTGTTGCAATCCCCCTCTCCCAAATCATCAACTGCCCTATTTCAGTCAAACCATAGCATCCATGATCAATATGTTATATGAAAGCAAAAATTCAAAGGAATTACGCAAAGTTGCTGCATAGCAACCGATCAAGATCTCTAGCTACAGCTTAAGTGCAAAACCCCCCCAAATCTAGGGCTAAAAATGAAACAAAAAACACCAAAAAGCTAGGGCTTTTCATTCATGATAGTAACAGAAATCAAAAGCGAAATTGCAGCCTAGGGTTTATGTGATAGAAGAAGAACAGCTTACCAACGACGCCGACCGATGATAGCGCCACCAAGAGCGACATTGCAGATTATCTCTTTCCATCTTTTCTCTTCCCCACTCGCTCTCGAAAACCCTAACAAAAAAAAACCAAATTAAAATTGAAGGAAGATGACGGATGAAGGAGTTGAAACTACCAGATCTAAAGTAAAACAACTTAGATCTAGTGAAGAATCACTAAATCCATGCAACTCTAATCTAAAAAAGGGCAGATTGATCTATAAAAAAGTTGAGAGGAAAGAGAGCGGCCAGATCTACAAAGAACGAGAAAGGGCTTACCGGTTAGGGTTCTAGAAGAGAGGGCCGCCATCCTTGAATTGTAGTCGCTTGTCAGAATGAGAGAGGGGAGGAGACGAGCAAATGAGACCAGTAGATCGAGATCTGAAAGAGATAAACCTGGGAGAGGGAGATCTAGAAATGGAGAGTGACTCTTTCTTTTCCCTGGTAAAGAAAAACTGCAGAGGAACTCTCTCTCCAGGAGAGAGATTTTAGATCTCAAGATCGAGAGAAATATGGAGAGAGGGAGGGGAAATATTTTTTTTCTAAGTGTTGGATTTAACACCTTTACCACTTTAAGATATTCAATTTTTTGGTTAAATGTATTCCGCGCCTTGAGATATTCAATTTTTTTGGTTAAGTGTATTCCGCGCCCAAGGAGCGTGTTTTAATTTTTTTTTTGGAACCTACAATTTTATATCTTTCGAAAAAGATGAACGTCATCTAAACTCTGTTTAACATCACAAATTTAAAAACTGACGTAAACAGATTGATTTAACATCGGTTATTTTTTGACAGACTTAAAACAGGTGATGTATAATTGCATAATTCTAGTAGTGTTAAGTGGTGAATATGAGAACTAGTCCAGGTGGAGGAAATGAGAGTATTAATGGTCGTGGGATTATGGGATTTCGAAACTTCTTGTGATGCCTTGGGTGAGTTCGAGTAGGAATGACATAGAATCTCTCTGGGAAAATGTTGGTGATGAAGGTCATTAAGAGGTAAGGTGTCATTGTTTGAAGATTGTGGTCTAAGGCAAGTTAGGAGTGTGCGAATATGAGGAACTAGAGTAAGACGGCTTGAGAGATCATAATTGTTTGGGGAAAATAGTGGGATTTCGAATGGTGGATTAGTATTGTAATTAGTAAGAGGAAACATTATGATTTTGGGGAAGGTAAGGAACTATGCTTTCGTTTAGAGGAATTATGATGAGTTAGTTGGATAAGACGTGATTGTTGACCACTTGGGAATAGGTGCAGTTAAGGAGGAACTTAATGATTGGTGATTACTGGTTTATCCCTAGTTAGACCTTTGGCTTAGAATTTGACAAGTGAAGACAATTGAGTATTGCTAGGACTTTCGGCACAATTGAGTGAGATGCTTCTGTTGTTTGGGTTACGTGAGTAGCTTAAAGGATGAACCTTGCTCATGACATATTAAGGTTATAGGATGTGAGAATGCTCTCGTATAAGGTTGGTAATAGGGGTTGTCTCTTTTAAAGGTGGATTAGCAGTGAGTTTGTTTATTGGTATGTGGATTGAGATCAGAGTGTGGAAGCAATGAGGGAATTCTCTTGTAGAGGCATTGATCGAATGGATTCATAAGGACATAAGTAGAATGAACGGATTCAGAAGGAAACATCTAGATTAACTATGCGCTTGATAGAGGTCTTGTTAAGAGTTTGGAATGCTGGGTCGGGTCTATGATTACTTGGAGATTTATGAGTTCAAATATAATGGCTTTGATTTGGATAGGCAGGAAGTCGGGGTTGTGAGCTTGACATCTTGAGTAAATTGAAATTTTAAAGGACTTGTTTGTTGATTTGAGCATTTAGGTATATAGTGGATGAATCGGGCTTAGGATTTTGCCTTGAGACTTTTGTGAAGAGATTGAAGAGAATGTGTGTGGGTTTTTGGGTTTAAGGGAAGACATATGCGATTGTATTTGGAAAATTAACATGAATTGAATATGATGGTTGCGTTTTGTTCTGATTGGTAACAATATACAAATTTCCATGATTTTATGTTCTGTTGATAATATGATCTGTTGAAAATGAGGTTTGATGTGTTGATATGTTGCCCTTTTGATAAAATGACATCCTTATTATGATAAATTCCGCTATGTTGATATTCTGACGGGTGATGTTGACTATGATGATATGTTAGCATGGGATATTCTGAAATATGTTGTTTTGAGATATTTTGATATGATATGACCTTGAACTTGATATGTTGAGTATAATGATGTTTTGAGTATGATAGATTGAAACTGATTCGGAGAGATGAACCTAGAAAGTGGAATATGGGATTAGCCCTTAGTGGTGGATGTTGCCACCTCTTGAGTTCTTGAAATCTGATTGACTGGCATAGGTAGAGATAACTTGGGTTTTGAAAAGCTTTGCTGGTTTTGGGGAAGTATTTTAGTCTCGGGGACGAGACTTGTTTTTAGAGGTGGATGATGTAAAGACCGAGATTTTGAAATATTACTTTTATGATTATAGATATTGTTCCAATTTTAAATTTATTTAATCTCTAAGACTCCGGGAAATTTTGAATGATTTCGTCCTTGAGCAAATGATTTATTTGAATTCTTTCGAACAAAGCCCGACATAAACTTGTTATGTAAATTTAAAAATGATTTCATTCCGCTTTATTATTCTGAGGTTTGGAATTACTTTTGGGTTTCGTTATTTAATTCGCATTCGAATATTTATTTCAAATATATTTTAATCGCGTCGGGTTAAGATCAAAAAGCGGATTTTGAGATTTATTTTCGGGTATTTAATTTGACTTTCTTCCACAATTACTGTCCGTTTGGCAATGCATGTAGCTTTTCGGAGCTTTTAGTTTTAATATTTTATAGTTTAAATAAATTAAATATAAGATTTTAATTTAATTAGGTTTTGAAATTGGATTTTCAACAGCCACTCACCCCAAGTTTTTAGAATTCTATTCATTTTCTTCTATCTGATCAGCTGTTATATCAACTACTCTATCAGCTTGGTTACCAAACACCTTACTAGCTTATGAAAACTCTAATTTGACATATATTTAATACACTTAATCCATCAGCTTCAGCTACACTATCAGCTTCAGCTACCCCATAAGCTCCGTGCTACCAAACTGATCCTTAATACCTTTCACATCCAACTAGGGTTGATCATCGGCCTAAAACCGGGCCGAACCGGGCCAAACCAAACCGTACCGAAAACCAAAATCCCAAAACAATCAAACCGAAAACCGAACCTAAACTAATAGGTTTGGTTCGGTTTTCAACCGGTTAGGTTTTGGTTTGGTTCGGTTCTGAACCGAATAAACCGATTTCAGCCCAACAACTAAAATTCCATTAGACCCTGTGTTGTTCGTAAGCTGTAACCGAATAGTGCTCAATCAATTTGTTGTTTCATGATGTAGAAGTCAAAGCCAATGCCCAATACTTGCAAATTAAATAACAAATTTCGATCAATTTGAATCAAATTGCAAAAATGCGTTAGATTGGGGGAGAAGAGAGAAGGTTGAAGAGGATTTGAGGTTGAGGGAGAAGACAAAAGCCGAGAATGAGAGACGAGGGAGGACGAGGGCTCGGGGGCGTGTTTTCGGCCACCTCACCAGAGCCTGAAGAAGAACAACAAGACTGGAGTGAAGATTGACGATTTAGAGTGGACGGCCAACTCACGGCGGCGACGGCAAATTGTGTTGCCGCTGCGAGGAGTGCGAACGAGGAGTGCAAAGTAAGAAATAGTCTCACAGTAGCCAGCAGGGTTGGAAGTTGCAACTTTACCTTTATAATTAAAATGTAAAATACATATAATACAAATTACAAAATCAGTTTCGTTTTTTTTTTCGGTTTAACCGAACGGAACACAAATCGAACCGAAAACCGAAATTGAAAATTTCCTAAACCGAAACCCCTTGGTTTGGTTTGGTTCCGGTTTGATCGGTTCGGTTCGACTTAAAAAATCGGTTTGAACCGAATTTTGATCAGCCCTACATCTAGCCACCTACTGCCTAACTGCAAAGGCTTTCCTTGCAAATTAGGAGAAACTAGGGTAATACCCGTGCCTTGAAGGCACGGGAGTTTGATCCATTTTAATTTGAACATCATTTTATATATCTATATAATACTATATTAATATATACTTGTTTACAATAAAAATATGTATAAAGTATTTTTCTTATGATTTATAAATTAGTTGGAAAGAGATACAATACAAATTTTGTAAAGACCGGAAAATTCAGATTTATTATTTTATTTAATATATTTAATTATATGGATTTGGTTTTGAAATTCGGAAAATTTTGAGAATTTCCGTCCTCGAGCGATTTAATTATTTAAAATAGGAAACATATATTCAAAAATCCCGACAATAAAACCGACCAATAAGAAAAGAGGTAGCTGATTAAAAAATTCAACTTTAATTTTGGGCTAACAGATTTAGTATTATTAATAGATAGATGGATAGATTAATAAATTAATAGGTTTGTTTTCCATATTTCAAAATTTTCGGTCTTCCATATTACATTTTCGTTGTATGTAGACATTATGTTAAAACAATAATTTCAATATCCAAGAATAAAATCAACCAAGATTTGACGAAGGTTCAATGTACGTAGACGATTAAAATAGATAACAAATTGACATACAACATATCAATTTAAATAATATTTTAGTATAAAAAATAGGAAAGTAATATGTTTAAAATAGGAAACGGATATGTTAAAATTTTAGCAATATAATATTGACCAATAAGAAAATATCATTTGAATAAAAAATTCAAGTTTAATTGTGGCCGTGACACGTAAACAAAATGCTAGCAGAATTAGTATTATTAATATATAAATAGATTAATAGATAGATAGATAGATAAATAGATTGACAAGTAACAATTCCGAAAAAATGTTTAGAACTCTAATCGAAATTGTCAAAAAAAACTCTATTGCACCAAACGGAGTCTGGGGATTCCGAGTCGAACCGGACGTGAAAAATTCAAAACCCTAGGGTACTCTGTCCCAGCGCCCAATCCCGGGAAAACCATCACTGCACCCAGGGGCGGAGGGAGGGGGGGCATGCGGTGGCTCGAGCCCCCCGGAAAAATATTTTAAAAAAAAATATTTTTTTATATATAGTAAAAGAGGTGTTGATGAAATAAAAAGAAGGTTGTATCGATCAATTTTCCCTTGGTCCCGATGAGAGAGAACCCCCCAAAAACCTTTCCCCCGACGGCGGAGAACCCTAAATGCAATCTTCCTCCTAAATCAACCAAATCTGTTGCTGAATCTTCGAGTAATGATGAGGCTTCTGCTCTTCTACTCATTCACATGGCTATATCCTCCCTAATTGGAGGTTTTAGTGTAGCGGCATGGCCTAGCCGAGTAAATGTGGAGTGCGCGAGTGTATTTCGTCCTGAGACGAATTTGATGCCGATGAAGGTGCGACGATCGGTTGAAGTCCAATAAAAAATGGTGCAAGTACAATGGAGTAAATGGTGGAGATGGATGAAAGTCTGAATCCTTCCGCCGCAAGGAAAAATCAAATCTAGAGGATCTATGAAGATTGCTACAATGTTCTTCCCGCGGGGTGGATTGTACGGGGTTCTGAGGAGTGGTGAGACATGAATGGAGGATCTGCGAAGGTATGGTGGTGGAAATCTCTCTCTGTTCTCTCTCTACCTTCGTATATATAAACGGAGTGATGGTTGGTGGTCTCGCCGCTATCATCTACTCTCTTCTAAACCTAATTTCTCTGAAATCTCTAATCATCTGTGTGTTCTTTGTGTTGCCGCTGGAGCGATGTCCACTTCTGTCAAGGACAAAGGGAAGCAAATCCTTGTGGAGGAGCTTCCTGTTCCTTCGTCGGGAGTTGCTGAAGAGGATGGGAGCCCTGCTGGTGGGGTTCCAAAAAACATGTCCAAGGGGGTACCAGGCCCTAAGGACACGGGTGCAAACCCGGCGACTGCCTTCAAAAAAAGGATGGGGAAACTCCCCTTCAACATTGACCAATACAAAGCGAGGCTGGTCGGTGTTCGTGAGAACATCATCAACCTCAAAAACACTACTCTGTTCGCCACCATCATTGGTGATCCGCTGGAGCTGAAGGAAATCCGAAAGAAGATTCGTTTCGATTGGCGTTTCATGGAGGGTAGCTTTCAGGTCATTCCAATGGCGATAACTGTTTTGAACTCAAGTTCAGTTCACCTGCTGATAAAGAGCGTGTGTGGAATGGCCGACCGTTCCATATACAGAGTCAACTGCTATTATTGAAGCCTTGGCGTCAAGGTTTCGATCCCGTCTCGGAACCTTTGACTACCCTGGATATGTGGATTCGGATCCCTGGTTTACCAGCTGAGTTCATAAGTGAGTCGGTTCTCACTTCGATCAATGAGGAAAATGGGTTTGGGAGAGTTCTCAAACTCGATGCTTTTACTGCAAAAGGCAAAAGAGTGCGCTATCCCCGGATTTGTGTCAATATGGACATCACCACCATCCCCAACAAATGTGTGTTCGTACCCGACAAATTTGATCAGATGGTGGAGTACCCGGTCTTCTTTGAAGAGTTCCCCGAGGGATGCGGGAGCTGTGGAAAACATGATCACTTATTTCGAGAATGTCCGCTGCGTCGGAGAGCACCTCCCCCTGCTGGTGGAGCACACCCTGGTGGTGCTGTACCCAGGGGAGCCAATGGAGGTGGCAATGATGGCAAGGGTGAGTGGGTCTCGGTTGCTGCGAGGGGCAAACACATTGCCCCTTCCATGAAGATTAGCAATACAAAGGAGGAGCTGTTTAAGCTTGTTGGAAGCATGGCGCCTGCCACTCAAGACTCTCCTATCACTCTCCCTTCGGCCTCTTCTGGGGGTCATGAATCCTCCAGAGTTGGGGAGCCTGCTCCTGTGACTCAGGTGCCCGATCTTAGCAACCCAGATGCTCTGGCGAAGGCTATCCATGCCACTCCTGGTTTGTTCACTACCACTGCTCGTCTTGAGATGCTTGAGGTCAAGACTAGTTCTACATCTGAGTCTAGCAAACACAAAATTGGTCATGGGGAGCCTGACACTGCTACATCTTCTCTGATGGGGTGTGGCGTCAAAAAGCCTCGCAATGAGTGAAACCTCCAAGTGCCGAAGTGGGAGCGCCAAGTTAGTAATGGCGCGGTGTTGGGTAAGATCTTCTACATTGTGTTCTTTCTACTATCCTGTCTTTTGGGTTTGCCTTAGCTGTGCGGGTTATTTAGCTATCATGTGGCGTCATGTGCCACCCTTTATGTTCGATGTCAGCTTTAATTACTCTTCCCTTCCAATTCCGTGTGCATTGCTTGGAAGGGAGCTTGATGTAGGTTGTGAGATGGCGGTCTGGTATGTAGGCGTATGTATAGCTCGATCCTATGGTCGGGTTAGAGAGCTGTGCTCTTGGACCCCTCCTTTGTATGATGCATATATGAATATTATTAAGAATTGTGGGTATATTGATGTTGTGAGCCTTAGATGGTTAACCCTTGGGGTTGGATGGGGCAAGGAGCCTGAGTGCTCGGCTTCTCCATCCGCCACTACTTGCAAAAAATTCTACACTGACCACATCAATCGCAGATGGCTGGATATAGCCACACACTTTGTCGATCGTCTCGGATCTACTAAAAAATCAACCAATTCTATCGGCTTTAAGCGATTTTGGCTCTTGAAGAGAACTACTAAACAATCTTCCCCTTCAATGAATGCACCAATACTGGATTCCCGGGATGGTCACCTTAATTTCATTTGTATGTTCGAGGGTAGCTTGTTTGGGTTTGAAATTAAAAGGGTTTCCTATATACCAACCACACCAAATTACAACACCAACTCTGGTGTCAAGAAACAAACTATTGGGAGTGGATTATGCGTTGATTCGGGTTGCGACTGGTGGCTCGGGTCTCGTATCCCGTCCAATAATTCGGATCACTGGCATGGGATATTTCCTGTGCAACACCAAGTTATTGGTAGGATACGAGGAACTGGCTCGTTCTTACAACCAAACGGCAATAATGAAAATTAGCTTCTGGAACTGTAGAGGGATCGGGAGACCGACTTTTTGGGTGGATATTAATACATGGTGTAAATCGGAACATATACAGCTGTTAGCTCTAGCTGAAACAAAAACAGAGGACATACCAACAACTTCTATATGGAAGGCGGCAACTTTTGATAAGGCCATTTGGTCACCGACAATTGGTAAATCAGGTGGGATTGGTTTACTATGGAAGGAAACTAGTATTGTGAATGAATCAATCGAACTTATATCTCAAACGCCCAGAACGATCACTATAAAGTACACTAACATCACCGACAACTTCTCGTGCCTTATATGGTTTGTGTATGCGCCCCCTCATGAGCAAGATAAAGCAGCCTTTTGGAATCCTGTCATTGAAACAATAACACAAGCTAACCTACCATCTATTGTGATGGGAGATTTCAATGAAATTGGAAACTTTGGAGACAAAGAAGGTGGTGCGATTACGCATCCGCGCAGATTTGTCAGGCTGGCTGAAATCAAGAATAAATGTTCCCTGGAAGATATTCCGTCTTGGGGGAACCAGTTTACGTGGCGAAAAAAGCAAATGGGACCTGGAAATATAAAAGAAAAACTGGACCGTGTACTAGTACAACATGATATCCTACATCGATTTCCAACCATGAGCACCAAAAATGGAGCTTTCTCATTCTCTGACCATTGCTCAATCACAATTGAATTAGCTACTAGTCAAAAATTTAAACCCCCACCATTCAAATTGGAAAATAGCTGGTTACAACGAAAGGATTTCCTAAATATCGTCAAGCAAGCCTGGCGGTTTAATTGTCATGGTTCGACGATGTTCCAACTTGTTCGGAGAACTAAATTACTAAAGGATAAAGCAAAGGAATGGAACAAAAATACGTTCGGAAACATTTTCAAGCAACTCCACACGGTTGAAAATCAATTATTACAACTCCAACAACAAACATCCCAAGGAGGGGACCCAAGTTTACAAAAGAAAGAAGGCAATCTAATTAGAAAAAAGGAGAAACTCCTTCTGTTTCAGAAACTATATTGGAACCAAAGAGCAAAGACAAAACACATCAAACTATCAGATTCAAACACCGGATATTTTCATAGAATCGCATCAGGAAAAAGAAACAGAAAGTTCATCAGGAGTATCATTACGTTAGATGGCACCTAGGTAATGGGTGAAGAAAACATAAACAATGAGATCAGAAATGATTTCCAGAAGCGGTTCACAAAACAACCAATCAATAAAACAAAACTAAATGAATACCTAACCTTAATCTCCCCCGATATTACTACAGAGGAGAATAACATGCTTATAGCCATCCCGTCTAACGGTGAAATCAAGGATGCAGTTTTTTGCCCGGTATAATAAGGCTCCAGGACTGGATGGCATGACAGCTGAATTCTATAAGATGTCCTGGGACATAGTGGGTCCTTCTATAACCAAAGCAGTTAAAAGTTTCTTCCTCTCCAGTAGAATACTCAAACAGATAAATCATACTTTTATTACATTATTACCAAAAATTGATAACCCCACTACCACGGGTCATTACAGACCCATTAGTCTGTGTTCTATAATATATAAAATCATATCAAAGATCCTAACAAAACGACTTAAGAGAGTCCTGGGAAAATTAATCAACCCGCTGTAGGGGGCCTTTGTCTCGGACAGAGCCATCCAAGACAATGTTCTCATTGCCCATGAGATCTTCCACTCGTTCAAAACTAGACGGGGTAAAGAGGGTTGGATTGCCCTGAAACTAGACATGGAAAAGGCATATGACAGGGTGGATTGGGAATTCACGGAAGCTGTAATGAATAAGTTTGGGTTTCATCCTACATTCGTTAGCTGGATCAAGGAATGCATTACATCAGTATCGTTTTCGGTGCTGGTCAACAATGGGCCCACAGATCTGTTTACACCTACAAGAGGATTACGGCAGGGAGACCCCCTATCCCCCTTCCTATTTATTCTGGGTGCCGAAATCTTAGCCCGCAAACTGATGGCAGTATCTAGGGCCCCGGAAAAAGAAGTAGGTTTTAGATTTGGAAATAACGGACCCTCGGTGCCATTTCTTGCGTTTGCAGACGATACAATAATTTTCCTCAAAGGTAGCACGAATGCTTGTTGAAAGACTAGGATGATTCTGGAAGACTATTGCCAGATATCAGGCCAGAAAGTTAATTACAACAAATCCGCCTTCCAGGCTACCTCAGGGATTGCCCGGTCACGAATTACTGAGCTGGGAGGTACCTTGGGTATCGCCCACTCGAATTCTGTGGAAAAATATCTCGGCTGCCCGATTATAAATGGCAGAGTAAATAATGAGACATTCAAGGATGTCATCACAAAAACCAAGGACCAGTTGAGTAAATGGAGAGCAGATTCGCTTTCTCAGCAAGGAAGGGCTACTTTGATTGGAGCAAATCTAATAGCTAAGCCGTTATACACTATGCAAAATTTCATGCTCCCAGCAACTATGCATAAGGAGCTGGACACGATGAACAGAAGTTTCTTCTGGAATAAGGATGCGCAACACAGGCCCCTAATTGGGTGGAATAGAATCTGTAAACCGAAGAAAAATGGAGGTTTAGGAATTAGAAGACCCAAGGAGATGAATGAGGCCTTACAACTAAAGCTTCTATGGAAAGTGCTAGCCGAACCGTACAACATATGGGTCAGCATAATAAATCATAAGTACCTAAAGAATGAAAGTATCCTAACATACACAAAAAAGGGGAACATGTCATGGCAATGGGCAAAACTTTCAAATTTGCTTGAGCAGTTTAAATCGGGGATCATTTAGTCCATTGGTAATAGGGCCTCTGTCAAATTCTGGAAGGATAATTGGGTACGAGAAACACCGCTAAGTGCACGAGCTGACTGCCCAACTCCTGATGACCCTAATGAGTTAGTAAAGGACTATATTATAAATGGTCAATGGTGGGTGGAAAAACTGCGAAGGGTGCTTCCAACAACGATAATACATGAAATTCTTGCAATCCCGCTGCCGATTTCGAGCCTTGAAGATAGGCTTTACTGGTGGCCGGATAAAAATGGATGGTTTACCACATCTTCTGCATACAAATTCCTCACGAACGATGGTTCCGAAGGAAGCAGAGACTTCACCTGGATATGGAAGCTGGACCTCCCCCCAAAAATAAAAAACTTCCTATGGAAAATTGCCAATTACGGTCTTTCAACAAAGGCTAGGTTGGCGGCACGTGGGGTGCCTATACCCTCGACATGTGATAGATGCCATGACTGTGTAGAAGATGATATACACATCCTAACTGAATGCATCCCAGAATTAACCACATGCCACCTAAGTCCGGCTGAATGTCACAATCTAAACCAGACGGTTACACGGAGTAGAGATGTAGAGGAACTACTAAGGTGGCTTCAAACGCTACCAAAAGTAAAAATACAGAAGGTGGTTACCAACTGGCTCATGCTTGTTGGATGGTACAAGCTCTGCTGGCATTGTCATACGAGACTGGAATGGTCATCCAATCCAAATTTCATACCAACGGCTAGGACGCCAATCGCCCCTCAAGGCGGAAGCTGCCGCTTTGAGACTAGGAATACTAGAATCTAGAAAGTTGAACATACAAAATATAATTATTGAGGGTGATTCAAAAATCATTATTGATTATTTCAAACATGGTAAAAAATGCCCCTGGGAGGTTGAACTGTGCCTGTCTGACATACAGGTCATCTTACGAAATATGAGAAATGTTTCCTTTTCTCATAATCCCCGCGCAGGCAACAGAGTGGCTGATAAGGTTGCACACCTTAGTCACTCTGCCTATGGGGAACACATAACAAATAACAAAGATCTTAAGGATCTCATCCGTTTGGATGCACTTGGATAAGTCCCTTATCCAAATTTTTACCTAATCAAAAAAAAAAAAAAAAAAAGAAGGTTGTAGCACAATGGTAAGAAGCGGGGTTGAGGAGAATAGAGGTTGGAGGTTCGGTCCTCCGTTTTGCCAGGTTTTTCAATTTTTTTTAACCTTTTTCTAAAAGGGACAAAACCCTATTCGGCTTTGTTGGCCCTCGTAACGTCCTCATTATTTTCATTATTCTTTCACAACTCAAGACGCAGACCAGAGGCGGCGACGAGGGTTTGGTACTTCGGTGGTGGCTAGCGCAGGCGCAGCAGCAGTGAGACGGGAGTGCAACAGGCGCAACAGCAGCGTTTCAGTTTCCAAAGAGAGTCCGAACTCCGAACGGTAATTTTCGATCTTCCATTCTTCAAATTAAGTTTACCATCAAAGTGAAATCATATGAATTTATGAATTTCAACCTGAAATTGTGAAATTTTGTATTAGTTGCAATTTTGTATTAGGGTTAGTAGTTAGAACTTAGAATTTGCGATTTTGAATTTGTGATTTTGCAATTTGTGAATAAGGTTTGCAATTGCAATTTTGTGAATAAGGTTTGGATTTGCAATTTTGTGAATAAGGTTTAGAATTGTAGATGGTTTGTGAATTTGGGATTTTTGTCTAATATGGTATTATGAATTCAATTTGTGTTTTGTGCTATTTTATTTTTAGGATTATGGATAAGTTTATTACACGATCTAAGAAGCCATCTATTGCAAATGGTGTGTCTTCAAGTGGATCAACGCCTTCACCTATTCCTAATTCTAATCCACCTCCAAATGTTGAAACCAATGTGGTTGGAAGACTTGGAACTGAAAGTGTTCGAGATGATGTTAGAGGAGAAAAAAGAGCTCGAACCGAAGAACCATGTGATTGGGTTATCATTAGTGATCCGGCGTTACGAAAACCTATCAAGGAATATGAACCATTGATTAGAGATGATGTTATGAGAGCATATGTGGTTAAAGGTCCTTGTCAACCGTCTTCACATGATTTTCCCCAAAGTGATTTCGGAAAGACAAAGAGAAGCTTTCAAGGGTGGTGGTTCAATGATAGGGAATGGTTAGAATATAATGTTTCTAAGGATCCTGCATTTTGCTTTTGGTGTTACCTTTTTAAGGGTGATTTAGGACCGAAATTTGGATATGGGGTGTTTGTGAAGGGTGGGTGTCGCAACTGGAAGAAGGCTATCCAGAAATTCGGTGAACATGAGGGGAGTGTAGGTAGTCAACACAATGATGCAAGAAAGCTGTTGATTGCTTATAAAAATCAGATGCAAAGTATTACTAGATGTTAAGACGGATTTGCGAAACAGAATGGGAGATGAGTACCTCAATAATGCTCTAGTGTGCTATATCGAAAAAGGAACCTTCAAGAGAATTGAGAATTAAGTGATTGTGAAGCATTTTCAGAAAATGAAAACTCGCCGGATGGATTTACCCCCTCCACCGTCAAACTAAATTTGTCTGATTGTATTGAACTATTTCTGTCAAACTTAATTTGTCTGATTGTATTGAACTATTTTGTAGTATTGAAGTCCTAGTGTATCAATGAAAACTTCTGTCATGTTTTTCGTGAACTCGCCAATTTTTTTTAGCCCCCCTGAGAAATCTCTGGCTCCGCCCCTGACTGCACCAGACGGCGGCCAGCCATCACCGCACTGCCCAGCAACCTCCAACTTTTTTGCACAATCAGCCATTGTATGTCGTTCACATGTTCTTATGTTCTCTTTTTTTTACCCTCTCTCTTCATGCTCAATCCTCTCCATCTGCGTCTGGTTTGATTTCTCATCCTTCTCTAATCTCTTATGGTTCCATTTGGATCTATGCTTCTGCTAATTAGCCCATTGCGAAGCCCTTTTTCACGTTGCTTAGTTCACTGTGGGTTATATTGAGTTGAAATTTTCTCCTTCGTTATTGACTCGAGTGGAATTTCAGCTTCTGTCCTGTTATTTTTTGGTGATTTGAGTTTTTTTTTTCTTTTAGCAATTTTCCGTTCTTGTGTATCTAGAACACTACTTCAATTCCAATTCTGCCCGTTTTGGTGATTCAAGTTTTCTTTCTCGTAGAAAATACGCCGTGTTAGAGTTGCAAATGGTTTTTAGGTTAGGTTAGGCCATAGCTAAACCTGTTCCTTCTTTACGAATTGAAAGTGTTGTCATTGAATTGCTTGTTTCAGGCCGTGACAGAATGGAAGAGAAGCCATCAATTTCATCCAAAAGCTTTATTGATAAACTAATGGTAAGTTCTATTGCTCTGCAATCTTTTGCACATCCATTACCCATTACTTGCATGTAAGTTTTATCAGTCTCTGTCCAATTGTAACACTGCCATTATAGTTGAAATTGACAAGGAATATTCCACTTCTTGTAAATGGATGGTTTGGGGTCATTGTTTCATGCGTATTTGTCTGAGTGAGTTTTAGGTGTGATTGATTGAGGGTCTCAACTCTCAACTGGGGTTATGTCAGCTCAGATATTTGGGGGTTGATTTGGATTTTGTGTCTTATGAGGCCAAACCATGTAATTTGAATCCTTTGTCACTTCATTAGTCCAAAATTTTCATCTGGTATCGAACTGTCCTTCAAACTTCAGTAATCATTCTAGGCGTTTTATCATCTTGAATCAGATATCTTTGACTTGGATTCCACAGTTAATCTCAATTCGAGTCTGTTTTCTTTTTTGTTCTTTTTTTTTGGAAATGCAACTTTAGTATTAGTTAGCGCATGAAATAGTATGAAAATCATGTTTTAATATCTGCAAAGTACTCTTTTTTAATAGATGTATGCCATGCACAAGTTTTCTCATCTCTGTTACCATCATACAGGTTCCTAGAGATATAGTTCCTGACCTCTCAAACATGATTAACCTGACCATTAAGCTAGGAGGTGGTCTTCGTCAGGTACCTCTGATATTCTTTTAATGTGTACATTTCATATTAAGGTATATAAAATAAGGGGATTTTTAATATTTTAATAGCTGATCTAAAGAAGATCACATATTGTTTGATGGAAGCATCCATTTTGTTTGTTCTTTTTTTAACATGAAAGAAACTCAAAATAAAAAAATATGTAAGAAACTTGGTATAGGCATGATTCAGTTGGCAGCAAGGGCCAGTATGCTGGTTCAAATGAGTGTAGAAAGTAGAAATTACTGGCCATTGAGAACTATACCAGCCATGCAAAATACATTAAATTTTAACATTCTCTATCCATTAGAAGGAAATTTTTTTAGTAAATTGATTACTGAACTTTGCCTTTCCGCTTTCTAACATATAATAAACCTTTGGCTTTTCAAAGATGTCTGTTCAAAATTTAACCATGCCTCTACACTTACCTTTTGTCTTTGGTTGTAATCTGTATTTTTGGGTAGTTTATACTTGGTAGGCTATTTAAATTTTAACCAATTGAAGTTCTTATTATATCACTATTTTTACTACATCCATGTATCTACTATCAGGATTTTGATGCAATTGTGGTGACAAAGACCGGAAGATTGAGATTTTCAAAGCCAAGTAAATACTGGGTTGAAAGCTCCTAGAAAAGGGTGAGTATAATGCCAGAGACTTTTCTGCTAGTAATATAAGCAAACTGGTAAAAATTGAACTTCGATGACTCAAGAATGGCCTCTTTACAGAAAAATCCCTCTGATTGTCATGTTTTTTTCTTGTGCAGTATGTACCTTCTGTTGAGGATCACATCTTTGGTATTGTAGTGGACTCCAAAGCAGATGTGAGTGCGCTTGCTAACCCGATGAGTTAGCTTTAGATTTTTCATTCTTCTATGTTTCCATTGATATTTCATTTACGTCTTCCAAATGATCTATAGAAGTGCAAGCTTTGGATTGCATCATGGTAGTATCGACAATTATAAAAATATTGTGAAAACGATTTTCCTAATGATGACTAGCTCTTTCCTCTTTTCACCTCTTTCCCTGCCAACTTAACCTTGCTGTACTTTGCATGTTTCTTTGGTCCTCTTTCATGCAGAACTTTCTTGTTGATATCAAAGGACCTACAGTGGCATTCCTTCCTGTGCTTGCATTTGAAGGAGTGACCAGGCGTAATATCCACAGGTTTGAGGTAATTTTATGAAAAGGCTCTTCACCAAGTGAAATTTTAATTGTGTTCTCTATAGTTCTGTAATTATTTCTGAGCACAGTGGGTGAATGTTTTTGGCTTGTTACACTACTGGAACTTTATGTTTCACAGAGAAACATCCGCGTTTCACTGCATAAAAAAATGTTTTAGAAACAGAAGCTAACATATTGGATTGCTGGACTATTTGAACTAGATTGGCTTGTGTGGCTCTTCTGGTTGATTTTTGTGGCTCCTCTGGTGGATTTGTAGACACATATACTTGGATCATTTAAAAATGTCATATCCGCAAAATATTTTGTTTATTTTTGAAATAAGAACTCAGACTCTCCTTTATTTGTTAATCTGTAGTGAAATTTAGTTCTCCTGTTTCCATTGCCATTTTATCTTTCACGCAATGTGTCCATGTAGCTCGAAACCAACATATTTTGTACAAACAAAACCCTATAAGAGACATGTTTTTTATGATAACATGTTAGGGACTTATGCCAAATATTCAGTGGCTTGCTTTTTATGGTTGTGCACTTGTGCTACACGACCAGTATTTTTTTCCCAGTATATGGTTTTTGCTACCAAATAGCAATGCTTGACCTCACTATTATAATTGGGGACTATGATTAATGTTGCAGGTCGAAACTTTGCTTTATGCTCGTGTTGTGAAAGCAAATGCTGGCATGAACCCTGAACTCTCATGCATGGATGGTAGATTTAGTTCTATTTTACAGGATGCACGTATCTTTGCAAAATTCAGTGCTTGAATTTTTCTGTCGATTAATTGTGAATTTTGTTCTAATTTGATGTTTACTATCTTGTGCCATTGTAGCCAATGGAAAGGCTGCAGAATTTGGGCCATTACAAGATGGTTTAATGTTTCAAACATCAACGGGCCTTGCACGAATGTGAGATCTGTTTTCATGAAGTATCCATTGTGTTGAAATCTTAAGTAATGAAAACATATTAGTAATTGGCTCACAGGAACAAATGTTTTTTTTAGCACAGGAACAAATGTTTTCTTTTTGTTTATATGAATATTGTGTAAAAAGAAAATTGAAGTATTTTTCCTTGTAAATCGTATTGAGTGACGTACCTTTATTCTCCTTTTAGGCTTTTGAGTAATCCAACATGTCCAGTTCTTGAAGCTCTTGGGAAGACACTCTCCTTTCAGATTGCTGCTGGTTTGAATGGCTGAGTTTGGGTATTTTTCTTTTGCAACCCTTAACTCCCCCATTTATTTCTTGACAGAATCACTTGAAAAATGGCTTCTGTCTTTCTGCAAATAAACATTTTCACTTGTAAAAGCACATGATATTTTTCACCGAGTTTGTGTATTTTGATTTCTTCCATCTTTCAAGCAATCTTTGTTTACACCAATTTAGTACTGAAATAGGAACGTGAACCCAAACACTCCCTTGGCTTGATGATTGAATTGCCATGTCTGATATATCTGCCAGCTAGATAATTTTCTCTCAATCGATTGTAATCTATTTGCAGATTAATGCTCCATCTCCTAAAACAACAATCCTCGTTTCCAATACAATCATGAAGTCGGAGAGTCTAAGCGGAGTCCAGCAGAAAGTCATGGTAAAGAAGCTACTGCCGAAAATGCAATAAGGTATCCTCAGAATTAGGATTTCTCATTTACACATTTTTGTACCGGATTTTTGGATTTTGTATGATGGCAGAGCTTGCAAGAATCACTTATTACTGCGCATTGCCAAGATTTTTGGTCTTGCAAATATGTAGACCTGTCAACTACCTTGCTATATGACAACCACCATATCTATCATGGTAGATGATACACTTTCTACAATTTCTACCACATGGTTCCACCTTTGATAGACAGCCAATGCATTAAAGGCAATGACAAAATCGTCATGATATTCTACTACTTTGTCTTGGGAAAACTGGGCAGAAAGCAATATCTTTGTCCTCAGTTCGACATATGAAGCATGAGGGATGACCGTTGTGTGGACTAGATTT
Organism: Persicaria maculosa; assembly: GCA_963922045.1. Classification (NCBI taxonomy): domain Eukaryota; kingdom Viridiplantae; phylum Streptophyta; class Magnoliopsida; order Caryophyllales; family Polygonaceae; genus Persicaria; species Persicaria maculosa. Next base: position 46,411,520 of record OY998255.1, read on the forward strand.
TAGCATTACACCCCTCTACTAAAAAATCCCTCTTCTATAGCATGTCAATTGAAAAGAGCTTGATCTTATCTTGTGTGTTGTGTTGTTTGTGTTGTGGGAATCGAAAATAAACGCTGAAGAATGGTGAGCTTCGTAACGGGAAAGAAGGTTGCAGAAGAAGAAAGCTGATAGCTTTGGAAAATTGGAAAAGACGTCAAAAATGACATAAATTCTAGATGCTACAGCCTATTTATTCAAGGAAAGGATGGGCTTTACCACAAGCTAGACAAAATAAACTAAGGAAAATGATAGCCCATACAATAGGCCCAATATCCCCCCTCAAGCTTGGGGTAGGAAGTCGACTAAACCAAGCTTGCCAAGCAGATAAGAGAGACAACGTCTGAGGAGGCTCTTGGTAAGAAAATCAGCTAATTGCTACTTTGAGGGACCATATGACAATGAAATAAGGCCATCAAGCACCTTCTCTCGGACAAAATGACAATCAAGCACAATATGCTTGGTGCGTTCATGAAAAACGGGATTTCGAGAAATATAGATAGCTACTTGGTTGTCACAGAGCACAACTATTGGAGTAATACCAGGGACATTGAGTTCAGCCAAAATACGACTCAACCAAGCTAGCTCAGTGCACACTCGGTGTAGTGAACGATACTCTGCTTCAACACACTCGGTGTTGCTTCTTAGATTTCCAAGAAATCAAAGATGAGCAAAGGAAAATCACAAAACCACTTACAGATTTTCGGGAAAAGGGACAACTCGCCCAATCGGCATCACAATAAGCATGAAGTTTGAATGAATCAAATTTATAAAGAAGAAGTCCCTTAGAGGAAATACTCTTAAAGTAACGGAGCACATGATAAGCGGTTGCCATGTGATCTGAACAAGGAGCTTGCATGAACTGGCTCAGAAATTGAACACAATAGGCCAAATCTGGGCGAGTATGGATGAGGAAAATCAATTTTCCTGGAGCCGGCGATAAAGAGTAGGATCATCAAGTGGCTTGCCACTGCTGGAAAGAAGCTTAATCTGCGTTTCTAATGGACTGACCATAGCAGATTCATGGCAAGGGAAATCCTTGAAGATTTCATCGACAAATTTGCGCTGGCTGAGAAGAAGACCTCCCTTAATGGGGATGAACTCGATGCCCAGAAAAAAAAATGCAACTTCCCCAAGTCTTTAATACGGAACTCGACGTCCAAGAATGATTTAAGAGCGGTCATTTATGAGAGATTGCTTCCAGTTAAGAGGATATCGTCGACATAGACATCGACATATACAACAGAATTACCCTTCTTCTTGGAAAACAGAGAGTGATCATTTTTCGATCGCACATACCCTCGAAGCCATAGGGCACTGGACAAGCGGGCATACCATAGCCGGGAAGCTTGTTTAAGGTCGTACAATGATTTTTTCAGCTTACAAACCAAAGAAGAATTTGAAATTTGTAATCCCTGTGGGATCTTCATATAAACTTCTTCATCTAGCTCGCCATGGAGAAACGCGTTGTTCACGTCAAGTTGGAACAACGACCAATCATGAGCCAATGCAACTGTTACTAAAGCCTTGACCGTGGTCATCTTAATTACGGGGGAGAAAGTCTCATTGTAATCTATACCTTCCCGTTGTGTAAAACATTGCACCACAAGCCGAGCTTTGTATCGTTCTATACTCCCATCAGACTTCCTCTTTACTTTGTAAACCCACTTGCAACCGATGGGTTTCTTGCCTCTTGGGAGCTCAACAATATCCCAAGTATGATTCAATTCCAAGGCTCTAAACTCCTTCGACATGGCTTCTTGCCAAACATGAAATTCACAAGCTTCATGAAAGGTTAATGGCTCGTGATCAGGGTGGCTATCAAAAGGTGCATTCCTAAAAGGAAATTCAAGAGTAGAAGTGAGAGTATGAGCACAAAGGAAGGTCTTATCACAACCCGAAGAGCACACATAATCGGATAAGTACTGTGGGGGATGGTGACTCCTAGTAGAGTGTCTCACGGGTGGAGAACTTGGTGTAATGGAGGAAGAAGAGGGCTCCTCAGTAAAAATTTCTAGGTGTTGCAGAAAGTACCCCGAAGGTTGCTCTTGGGTGAGGTAGCCAGGGATCTTGTAAGGGAAGACGGACTCGTGAAATATAACATCCCTGGAAAAAATGATTGATTTTGAAGTGAGATCTAGTATCTTATAGGTCTTTTTCCCTGCTGGATACCCAAGAAGAACACAAGGAGTTGCCCTATCAGAAAATTTATCTCTATTGTGCTGCAAAGTAGAGACAAAACCCAAGCACCCGAAGCATCTCAAATGATCATAAGATGGAGCCTTATTGTGCAACAATTCAAAGGGTGTTTTCTGATTCAGAAGCTTACTAGGGAGTCTGTTGACAATGTGTGCACAGTCAAGATACTTTCGCCCCAATATCGAAGTGGAACTCCTGATTCAAACATGAGAGAACAAGCAACTTCTAGCAAGTGACGGTGTTTCCTTTCAACCACTCCATTTTGTTGTGGAGTGGCTGCGCAAGAAGTTTGATGGAAAATTCCCTAACTCAACAGAAAAGTGGAAGCATCAGTACGTACTACTCCCCAATTCCTTGGCATTATCAGATCTAATGCCTTTAACCTTATTTCCAAATTGCCTTTCTACTATAGCAAAAAATTGCTTCATTACCATGAAGGCAATGCTCTTGGATGACAACAAGTGTATCCAAGTAAACCTTGTAAAATCATCAACCAAGGTTAAGAAGTACACCATCGTGAGTACTCAACTTATATGGCCCCCAAACATCAACATGAACGAGATCAAAATGAGATTTAGTCTTAATAGAATTCAAAACAAAAGGAATTCTAGCATGTCTTGCTCGGGCACAAACAACACAATGTTTCAAATCACAACTGACTGCATCAATATTCTTAACAAAATCAAAGGATTTGAGTCTATAATAAGGTAGGTGACCCAACCTTTTATGCCAAACTTTAGCTTTCACCACTGTTCTTACGCTGTTGACAGCAGCCACTGCATTTAAGGTCTTTTTAGGCTTCAAACTTTCCATCAAAAACATGTCCTGGATCCCTTCACCAATATTCAGAGCCTTCATAGAAGGTGCCTGCATATAACACCCATATGTTATAAACAACACATAATAATGCATTTGTTTGATCATCTTCCCAACAGACAACAAGTTGCATTTAAATCCAGGAACAAACAACACATTCTCGAGGATAACCTCCTCCATAACCTCCACTGTCCCTATTGTGGTGACTGTTGTGGACTGTCCAGTGGGTAACGAAATCACAAACGGTTTGGACAATTTATATGTATTCCGAAATAGTGACAAGTTGCTACACATATGCCCACTCGCACCACTAGACCTGTCAAAACGTGACCCGATCCGAGGACCCGACCCGACCCAACCCGTAAAACGTGGGTTTTGGCGCAAATATTTCAACCCGAAACCCGAAGCAACCCGAACCCGTTCAACCCGCAAATTTCTGGGTTGGGTTGGGTCGACCCGTGGGTCACCCGTTGGGTCAAGCTTTAAGATAATAAAAACATAAATAAATTACAATTTAACCTAATATTGAAATTTATTACTAATAATAATTAAGATTGAATATCATATTTTTGATCATCAATTTTACTTTATAATTTAACATTACAATTTGTTATGTATATAAAATTACATATTACTATTGTAGCAACATTAATTATTATTTTTCAATAATATAACTATTATTAGGATAATATAACAATTTTAGATTTATGAACTATGTAAATAGTCATTAAAAATACTCTATATGTTTACTTTTAAATGCCGTTTACTATTCATGTATGGTTTTAAAGATGATAATAATTATATAAAATATCAATTTATATATTATATATAATTTCATACTTCAAAAACTAAAAAGAATGAAATTATAACAAGTAATGAATTTTTATTGATATTTTACATAATTTTATCATTTTAAAATAACATGTATAAATAGTAAATAACATTTAAAAAATTATGGATGAGTCGCGCTCTTGACCCGTTGGGTCGACCCGAACCCGTTAAATATGGGTCTGGGTTGAGCACTTCATGACCCGTAACCCGAAATGACCCGACCCGGAATGGACCCGAACCCGAGACAACCCGACCCGAACCCGAACCGCCCGACCTGTTTGACAGGTCTACGCACCACTATCTATGATCCAAGTAGTGCCATTCAAAATCTTAAGCTAGTTAATGATGTTGATAGGATTACCTTTTTCCATATTCGATATAGTTTTATGTAGAGAGAACCAATAACTTGTCTTGAAACCTGGTTTGTTGCAATTGTTCTAGAGCCAAGGGTTGAGCAAAAGTTTATTTGTACTTGTACAGGGAGAAGGTTGTTGTGACTTGCCACCATACCACCCAAAGGGGGTTTATTAGGGCTTAGCCAAAGTTTGGTTTGTAACTATTGACGGAGAAGGTTGTTATGGCTTGCCACTATACCACCCAAAGGGGGTTTATTGGGGTTTAGCCAAAGTTTTGTATTGAACAGACAGGGAAAAGACTTCTTATACTGAATGAAAGAATCAAGAGAAACAAGCCAACCAAGGCCGATCATGATATGATAGAGGCCCGGGGTGAATAAAAATTAAGGACCCTAATAATTTGAAATTTATAATCATCACTAGCAAAAAATTTGATTGATTTAATATCCATATCATTTCTAAAATAAAACATAGTTCAATTGACAATAATAGAAAAACAATAGAACACTTCAGTAGCAACGAAAGTGGTTTTGCATCAAAACTCTTCGGCAGTAGAAAACTTCACCCGAATTTAATACCATAAATATAAAATACAAATATCCAAATATATAAACAACACCGCTTTCCTAGATCTATAACCAAAAGTCATGAATTCCAATAAAAAGCCAGACCCACTATAGATCTAGAAAGTTACAAAACCCAAATTCAATTTGCAAACCCATCCACTATATCAGCATATTATCAACCAAATAAATTAAGGAAAAACTACATCAAATTTCTAAATTATATCTTCATTTTCGAAATTATCGAACTCCAAATCTAAAAAATATGCCTAACATAAAAATAGATGCCTAGACTTTTCATGTAGATATATTACTATTAATTTAGAAATTTTATGTAGATAGAGGCCTAAATTTTTACTTCACTATATTAAAGAACCTATAGAGAAGGAAGAAGAAAAGAAAGATATGGAATAACAAAATATTTTCATTTAAAAAATAATAGGCACATCAACTTGACCTTAAAAGAATCTAGAAAAAATATTTTATTTGGGTGGTCTTTTGTTACTTGTAGACCTTTAATGTATGATCTATTGCAATTTTAAATATAGCGGGTGTTTAAGTTATAAAGGGTTATTTAGTGGGTCATTTTCTATAATTTACCCTTTCAATTAATACATTTTGCCTACTTCCAATTATAATTGGATTGGGCTTGGACCCTTTTATTTATCTTTCCATCTTTATGTTGGAAATGGGCCAACTCCAATTACAGCATACATATGTACATATATACCGAATTTTTTTTGGGCCCCATATTTTCTTGGGTCCTGTGCAGAAGGTACTTCTAGGCCAGGCTGAAGCCAACATGAATAGACATAGAGATAGTGATATATAAATTCATAGTTGTTGTAGATAAAGATCAAACGGTTGTCACCGGCAAAAATTGAAATTAGAGTAGAACAACCTAAAAAACCAGAACTGCAGACCAAGACTCTACTTAAAATAAACCAACACTTAGAAGAGGCGAGGAAGATACAATCACAAAAGGAAGGAATAAACCAACAAGTAGTATTTAAGCTAAAATGAGCTTAAACAATGAATGAATCGTGAGAAGCCTAACAAACTAAGCACTAAAGCCCTTGTTACTCATAGAATCATTCCACCTATAGAATTCATTACAAGCCAAGAGGACGCAACTAGTTGAAAAGGGGCACCCTAATTTAAAGAGGTCAAGCATATTAAGCATATGGACATCATAACCAGACTCATACATACGACAAAGAATCATGCAAGAACTAAACTTATGTATCAGCGTATATAACATAAGATTTTGATATGAGAGAAGATTACGATTAGACTTATCTCCACCGTAGGGTCGGATGGCTAAAGCAAGCACCTCCAGCAGCCGAAATGTCATGGGTGGTATTGAGACGTCGGAATCGTCGCCCATCCCAGGGGATGTTTTCAGAAAGAGGCCTAGGGATGACCAGTTTGGGTTAGTGCTCTGGGCGTTCTGGTTGCATGCGAGGATTCGGGGTGATTGGTCAATTCGAGAACTTGCATGCCTATATTGAGGGGAGTTACTGCATTTGATGCATTCAGTAAGATATTTGATTAAAAGGGGATGAATCAAAGTTGTGTGAAGGAGATTTACTAGAGAGATTTTGGTTGTAGGGTAATTTTTTATCGAAAAATTTAAAGTAAACACAATGATTAAAAACCCATGAGCCTTTGGTTTCAAAAATAGCAGCCTTTAGGTGTGGTAATAAGGCTGAAATTTTGGGGGATTACTCTCAACCACCCATAAAAAACATGGGAGTTTATTTGGGTGTTTAAACTGATCTTAAAACCAAGAATTTCTAGGCAATTTGGATTTCATTTTTATGTTTGGTTGAAAAGATTTTTTCTGGGGAATGATGGTTAAGTGTTTGAGTAGGAATTGTTTGCTTAGATCTAGTAGCTAAACTCCAGCGGACATAGCCACCAAAGTGAGAAGAGAGATAATTCCAACTCCTCTCAGAGACCGCAGAGAAAGAAGATTGAGGAAAGAGAGGGGAGGAAGCCACCACTCAACCATAAAGGGAGTGGAGTACACGACCTTTGAAGGTCGTCCCTGTCATCGGAAATCATAAGCCACCGAGGCACCGAGGGCTGCCACCACCGGAAGCACAAGATCCAGCCCTTCCAACCCCTGATTGGTGGCCTTTTTTTCCTTTTCTTGAACTTTCTGTATCCCCCACTGAATTTACCCCTTTTTCCCCCTCTTTTCGAGAATCTGAGTGCGTTTGCATATTAGATTTAGGGCATCATCCTTGATTCTTGAAGAATGGAGGGATTGGGGGTCTAGATTTTAGTTTTGGCTTTGAGGGTGATAACAAATCCAATGAAGGTGGGTTTGGGAGCAAGGGTTGGTGGTGGCGATTTTTAATGTGGTGGCAATGACTTTTTGGGTTTTTTTTTCTGAACCAAAAAAAGAATTTGGTAGTTGCAGTAAGCAACTAGCCAAGGACATCCCGAAGGATGATGCTGCCCAGGGCAGCGTAAGAAGGTAGAGATGTACCGGAGACAGGATATGGAAGATGAGAAAGTCGATCAGCGGCACAATTACCTTCCCTAAAAATATGATGAATCTCAAATCTGAAAATCGGTGGAAAGAAAGAAGACAGTCAGATAGAATCATCTCAATCTCTCCAGAACATGAGAATCCGGTCTTGAGACTGTTAATGATGCTAAGATTATCACCTTCGATGATATTATGTATTTTAAGATCAATTGCCTTAAGAATCCCTTTCCAAAGGTCGAAACATTCAGCTCCAAGAACAGAAGGGATAGGAGATAGGCCAGCCTTTGAGAATATCGTTGACCCGTCTGCATTGCGGATGATGAATCCGTAAGAAGAAGTATTCGTAGAGGATAAGGCACCATCGAGGTTAAATTTATACCACCCAAGTCTGGTTTTCGACCAATGACAACGTTTTCGGGTGATTACCTTATGCCTAATGCATATTTTCTTTGGGATCTTGTTCGATTTCTTTAGACTTGTTCCAGTTGAAGATATGTTCCAAGATGAAAGATAGTATTGCTTTTGGGTTGGGATCTATGTTTTTGAAGGCTGTTTTATTTCTGAAGGACCAGAGGCTCTACCACGACACAACTAGGGTTGAGAAGTCATGGACTCCAAGATCGTTTCTTAGCTTTATTAAGGTTTCACCTATAGTGTTTGTTGTTGCATTGTATGCATTATCTACCATATCGGAGATATTCAGGGAGAGTAGCTTTATGGTGCTTTTTGATATGGTACAGGTGAATAGAAGATGTTCTAAGTCCTCGTACATAGTTCATGTCACAAAGAGGGCAGTTCGTTGGAATACCCAAACCACGACGAGCTAGTTTGACTGTAGTATGTATACTATCTTTGATGATCTGCCAGATGAAGTGTTTAAATTTCGGTAGACAGTCCAGGTCCCAGATCCAGTGGAAGTCCGATTTAGAATGTTGCTTGCTATTATGTATCATTTCTATTGCTGAAGAGGTGGAGAACCAACCATTGCGACTCCATTTCCAATATAGCATGTCTTGTGTAATGTTTTTTGGGATTGGTATTTGGGCGATATTGTCTATGATATTCTGGGGTAGATGTCCTTGTAGGTTAGCTTGAAGCTTTGGGATGTCCCACTCCTTTTGTAGGAGTAATGAACTCACTTACAAGAACATTTGCGTTTACAAGTGAAAGTTTGTAGCTAGGGTCCAAAGAGGGGAAGAATCGAACCAGTGGTCTCGCCAGAAGTTTATGGAGGAGTCATTGGCCACCCCCCAACGTAAGCCCTGTTTGAAAAGGGGTAGGAGGTTGGATAGCTTCGCCCATTGCCAGGAAGTGTTCCATTTTCGTTCGTAGTTTAAGATATTAGTAGATGTAAGTTATTTGTCGGTGACCAGTCGAACCCAAGGGTTAGTAGGTTCCGCAAGGATTTTCCATAGGAGTTATAGTTGAAGGGCCTTATTCATATCTTCAGAGGATCTGAGGCCAAGTCCCTCATTGCGTCAAGATTTGCATACTTCAAACCAACTGATGAAAGGGCGATTTTTTGCACATTTGTTCTAGAGGAAGTTTCTGTTTATCTTATCAAGTTCTTTGTGGATTGATGTGGGTACCATGAAGCATTGCAAGACTTTGAGAGGTTTGGCTGCTAAATTTGATTTTATAAGGGTTAGCCTACCATCCCGTGAGAGGTTACTAGTTGTCCATCTTGTAAGTTGTTGTTTGGTTGATGAAAGTAAGCCTTCAAGTGTGGAATTAGTAACTTTTTTAGAAATGATCGAACATCCAAGATAACTACCCAGGTTAAAAGTAAATGAGATTTGGATATCATTTTTTATTGTGGTTATTGTGTGATTGCCCGTGTTGTCCGTAGTTTGGAAAGATGATTTATGGAGGTTAATTGATAAGGCATATTTTGATAGGCATTTTAGGATGGTTTTAGATGCATTTCATTGTTATATAATTATGTTTTATGGTTAATTGCATATTGTGCTCTTTTAGTGGTAAAGTTCGGAAACTACGTTATTTTATTGGATTTAAGCAGATTCGTAGTGTCGACATGGTGAGGAGAATGGGAAGAGACCAAAGAGGATGTCAAAAGAGCAAGGAACAAGTTAAGGAAGAATTAGAAGGCGATTTGGGAAGCAAAGGAGCACAAGAACATGAGCGGAAATGAAGGACATGGATAAATCGTCTATTTTAGCCTTTGATCATTTCGATTCAGCTTCTGAAGTCTTCATGAGAGTTGTAGTCCTTGAAAAGAGCTTTCCAACGCATATTCATATGTGCCAATCGGACGAACGACGACTCCAGAAAGTGCGTTACAAGTTCAGTCTGTGAAGCTGTCAAGAGCGGCGCTCGCCGTGATTGTTTTTTTAATTTATTTATCAATGTTTTATCTTTGGGTTTAGATAGATTGAAATTAGATATAGATATAGTTTTTTTATCCTAGATTAGCTAGGGTTGAGCACTATAAATAAAGCCCTAGGGGGCTGATTTTTATTTTATTCCATCATACAAATAGTTAGGCAATATAGAGAGTAGAGAGAGCTTTGGTCGAGTGAGTTGGAAGGTGCGAGAGCGGTTTTGGCTTGTTCGGTTGTAAGTACTCTTTTTAGTTTAATTCAAGTTATTTCTTTTATGAATTTGATGTTTGCTATGATGATGAGACGTGAGTAGTTCCCCTACTTCTAGGATCGGGGTGAGCCCTACGATAGCCATGTAAGTTGTCAGAGGTATGATCTTTTCAAGGGATTTCATCTTCTATCCCTATTTTCATAGTTCTTCTACGACAATAGTAGGTAAATCCTTATTTGCATTATTGAAGAGAAAGTGATCTTAATATGAATTTGGATCAATTATAAAAAATGGTAGTAACAATTAGGGTTTATGTGAGAGCCTCTACCCCCCCCCCCCCCCTTTTTTGATCAGGAAAGAATTCGGGCGAGCGAACTCTGCCCGATGGCATCCTTACAGATGAGGTCTAGAAGACCAGAATCGTTGTTAATATCGACACCCCAGGCAGAGTGGCAAAGGTGTGCAGCCTTATCAGCCACTCTATTGCCTAATCGGGGAACATGAAAGAAGGAAACTTCTTTCAAAGTCGATAGTAGAAATTTAACATCTGATAAAATCAATTCGATTTCCCAAGGACAGCTAGATGTTTTATTTAGGTGGTTTATGATTATCATGGAGTCACCTTCAATGTGGAGTTTATTGATACGGAATTGTAGAGCCTTTTGGATTCCCAGTTTAAGAGCAAGGGCTTCCGCTTTCAAAAGATTTCATTTGCGAAGTTTTGTATAACAGATGTGTATCGGATGTCCTCCCCAGTCCTGGATTACGGCTCCAACCGAGCTATCATTGTTTGAAATTGTGGATCCATCAAAATTTAACTTGAAAGTACCCCTAGGGAGTTTTCGCCAAGTAATGTTACTATGCTTTCTTTTCAAAGTGAGCTGTTTTACTCCAATTTTCCTTATGGGTTTTATAGAGTCTCTATCCCCTTAATTGTTAATAACGAAAGTTATTTGATGAAAAAATTTATTTCTTTAATGAATTTGACATATACTTGCATGGTTATCATTGTGGCATAATTCCCCGGCTTTGGAAGTTTTGAAGTTTATTGATTTATACAACACAATCTGTGAATTTTCTATTCATCTTTCCATATTCATCCTCATATTCTTCGGACTCTTTTCCGACACGAATTGGTTACTTTTCGGATTTCTGCACAGACTCAACATCGACTCCCAGTCGACATCGAGTGGACTAACTGACTCGACATCGAGTGCCTTGTTTCTGCTTTGTAGGATTCTGAACCCGACATCGACTGCTCCCTGGCCTCGACATCGGCTGACCTAGTCGATATCGAGTGGAGCCCTTGAGTCGATTTCGACCGAACGTGATTACGAGTTGTTTAGGATCCGCTGACACGCTTCCTCGTGGATTCGATCCTGATTCCCTTCCACTACAACGGGAGGAAGTCTTGTAATTTATTTGCAAAGGCTGAGAACCGGTTTGAATTTATATTTATATTTATTTAGACTTAATTTCCTCCGTCTACAAAGTTGTGGTTATTTGGAGGATTTATTGGGCATATTGCCATATTTATGACAGTTGTGTTATATTGTGAGTTTGACGTACCTTTGAGTTATTTTGTGTTATGTTGGAGTTTTAGGAATCTTATTTTCCTAGAATTAATAGCACCACGTCACCAAATACAATTTCTTGCCCTTATGTTTTTAGCAAGCCCCATTGCAACCTCACCGAATGGAATGTTCTATGAAGGTTTCCATTGAGCGAAAGTCCTATTGATGTTTTCGTTTTTGCTTTGATGTATCCGATGGAGATTTTGTGATATAAATGTCAATATTTGATTCAATGCTTGTATATGGAAATGAGGTGAGTGTATGCTTTTAAAGACTAAACACATGAGAGTGAGAGATACAAATATTATCCTTGGTGAGGTTGGATTTTTGAGCATTGACGGAGGTAAAACCTGTCGTTGATCCGTCAAAGAAAACTCAAACCTATAACTAGTATAGCAATAAGCAAGATGTCGATCCCACAAGGAAATTCGTTATTCAAGTGTGATTTAGATGCCAATCAAGTAACCAAAAGGGGGGTTTTGAGAGTGTAAAAGATCCGCCTTTTATCAAACCGGATTGAATAAAGCAAAATAAAGAAATTTATTTTAGACAATTTGGAGAAGAATTCTACCTACAATTTTCCACTTTATTCGATTGAATCGATCCTTGTAACTTCTTCTCGTCCTATTAAGTTTCCTATTAATGCCCTTGTCCCGACCTAATAAATTTACTAGTCCAATCAGTCCTAGAAACCCTTATCAATCGAACAGTCCCTAAAGAAGGATTTTACCCAATTGATAGCTTTAAGTTCAGAGATTAGCTAAGGTATTTGCAGTCCCTAAAGAGGGATTTAACAACACATCCAACTTCCTACTTGTTCAATTAGTTCAATCAGCCCTAAAGGAACAAGTTTGCCACTTAGGTTAAGGTTCACAATCAGGAATCTACAAAACCTTAGCAATTGAATTGATTCTAAATAGTTGCGCGAGCTAGAGAGAATAAAACAATAGACAATCAAGCACAAAGAAGTTGAAGCATTCAAATATAGGAAACAAGGAACGAGAATTAGAAACTCACAATCAATCCAAATAAAGCTTCAAATTGCAGGCAGAATAGATGAGTTTAGTTCCTCATGGAAAATATCGCTCAAAATCTCTAAAGTGTCTGATGAATGAATAAAATAGAAGTAGTGAAAATAACATAAAACTTGGCCTTTTAAAACATCCAAAGTCGGCCACAAAATAAACAAATAGGTTCTAGGGTTTTTCATTAATCAAAACGCAGTGTATAATCGCTGACGGCAAATGTGGTGGCCGCCGCATGTATGCTGCGGCCGCAGCATCAGCATTTCCTCTGCATCGGCCCTGGCGGCGGCTGCTGCACACCATGCGTCGGCCGCTGCATCGGTCTTTCCCAGACAATCCGTCTCGAATTTTCTCTTCTTCTCAACAGGAAAATTGTAGCTCTCTGAAAGAGCTTTCCAACGCATGGTCATAATAGTCAATCGGACAACCGAGGCCTCCAGAAAGTGCAAAACAAGTTCAGCATGTCTGGCGACAACTTCGGCAGACTTGTTCTTCGTTTAGGCTCGCTTCTTCTTCTCAGGACCTCTTGAGATCTTCATGTAAGCTTCTTCGATCAACTAGATATTCTCATGCAATGCGTTATCAACTCAGTTTCCTCCTCGGATCCACCATTACCTGAAATAATCAATATAAGTGTGTAGATTCCGACTCCGACAACATAGAGAACTAATATGCAAATCGTGCTTAATCCATCCATGAAATGCATCTTAACTAAGCTAAATGCAACCTATTATGCCTACCTAAATGCATGCTATCAAACTCCCCCACACTTAACCTTTGCTTGTCCTCAAGCAATGATAGAATGAATATGAATCAACGCATCCCACAGGAAATCCCTTCAATTTTCAACCTCATCAAAAAGCAACATCATAGCAAGTTAAAACATAAGCCAAGCAAACAAACGTCATAGCATGTATTCCAGTGATCAAAACTTAGAAGTAGACATCATCCATCCCTCACCAGAAATATGTGTTTCACTCAATGATCAAGCTTTCTTTCCTAGTGGATAGTTTTCAACACCTTTTTGCACGAATCATACCCATGGGTGTCATGTATAGATCCGGTTACTAAGTGCATCAACCATTGCCACCTTGTTCACTAAATATTCACAAATTCAACAAAAGACTCAAAATATAAACATAAAATCCGCAAGCAATCAAACATGTGCATCGGTCTTTAAAAATAGATACTACAGTCAATGCCAAGAGGTAGCAACACTAGGCGAGTAATTCACACAATTGAGCAAAAGAATTCAAATAAGGCCAAACATTCTCACAAGGTCATGTTTTGAGGACTTCAATCATACTTTAGCTCAATCATACATGCTCAATTATATTTGCTAGCTCATGTTCCACAAAAATCAAATACAGACAAGGCTAAAACATCCAAAACTCCATGGGATTTATATGATCATGCTTGAAATTTAAATTAGAGGACAAACTAAGCCAGATGGGTATTTGAATAACACATATGTATGCAATGCGTGCTTATTTTTGGAATTTTCGATTTTTTTTATACGAAAATTGAAAATTAAAAATTAACTAAACTAAACAGAAATTACAGAAACTTAAACATGATGCAGAAAATTAAATATGATCTCCTATATGTATCTATATATACAGAATTCCTCTCCCCCACACTTAAAGTTTTCATTGTCCTCAATGAAACAGTAAAGACAACAAAATTATATCAAATATACTCAGGGTGAAGGAAAAGGAAAAGGAAAAGAAAGAAAAAAAAAACTTACCTCGGGTTGCCTCCCGAGAAGCGCCTTTGTTTCAATTCGTTGGCTCGACGTTTTGCTTAAGCTTACGAAACTAATCAGACATAGTCAAAGCCCTCATCAACCTGTCAAACTCTTGTGCACAACTAACAAACAAGCATGCGCTACATACAAATAAATTGAAACTAAATAATAATACATTTAAGAACCGTTTAGACTTATTGTATTCAGGAGCTTGACTACCCACAAAGGGTATATAATACCACCAATTCAGTTCTACTGGTGGCTTACCAAAGTAGCAGTCAAATGGATCAATGTATTCACCAATATTCTCTCGAGTGCAAGAGACGACCTTTACCTGCTCTGTAGCCTCAACAATAGGCTCTGGACCTGATTCATCAATGGGCGAGCTAGGGATGCTCTCATCAGATGGAGCGTCTTCTTCCTCAATCTTCTCAATGTGATTTTCCATAATGACTTCAAGAGGTGCAACAGAGGTCTCAACAATTTGAGATACTGGAGAAAGTGACTCGTTCTGCGTACATTGATTATCCATGTAGCAGAAAAATTCCCACATCTCTGAGAGTCCCATATCTAATAAACCTCCATCACTCAGGCGCTCGGAAAGACTTCGTGTCTCAGCAGTCATGCCATCAAATATGCATAGAGGCACTTCCCTTATACTAGCTTGATATCCCCATGAATAAACATCGTTAATGTACTCCTGCAGTCTGATAAAGTATTGATGAAAATTCTCTCCAGGTAACTGCAATAACCTCACCATCAACATATGTTAGTAGCAAGAGTGCAGACCATGTAAGTGGTCCACACCAAAAATCAGCACTAAAAACACACAAGAATTAATAAATTTCCCCGGCAACGGCGCCAAATTTGACGGAGGTAAAACCTGTCGTTGATCCGTCAAAGAAAACTCAAACCTATAACTAGTATAGCAATAAGCAAGAGGTCGATCCCATAGGGAAATTCGTTATTCAAGTGTGATTTAGATGCCAATCAAGTAACCAAAAGGGGGGTTTTGAGAGTGTAAAAGATCCGCCTTTTATCAAAGCGGATTGAAGAAAGCAAAATAAAGGAATTTGTTTTAGAAAATTTGGAGAAGAATTCTACCTACAATTTTCCACTTTATTCGATTGAAGCGATCCTTGTAACTTCTTCTCGTCCTATTAAGTTTCCTATGAATGCCCTTGTCCCGACCTAATATAGTTACTAGTCCAATCAGTCCTAAAAACCATTATCAATCGAACAGTCCCTAAAGAAGAATTTAACCCAATTGATAGCTTTAAGTTCAGAGATTAGCCAAGGTATTTGCAGTCCCTAAAGAGGGATTTAACAACACATCCAACTTCCTACTTGTTCAATTAGTTCAATAAGCCCTAAAGGAACAATCAGCCCTAAAGAATTTAACCCAATTGATAGCTTTAAGTTCACAATCAGGAATCTACAAAACCTTAGCAATTGAATTGATTCTAACTAGTTGCGCGGGCTAGATAGAATAAAACAATAGACAATCAAGCACAAAGAAGTTGAAACATTCAAATATAGGAAACAAGGAACGAGAATTAGAAACTCACAATCAATCCAAATAAAGCTTCAAATTGCAGCCAGAATAGATGAGTTTAGTTCCTCATGGAAAACATCGCTCAAAATCTCTAAAGTGTCTGATGAATGAATAAAATAGAAGTAGTGAAAATAACATAAAACTTGGCCTTTTAAAACATCCAAAGTCGGCCACAAAATAAACAAATAGGTTCTAGGGTTTTTCATTAATCAAAACGCAGTGTATAATCGCTGACGGCAAATGCGGCGGCCGCCGCATGTATGCTGCGGCCACAGCATCAGCATTTCCTCTGCATCGGCCCTGGCGGCGGCCGCTGCACACCATGCGACGGCCGCTGCATTGGTCTTTCCCGGAAAATTCGTCTCGAATTTGCTCTTCTTCTCAACAGGAAAGTTGTAGCTCTCTGAAAGAGCTTTCCAACGCATGGTCATAATAGTCATTCCGACAACAGAGGCCTCCAGAAAGTGCAAAACAAGTTCAGCATGTCTGGCGATAACTTTTGCAGACTTGTTCTTCGTTTAGCCTCGCTTCTTCTTCTCAGGACCTCTTGAGATCTTCATGTAAGCTTCTTCGATCAACTAGACATTCTCATCCAATGCGTTATCAACTCATGTCTCCTCCTCGGATCCACCATTACCTGAAATAATCAATAAAAGCGTGTAGATTCCGACTCCGACAACATAGAGAACTAATATGCAAATCGTGCTTAATCCATCCATGAAATGCATCTTAACTAAGCTAAATGCAACCTATTATGCCTACCTAAATGCATGCTATCAAGCATGCAAGCTACTTGATCTCATATATACATGTTATGACGTTTTTATGTCTTATTTATATTTGCACCGTGATTGAAGTTGCTTTAGATGAGTAAAATTGTGAAGTAATCTCCTTTGGGATGCATAGATGATGTGAAGGTTCGATAATGTAAAACAATGTAATATAAAGATACTCTAGAAGGGGGGTTGAATAGAGTATGCCCGTTTTTCGCAGAAAGTCTCAAGACTTTTGAAGCTCGTATAAAACCCTTTGAGATTAAACCTTAATCACAAAGTTAGACAATCGAACCAAGTGCGGAAATAAGGTAAAGCAATAGATAAAGGACACGAGTAATTGTTTACGAGGTTCGGCACGAACTTGGCCTACGTCCTCGCCTAGGGTTCTTCCACAACCCTAGGATTCAAAAGGCTTTATTGATTTGATTAGCTTAGGATCCTAATAGCTCACCGAGAAGCCTCTCTCATATACAATTGCAATCTAGTCAACTCACGTTCCCTTGGAGTCCTAGACCAATCTAGAAGAGCCCTACCTCTCTCAGCTATCTAGTACAATCCTCTTACTCTCACAAATCAATAGCCTAGTGCAACTTCCCGAGTTACAAACTCTCGAGTAACACTATAAATGAATATATCCTATAAGCTCATAGTGTATCTCTCAAAGGCTTTGAAATAAAACAACAAACTCTTGAGCGCTAGCAGAGAGTACACTTGGAAGACAGATCTCGCTTGAATGAATGAAAGCTCATGTTCGACACTTGTCTCTTCTGTCTTCATCTTCCTTCTCTATATATTGAGACAAATCGGCGCCAGGAATCTTCTCCAACGGCTAGTCTAGATCATGGCCATCTTCGAGATCTTCTAAACTTGGAAACTTTTGAAGCCACGATCTTTCCGATTTGAATCTTCTCAACACGCATCACAAGGAAGGAAATAATTCGAAAATACTTCCTGAAAGATTAGCTACACATATATATAATATAAAGGAAGTATATAATAATATTAAATAATATTCGGACATATAAAACAGGTTTTGGATTTCATCAACTGTTAAAACTCCAAGACCTTTGACACAGACATCCTGTCAAGGCCTTTGAAACTTTCTTCCGATTTTCATCAAGGGAGGAAGTTATCAATCTCCCCCTTGATGAAAGACAAAACCTGTGCATCCCTGCAACTTAGTCAAGCATAAATAATATAAGAGAAATCAGACTAAGTACCTGCATGGGTTAGACAAATGTTGGATCAAATTTTAAAGCATGAAAAAGCCATCCAACCGAAAACCAAAAATCAAAAACCAAGGCCTTCCAAGACCTTCAAGCAGAAAGGTTTTCAAGTTTAAACAACCACAGATCATCTCCCCCTTTTTGTCTTTCAACAAAGGGAGGAGGTAAAACAGTTACCAAAAGTTTTGAAAAAGTTTCCAAAAACCAGCAATGTATCAGATTTCAGGGATGGGATAGGGTAGGGTAGGGTTTAGGCTTCGTCATCCGGAGCATCATCAGTGAGCCTCGTCCACAGACCTTGCAACATCTTGGATATCCCGCTCATCTCCGTCATAACCTCCTTGTGCAGCTCTTTGATATCCAGGCGAACTTCCTCCAAGCCCAACTCCAGGTTGTCCATGCATTCATCAACGGCTGAAGCAGTGGGAAGAGCTTTTGAAGGAGTGGCAAGACTCAAGGTCCCTTGGGGAGACCGAGTGATGCCAATCTTTTCAAGGCTTTTGGAGTCGAACTTACCCATATGACACTGCTGTTCTTCATTTTTGAAATCAATTTCAGAAGCTTTGAAGAGTGGGGTCAAAAGGGTAGAAAATGGGAGGGGGGTTCCTTTCCTGGCTTTTCTTGTGTGAGCCATGGATCCTAAAATAGTGTTGGCCAGATTAAGATCAAGGCCATTGAGGATGCGGTAAAGGAGGACCATGGCATTGTCAGTAAGGAGTGAGCCAGAGTTAAGACGGGGTAAGAGGCATCGAACAATGATGTTGAAAATAATTTTTGCCTCAAGGGTAAAGGATGAGTGGGTGAGTTGTTTTGAGGTGTTGTTGGATGCTTCGGGTAGGAGGTACTTGGTTCGGGCAAGAATGATGCAATTTTCTTTTGAGGGGTGTATTTCAGAGGGTGGACATGGGCTAGGTAAGCCAAGGAAATCTGCAAAGTCTTTGGAGTTGAAAGAGATTCTAACCCCTTTGACAACAGACTCCAAAGACCAACCATTGGTGTCTTGTTTGGCTTTTAGGTTAATGTAGAACAGACGGGTAAGCTGGGGGGTAGTAAACGGTTTCAAGATTGAGAAGGGTCCAGGCTGGGGATTTTTTGAGAAGATCAATGCAGGGTAGCTTCAAAGCTTCGAAGAACTCAATATCCAAAAAATCAGAACAGCAAATCCTACGAGTTCGAAACTCATCTACCCACTTACCAGCAGTCTCAGCATTTTCAAACCAAGAGGAGGGCAAGGATTGGTTTACCTGGATGTATGCAGGTGGATCGGCGTTCTTCCTGCGAGCAATCGTTGGAGCGGCTTTCTTGACAGGCGCCTCAGGACTTCTGAGGGTGCCCTTCCTGGTGCGCTTGGGAGATGGAGGCTTGACAGCAGTGGGGGCTTTCCGCTTCTTTGGAGACGGGGGAGGAGGAGAAGGAGAGGGAGATTCTTCCTCCTCTTCCTCAGACCTCGAGTCCTCACCGGACCCCGCTTCATCTCCTTCAGCTTCCTTGTCCTCTCTAGATCCCTCTTGCTCTTCGTCTTCTTCCTCAGGCTCCTCCTCAGATGGAACCTCCTCGGCTTCGGCTTCCTTCCGAATCCTCTCAGCTTCCTCCTCGGCTAGTTTCCTTGCAAGCTCGGCCTCCTAATCGGCCTTTTTCTTCTTCAAGGCTTCCTCTTCGGCTTCCTTGGCAGCATCTCTTTCCAGAATAGCGTCGAGATCATCTTCCTCCTCTTCCTCGTCCACCTCCTCAGCTAAGATCTTCTTTTTCCCTTTCTGTTTAGCACTAAGGGGCTTCTTAGCAGAGCGCTATTGAGAGCCCTTGGTAACAGTGGCCGTGCTTTCAGCGATGGTGCTCTGGACAACAGTTGGGACAATGGCTTGAGGAGTGGGTTCAGGTGTGGGAGAGGTGGCAGTGACCTGACGTCCCTTGGGGGTGGCGCCAAGTCTTTTGGGTGTGGAAGCTTTCTTTGTTTTGGGTGCCATGGAGGAAATCGGCTAGGGTTTTCTTAGAATAGGTTGAGAGGTTGAAGAAGGAGAAAGTGAAAGGGTTAGGATAAGTTTTGAGAGTGTGATGGAATCGGGTACAGACTTGGGTATAAGTAGAGAGAGATGATGGAGTGATGGGACGGGTTTAGAGTTCCAAGGGAAGAAATGATATCATTGCCAAAATTTGAAAGGTTTCCAATTCAAAATTCAAAATTTTCCATTAAAATCGGACTGAATAACTGAAGGATTTATTTCCAAAATTAAGATATCTCAACGGTTTTTAAAAAAAACATAAAAGGCAATTTTGAAATCCGATAAAAATATAATTGATTAAATATCTAAAAAGATATTAACCAAATATATGTGATCCGATATATATGATCTACCATTTAGTTCACAAACCTTGACATAATTCTCAAGGGTCTTGACACTAAGTAGAATTTATCTTTCGTAAAGGGAATGCTCCCCCTACGAAAGTGCATCCTTGTTATGCATCCCAATCTCTCGTCTTATGAAGGTGAATCTGTCCTCTGCCAAAGGCTTAGTAAAAATGTCAGCTCATTGATAATCAGTTGAAATAAACGAAATGGACACATCACCTTTTTCGACATGGTCTCTAATGAAATGATGCCTTACATCAATATGTTTGGTCCTTGAATGCTGAACAGGATTCTTAGTGATGGAGATGGCACTTGTATTGTCACACTTAATTGGAATGCTTTTGAGGTTGATGCCAAGATCTCACATTTGTTGAGCTATCCAAAGGATTTGGGAGCAACAGGCTCCAGCTGCAATGTATTCGGCTTCTGCAGTGGATAGAGCGACTGAGTTTTGTTTCTTTGAGTGCCAACTGATCAAGGATGCTCCTAGGAATCGGCAACATCCTGATGTGCTCTTTCTATCCACCTTATAGCCTGTAAAATCTGCATCAGAATATCCAATTAATGTGAAGTCCTTTTGCTTTGGGTACCATAGTCCAAGCTCCTTAGTGCCATTGAGATATCGAAAGATCCTTTTCACAGCCACGAGGTGAGATTCTTTAGGATCAGCTTGAAACCTAGCACACATGCAAACACTAAACATGATGTCAGGTCTACTAGCCGTGAGATATAATAAAGATCCAATCATTCCTCGACACTCCTTTTGATTGGCACTTTTCCCAGTCTTGTCTTGATCTAGAGACAATGTTGAGCTCATGGGAGTCTTGGCTGCTTTGGATTGATCCATCTTGAACTTCTTCAAGAGATCCTTAGTGTACTTCCTTTGGTTGACAAAGATCCCTTTCTTGGATTGAAGAACTTGTAATACCAAAAAGAAGTTGAGTTCACCCATCAAGCTCATCTGGAATTCACTGCACATGATGTCAGAAAATTCCTTGCACAAAGATGTGTTAGTAGCACCAAATAATATATCATCAACATAAATTTGAATAACCAAAATGTCCTTTCCTTTGGTCTTGATAAAAAGAGTCTTGTCGATCAACCCCCTTTTAAAATCATTTTCTAAAAGATATTTTGACAAGCGCTCATACCAAGCTCTTGGGGCTTGTTTCAAACCATAAAGCGCTTTGTCAAGTTTATAAACATGATTGGGAAATTCTGAACTTTCAAAACCTGGGGGTTGAGCCACATAAACTTCTTCCTCCAAGAAACCATTAAGAAAAGCACACTTGACATCCATTTGATATAACTTTATGCTCATAAAAGATGCAAATGCTAATAAAATGCGAATGGCTTCAAGCCTGGCTACGGGAGCAAAGGTCTCCTCGTAGTCAATACCTTCCTCTTGATTGTAGCCTTGAGCAATAAGCCTTGCTTTGTTCCTCACGATCTTACCATTCTCATCTAGCTTGTTTCGAAATACCCATCGTGTGCCAATGACTGATTGATGCTTTGGTCTAGGCTTCAAGGTCCAGACTTTGTTTCTTTCAAATTCGTTAAGCTCACTTTACATAGCAATGATCCAGTCTGGCTCTTAAAGTTTAGAACGAGTTTGAACACTAGAAGTAGGGTCAGAAATGATATCCTTTAATGAGTGTGATGAGGAGTATTTGAATTTTCTTTTGCTAATCTTAGCTCCTTGATTCGTCACACCAGTAGGATTGACTTGTGGTACATCTGACTCCGTGGTCCTGTTAGGTTCAGTTACAGCGGTTTCTGACGTCTCAACTCTGTTGGATAGGACACCAAGGGCTTTGGACGAATCTTCAACACCTTGGGCCAATTCTTCAGTGTTAAGAATCTGTTCCTGCATGTTCCTCTTCTCTGTGTTCTTGGTAGCAACACCATCACGTTCCTCGTTCTCTGCATGGATGTTAAGATCTATATCTGCAACACTTTCACTCAAAGCACCGTCATTGCATTCATCAAAAATAACATGTATACTTTCTTCAACTAACTGGGTCCTTTTATTGAAGATTCTATAAGCTTTGCTACTCGTGGAGTAGCCAAGAAATATACCTTCATCACTACGCGCATCAAATTTCCCAAGGTTATCTTTTCCATTGTTATGAACAAAACAAGTACAGCCAAAGGGTTTAAAATAAGATATAAGTGGTTTGCGGCCTTTGAAAAGTTCATAAGGAGTTTTCTTTAAGATGGAACGAAAAAGACAATGATTCAAAATGTAGTTAGCTGTGTTAACAGCTTCAGCCCAATAGGTTTTAGGTAATGCATTTTCTAAAAGCATAGTCCTGGCCATATCCTCTAAGGTGCGGTTCTTGCGTTCCACAACCCCGTTTTGTTGAGGTGTCCTAGGAGCAGAAAAGTTATGGGAGATACCATATTTAGCACAAAACAAATCAAACTGAAGTTGATCAAACTCCCTACCATGATCACTCCGAATTGACACTATGGGCTCGTTTCTTAAAGTTTGCAACTCCTTACAAAGTTTTAAAAACTCAAATAAGGCCTCTGATTTTTCTTTTAAAAAAGCAACCCAAGTATATCTAGAAAAATCATCAACAACAACTAGCATGTACTTTTTACCATTGGGAGATTTGACTCGCATAGGACCACATAAATCCATATGTAAAAGTTCAAGGGGTCTAGAAGAACTTACAACCTTTTTGGGTTTGAAAGAGCTACGTGTTTGTTTACCTCGTGTGCATGCATTGCACATATCAATACCTTTGAAGTCCATCTCAGGTAGCCCTCTTACAAGCCCTTTGGACACAAGCTTCTGTAGTGTATGTGGACTCACATGACCGAGTCTCCTGTGCCAGAGCTTTGAATCGTCCGTCAAAGCCTTTAGACAGGTTAAGCTTCCTTGTGCCACTTGATCAGCATTTACGGCGTATATATTGTTGTAACGATATGCAATCAATATAACTTCACTTGTATCTTCTCTGCACACTATACATCTTTTCTTGTTAAATCTGACATTGTTGCCACTATCACATAATTGAGAGACACTAAGCAAATTATACTTTAAACCATTAACAAGATAGACATTTTTAATACTATGGCTGGAATCACTTCCAACACTACCAATACCAACGATGTCGCATTTTCCTTTGTCACCAAGAGTTATTGTTCCCGTGGATTGCTCCTTTAGATCATGAAAGAGAGAACTCTTTCCACTCATATGCCTCGAGCATCCACTATCAAAAATCCATTTGTGTTCTTTCACCTTGGTGATCTCCTGCAAGACAAACATTAACCTTTGTGGCTAGACCAATAAGCAAATTTGGATCCATTGTTGGGGTAAACCATATTTGGTAAAATAGTGCCTTTTGGAAGCCAAACTTGTGTTATTCGTTCTTTTCTCAAATGAACAGGAAATGTATTGCGAATAATATATGGATCCTTTCTTCTATAGGGGCAGGTCTCTTTTACATGTCCCTTTCTAGCACAATGGTGACATATAGGAGAGGTCCTGCTTCCTTTTGCCTTTACAAAAGTGGTAATGTGTTGCTTCTTTAAAAACCTTGGATTGTAAACAATACCACTTTTGTTTAGAGAGCTTTGTTGCTCACCCAACATCCTATCGAGAGTACCTTTGGATTTGGTAAAACTTATGAGGGCTGTCTGTTGGTCTTGAATCTTATTATTCAGGGAGATCTTCTCGTTCTCTAAGTCATGATGCTCATTTCTTAGAGAGGAAAGATCTTGCTTGAGTTCAGATTTCTCTGAGTCAAGCGTCTTGACTTTAATGTCAAGACCTGAATAAGAAGCTTCAAGGCCTTTGACCCTCATAGACAGATCCTCAATAGTTCTTTCCTGGTCCACAGTTCTCATAATAAGAATGTTAGTTTGAGCAATAAGTTTCTCTTCATTGGCAATCATATTGGAAAGGAATTCCGATAATACCTCTTTTAGACTTGCCATAAGTTCTCTTACAGTAGCTTCAAGCTTTTCATCGTGGGATTCATCTTCTGAGGCCATAAGACAAATATTGGCATTCTCATCATCGGAGTCAGAGTCAGAATCGCTCCAAGTTGCCACCATGGCTTTCTTCTTCCATTTGTCACCCTTCTTGGACTGGCTCTTTGTCTTTTGAGGGCAGTCCTTCACAAGATGATCTGTTTCACCACATTCAAAACAAGACAATGGTTTAGTCTTCTTTTCATACTTGTTGTATTGAGGCTTACCTCAAAATTTTGAAGACTCTGATCCATCCTTGTTGTTGAATTGCTTCTTCATTTTGAGAATTCGAGCAAGGCCTCTTGTGATAAGAGCAAAAGGATCATCATCATCATCATCCTCATCTTCGGAATCAGATCCATCTTAATTTAGGCTCATCCTTCTTAGACTTGAGTGCCAAGTTCTTAGTGCTAGCTGGAAGTTCTCCATCGTCTTCATTAAGGATCATCTCATGCGTGATCAGCTTCCCAAGAAGGTCATCAAGGGGTAGAGTGGTGAGGTCCTGTGCTTCCTCTATAGCTGTTACTTTTGGACCCCATTTCTCTTTTGGGAGGCACCTCAGTATCTTCCTCACTTTCTCAACGTTGCTAGAGCTCTTGCCGAGAGAGTCAAGATTGTTGGCGATTTCTGTGAATCGTGTGAACATGGCCTTGATTGACTCATCAGACTTCATTTTGAAGAGTTCATACTTTCGAAGGAAGATGCTGATCTTGGTGTCTTTCACTTGGCTCGTTCCTTCATAGGTGACGACCAGTTTGTCCCAAATCTCTTTAGCTGACCTACAAGATGAAATACGGTTAAACTCATCAGTGTTAAGACCACAATAGAGTAAGTTAATAGCCCTGTAGTTTTTGGAGACGAGTTCAAGATCTGCTTGGTTGTATTCAGACTCCTTCTTTGCAACTTTGGTATCATTTGGTCCATCTTTCTTTGGAATCTTCGGACCATTCTCTATAATGTTCCAAAGCTCTAGATCTTGGTCTATGATGAACATCTTCATCAAAGATCTCCAGTGGACAAAGTTGTTTCCTACAAAGAGTGGTGGTCTGCTCGTGGACCTTCCCTGTGCAAATCCTCCGCATGCTTCACCAGACATGATCGAAAACTCACAAGATTGTTAGATCAAAAACAGTGAGTAAAGCTCTGATACCAATTGAAGGTTCGATAATGTAAAACAATGTAATATAAAAATACTCTAGAAGGGGGGTTGAATAGAGTATGCCCGTTTTTCGCAGAAAGTCTCAAGACTTTTGAAGCTCGTATAAAACCCTTTGAGATGAAACCTGAATCACAAAGTTAGACAATCGAACCAAGTGCGGAAATAAGGTAAAGCAATAGATAAAGGACACGAGTAATTGTTTACGAGGTTCGGCACGAACTTGGCCTACGTCCCCGCCTAGGGTTCTTCCACAACCCTAGGATTCAAAAGGCTTTATTGATTTGATTAGCTTAGGATCCTAATAGCTCACCGAGAAGCCTCTCTCCGATACAATTGCAATCTAGTCAACTCACGTTCCCTTGGAGTCCTAGACCAATCTAGAAGAGCCCCACCTCTCTCAGCTATCTAGTACAATCCTCTTACTCTCACAAATCAATAGCCTAGTGCAACTTCCCGAGTTACAAACTCTCGAGTAACACTATAAATGAATATATCCTATAAGCTCATAGTGTATCTCTCAAAGGCTTTGAAATAAAACAACAAACTCTTGAGCGCTAGCAGAGAGTACACTTGGAAGACAGATCTCGCTTGAATGAATGAAAGCTCGTGTTCGACACTTGTCTCTTCTGTCTTCATCTTCCTTCTCTATATATTGAGACAAATCGGCGCCAGGAATCCTCTCCAATGGCTAGTCTAGATCATGGCCATCTTCGAGATCTTCTAAACTTGGAAACTTTTGAAGCCACGATCTTTCCGATTTGAATCTTCTCAACACGCATCACAAGGAAGGAAATAATTCGAAAATACTTCCTGAAAGATTAGCTACACATATATATAATATAAAGGAAGTATATAATAATATTAAATAATATTCGGACATATAAAACAGGTTTTGGATTTCATCAACTGTTAAAGCTCCAAGACCTTTGACACAGACATCCTGTCAAGGCCTTTGAAACTTTCTTCCGATTTTCATCAAGGGAGGGAGTTATCATGATGGTTTTGTTTTATGGTTGCTTAAGGACAAGCAAGAACTTAAGTGTGGGGGGATTTGATAATGCATATTTCATATAGGCATTATAGGTGGTTCTTATTCCATTTAGATAGGAGTTTTGCATATGTTTTAGTATATTTCCATATCTTTCTTGTGAAGTGTTCGAGTTCGGAATCTACGCGTTTTTAGTGTTTATTCTGCAGTTTTACATTCCGACCTTGGATCCTATCTTGGAGGAGCTTAAATGGCATATTTTGGAGCATAAGAAGGCTAAGGAAGAAGCTACAAAGGAGCAAGGAAGCACAACATCGAAGCTAAGAAGAAAGTTCGTCACTGATGGAGCGGCGCCCGCCGCTTTTCCACTGGCACCTGCCACTATCCAGTGTTCAGCATCACCGACTTTAAGTCCGAAGATATTATTAAAATATTGTATTATTATATTATTTCCTAGGGTTTCCACGACTCTATTTAGGGTTTTTTCATTCATTTGTTGAGAGAACAAACCAACAATTGAGTGGTGAGAAGTATGAGTGTTACATTGGCTATGAGTTGCTAGACTCGTAGTTTCGTCTGTGATTCGAAGACATGGTTGAATGAATTGTGAGGATTTGATTTCCATTAATTATTTCTAAGTATATTTATCATCTTGTTCCTATTTGTTATATTTTTGTTTCTTTCTATGATTGATCACCATGTTAGGAATTGCATCTATGCTATGAATTCGTTGTTGTTTTCTAGATAGCAAACGAAGCCATTGATTTAGTGATAATTCTATGTCTTTGTAGTGGATGATTTTGATTGATCTATGTCGAGTAGATGTTTGTAGGGCCGAGAGGGTTGCTCCCTTGTCTTCTATTTGCATTGAATTGATATGCCAATTGGTCTTAAAACTTGAGTGTTTAATGCTATTATTTAGTGATATTGAATAAAAAGATTGTATCTTTGTGGATCTATCAACCCTAGTTAAGTCGGCATATCCTTTAGGAATATCTATTGAATCAATCCTAGGACCTTGAACCTCAACCATTGTCGAGAATTACAGGTGAAACGCTTTTCTATATTGTTATCACTACTTTGCAATCATTGATCTATTTGCTTTACTTTATTATCAATTTGTCATAAACCATTTCTTTTCTCTTAAGAATGATTGTTAGAAACATTGCATTGCAACCGTTTTTCCCTGTGGGTTTGACTCCGGACTTCATCGCTATACTAGTTTATTGGTTTATCAATCTATTGGTTTACTAATTTATTGGTTTGAGCATTGAGTTAGGATATTATTGATATTTGGCAAAGGACGAAAAAGCCAACGACGTTCGTCCCGCACCAATCCTTGTCCAGGTGAAGCGGACCCGTAAAAAAAGGGAAGTACAACCAAATCCATGCCCAAATAGTATAAACCATTAGAGCACTTATTATATGTACGCAAATAGAACAACATATTTACCGTATCAAACCCACACTTACTTGCAGCAGCGCAACACACCCCCGTAGACCCAAAGCCTGGCCTCTCGTGGCCTCCCCTAATCCCCGGAAGAGGAAGGAAAGCACTCCTGCTCCCCAAGCTAGTATCCCAGCGTATGCTAAGTCCCAAACTAGCCTAAACAACGAAAAGTGTACGCGGCTCTGGGACTTGTCGATGAACAGTGTCGTACCCAGCAGCGTAGCCAAGAAACCAACAGCTAGATAGTGGTGGCGCTCTCTCACATCGGCAATGAAGTCGGTGAGCTGATCCCCACGGTTGTCGTACCTTTCCCGCCAGCCAGTCATCAGCTACCCGATGGGTACTCCGTAAGTGGTCCTGTGCTTCTTCAACTAGGTTGCGGTCCAACCATACCTCTGTTGCAATAGAGGCTCTAGCTATAGTGGCAGATAGGCAGGGATAAGGGTGCAAGACATGCCGTCAATCGGCAACCCCATCAGACAAGCGACGTCGTGGAGTGTGATAGTCATCTCGCCCCATGGTGATATGTCCCAACCTCCCTCATTGACCATACAAGAAGAGGAGTAAGCCATCAGTGTCCGTTCTGACGGACTAATGACTAGAGCGAGAGCTAAGGCGATCGCAAGAGCTACCGCGTCTATTATCACTCGAGGCTTCGCTTCTAAACCGGAGCAACCACCATCATTGAGCTTATTAGTGTCTGTTGTCGACACTCAGTGTGATGCATCTTAGCCTCCATCGGATACCTTTCTGACGTCATTCACATAAACTATTTATTATTAAGACTTATTTCTATTTTTAGCATTATTTTTTAATAATGGTGTGGACTTACTTTACATAGTAAGTCCAGCCCGTTAGTTAATTAGGTTCATTAGTTAAATAGGGTTATTAGTATTTTCCTATAAATACTCTATTAGGGTTAATTGTATCTTCACGTCAAATTTAGAAGATTGCAGAGCGTTGAGTTGAGACTCCCCCTTTTCTCCCTGACGTCAAACCCTATCTTTCTTTTGCTACTGATTCTTGCTGAATTCAATTAAGATCTTCAATCAAAGGTTCTCGCTGGAATTGATTGAAGATCGGAATCTCATCCTCGTTTGGAAAAGATTCGTCTTGTGCCACCACCACATCACCGCTCCACCAACCACCGCTCCGCCGCCGATCGAAATCCACCGTCTTCATGTGTGTACTGCGATTGGGTGGGTGTACAGTCCGATCAAGACAACGCTGTTGCGCTCCTGAGTTGAGATCGATCTGCAGTTGGGTATACAAATTAATTAGCACTTTCTAATTAAATTGGCAATTCGACAATCTCTTCTGCCATATTGCAAAATTGGCCATCCAAAGTCAACCGGTGGCCACGTGAATTCAGAGGGGTCTAATTAATTAGCAAAGTCAAGAAGCAATTCCTTTTCAATTGGAATTCGCAAGTGGCCAACCGATCCAAGTCCTATTCAACAAGCACGAGTGATCGATCAATTTATCTTGACACTGGACGATTGGGAGTTGTACTCGCTCAATCTTGGTCGAGTACGTATCAACTGGCATCAGAGCCAAGCCGGTTTTGTAAGTCCTTCGATCTTCAATTGTTCATCATCCCCTTAATCCTTATTTGTTTTGCAAAAAAATTATCCTTAATCGGTTTCTACAAGTTCATCAACTTGGCCGAATTTTTTTTTTTACCCTACGATTTGTGTGGTGTGAAGTGATTAGTTTCGTTGCATTAGCTTGTTGCTTGTTCTGAACGTGCATTGAATTTTTTCTATACACCATTTCATTCTATTAGTTCTTGTGCATCATTTGCTTTCTTGCAGTGCTAAGTTTGGTGATTCGAAGAACACCTCATTGAAAAAAAAACTCAAATTTGGTGATTCGAAGAACACCTTCAAAAAAAAGGTAACCCAGGACCCAGGACCTTTGGTTCGGCATAGCCAAAATAAGGTAACCCAGGACCGTGTTCACTTCTGCTGTCTCTCACCTCTATTTTCGTTTCATCTTCTCATTGCCACTATTTTGTGCTTGATTTGGAATTTGCTCTTGTTAGTGTTTGTGGACTAGTTGCTATAAACACCATCTTCGCCTACAGCCTTAAGCCACCCTCACGGCATAGCCTAACAGCTGATTTTTAGTGTTGAACAATTAAGTTCGTTGGCATATCTGTGCTTGTTGCTTTCTTTTGTGCATTTTACTCGCCATGTCCAGTATTGTCATAGGTGATATCAACACCCTAGTGACGGGAGATGGTAATGGAGGTGACAATAGACAGGGGAACACCACTGTTCTCCCTAGAGTCACCGATGACACACCTCAGGAGACTCAGTTGACCCAAGAGCAGAGTAAGATTCAAACCCTGCGGCAGCTTGTCACTGAGTTGCAAGCCAAAATAGATGCCTCTCATGGCACTTCTCAGCAACCAGGTGGACAGGGTGGCACTAACCTTGTCATTGACAAGGGTAAGGGTTCAGTTCCTCCTTCGACATCTAAGGCTCAGTTTCAGCGCATGCACAACACCATTGAGAGTCACCAGATTCTGCATTCAGCTACTCCTGGTTACACTCAAAGAGACAATCATGTCTTTGATGATCCATCCGATGACGATGAGTATGAATGAGGACGGCGTCAATAGCGTCCCATCCATTTCTTGGATCGCTATGAGCCACGGACGCCACACACTGGTGGCCGAAACCGTCATTCCTCGCCTAGAGATGCCATCGCCGTACCAGGCGCCCTACTCACTATGACGACCTGCCTTCGGAGTATGATACACGCCGAGATCATCCATTATCTCGTACTCTAAGGCCACGCCAAGCTAGTTACTACTCCCAGACACCCCACTATGATGACTTTCAGGAGTATGACGCCGAGGAGCTCCCTCACCAAGGTATGATTAATCCTCATCAATTTCCTCCTTTAGGTGACCCTTATGAGTTGCAGCACAACCCAGCTGATTGGATACCGAATGCGGAACCATTTGATGTTGATGATCGCTTCCATGGCCACGGAGTTGATCATCACCCCAGGGACCATCGTCCTAACCACAGGGACGATCGTCGCCAGCCTATGCATGATGCCACGCCTCCTCACCGCCAACATCGTCGTACCCCGCGGCATCGCCATCATGCACCACATCAGCGTTCTCCATCACCCAATTTCGGCGGCCATCGCCATCATGCAGGCGAAGTACCTCGTCATACCCCTCGCGCCCGCCATGAGGTAAAGTTTAAAATTGATGAATTTTTTGGTGAATATGATCCTGCTGTTTTTCTAGAGTGGTTACAAGCTACAGAGTACGCTCTTTGCTACTGTCGAATACTTGACAATGAGAAAGTGCAAGCTGCTACTTTGCACTTTAGAGGAGCAACGAGAGTATGGTGGCATCGCTTTGTTGATGACCGCTTACGGAGGAACAAGCCACCAGTTACTGCATGGAATCAGCTAGCTTATGTGATGACGCAGAAGTATGTTCCTCAGAACTACAAAGACCAGATGAGATTTCAGATAGCTACGGCTTCTCAAGGTAACCTTACTCCTTTAGATTTCTTTTCTAAGCTTGAGGATATGTATTACAAAGCTAACATTTCAGTGAGTCCTTCTACCTTCAGAACGAGGTTCTTGACTGGGTTAAATGCTAATATTCGTGATCTATTGGAAATCCTTCCAATTCCTGACATGAATATCTTAACCCACACAACCATGCAAATTTACAACCAGGTGAAACGAAAAGCAGCAACTGCTGCCAGGTATGCTTCTAACTCTGGTCAATTTATTAGTTCTAATCTACGTCAGTCGAGTGCATGAATAGGTTCCAACACTAGATCGACTCCTCCGAAAGCTAGTGTAGTTGTACCTCGCCAGCCATTAGCCAAGAACACACCTCCCTCCGCTTCTGACAGGTCTAAAGATGCGGAATGCTTCAGATGTGGAAGCAAGGGACACTGGAAGAGAGATTGCCTTAATGCTAAAAGGGTAATGTTTATAGACCAGGTGGGTTATGCTTCTTTGGATGACGACGAGCAACCTGAGCTCATTGCGGATGATAGCCAAGATCATGTTGAGGAAGAAGAAGCTTGTTATGCTCCTGCTACTCATGAAGGCACCATGTTGTCATTGGTAAATCGAAAGGTGCTTACAGTGAAAGAGGCCAATCCTGAGTCTCAAAGGGAAAACTTATTCCACACGAGATGCTTGGTTGAGTCTCTTGCGCTGTCCGTGATTATTGATAGTGGTAGCTGCAGCAACCTTGTCAGTAGAAAGGTTGTTGATCACCTGAAGATCCCTACAATGCCACAT
Organism: Persicaria maculosa; assembly: GCA_963922045.1. Taxonomy (NCBI): domain Eukaryota; kingdom Viridiplantae; phylum Streptophyta; class Magnoliopsida; order Caryophyllales; family Polygonaceae; genus Persicaria; species Persicaria maculosa. Next base: position 46,443,495 of record OY998255.1, read on the forward strand.
CCTCAACCTCATGGTCTTCAATGGATATCATCTTAACAAGGTACCCCTATTGCTGATCAGTGTTTTATTTCCTTTGCTATTGGTCCTTACAAGGACACTGTTGTTTGTGATGTTGTTGTTATGGACGCCACCCACTTGCTGTTAGGACGTCCATGGCAGTTCGACAGACGGGTTCTTCACGATGGTTTTCTGAACACTTATGTGTTCAATTACCACGGGAAGCGTGTCAAGCTCTTACCACTTTCCTCGAGTGAGATTTTACAGGACCAGGTAGAGCGAGATAGAGCTGCAGCGGCGTCTAGTCATCCCCCTACACCACCGCCGCCTGCAGGACTTCAAGGAAAAGTGGAACCACGTTTGATGCTTGCTCGAACTTCCACTATCACGACACCTTTACGGGGAAAGGCACCTTGTTTCTTGCTGATTCCACAACCGCTTCAGGAGAGCAATGCCAGGGAGACTGCCTTGTCGCCGGCTATTGCAAAGCTGCTAGAAGACTATGCTGATGTCTTCCCTGATGAGCTCCCTTTTGGACTACCACCACTTCGAGGGATAGAGCATCAAATTGATTTGGTGCCTGGAGCTAGCTTGCCTAATCGCCCTACTTACAAGGCTGGTCCAGAGGAAACTAAGGAGCTTCAGCGACAGGTTCAGGATTTGCTGGATCGTGGCTATGTGAGGGAATCCCTAAGCCCTTGCGCAGTCCCGGTCATCCTGGTTCCTAAGAAGGATGGTTCTTGGCGCATGTGCGTCGACTGCAGAGCCATCAATCAAATTACAGTGAAATACAAGCATCCCATTCTGAGATTAGATGACATGCTGGATGAGCTATATGGTGCACGCGTCTTCACTAAGATTGATCGGCGAAGCGGATACCATCAGATCAGGATGCAGGAAGATGATGAGTGGAAGACGGCATTCAAGACCAAGTATGGGCTCTATGAGTGGCTTGTCATGCCATTTGGTCTCACCAATGCCCCCCGACCTTTATGAGACTGATGAATCACGTCTTCAGAGACTATTTGGGTAAGTTTCTTGTGGTTTATTTTGATGGTATTCTTGTATACTCACCCAATCCTGCAGATCATACTGAGCATTTCAGGCTCGTATTAGAAAGACTTCGACAAGAGCAGCTATATGGCAATCTGGCCAAATGTAGCTTCTATGCTCCGCCCACCATCTTCTTGGGGTTTGTAGTCTCCAAAGAAGGTTTACACATGGACAAGTCGAAGGTTGCTGCTATTCGTGAGTGGCCTCAGCCTACTACGGCCACACAGGTTCGATCTTTCCTTGGGTTAGCTAGTTTTTATAGGCGTTTTGTTAAGGATTTCTCTACTATTGCAGCCCCTTTGCATGCTTTAACAAAACGTAATGCTGTTGTTGAATGGAACCCAAAATTAGATGATGCTTTTAATAGGTTGAAAGATGCTTTGTGTCATGCACCTTTGCTGCAATTGCCTGATTTTTCTAGGACTTTTGAGATAGAGGTTGATGCTTCTAACATAGGCATTGAAGGTTTTTTGCACCAAGGCCGACAACCTATTGCATATTTTTCTGAGAAGTTGACAGGTACACAGCTGAATTACTCCACATATGACAGGGAATTGTATTCCCTGATGCGAGTGCTGAAAACGTGGCAACACTACCTCTGGCCACGTGAGTTTGTGATCCACAGCGACCATGCCTCCTCACGTTGCCTAAAGAGTCAGGCGCTGCTGAGTAAGAGACATGCTCATTGGGTGGAAATTCTAGAGACCTTTCCTTATGTCGTTCAACACAAGTAAGGTAAAGACAATGTTGTTGCTGATGCATTGTCTAGGAGGTATGTTCTCATTACATTTGTTCAGTCACGTGTGTTAGGATTTGGCTTAATTCATGATTTATATGCTTCTGATGAATTCTTTAAGCCCATTCTAGACATTTGCTTGAGTAATAGGGAGCATGCTAGTTTCTATTTGCATGATGGTTGATGTCCACTTAAGTGACCATGTTTTTATATACATTTTAGCTCCTTATTCTATATACTTTGCCAATTTCGGGCTGGAAATATGTTGAATTTATGTAATATATGCTTATTTGCAAGAAATAGAGGTCTACATAAGTTTTGGTTTAATATTGCAGAATTTGGAGCCATTCCGGGACGAAACCAAAGGACGGGATTCTACTCGACTTCGACCAGACCTTACTCGAAGTCGACTACAGTTGAAGAAGACTTGATCGATGACAGAAGAAGAAGACGATTCGAGCACGAGCCATACTCGACGTTGACCACACCGTACTCGACGTCGACCACACCTTACCCGAGATCGACAAGAATTAACTCGACGTCGACCAAAACCGAATCTGGGCCGCGAGCTCGTTGGGCCAATCCGAGGTCGAGTTGAAGACTTGGGCATGAAGGAAGATCAATTTCATCCTATTCTATCAAGATCTATCTATGGAGAGAAGGATTTATCAACCACGAGAAGATATTTAGATATTTTAGTTATTTTCCTTTTTAGATAAATGTTCCTTTTATTTAAAGTTTTATCTTTAGGAATTAGATAGAATTTCCTTCCTTGATTAGCAAGGATTGGAAGCCTATAAATAAAGCCCGCTAGTTTTTATTCATTCAATTCTAGAGAAGGAGAAGAGGGGGAGAGAGAAAGAGAGAGAGAGAGTGGAGGCCGAGAGGAGTTAAGGAGCGAGAGCAAGTTGGCTTCGATCGGTTGTAAGCTTTGGTTGAGTTTAATGCAAGTTATTTCTTTTTCATCAATGATGTTTGCGATCACGATGAAGAGCGAGTAGTCCACCCACTTCTAGGGTCGGGGCGAGCCCGACGATAGCCATGCGTGTTTGAGGTAAAGATCCGACCTTTATTATGTTTTGAGCATCTACTACCTTTTATATGATTATTGCCTATCCATGCTAACAACTTGGATTATAAACATAAAATCAGTAGATACAATTAGGGTTTCTTGAAAGAGTTGTCTAATTGTTGAAAAAGGCGAAAGCTTGATCCTTCGATGCGATTTGCATGATTATTCTTCTTTATGGGTGTGGATATATACACCGCAAATCCGGATTAAGGATTTACACGTCCTTAAGGATGTGCATGCACGTTCTTAAGGACGTGCAAGTCTGGGACTATGCACGTCCTGTAGCAGACCTTTGCACGTCCTTAAGGACGTGCAATATATGCACGTTGTTAAGGACGTGCAAACCCTAGTTAGGGTTTTGCGTTTAGGGTTTAGGGTTTAGGGTTTAGGGTTTAGGTTTTCCGAGGGTTTGTATTGTTAATTGCAAAAGTTAAAGTGTTGCAGTTGAAGTATTTAGGGTCTAATCAAATGGAAACCAATAATTGTTAAGATTTTCATTCGGATAATATGCGAATATTGTTATAAGGAACGGAAAAAAAAGTTTACATCCATAAATTTAATAAACTGGTGGAATAAAATTTAGGAAAATAGTAAAGGGCAACCGGACTCGACACGTAAGGCTCGAAATCTCTCAATCTGAGCTTGAAACGGAGCATCCCATCCTTCAACACTCGGTTGATGATGTGCGACCCATTCTGGTGGAGGCGACGGAAGAGGAGCGTTAGGACGCAACCAGATCTATGAGAACGGAAAATTAGAGTTAGAGTATTGACATATATATGAAAAGCATGAATAGGTAATAAAAAAAGACGTTTGAAGTCGTACCGCGGTAAAATGGTCTTGGTTTCTGATGCAGGCTACACCAAGGGTTGCTGATTGAGGGTTGTTAGCAGGTGTCGGCGAGGTCATGGGGAGACATGTGAACGGATGATGCCAAGCTAGGACGACGAGAGGAATCTGATATACCGTTGCAAATACTAAACCCATAATGGGTAGCTCTATCCACCGTCTCCTATCACCATGCACAGCTCCCGCCCATCTCTGGTAGTCGGCGAACTGCTGGAATGGGTACCCTCCCGTATAACAACCGGCGTACAGGTCGGCGTGATCCTCCAAGTGATTGCATAGTAACGTTTTGAGTTCCGGGAAAGTAGTCTCGCCGATCGGTGATGTCAAAGCCGCCAAAGCACGGTAGCCACAATGACCATCTCCAACAGTGTCCCTCACTGTCTCAATATGACCGAGCATGAAGGGATCAACGTTGTTTCGACCCCAGTTGAACCCTCCAAACACATCATCACGTCCACGTCGAACTGAGGTCGCTTGTGGACGATGTCGAGCAGCACGTGCTTCTTCTCTCTCAAATCTTTCCCTTAACTCCTCGTATGGCAACGGGTTGGTTCTGCAGGCATTCCTCGACCCCCGAGGCCTCCCCTTCCTTTGGACGCTTGCAGATGAGGGTGGGTGCAGCTCATCCTCGCATACATCATTGGAAGCCGTGTATGAAGATGACAGCTCATACGGCATGGGGGTGTCGTCGATGTCAGTCCATGACAAATCCATCTAGAACGGGTGGATGTCCTCGGCGGGTATCGGAGTACCAGAGTTGACGTATGCCTGAATCTCATGGACACAAGGGATCCCGTAACAAACCCTCCAATGTCGGTCCATGCATACCGGAGGAACCTTTTGGTTCACGACATCCTGCCACATCTTGTACAAATAATCGAAGCACTTTTTGGAGATTAAAGTCTTTACCTCATCGAAAAGATTGACTTTATACGCCGCTGTTGGCCCTTTGAAGCGGTCGATCTCCAAAGCAGTTTGCAATTCATGCAGTTGACAATCGTTGACTCTATGGATTGCATCGATCACGATGCGAAAGTCACCGGTCGATGAGTGCAGTGCCTCCTTCAGAACCTTGTGTTGACCCTCAACTCTGTACACATTGAAGTGCATACCACTAAATATTCGATGTTATATCATATTGTAATGGGAGATATGAAGTAAGGTTGTACCTGTTTGTTGTACGGGTGCCGAGATGGAAGACATTATCTACGTAGCATCGTACGATGCTCCGGCTGTGTGGGAGCCACACCGACTCTAAATATGCCACCACACCTGGGAATGGGTGCCATGCAGCGTGTAGCGCCCGATGACGTCGGTTGAATGATTCATCCGACCTCGATTGGAACAACCCCCAACAGTTGCCCTTAAAGATGCCAGTGTGGTTTAAATTCTTCGTGATCTTCAAAGCAGCTTCCTTGCATCTTCTCGTCACGTGTAACCAGCAAAGGAGATGTTGGACGTCGGGGAAGACAACATTCAGCGCCGCCAAGAGACCTAGCTCCCGATCAGTCATGATAGCTTGAGGCTGAACCATCCCAAGCAAGATCTGAAGCTGATGCAACACCCAGGCGTATGTGTCTTCGTTCTCTTTCGACATGAAGGCATAGGCGATGCAGTAAGTCTTGCCTGAGGGTGTGAACCCGACCACCTCGCACAATGGAATCCCATATCTGCAAGTGTAAATATGTTACATGTAAAATACTTTCTAATTGGCTATATGTGAATAATGTAATCGTAATTAAGTAACTTACGCATTTGTTTTGTATGTGTTGTCCATTATGATGACGTAATGGAACCTTCGGAGAAGCCGTATCCTGTCAGGATGCGCCAGGAAGAGGTCGCTCAAGACGTTGTCGTCATCCGGATGTCGTCTGAAGTCGTAGTAGTACCCTCTTTCCCGTAGATGGTGCAAGGTATCCTGTGTCATCGTCCGACTACCTCTTTCTTCGGCGACCATCATGTTGAGCGTGTTGGTAAGGCTCTTCCTTGACGTGACGCTGGTCTCATCCAACTGCCTCAATCCGTACCCAATGGATTTTGGAGGAGTGCCAATTTCCTTCATCCACCTGGCCATCTTCTTTTCCCCCTTTGTCATCGGTCCGGCGATGGCGTGACCCTTCAAGCTCGTGGAAAGCCCGTGGTTATGAACACCGTGGGTTACCGTCATAACCCAGTGACCCGGCGGAGCTTCGTGTCCGTGTAGAGAGAATGGACAACCGTTTATCTTCGACTGCTTGCTCTGGAGCTTCCTCCCGCGTGGTCGGTACTCCCCATACTGCTCGCAAGCAAGGAGAACCCCGCCTGGGCGATTCGACGCCCCCGTCCAAGACCGCTTGATTACTAAAATCATGCAGTGTCTCCGACCCAAGTCCTTGAAATGAGCTCAGGGCCTGCTGGGTCAACTGGTAGTAGTCAGCGACCGTGGGGATCAGCTCTACCGGATGTAGGTGTGACAAACACGGAAGACCCTCAATCCGAACCCCCAGGAGGCAGGCGACGTCATGTAGCGTAATGGTCATCTCGCCCCAGGGAAAATGGAAGGAGTTGGACTCCGGGTGCCAATGCTCTATGAATCCGGTGACCGTGTACTCGTCGACACCCTCCCAATGGAGGTCCCGCAGCTGAGGGATGCTAGATGGAAGCAGATCCTGCCACCAGGTCCCCGGGCCCTCGAAGATGTAGGGGTCAAAATCACGCAGGTGAGTCGCCCGATGGTGGAACTTCAGCAAAGGCAGATCCACAGTCGGCTCACTCCTCACCCGGTACGCTCGGTGGTGCCTATAAGACACCAACAGATCACCCGGCGGCAAGAATGGGTCGACCTGCGCAGCCGGTGCAGCATCCTGCGCAGAGATGGGCACGGGCTCCGGCTGCACATGCCCCCCGGGCTGCCCCTCCTGCCCGTCGGGCTACCCCTCCTGCCCGTCGCCGACCTCCTCCGCGACGTCCGGAATGCTGTCATCCGCCAAAGACAGAGAAACCACGGGGGTATGTCTGTGGATATAGAAGCCTCGACGTCGTGGGTACCGGATGTAGATGCCTCGGGGATGGTGGGGGGTAGATGAGTAGGCGGTCTACCCATGTCAGCCCGTCGACCCGCAACTACATCTGTGACGCAGCTGCTCAGTACCTCGGGGGGCTCCAAAGAAGGCTGCAACCCCATAGTCGCATCGCCAGAAGGATGGAAATCTGGCAAACCCCCCCCCCCCCCCCAGAAGATGTCTAACTCGTCGGCCGGTGGGGTCCCCATGGACTGCTGATAGCTCTCTGCAGACATCAACAGCTCATCTACAGTATGCTCCTGCTGGCCGGAGGGTACCATCCCCCCGCAAGAGCCTCCCTTCCGCCTGGTGTTATGAAATTTTATGAACTTGTTACTTTCTATTTAATATATTTTAATCTTTTTTTATTTTAATGTCTTTTATTGTATTTTAATATATTGTAATATATGTTTTGTAATGACTTTTAATGTATTTTAATGTATAGAATGTGATGACTTTTAATATTTTTTATTGTATTTGAATGTATTTTTTATTGTATTATAATATATTTTAATATATTTTAAAGTTTTTAATGACTTTTAATGTTATACTAATGTCTTTTTATTGTGTTTGATTTTGAATATATTTTTTAATGTATTTTAATATATTTGTACAAACTAAATTTGAAACTATAAAATATAATGAAACTATATAATCTATTATCTATAAATTATGAAACTATATAACAAACTAAACTATAAATTATGAAACTATAAATTATGAAACTAAACTATAAATTATATTATAAAACTATCAAATAAAATAAATAATTCAAATAACATACCGGTGGGGTTGGGAAAGGAGAGACCTCCATATTCCGCCGCTTCCGCGACGGTAATAGGGTCTGAGACTCCGGCTCCGACGCCGGCACCACCACCTCCGGCGCCACCGCCTCCGGCACCATCGCCGCCGTCTCCTCCACCTCCGGCGCGGAAGCCGACGTCTCCTCCACCTCCTGCGCCACCCCTCCACCTCCTCCGCCACCTCCTCCGCCAGATCCGCCACCTCCTCCGCCACCCTCCACCATCTCAGCCACATCAATCGCCCCACCACCCTCCTCGGTCTCCATCGCCACCGCCCCACCACCACCACCACCCTCCCGCAACTCTTCCTCCATGGGCACCTCCGCCTGGTTCTCCGCCTCTGCTCTCTCCATCTCTGTCTCAATCTCTCTCTCGATCTCTCTCCGGCGTCGATCTCTCTCCGGCGTCGCTCTCTCTCTCTCTCTGGTTAGCAGGTGGGACGAAGACGAAGGGGCACGTTTTTTTGTTTTTAAGAAGACGTGCTTGCACGTCCTTATCGACCTGCAATGCACTTTTTCTTAAAAAAAAAGGGACGTGCAATGCAGTAGCCACGCTTTGGGGGGTTCCACCCTTGCATGTCCTTAAGGATGTGAGGATTTGCGGTGTATATAGCCGAAACGTTCTTTATCTTGCCTTATGCATGTTTGGTTATCGTTTTTGCAAACCCCGATCTTGGAAGTTTTCTTTAACATAGTTTATTCCGAATCCGAAAGCTTTGTTCTTTATTTTATCTGTTTCTACTCGACTTCGACCACCCCTTGGTCGACTTCGACCACTGATCTTTGATCGAGCAAGATTGTTGTTGCTTGTGTCTCTACAGTACTCGACAGGTTCCTTGACTAAGACCAGCCTACTCGACGTCGAGTAAGGCTAGTCGACGTCGACCACCACCCAGCGTCTCCTATTGCTCGGATTCGACTTGCTTGACCCCTGTCGATTAACCCTAGTCGAGGTCGAGTACCACTGTGGTCGATCACCATCCGTGAGATTTCTCCGCTGCCTAGGATCCGCTGACACGCTTCCTCGAGGATCGATCCTGACTTCCCGCTGCTACATCGGGAGGAGGTCTTGTAATTATTTACGTGGTCATAATCCGGTTTGATTTATTTTATTATATTTTGAACTCGATTTCCTCCTACAACAATGGTTTTCTGTTTAAGGCTGGTAAGTTATGCATTCCATCATGTTCTATTCGCTTACTCTTGGTCCGGGAAGCACATGATGGCCGAGGTTATTTTGGTGTTTCCAAGACTCTTGGTGTTCTACGTGAGCACTTCTTTTGGCCCCATATGGCACGGCAGGTAACGCGCTATGTTCGAGCTTGCGTCACTTGTCACCGTGCCAAGGCAAGTTCTCAACCACATGGCCTTTACCAGCCATTGCCTATTCCCAGTGTTCTAAATATCGGATATATCGGCCGATATATCGGGGATATTTAGAATCCGATACGATATCGGCATATCGGGTGAAAATATCGGTCAACGTGATATATCGGGTCAATATCGGCGATATATTGGGTCAACGCCGATATATCGGGTCAATATCGGTGATATATCGGGGATATTTAGAATTACCAATTTTTATAAGGCAACTTTAGCCTTGATGACCCGATATATCGGGTCAATATTGGCGATATGTCGGGGATATTTAGAATTGACAACTTTGATAAGGTAATTTTAGTCTTTATGAATGAAGTTATTTTTATTTTGTAAAGTTTATTTGGTAATTTTGTATTTTAAATATTCATTTTTCATGTGTATTTTTATTTTTTGAAGTATAAATATAATATTTATAATAAAAATTAGCAAAATCGATAAATCCGATATATCCCGATATATCTCCGATATATCCCCGATATATCATTTTTACTCCTAACCGATACGACCCCGATACCCGATATTTAGAACCTTGCCTATTCCATTAGGCCCGTGGGAGGACTTGTCTATGGACTTTGTCGTTGGTTTGCCGATGTCTCGCAGGGGACGAGATGCCATATTTTTCATTGTTGATAGGTTTTCAAAGATGGCCCACTTTGTGGCTTGTAAGACCACAAATAGTGCCTCTGAGATTGCAACTCTATTCTTTGACAATGTCGTTCATCTCCATGGGATACCGCATACTATCGTCTCTGATAGAGACTCTAAATTTGTTGGACAATTTTGGAGGACTCTATGGGGAAAGCTTGGTACAAAACTCTTGTTTTCAACCAGCTATCATCCCCGAACAGATGGCCAAAAAGAAGTGACCAATAGGACATTGGGAGCATTACTTCGGACCATGCTCAACGCCAACCCCAGGCGTTGGGAGGACTTACTTTCTACCGTGGAGTTTTGTTATAACAGGTGCAGGCATTCAACGACCAATTTGTCTCCTTTTGAGGTCGTCTAGGGCAGGAATCCATTGACACCATTGGACTTGACGCCTAAGCCATTGAAGGATGACCACTTGTAAGCTGGAACGCCGTGCTACACAGATTGAGAGGACACGGCTATAGCTAGAACGCCGTGCTACACAGATTGAGTTCCTTGAACGCCTAAGCCATTCAAGGAACTCCATGAGAGGACACGGCTATAGCTAGAACGCCGTGCTACACAGATTGAGACTCAACGGAGTAAAGGCCGCAGGAAGATGATGTTCAAGCCTGGTGATCTTGTGTGGTTACACTTGAGAAAGGATCATTTCCCATCGAAGAGGAAGTCGAAGCTGTCCAACAGAGGCGACGAGCCCTTTAGAGTTATTCAGGCCATTGGTGACAATGCCTAAAAGCTGGAGTTGCCAGATTCTTACGGAGTCCATGCTACCTTCAACGTCTCCGACTTGTCGCCATATGAGGATCCTGAGTACTTGGATGAGGAAGTGGGGGCGCTTCCCTCTCACGGGGGGGGGGGGGGGGAATGATATGTCCCAATCTCCCTCATTGACCGTACAAGAAGAGGAGGAAGCCATGAGTGTCTGTTCTGACGGACCAATGACAAGAGCGAGAGCTAAGGCGATCGCAAGAGCAACCGCGTCCATTATCACTCGAGGCTTCGCTTCTAAACCAGAGCAACCACCATCATTGAGCTTATTAGTGTCTGTCGTCGACACTCTGTGTGATGCGTCTTAGCCTCCGTCGGATACCTTTCCGACGTCATTCACATAAACTATTTATTATTAAGACTTATTTCTATTTTTAACTTTATTTATTAATAATGGTGTGGACTTACTTTACATAGTAAGTCCAACCCGTTAGTTAATTAGGTCCATTAGTTAATTAGGGTTATTAGTATTTTCCTATAAATACTCTATTAGGGTTAATTGTATCTTCACGTCAAATTTAGAGGATTGTAGAGCGTTGAGTTGAGACTCCCCCTTTCCTCCCTGACGTCAAACCCTATCTTTCTTTTGCTACTGATTCCTGCTGAATTCAATTGAGATCTTCAATCAAAGGTTCTCGCTGGAATTGATTGAAGATCGGAATCTCATCCTCGTTTGGAAAAGATTCGTCTTGTGCCACCACCACATCACCGCTCCACCAACCACCGCTCCGCCGCCGATCGAAATCCACCGTCTTCATGTGTGTACTGCGATTGGGTGGGTGTGCAGTCCGATCAAGACAATGTTGTTACGCTCCTGAGTTGAGATCGATCTGTAGTTGGGTATACAAATTAATTAGCACTTTCTAATTAAATTGGCAATTCGACAATCTCTTCTGCCATATTGCAAAATTGGCCATCCAAAGTCAACCGGTGGCCACGTGAATTCGGAGGGGTCTAATAATTAGCAAAGTCAAGCCGCAATTCCTTTTCAATTGGAATTCGCAAGTGGTCAACCGATCCAAGTCCTATTCAACAAGCACGAGTGATCGATCGATTTACCTTGACACCAGATGATTGGGAGTTATACTCGCTCAATCTTGGTCGAGTACGTATCACATGGAAAAGGGAAAGAGCTCGTCTCTGGTTGCCAGTGCTAAATGAACACAATCAACAACTAGGCATCCACTCCATCCCAGTTCAAATCAAGCAGCCTCAATAGACCAGACTGAGTTACATCCTACACCCATGTCATCGGACCCTCGTACATGTAGCGGGAGAATGGCATGAGGTGTGTAGCCCGATGATGAACCTTCACCAAGTTATGCTGAAAGGTAGGGTCCGTCCACGGCCAGTGAGCCCTATGATGCCTATATGAGACCAAAAGATATCTTGGAGGAAACTCGCCATCGGGGAGCTCATCTTCCCCATGATCGGTCTGCTCCGCCACCTCCTCCTCCTGACCCGCCCCTTGACCCGCCACGTGCCCCGCCTTCTCCTGTCCCGCATCATGCCCCCCCTCGTCGTAATCATATCCTGAGCACTCTCATCATCAGGATCCTTCGGGTCGAACTGATGCTTCCTCCCATCCCCCCCCCCCCCCAGTGTCTCATCCCCCTCCGGGGGAACATCACCAGTCACTAGAAAGATTGCAGCTCGCACCGATAGAGGTGTAAGGCAGTGACGGGCTGCTGTGACGACCTCCACCCAAGCATCAAGGTCGCTCTGCATGAGTCAGGAGGTACTGGCATCACCCGTGTGATCCTCAAGTCCCGTAAGAAGGCCGAACAACGTAGAATCGGCATCCATATGACCCTGGGTCCTCTCCCAAATGGTGAGGCGGCTTCCTAACCCATTTAGTTCGGGTCTAGTGTGTCAACGGTGGGGTGGTTTCCTACCCCATTCAGTTCGGGTGAAGGTACTGTGACCTACCGTTTTCGGACGTACGTGGGTCATATAATGTGAACGTTGGGAACCTTCTTCTTGAAGGTTTGGCGTCATTCTTCCCCGACATACACAGATGTGACATCATAGATGTCACTCGATTCGTCGAGACCCTTGTGATTAAAGCAAATTTAGAGGTCGAGAATTCAATGAGGTACAGATTCAAATGTTTCCGAGCAGGAGACCCCCTGGTGTTGAGTCACCGCTGGATTGAAAGTTGATGTTGTTACATATTCAAATCTTTCCATGTAACCGTCATAGTATTTTCAAATGGTGTTCAACTCTATGTAAGCAGTCTTATGAAGGAAAAGTTATGTGTTGGTATTCCCGAATATTCATCTGAATATTCATATGATTCATATTTGATGTATATATTCTCCTTATTAGATCGATTCAAATGAATATTAAAGTGATTCAAACGAATATTAAAACCAAGCTATAAATATTCATAAGGTTCAAACCAAGGGGGAACATAGAGTTCACATCACAAGTGGATTGCCGAAAATATAGCATATGTAAAAACGTACAGTTGCCCAAATCGAACATTAAAAACATCAAATCAAGTGGAAGAGCTGTTGTACCCAATAGAACAGCTCCCAACGGACTCTACAGGAGCCGCTTGGTGTATCTCAATCAGCGTATGCTGGAACGCGTACGTCGTCATAGTGTCTTGGGCGGGGCGTGCTACTAAGTCTAATGCATACTGTGCAACGCTGCAAATACGCAAGGGAGTCATGTCACTTTAGAGATTGTTGAGATTATCCTTTATCTTCTCCAACACGCGAGGGAAGTACAACGCAGGGTCATTGTCACAATCCCTTCCTTTGAAATGCACCTGCGTTGACCACTCAAAACTACAACGACACTGCACCGAAAATAAATTGCATGGATAAAAATAGAGATACTTTTGTGCTTGCAGTTACAAGAGCCACGTTTAGGCAGCTGATTGTGTCTGGTCACTCTAATAGTGAAACGGGTCCCGTCCGTGAACTCGACTTCCTTAACGAAGCTGTACGGGGTTGAAGGCATGGTTGAGGGCTTGTGGGCGTTTAGTGTATGGGTGATGTGGGAGTGGGGACTGGAGGCCGAGGTTTATATGGTGTCCCACATTACAACATCGGATTGGACGTTGTAATGGGGGGATGCACCATATATAACGTGGAATTGGATGTTGTAAAGGTTCATGCCCCCATTGGGGATGAACCCTCCTTTACAACGTCCGATTTGATGTTGTAATGGCCTTTACAACGTCAATTTGGACTTAGTATAGGGAGGGTACAACCCTATACAACATCCAATATGAAGTTGTAAAGGAGGGTCACCCTTTACAACGCCCAATATGACGTTATGAAGTCTGACCCATAGAACGTGCAATTGACATCATGTATGGTCCCCCTCGATGCCTTTATATACATCCACCATAAGGACAAATGAATGTCGTCCCTTCACCGCAAAATTTCACACAATAGTAGTTTCATCTATAGAGAGGAAAATGTCATCCTCAGAAAGTGAACGAGGGATGGAGATGGCATGAGATGAAGCTCTCGCACCACAAAGCAATGTCGTCCCATAGGTAAACTCTTATGGTTGTATTCTTTGCTCCTATGTTTTTGTCTGTATCCAGTTTAAACTAAACTAAGGTTATACATTTTTAGTAAAATCAATTGCATATACTTCTTATGTTTTCATCCAGTTTCGAGACTTCACAATTATGTTTACCGATACCCATATTCAGCCTTGCCGTAACCAAATGGTCAGCCATTTTAAGCAAATCGGCGTTTCACACAATATGGTCTTAATAATCAAGCGATCTTGGTCTAGCGCTATAAACCGACAGGGTGGCATGTTGTTAGCGTGCGAGCAATATGGGGTGTTTCGCAGAAGGGGAAGTAGATTTGCAGCACGCAAAGCAAACTAAAAAACTGTCCATTCTCCTTACACGGTCATGAGGGGGGACTGGGTATGTGGATTATGACCGTTCAAAATGGAATGCACAACCATCACCTCCCGCACCGATTGAAGGGTCATGCTTATGGGGGAAGGATGAAACCGTGGGAGAATAAAATGTGCAAGTGGATAGGAACTCCGTCGAATGCCTTGGTCGATCGGCTCGTCTCCCCTCCTATTGAAGCAATGGGTCCCTAGTGCTCCGATGGATTGGAGCTTCTTCGAGACTGTGCCGATTTGGGTAAGAATTCCTGATCCTCCACCAATATTTTGCTCAGATTCCATGCTGAGCATGATAGGCAGTTGGATTAGAGCTCCTCTATGTGTTGATGAGTATACTACAACAAATGAGATGCTATCTTTTGCTAGGATGCTAGTTGAAGCCAATGTTGCTCAAACAAGAAGGAGATATGTGAAATTGATGAGTGATAAGGGAGTGGAATGTGCCTTGAAAATCATTTTTGAATGGTTACCTTGGAGTTGTGCAAATTGCAATTGTTTTGGGCATATAGACAGTGGGTGCCCGAAAGCTTGCCCTGACAAGTGTTTGGATGGAAAAGTGGAATCCCGCATGAAGAAAAATGGTGAGACGGTTGAGGAAGTTGATGTTCATCATTCTGCTGCTACCCAACCTCCCAGAACTGTTGTTGTTGTGGGCTCGAACAGCTCCCTTGGTCCTGGCTTTGCTACCGATCAAAACAGTGGCAACGGAGACCAAACAGACGCAGCTGCTGCTGCTATAGCTTCCGTGGGTGTCCAAACAGTGGCAGCGGATACCTCAAAGGGAGTGTACAACGATGTGAGGAATGGTGAGGATGTGGTTCCGATTGGGAATGACTCGTTGGGATCCCAAGCTACTGATGTGGGGAGTGCAATCCGGGAGGATGAGGGTGTTTCTACTCACGACAAATCTCTCGCTTGTGCTCGCCTGGTCGCCTCATCTTGGGCTGCGGAGGCGGGAATTTATGCAAATAGGGATGGTGAGTTAGAAATCAATGAGTGTAAGACTCCGGACGACCTAATTAGATGGAAGGTCGGGAACGGTGTTAAGAGGGGTGCGTATCGACTTAGGGGTACCAAGTCGCGCATCGCCGAGGACTTAAAGCTATCCCTTATGATGGATGAACTCTTCCAAGTGATGTCGGGGATCAAGGAGTCCAACTGCGGTGAAGGCGACACAGCCCGGCCACATCAAGGATGAGTCTGATATTGATGAGGGCGGGGACTCTTCATTCTGTCACGTTAGTACTGGTGGTGCGGGTGTGTTTACTGTCGGGTCTTTTGCGTTCAGGTGCTGTAGCCGGTTGTCCTGCTTACTGGTGCTGAACATCTAAACTTCTCTCTTGTAGAGCAGTTTGTTTTTGCCGTCATAATTTTAGGTCGATTGCCCATGGAGTTGATGTCATGTTTTGCTGACTTGTAATTCGTGGGCAGGCGGGTGATTATCTTTCAATTTTTTGAGCTTGTCGGTTTGGGTAAATAGGTAGAACCGGATTTGGGATGTCAGATTTATTTTGGAGTGGGCCTTTGTCTAGGTGGTCTTGTATTTCCCCCATTGAATGAGTGAATTCCGTACTGGGCCTGCCTTTTTAATCAAGCATATATTCATTTAACTTTGTTGGAATATATGTTCGATTAAGGGTGACCGGTGTTTCTTTGTTTTGGACTTTCTCATTTAATGGGGGTAGTGGGTGGACTTATACCGTGGTAGGATGTAGTGGTGGGATGTTACTCTCTTTCTTGCACAAGACTCTTGGTTTGGTCTTGTCCTTTGTTACCCTTTTGACTTATGCCGACATCTATATATTTACCTATTCAGACTTGAGAACACCCTCAACACGCTCGCCGTTGAAGAGAGAGGAAATCGGACAATGACATAAGATACCCTCCATCGTCTACGAGAAAGGGGCTACTACTACGAATTAAGAAGAAGCCCAGATGATGAAAACGTATTGAATGATCTTTTTCTCACACACCCGGATGGCATTCGTCTCTTAAACACATACCCGTATGTCATCGTGATAGATAGTACGTACAAGACCAATGCATAAGTATTGTATCCTATGTCTCCGTACATTTCTTCCTTATCGAGTGTTATACTTATTTGAGTACGTTGATACATTGTGTTCACAGGTACAACATCGCTCTGTGCGAGATAGTGGGCTTAACACCAACAGAAAATAACTTTTGCATTGTCTATGCCTTTATGGCTCGCGAGAACGAGGACACGTACGCTTGGGTGCTCAACAACCTACGTGTTATTCTTCAGGGTAAGATACCTGATTTGATCATGATAGATCGGAAGCTGGGCCTTCTCGTTGCACTTAGGGTCGTCTTCCCCGATGTGCAACATCTATTGTGCTGGTTACATGTAACTCACAAGTGTGAAGAGGCCACTTTGAAGATTACCAAAAATTTGCAACTTGCAGTTATATTCAAGAATCACGTGTGGGGTTTATTCCAGTCTTCTTCGGAGGAGTCGTTCGAGCGGCGCCAGCAATGGCTTTACGGCCAATGGAAGACCGCAACTTGGGTCATGGGGTATCTGGAATCAATGTGGCTCATTCACTGGACAAGCCTGGTCAGATTTCACACCGACCACGTTCTCAACTTTGGGATGAATCAGAAAATGCTACCTTACCCTATGCCATGTCGGTTCGCAGATATGAAAGGGTTATTGTGAAACCATTTGGAACAGAATCATCAACTTTACATTGGTTGTTACATGGGAGGGTATTCGTTGCGAGAATTTGTCAACATGCAGAGTTACTCTGGCATAGTGGGAGGTGACCGGAGATACTGGATAGAGCTGCCGATCATGGGTCTTGTGTTCGCAACCGTCTACCAGGTGCCCCTCGTCGTCGTATCTTGGCACATGCTATTCATATGCCTCCCTATGTACACTGAACAACCAAATGGCGCCCCTAATGAGGCCATACTAGGGTTAGCCTGCATTGGGAACCATGATCATTTTGCAGCGGTGAGTATGATATGTGTTACTCTCGCTTCAACTGCATTTCATCCATAAATTATCAAAATTAACATTGTACTATACTTATTGCAAATATGATTACATCCCAACACTCCTTTACCTCCTCTAACGCATGAATGGACAGCATACCATCACCCGAGCGTCAACGGATGGGATACTCGCTTCCAAGACCAATTTGATAGATTTAGAGCATTGCGGGTTCAGAAAGGTCGTCCTTACACCATGTTTAGGAGTCATGACATGATGTTCAATTATCGTTGCTCTATTATATTAGACGTTGTGAAATGATTGTAGTCTCTTTTGTAAATGAATCCATATTATCTTATTCCACATATTATATTTTATAAGTTCAATTACGCAATTACCTTTGTCTTTTATTATTCTTTTTTCACAATTCTATATATGCTATAGTTCAAATATACGAATTATTGTACTAAAAAAACATTTCGTATATATGAAAACAAGATCTGTCAAATAACATCACATTGATCGATATAATTCCATATCACAACGTTAGATCCGACGCTTTTACAATGTCAAATGCAACGTTGCTATGTGGCCCGAACAGGCCCGCTTTACAAAGTCCAATGCAACATTGTAAAGTGACCGACCCGCCCCGTCCTAATTTCACAATGTTGCATACGACACATTGCAGCGTCAGATCCGACGTTGTAGTGTCATTAACGCTACAACGTCGGATCCGACGTTGTTTAGCGTTGTTAACCCGCGGATTTGCGGTGTATATAGGAAGACCCTAAGTATTTCTAGTCCAAAGTGTCCCAGTATTTCTAGTCCAAAGGTCCTTTGGGACACTTTGGAAACTCTTTACCTCACCAAATCCTTGCTTAGCCGTATTGCCATCTTGTGTCGTCTGTTTAACTTTAAAATGGACACTAATCAGTCTCTTTAGTCAAATCTGGATAAATTTTTTAGAATGACACAGGATTTAGAGAGATGCAATAAAAATGACACTAACAAAGATGAATATTTGGCTATTCTGTTGTTAAATTCTTTGCCTCCTCAGTTTGATATGTTTAAAGATGTCATCCAGTATAGTCAGGAGTCCAACTAAGCATAAAATTCTTAAGTCTATTGTGCAGAAGAATGAAAGCCTTAAAGTATTTAAGACTAAATATGATAGCAAGGGTGAAATTAAAACTGAGGTTCTCATTGTTAAAGGTAAAAAGAAGAACAACAAACAGAAAAACAAGGATAAGAAGTCTGATAATGAGGATAAATTTGCTACTTCTAGTTCTGATAAGAAAAAAAGAAAGTGTCACTATTGTGGTATCTATGGTCATTATATCAAAGAATGTCATTAGAAACAAAGGGATGAAGCTGAGAAAAATCAAAGTCAATCTGTTGTTGTGCTAGAGTCTCATTATCCCTGTGAACTGCTTGTTGCTAATGATTGCCATACTTTTGATGATTCCTGGATCCTAGATTCAGGATGTACTGTGCACTCTACTCCTAACAAAAATGATTTCAGCTCTTTGCAGGTGTTCAATGGAGGTGAGGTCCTGTTAGGTGATCACACCTCCCTTGAAATCAAAGGTGTTGATAATGTGCCTCTGTGCATGTTTGATGGTAATCAAACATGCATCAAACTAAACTAAGGAGGAGGCTACTCTCTGAATCTATTTTTGATGATATGGGTTTTGATATTAAAATTAATAATGGTCTTAGAGAGGTCATCACAGATAGAACTACCATTATTAAAAACATTAAAAAGGGAGGGTTGTATTTTGTACAGTCCTCACCTAAAGTAAATGTGACTAGTAAGGGTGGTTCCATGGATTTGCATCAAACTAAACTATTGCATAGTAGGCTAGATCATATAGGAAATCATGACATGCAATATTTGCATAAATATGGCTTAATCAATCATAAACCAATGCATCTTGACTTCTGTGAAACATGTGTTTGGTAAAAAGGTTAACCATGTTTTTTGTAATTCTACTTATGTTGCTAAGAGGCCTTTGGAATATATACATTCTGATTTGTGGGGGCTTGCACAGGTAAAAACCATTGAAAGTAAGAGATATTTTATTACCTTTGTTGATCATTTTTCTAGGAAAGTTTGTCGTTTATTTTGAGAACCAAAAATGAAGCATGTCAAACTTTTATAACTTGGAATTTTTTGGTTGAAAATCAAAATGGTAAGAAGATAACATGTCTCAAAACTGATAATGGGCTTGAATATTGCAATATTGAATTTGATAATTTCTGTAAGCAACATGGCATTAAAGGACATCTTACTGTTCATAGTACTCCACAACAAAATGGTACAGCTGAGAGAATGAATAGAACTTTATTAGAAAAGGCTAGATGCATGCTTGTTAGTTCTGATTTGAAACAATCTGTGGGGAAAGGCTGCTACAACAACAACCTATCTCATAAATAGATCCCCATCTTCTATAATGCATTTCAAAACACCACAAGAGATTTGGACTAGGAAGATACCCAACATGATCTATCTTAGGCCATATGGTTGTGCAGCTTACCCACATGTGTCACAGGGTAAGTTGCACCCAAGGGCTCAAAAGAGGGGTCATGTTAGGCTATCCAAATGGTGTAAAAGGATATAAGATCCTCCTTATACATCCTCATGGCTATAAGGTTATCATCTCTAGGAGTATTACATTCAGTGAGACGGATTTTCCTTTCAAAACATTACTAACTCCTTCTCTTAAGCAGGTGAACCCCAATGGAGATACATGAAATGAAAGTGTCCAACCACATAGACACTTCTATAATCAGAATGATCTCCCTCCATGAAATGTGGAAGAGGAGTTTGATGTTAGTCAATATAGTCCTGCAACAACAAGTGATGATTCCTCTAATCAACCCCTTCAAGAGGGGATTGAAGTTAATGGGAACATTGAGCCTGTTGTGGCTTCTACAAGTTCTCAAGAAAAATCAAATGAAGTAGGAAGCTCACATACTCAACAATTAAGGGAGGAAATTTTAGCAAATGGAGTTACATTCTAACCCCATCCCTTCTTCTTCTGCTCATGAATCTATTGCTGGTGATATGAGTGATACTATTGTGATTGTTTCTTCTATTCCTCAACATGATAATTCTGACTATCAATTAACAAGGGATAGAGAGCCTAGGGTGAGAATCCCCAATAAAAAAATTTTAAACAATATTGTTGAGTATTGCCTACTTCCATCTAATATTGTATTGCATCCATTTGTGCCTGAGACTTTTGAGCTTGCTGTTAAATGTGTTGATTCTAAACACTAGGTTAAAGTTATGTGTGAAAAAATTAGATCTATGACAGCTAATGACACTTGGATTCTTGTTAAGAAACATGAAAATGCTAGAGTCAAACAGTGTAGATGGATTTATAAATTGAAAGAAGGTGTTAATTCTAATGAGCCTCCTAGGTATAAAGCTCATTTTGCTAAGGGGTTTACACAAAAAGAGGGCATAGGCTATAATGACATATTTACTCCAGTGGTTAAGTATAAAACATTGAGATTATTACTTGCTATGTCTGTTGATGATATACTTGATGAAACTATCTATATATCTCAATCAAAAGGCTTTATAGATAATCTCAAGCCTGAACATGTGTGTCTGCTGAAAAAATCTATTTGTGGGTTCAAACAGTCACCTAGGCAGTGGAACTTCAAATTTGATTTTTGTATGTCTAAGCTTGGTTTCCATATAAGTGAATTTGATATGTGTTTTTATTTCAAAGGTGTTGGTTCTAAGTCTCATTTGTATGTGCTCCTTTATGTTGATGATATACTTATTATTTCCAATGCTAAGATCCTCATTTCTAAAGTTAAAAGGGACTTGAAAATGCACTTTGACATGAAAGACTTAGGTCATGCCCAGAAAATCCTTGGTATTAAAATAATCAAAGACAAAAAAAAATTGATGTGGCTTTCCCAATCTAAATATGTTGACAAGGTCTTGGATAGGTTTCAAATGGATAACTCTAAACCTGCAGTAGTCCCTTTAGGAGGCGTTTAGAGTTGTCTAAGAAACAATTCCCTCAATCCCAAACTGAAATACAGAAAATGAGTAAGGTGCCTTATGATGTTATTGTTGGATATGTCATGTATGTTATGCTTTGCACTAGACCTAATATTGCTTTTGCTATTAGTGCCTTGAGTAGATTCATGTTTAATCCCGGTGAACCCCATTGGAATGCTATGAAATATTTGTTGAGATATCTATGTGGCACTGAAAAAGAAATGTCTTGTTTACACTGAACACAACTCTATAAATAATTTAGTTGGATATGTGGATTCTGATTATGTTGGAAACAAAGATAATAGAAATCCACCACTTCTTTTTATTTTACTTGGGCTGGTAATTGTGTGTCTTGGAAGTCTCAACAATAATACGTAGTGGCATTATCTTCTACTGAAGCTGCGTACATGGCTGCTACTAAAGCAGCTAAGGAAGCTATTTGGCTCAGGGAGATTCTAGAGAAAATTAAGAAAAAAAGACATATCTACCTACTATGTTTCTTAATAATCAAAGTGCTATATATTTGTGTAAAGACCCTCTTTATCATGACAGTACTAAGCATATAGATGTCAGATTTCATTACATCAAGAAGAAAGTCAAGCATAAACTTCTTAATGTGTGCAGGATTACGAGTGAATTGAATCCTTCTGATTTTGGCAACAAGATTGTTACATAAGTTTGCTAACTATAGAGATGCCCTGCACATTTGGGATGCCCCTTAGCACATGACACACGCATGGATCGAGGACGGATAGGAGAGACACCAGAACCCTGTGAAGGCAAATGATGAAGTTCGGATGACAAGTTTAAGAGGGCAATTTGTCGTAATTTAAAATTGTTCATTGTAATAGCTAGCAAATGTGTAGGGTATGAGCAATTAGAACAATAAGTTAACTTTAGGACCTTACTTAGTGATTAAATAATATACACACATATGCAGGTAATATTAGGGAGAACCTTAATGGTTGTAAGAACCCTTAGACATATTTATATGTCTAAGTGTGGATCACTTGGCCATTAGGTGTTACCATATTATAAGTTAATGCATAAGTGTATTATTGCATCAATTGAAGGCTCAAACCAAGCTAAAGATGGATGGGCCTATTGGTTGGGCTTTGATCCAGTTCGTTTTTGTCTATATCCCATTTGTTTGTGACTGTTGGCAGCTGGTTCTTATAACCCTAATTGTAAGGGTCATATAAGCTCTCTTTTGGTTACTGTACAACCTTGAACCTCATTTTTACAAAACTCTAGCAGAGAGTGAGAGAGAGGAGCCCTAGTGGCGATTGCTCTTGTGTGAACTTGTGAGGTGGAAGACGGTAGTCCTACGAGCCTCAACGGTGGTTTGAGGTTTTCAGGGGGGTTTTCTTCCTACCTTCTACTTCTCATCTTTGTCTTTCTCGGTTTTGAGGTTCCTTGGTTGCTTGTTCCTGCGCTCTGCCTCCATTGCTTAGCTTGTAACTTCATTTGCAACATAGTTGATTTTGGGACTGGATCTCCCCTTTTGAGATACTGCAGAGTAGGGTTTCACCCGAACTGCGTCAACAAATCATGTGTTGTTATTGGTTTTTTGTTTATCGATTTCGTTTTTATTGCATTTTAAGGGAGATAATCGATCTTGAGTAACGTCTCGAATTGTAAGGACTAAAAAGAGCTTTAATTATCCCATTAATGGTCATCAAAGACGAAGATCTTGAAGAAGGGGGCCCGTCGATTCTAGAACTGGGGATTGAAGAACAAACTTGTGTAAGAAATTCATCTGAATTGTGAGTAATATTATACTTTAAATTTGCTTACTTGAGACCTAAACTATTCCAGGCATAACTGAGGTTGTTGAAGGTAAAATCAGAGCAACATGTTTGAATGGATTGTACTTGTAATTTCTAAACTATTAGAGAGGGGTGTTTTGAGGGATTGAATGGAGGAAGAGGGATTCAAAGAGACGTGGATGCGGAATGAATGAACGTTAATGATGAGAGCCCCAAATCACCCTCTCAAATTATCAATCGAGTTCCACGAGGAAATCATATTTTTGTCTTTTTAACCGGTGATTTTTCTTAATCAAGATAAGAATTCGATTCACTAGACAAGCCTAAAGAAATCGAGATATCGAGTAGATGGGCTAATCATCATGTACTAATGGAAGCAAAATGCACAAGCACCGGATTACGAATGTGGATTTAAAAGGGGATTAACATTAACCAAATATCTATTAGTAAACTGAATTTTTTTTTCAAAAAAAAAAAAAGCAATCACTCATTGCGAGTTTCTAAAATCTGCAAACTTGCAATCCGCGATTGCGGATCCATTTATATAAAAAAAATTGACAACCGCGTATTGCGAATTTGCGAAAATTTACAAACTCGCAATACGCGATTGTTGGTGGTGTAAACGACCATATTATCACCGTGGAAATAGTAGCCCCCAATTTGAATTGCATTTGCACTAAATGTTACCCGAATCTCTAAGGTCGCTTCTACACCACTCCTCCAACGCCAAAGCCCTTCTGACAGGTACTACCCTCCACGCCGTCGTGCTGAAGCATGGCCACAAGCCACCTATCTGATACCATCTTATCCAACCACATCATCAAGTGCAATCGCGTCTGTCTTGCAAGGAAGTTGTTCGACAAAATGCGCAAAACCTTATCTCGTGGGTGACTCTCTTGTCAGGCTACGACCATGCGGGGGAGCCGTACTCCGTAGCTGAGTTCTATGCCCAGATGTATCCACATTTTGTTTCCAACGAGTTCGTCCTCGCCAGCGTTATTAGCGCCTGCGGGAGTATCTCACTGTTGTCAAATGGGCGGTAGGTGCACGCCCAGGGTTTGATTTTGGGCTTTGTTTCAGCCTTATTTGTGTCGAATGCTTTGATTTCTTTCTACATGAAGTGTGGCCTTTGTGATGATGCATGGTGTGCGTTTGATTCGAGTGATTTGTCGCCCAATGTTGTGTCTTACAACCTACTGATTGCTGGTTATATGGAGAATGGGCAACCAGAGCGAGGCATGGAGGCTTTCGAGTGGATTTCTCGAGAATGTCTGATCCCGGATCGGTTTAGTTTGGCTGGGGCGTTGAGGGCTTGCACTGATATGAATGATCTACCCAGAGGGGTGGAGTTACATACAGAGGCAAAATTGCTAGGGCTCCACTCTACTGCATTCGTAGGGAATGTGCTTACTGCATATTTAGTTTTGTGGATCAAGTCGAGAGAGTTTTTGAAGACGTCGAAGAGAATGATGTAATTTCATGGAACACTTTGATCAGTGCTTACTGTCACTGTGGCATGGCTTGCTTTGATCAGCTTTGCGAATGTGCTCTCTGCGTGTGCATGGCTTGCTTCGATCCACCATGGAAAATAGGTCCATGGCTACTTGCTTAGAAGAATGAGGAATGCCTTGATCAACATGTATGCCAAGTGCGGTTGCGTTGGGTATGCAAGCACTGTCTTTCGTCTCATGGCTGATCATCGAAACCTTGTCTCATGGAACACCATCGTTGCTGGATTTGGAACCCATGGACTTGGAAAACAAGCTTTTGGGCTCTTCCTAGAGATGAAGGAGAATGGGATGCAGCCCGATTACAGGACCTTCATCTCAATTTTAATTGTGTGCAACCATGCCGGGATGGTGAAGGAGGGCAGAGCAGTGTTTGATTCCATGGAAGAGGTCTATGGAATCAAACCGGGTATTGAATATTTCTCTTGCCTGATTGATATGCTGGGAAGGTCCAAGAGGTATGGAGATGCAAAGGGGTACATTAAGAGGTATCCTATCAAGGACAACCATGTTGTACTAAGGAGCTTGCTTTTAGCTGGCAGGCTGCACGGAGAAGTTGGGGAGCGATTTGGAGAGACGCTTCGGAAGCTCCAGCTAGAAAGTAGTTCTTCCTTCGTTCTTCTCTCAAATCTGTAAGCTTCTGATCGAACTTGGGGTTGTGTGGCTGAAGTAAGAAGGATGCTCAAGGGAAGTGGGATCAGGAAAGAACCTGCACAAAGCTGGATCGAAGTGAAGGGAATTGTTGAGAGGTTCACAATCAGCGATTTTTGTCATCCACATATTAAAGAGATCAGGGGTGTTATAAGTAGGGGTGTGCATATTCGGGTACCGGACACGAACAGGATAATTGTGTCGGGTACCCGAAACCAATAAGCTCAAAATGGTCGAACCTTATCCGAACCATCTTATCCCGGGTACCCGACACGGTTAAGGCATTCGGTTCCGTGTCGGATACTGATTAACACGCCTCGAACCATTAAAAATTTAAAAAATCGCTGAACAAGAAATCGAGAATCAGTAAAATAAAGATCCATTATTGAATTGAGGAATCAGAACAAGAGGCTTCAACAACAACCACCCAAAACGAGAAGGGAGGAGGAGGAGAAACCAAAAATTGGAAAGAAATCAAGCGAGATCTGGCCAGATCTGAAGAGCTCCGGGAAGTTGTGAGGTAGAGGATGACGTCTGGTGGTGGTGGCGACTGGCGATAGCGGCATCCGATGGGCGGTGGTGGTAGGAACTTCTGGCCAGATCTGAAAAGATGGAAGAGCAAGGGAGTGAGGGAGGAGGTGTGAGGCGAGCAGGTGAAGGCTGTGATTCTCCGATTCAGGGCGGAGGGCGAGTCAAAAATGGAAGCTTCTTCCATGGCGCCATGGCGAAGAGCAAGAGAGCGAGTGAGAAGGTGAGAGAGAGCACTGGAGGAAGGGCGTCTGAATTGGAGAAGAAGAGATTGTCGGCTAGGGGTTGTTTAGTTTGAACATAACATAAAAAAAGGGCGTGAAGGGAGGAGAAAAAAAAATGCCAACAGTACTTAGCAAGATTTGAACTTGGGCTACTGAGTTGAAGGCATCTCTAGGCATTAGGCTTCTCCCAAATGAGCTAGCGGAACATAATGATACTCCTTGGACTTTATATATACTAATACTATTATTTCAATTCCGTACCTAAAAAAAAATTAAACGGTTCGTATCGGGTATCCGACAAGAGGATTTGCCCGAACCAAACACGAACCGTTTAATGTCGTGTTTTAGCGGTTCGTGTCATTTTCGTGTCGTGTCTTTTCGGTTTCGTGTTTTTTCGTGTCGTGTCAGTCGTGTCGGGTTTTTCTGCATAACCCTAGTTATAAGAGCTTTGAGCATGGTAGCAACTCAAAGGATGTATGTAGACTTGTTTAACATCACGATTTAATCAGATGCTCAATATTTGCCCATTCAAACTACAGAACAACAAATGCTTAGAAGGATTTAACCATAGGCCAGAAAATGCCTTGGAAATTGGAAATATTTCATTGATGAATCACTTTTTTAAAGGGTCTGCTTAAACATTCAAAGAAGCAGACCTACGATGGGTGACACAGTTTGGCAGGCATCTTAATAATTTCTTATGCCCATGAGGAGGATTGAAGGATGAAAAGAATTCAGAGTCGCGCTCGAGAGCCACAGAGTATCGTTGCAGAAGCCCCACGATCTGGCTAAAGTGCGGTCGCTTGTCTGGATTGCTTGACCAACACCGATTGATCAGCTGGCTCAGTGCTGTTGGGCAATCGGCAGGGAGTGGAGGCCTTGCATTCTGTGGATTATAACAGTACAATGTTAGGCTTAAATCCTGATCAAGTGCAAGGGATTGCCTGAAAGATTAAAATCCAGTTTTTTCTCTCTTTTCAAGAGACAATTGATGTACAGTTCAGGCCTAGTATAAATATAGTTATGCATTAGCCCCTTCTTATCCCTTATCCCTTGATACATTGAGATTTCTCATTTTGCATCAATGATTTACGGATGAGAGGGTGGGCAAACAGTGACAGTATCATAGGACAGTGGAGTATATGCTAGACAGGCAATAATCTATATATCTATCTATCTATATACATATATTAAAACCGATGCATAGCATCCTATGTGTCGCATTGTGGTTGATTCTAGGGAAAAAAAATCATATGTGGGACATTGTGGTTAATTCTAAGGAAAACATTAATAAAATAATATATTGTCATAGTTTATAGAAAGTTATATAAGTCATAATCTATCTATCTATATATTTATATTAGTTAACTAGTGAAGACCCCGTCCCATGTACGGGGAATGCGTTAATCTAACAATAAATTTTTTTTTCCTCCAAAAAATAACAAAAATATAAATAAAATTAGTTCGACAGGTTATATATAATTTAAATATCTTTTAATTAGATTCTCTCAAAATATAAATAAAATTCACAATTATAAGGTACTACGTAAAAGTTTTTTTATCTAATCTATGGTTAATTAAATCTCATATAATTTAATTAGATAGTTGATTTTTAAAAATATTTTAATATTCTTTTTTATTAAATATGTAGTACATATTTATTACATTAGGTTACTAAAATATCTATGTACGGATGGATTGTGGCTACATATATAGCTATATAATATTTTAATTATTTGTTTTGGCCTCAAAAAATAATATAGATAGATATAAAATAACAATTATTAAATTATTGATTTTGATATAAATAATTATTTCCACCAAAAAATAATCTAAATATAATAAAATAGCACCTATCAAATATTACATATTTATCTATTAATATTTTTGGTAAGTATGACTATGAAAATTAGTTTTATTAATTATTTTTATTATTACTACTACTATGTTTAATTATATTGATATAGTTTTTTCCTTATATAATATTTACTCTTTTATAAGATATTCCATCTATCCAATTATATGTGTTAATGGTAAAATAAAATAATTATTTTTATTAGATTTCCTTTTTGACGGGAGAAAGCTTTACGAGACGCACTCTCGCGCCGCCATGTAGGCAGATTCACTCACGTGCCGCCACACAGGCCCAATGCATCGGTTTTAGTATATGTATATAGATTGACAGAAATATAAATAAAAATATTTCATAATTGTAGTTACCAAAAATATTAGTAATAGATAAATAAATATGTAGTATTTGGTAAGTGCTATTTTATTTGTCTCTAGATTATTTTTTGGTGGAAAGAATTATTCATATTAAAATTAATTATTTAATAAGTGTTATTTTATTTATATTTATATTATTTTTTGAGGCTAAAATAATTTTTTAAAATATTTTATAACCACACAAGCCATCCGTGCATAGATATTTTATTTGCCTTTAGATTATTTTTTGGTGGAAAGAATTATTCATATCAAAATTAATTATTTAATAAGTGTTATTTTATTTATATCTATATTATTTTTTGAGGCCAAAATATTTTATTAAAATATTTTATAACCACACAACCCATCCGTGCATAGATATTTTAGTAAACTAGTGTAATAAATATATACTACGTAGTATATATTTAATAAAAAAAATATTAAAATATTTTTAAAAAATCAATTATCTATTAAATTACATGAGATTCAATAAATGGTATATTAAGAAAAAAAAACTTTTTACCTTATAAATGTGAATTTTATTTGTATTTTGAGAGAAACTAAATAAAAGAAATTTAGATTAAGATTATATATAATCTTTCGAATTAATATTATTTATATCTATATTATTTTTTGGTGGAAAAATGATTTATATATATATTATTCATTGGAATCTATCTAAATTATTTATAATATTGTATTAATGTATTCTCCATACACAGGACGGGACTTACACTAGTACATAAGTAAAAGGGCATGAATATTTACGCGGCAAAATGCAAGCTAATGATATACCACAAAACAATAGCGATAGCAGGATTATAGGCATGAGCTGCCAAGACAGATCCAACAACTTAAATATCAGAGACACGTCAACAAAAAGCAGCAGGTAGTAAGAATACCTTCTGACAGACTGCAAATGCAGCTTGCTCAGGAGTCATGTTGTCGAAGGGTGTCAAAGCAGTCAGCAGCTCCCACAAGACTATGCCAAAGCTGTAAACATCAACTTTCTTTGTGTGGTGCTCCTCCTTGATCATTTCTGGAGCCATCCAGCGGTAAGTGCCAGTAAACCCCTTTGCACTGCCACATTGGGACTCCAAGCATGA
The DNA here is from genome assembly GCA_963922045.1 of Persicaria maculosa. NCBI lineage: Eukaryota > Viridiplantae > Streptophyta > Magnoliopsida > Caryophyllales > Polygonaceae > Persicaria > Persicaria maculosa. The sequence goes on from OY998255.1 coordinate 46,472,706, forward strand.
GATACCGAAATCTGCTACTTTCACAGTCATATCTGCGGCTAGAAGAAGATTTTCTGATTTCAGATCTCTATGAAGTATCCCTTGAGAATGAAGATATTGCATGCCCCTAGCAATATCAAGGGCCAACTTCAAGAATAAATGAAGTGGTACAGAGTATGGTTCCTGCTGATGGAGATATTTCCTTAGTGATCCCCCAGCCAAATATTCTGTAATAATGCAAAACACAGGAGGTTTCTTACAGGCACCAAAGAACTGCAAAAGTGAGAAGAAAAGAGGATTAGGTGTCCAATAAACATAAATCATTCTAGTACCTTGTTCCACATATTTTTAACAGATCAATGTTCCCCACAAGATATACGTCAAAATGCATGACAACTAGTTAACAGTACATGAGACAAGAATTTTTTTGTCTGCAGAACTATAACAGCAATTATACAAATTTGCTTTCCCCTTTTCTCTCATTTTTCTTAGTATCAATGGCTCTTTGCAGTACATATAGTCTATCATTCTGGATCTAAGCAAATAGAGCCATCCCTTTGAATGGTTTTTAAAGAACAAGAAAGAAGTGCCATGATAGATAGATAGAACACCCTCCCCTAAATTTGGAGTATGCCAGAAAGTAAATCGGATGCATATCTTGAAATTAATAGCTCAGCCTCTGGCGAAATATGAGAGCCTCGAGAAGTAAAAACCCACTTAAACGCACTCACATATTTAGTCCCACAAAATAAAGGACACTCAAGAGTTCATTAAAGAAGAGAGGGAGGAGAGAATGCTCAGGATTTGTAATTCAATTAGCCCTGCTGACCTAACTCTTTTGGGCTCATTGTCCTCAAGCCTTTTGGTAGAACTCAATCTTTATAAACCCATTTCAATTCAATCACAATCCCAAAGACCACCCCCTCTAAGCTCACTAAATTTGCATCTTGACTTCAAACCATAGCCATATTCAATGACATAACATACTTCTTATTCTTTGAAGGTACATAACTAAGTTCATACTTAAAAACTAAAAATCACCGTGGTTGGCATTAATACTTTTCTTTGAACTACAAGGGTTCAGATGGAAGATGGTGAGTAAAAATTGCAAGCTTAGCTTAGCGGACCAATGGCAAGGTTCAATAATTGTGAGTATTGCAACACCCCATGTAGTGGTTTTTGGTGTGTTACATTGTTCTGCACCTGCACTATATGCCAGAGCATAAAAGATTCATAAAGTGTGACCTACAAGAGAAATAGACAGGAAAACAATGTTGACATTCTTCTTTCAGTTAAGCACCAGGTGAAAAGATCCAAAATCATAGTGCACAATATAAAGGTATATTCCAAAGGACGCTGTGTGTGTACTGCTAGGAGAACTATAACCTTAGCCATGCAAGTAGTAATCACTATTGAAGTAACATGGTCCAGGCAAATCATGTGAGAAGAAACGTTGGCCCGAGATATTAACAAAACCTCAATGATTTGCTTCCATTAGTAGTGAGATGATTTGAGCTTTAACAACAACAACATCCCATTACCCACAATGAAGTAGGGTATGGGGGGTCGAGATGAACTCTAAAGTAAGCTTTATCCACTGTGATGACAATGCTAGAAACAGATCTTGTCCTAATCATAACAGCACACTTCAACTATCAACCACAGTGAAATCAAGAATTTGCAACCACTTGCATTTAAACCAAGCATATACCATTCACTCCCACAGTTAACTATTGACTTCAATTCACCTTCATGATAAAAAAAAGCCATGGAAGTACAGCTTACAGTGATGATATTTGGATGGTCCAAGCGAAATAATAAGGCGACCTCGGAGATGAACTGCCTCTCAACGGCCAATGCCAGCTCCGGATTCTCCTCCGGCTGACTAATAAGCTTAATTGCCACATCCATCTGCCTGTAAATCCCCCTGTAAATCCGGCTATGCCGACCAGTGGCGAATTTGTTGCCGATGAACAACTGAGACATATCAGCGCTCCACTCCTCCTCTGCTTCTCCCTTGATCTCTCCCCCGGACGAAATCAAGTACTTGGACCACGACACGGCTCGCCTGTACTCCCCAAGCGATAATCTCCTCTCCAGATGCCTACTACCTCCGCCATTGGAGCAGTGGTGGTTCGAAATTTGTCGAAACCAGTGGAAATTCTTCATCTATTGACTGCGACCACAGCAACTTAACTGATTCGTACAACAAACAAAAACAACTTTGTTTCTTCCTTCCCTTTCCTTCAATCTTTGAAGCAGACTAGAGGTATAATCGGACCAAAAGCCGCCGAATTGAACCTAAACACACGCACACACCATAAATAAATTAAAAAAAAAACGATAATCGCGAGATTTGTCAGTGCTCGGAAGCTGGGAGGTAGCGGGACCTCGAAAAACCCGCTAATCAACCAAAATCATATACGGAGAAGGAACGAAGAGTAAGAGAGGAAGAGATATCCAGACCGCTAAATCCGGAGTTTGTAAGAAGCACTTCAAGCGCAATCGAAGTGTGGATTCGCCTGGCCTCGCTCCAATCTCCACATCGAGAAGGAAGATCTGGAGAGCTAGCTAGAGGCTCCATAGGAGCTGACGCGATCAAGGAAGGTGTGAATTTCGAGGAGTCGCCGAAGCTGATCCATGACGGACACCAGCACAACCCGCGCAACGGCCACCGCCACCGCCGGGAGTAGGAGAAGGCGGAGGAACTGGGTTAGGGTTTGAACATCAGGATATATAGAGAGAAAGAGGGCCGTTGGATGTCTGGTGGAGAGGGCGGTATCACTGCAGCTGCCACTACTCCCAGTGGTTTCTGTCTTCTTGATTGTGTGTGTGTGTGTGAGAGAGAGAGAGAGAGAGAGGTGGGGTTGTTTGTTTGTTTTGAACAGAGCGTATTCATAACGTGCGAAGATCTACTTATGAGGAGACAGGTAGAGGTCCTCTTTGATTGTGACCTATCCTTCACGCGTTTACCGTCTTGCCCTTCATATTTCTGCCATTTTACGTCATTGACATTTCTTAGCGCGGTACTACTACCAACTAACAAGGGAAAGATGAAGTTCGGGGGGGGGGTAAAGTGGACATTTGTGGGTGGGGGCGTTAAGGGGACCCAGAAACAGAAAATGCAGTAAGAGGGAGGTGGGGGTGGGACCCAGCAGATAGCAGAATACGAGTCCGTGGGATTGTCGGACAGAGCCGTAGAGTGTTTCCGTATACGGTCTTCTTATTTCAGTTTGATCCCCTTTTCCACTTTCCCTTTATTTATATGAAACCACCCCTTATTATTGTTATTTTATTCCAGTACTCCGGAGTAGAAGAATTTCTAAAATTTCGAGGAAAGAATGTCTATGCTACCAAAGATTAATGTGGGTTTGACAGATACCTTATTTATTGGGTAGTCCATGATTACCAACCTCCGGTGTTCCTGGCTTCAACTCAGTCGAATACACTTCTCTGGCCGTTAAAATATTTTATTTATTATTCACGCACGGTTTTTAAAACTATAAAAAAAAATTGCATAACTAACACATATTCCTACCTGATTTGCAAAATTAGCCTCCAACAAATGAAAATAGCAATCATGTCATGAGGCTATTTTTGCAAATGTAAAAAGTGATCAGTTGGGGCGATAGCAGGTGAAAGAAGGGAGTGGACGAACTGCACATAGAGAGCACAAACTGGGGGGAGTTTTTTGCGCCAAAAATGTGATGGGACACCCATCAAAAGGACAAGGGAATGTGGGTATGTGATAGGGGGATTTTCCAACCTTTTGCCGTATATAAAAGGAGGGGTGGGGAAATGGCAATCAGTTGTTTCCTTAACATGCAAAATCTCCCAAAATAGGGATGGAGAGGAGTGTCACCATGTAAGATTAGCTGAGCTTTTAGAGTTCAAGGTTCAGAACACTTGTCCCTCTGATTCAGTCCTTTTGTCACTCAACAAAATCTGTCGTGTCACTTAGGTTTCTAGAAAACCTTTCTTTGCATACACAATGGGTAAGTGTAGTTTCTATATTCGTCCTCATCTATGGTGAAAACTGCAACCCCAACACGTGATTTTCATACCTCATTTCACTTTTTGGGGGCAGGGGTTGGACGTGATATCCGGTGAAAACTACAACCCCAGCACGTGATTTACATACCTCATTTCACTTTTGGGGTCAGGGGTTGGACGTGATATCCATCAGTAGCGAGACGAAGCCCATGGAAGAAGAAGGCAAAGTGGCAAAGGGGAAGAATAAGGTTTGATTTGTGCGATTCTTTCTATGATTTTTCATTACCATTTCTTCTCAAATCTGAAGATTTTTTAAGAATTGGAGTCCGTGGAAGAAGAAGGCAAAGTGGCAAAGGGAAAGAACGAGGCTTGATTTATGCGATTCTTTCTTCTTCTTTTTTTCCATATTCTTCTCATATCTCATAGTTTGTTCCTCGATTCATTTTCAAGGGGTAAAGGCTTGGTTTGCATCACTCTTGTATACAATTGCCACCATGGAAGAGGATCTCTTGTTCTGAAGTTCCAGATGCAGAATGCCTGCCACCCTAATTCATTGTCGTTGTCCCCCAACACAATCCTCCGTGTCACCTACGTTTCTAAGAAACCTTTCTTCGTAAACACAATGGGTAAGTCTAGTTCCTGTAGTCATGCTCATCTATGGCGAAAACTACAATCCCAAGACGCGAAGCTCATCCCTCGTTTCATTTTCAGGTGGCAAAGGCTTGGTGTAATAAACCCTAGCTCCGACCACCACCCAAGCCAAATCAATGCTAAACCAACCCATATTTACTTAAAAAACCGTAGCTCAGCTCCACTCACTGCTCAAGCCAAATCAACCCGAAAACAACAATAATCCAAAACCTGTTGCAAGAAATCCCTGAAGCTCATGAGGGAATCAAGGAGGGAGAGCCCCAAACTGCATAACTTGAAGAGCAAGAAGAGAAAAATATCAAATAATGGAAGGAGGATTGAAGACGACGATAGCAGAACCATTGAAAAGTTTAGTAAAGCTTTTGCCTAGTCGAAACCCTCATAGAAAGGGCGAATCAAGAATTAGAAAAAGCTAGAAAGGAGATGTGGAAGATCAATTAGGAATCGGGTTAAGGTGTATAACACCCCCTTTTAGAACTCAAGGGAATGCCACAACGTCGGTGATTACTAGGACTTTAATGCCTTTGTAACCACCTTAGGCTTATAGAGATATGCAATCATGCTCCCACAAACAAGATGATAGCAAATAAATAATATGTAAAATAAATTGAAATAGAGGAAGAATTAAAAATTACAATAACTCTTTACAGTATTAAACTCTCATCTACAGTTGAGGATTTAATTGCAAATTGAGAAAAATACAGCGGAAGACTTTTAAATAAAATTAAACAATAAAACGCTTATACAATATATCTAGGAATTTAAAATTTAAATACAATGTTAAAAGTAACTTAAATGTCTTCTCAACTTCTCTTCTCTTCTGAGACTCGACATAAACCTGCGAAAACTGGTCTGGCGTCCGGAATGAAGGACACCAGTAATCTAAATAAAGGACGGTTAGTTCGCAAGAACTAGCAAATGACGGCTCGAAAACTTGGACTTCTCTGAATTCAGACCCAGTGGCCATAATACGGTATGAATTTAAACCCAAATGCGATTATTGAGAATATTTTTGTGAAGGCTTAACATTTTAAGACACGACTCCTGAGACACGGATAACCTCGAATGATTGAGTAACAAAAGATGTGAGCGACAAGCACTCTTAGGAACCATACTCCGAGTACGAATGGAATATGATACAAATCTAATAGTAATCACCGTAAAAACATTTTTCAACACATTACTTCACTCACTTCCTCACGTTGAATAGGTTAAAAACTAATTTACACACTTCACACGTTTACTGCAATATTGTCTATTATTATAAGGACCCATAGATAGGACTCTTGAGGAGAGTTTTAAACCGCAGATTAATTAAGGGTTGATCTTGTATCCCCAATACCTGGTTCAAACCATGCATTTGCTAAATACCGGTCCCACCCTGACATAGTGGTTATGACCTACAACCGTTGTGGTTGTGTAACGCACCTCATCAGGAGGTGTGTTAGTTTCATGAAACCTTTAGACCGAGGAGTAACGTCCCCGACCACTCTACAACAACACTTTCACTTCACCTTACACATCGCGGACGTCCCCGACCTGACTCTACAACAACACTTTCACTTCACCTTACACATCGCGGTTCACATTGGTTAACGTTGATTGATACGTTTTACTTTGATTGATATGTATTCAATTGAGTTCCAATCGTACACGCAATCCTCACATTGTTCACATTGTTATTTATAGGTAACATGGATGCCAAATGAAATGAAAGTAATTAAAATAAAGGATGCAAACATCAAAGAAAATGCATGTTCCATACTTAACCAATTAGCATGAAATAACAAGAATAAATCATGCTTTAAATAAACGGTGGATAACTTTATCTTAAGGTCACCCAATTATACTCAAATGGAAGGTTAAATAAACCACACAAGCAGATGAATTGTAATTTATTTTAATTAATTTGACAAGCATTCCAACAAAAGAAAACAACTAGACACCAAATGAGCAAAAAGACTCTTGAAAGCACTTGTGACGGAGTTGACGAAGTCTACGGTCAAATCTATAGGTATGAAATATAGGACACAAGAAGTATTTAATAATTGAAATTTTAATTAACATATTTGACTTTTATTTAATTCGATTAAAAATCGAATTAATTTAAAAAGTCGAAAATAATACCAAGATGGTCTTGTTGGGAATCTTAAATCATTGAGGACGGACAAGGATTTGATGATAACGCTGCGGATTAAGGAGATTACGCGAGTTAGAACAACATCTAAAACTGTGGGGTAATTTCTGGAATTTTCAAAACTAAAACAGGGGCATATTTTACAAAATCTGAAGGTATGGGAGGTTTCATGTAATTAACCTATCCCCTACCTCAGCCCGACAGCACCTTCAACAGCGTTTTGCCGGCGACGTTCCGACGACACTTCGGCGAGGCGTAGCGGCTTCGATGATACTGAGAATGACACGCGACCAGTGGATACGGATTCTTGGCGACAAGGCGCATCTCCCGGTTTACGTTTCTGACTCCGGCAGCAGCGGAGCCGTGGCGTCGGAGAAGCTTCGGCGATGTTGGATTCGAAATTGGGGCTTTCGAATTCGGGATATTTTTGTGAAAATTTTGCGGAGGGAATTGTTGCTAGAGATGTTTAGAACCTATTGGAATAGGTTAGGAGCTCGGTTTTTCTCTCTAATGGACGAATTCCACCGAACACTGAATCCCTATATTTATAGTCGATGTCAATCGGGGTCGAATTGGATCGAATCGAATCTCAGAAGATAACCCAAAATCTATATAAAAGCTATTTAATTGATTAATTTGAGAAAATCTATCATATTTGACGGATTTGATAAAAAAAATTCGAATTGGGGATAAACTCATTTTGGGTTCGTTTCTATCCGAAATCACAAATTGATAAAGGATATAGATATAGTAGAGATTGGGTAACAATTTAGAAACAAAAACGATGAGATTCGGGTGAGATTTGATGAGGTTAATAATCGAAATTTTCAACAGTAGGGTCGACGGGTGGGAAGAAGAAGAAGGGTTCAATGAACCCGGTTGAACACATTTTCTTTTCCTTTTGGTCCGGTTCGCTTCAAGTGAACCCAAAAGAAAACCGGTTTAAACATATACCAATATATATATATTTATATCCGAATATTTAATTTATTAAAATTATAGCTAAATTAATTAAGAAGAATAACAACACATTTAATCTAAATACATTTTATTTTTCCTAAAAAATATATTTTTCTAAAACATTGTAATATATAGTTTACGACAATTAAAATAAATCATAATTATAAATCCATCTCTATTGTGAAGAAAAATATACAACTATGTCTTAAAATGATATAACTTAAAAACTGATTTATTTAATATAGATGCACATAAGATGAATTATCTTTCAACTAGTTATAAAACTTTAATTTATATGTATTCAATTTAAAAGAAAAGATATTTCTAGGTACAAAATAAAATAACTTTTATTATGAAAATTATATTTACATAAAACGAAATACCCAAAGATAATTTGGGGTATTTCAAGATGGAGGTTAGTTCCGATTGCAAGTTCCACTTTGACGAGGGGGAGCTTGATTTCCACTTTGACGATGGGGCACTTGCTTTCTCCTTTGATTCTGAAACTTGGTTTTGTCTGGAGAATGGGTCGACCTTTTTGTTCTCATGTCTATATCTAAAAATTGGCCTTAAAATTGTAAGAACCGGGGTCATAAGAGGCGTCAGACCATACCACCTAGCCCTCTCAAGTCTGTTGTCCTCACTTGGAGCATGAAAAGGAAGAGCTCTTGTGAGCTAGGTAGGGCTTGAATCACTTATAAATCACTCTCAACATCCTTACGATATTTGATGTGCTAGGTAGGGATTGAATCACTTATAAATCACCCCAACATCCTTATGATATCCGATGTGGGACGGGGGTGTTACAATCTCCCCCACTTAAAGCGCTGACGACCCCGTCAGACCTAAGGGACTGCCCTTCGGGAGGAGCGTACCCGAGCATACTATCGGCGCACCTCCGAGCCGGGAGTTGGCTATGATACCATCTGTAAAACCCGAGGTCTTAAGAGGCGTCAACCCATGTCACCTAGCCCTCTCAGGTCCGTTGTCCTCAATTGGAGCCTGAAAAGGAAGAGCTCTTGTGACATAGGTAAGGCTTGAATCACTTATCAATCACTCCCAACATCCTTATGATATCCGATGTGGGACGGGGGTGTTACAAAAGGGGAACACTCTAAACATTAATTGGTCATCAGTTAGGCCTTGGAGTTTAAGTCTATCGCATGCACTAGCAAAGTTTGTAAGAAGTTTGTTTGGTTCTTCCCTAGGCAATCCATAAAAATTAGGCAAAATAGTATACCAATTAGATTTATATTCGAACCTGGAACCCTTAGGAAGAGCGGGAAGTCTAATTGCAAGAGGATGTGCATTCAAATTAGGTTCCTTCAAGATTCTCAAGGTCCTTCTTGGCAGATTTATGATGTTGCCGTTATTATTGTTGTTGTCTCCCATCTTCTAATCTTGATCAAAATCAAGTCTTCTTTTCAACCTAGAAAGAGATCTTTCAATCTCAAGATCAAAAGACAATGGCGATGTATTAGTAGAGCGGGATTGAACCATACAGAGTAGGCCAAACCTAAAGAAGAACAAAAATTAAAGCAAAAATAAAGATAAAAAGAAATCAACAAAAGAAAAATAAAGCGAATAAACTTCTCTTTTCTCCCTGGCAACGACACCAAGAATTTGGTGCGAGGCGAAGTCGTTGGCTTTTCATCATTTCCCAAATAGTAATAATATCCTAACTCAATGCTCAAACCAACAGATTAGTATAGCAATAAAGTCCGGAGTCAAACCTACAGAGAGAAAAGGTTTCACTTTTATAGTTTAATCAATGATTTCTTATGACAATAGCAAGTAGATTATGTCCACTCAATGAAATAGCAAAGTAAAGTAAATAGAGTAATGATTGCAAAGTATTGATAATAAGATAGAAAAGAGTTTCACCTGTAAATCTCGACAATGGTTGAGGTTCAAGATCTTAGGATTGATTTCAATATCATTTATAAAGTTTATGTCGATTATCCTAATATCGACTGTTCCGCAAAGATACAATCTCTTATTCAAGGCGGCATCACTCAAGAATAGCATTAACGATTCGAGTTCTTAAGACCAATTGACACATCAATTCAATGCAATTAGAAAGCGAGGGAACAACCCACTCCACCCTAACACATCTACTCGACACAGATCAATTGTTATCATCCACTACAAAGAAATAGAAATATCACTAAATCAATGACTTCGTTTGCTATGGAGAAACTAACAACGGATTCATAACATAGATGCAATTTCTAACATGGTGATCAAGCATAGAAAGGAACACAAATACATATCAATAAGAACAAGATGATAAATATACTCATAAATAACTAATTGAAATCAAATCCTCACAATTCATTCAACCATGTCTTTGAATCACAGACAAAACTATGAGTTTAGCAACTCATAGCCAAAAGAATGCTCATCTCTCTCAAACGTCTCTCTCAAAGTAGCACACAATAACACCACGACTGAAATAAGATGAATAAAACCTAAATAGAGTTGTGCAAAACCATAAAGAATAAGATAACAATATAATAATGAGGTAGAATCTTCAGACTAAAATCGACGTTTGCTGATACGGAAGATCGGCGGGCACCTTTGGAATAACGGTGGGCGCCGCTCCTCAGGCTCCACGATCCTTCCTTAGCTTCGACGTTGTGCTTTCTTGCTCTCTTGATGCTCCTTCCTTAACCTTATTATGCTCCAAAATCAGTCGTTTAAGCTCCTCCAAGATCCCATCAAAGCTCGGAATATAAAACTTCGGATGTTGGAGGGTCAATTTTCACAACTTTGGAATATTGACAATTTCATATTGAATTAATCATGTATCCAACGTCATGAGGAAGTAACCAACGTCAAGTTAAAAACAAAGGGTGGAACGTTTGGGAACTAGGGTGTGCGCGACTGGGAGAGAAGGGAATTTTTGGAAATGGGGAAATTAGGCAACTGTATTGTCGAATCCAACTTATCAGGAGCAGGGTGAGTGTAGATAGGTTCAGTTTAGGGGGAAATTGGCCGAAATGGGGCATATGATTGTAGATACGTTCAGTTTTGGGGAAAATTGGCTGAAATGGGGCGCATTAGGGTTATGGAAAATGTTAAAAAGGGTGAACGTTTATGTCGAATCGAAATTATCTTGAGTAGGGTGACTCATGTGCAATTGTATATTTACAGATTGAAGAAGTAGTCTGTCATGTATGAACATTTATGTGTCATGTGTACCTGTCTTTGTGTCATGTTAAAAGTAAATTGCTGGGTTGGATATGTGGAAGGGAAACTGTAGGGATGATTATGGAACCATTGGGTGCATTTTATATTAAGATGAATAGGTTTGACATTTGATATGAATAGGTTCTGAATTAGTAACTGTCATGTACATATTGATTGCTGGAATGTTTGTGGCCTTGTGGGACTGATATTGATATGAAGGGAACCGTGGGTTGGGGGACACGAATTGATTTCTAGAATACTGATTTTTGGTCTCTCAACATGTAGGATATCTGGTGAATATAAAAAATATCGCAGCGTAGTGTAAAGAAGATTGTCGACCATAGAGCTCAAACCTCCGGCGCGGTAAGTTGCATTTCGTTCGAGTAATATAAGTTGTGATTGTCCTGGTGCAGTGTGGCTGACATGTTGAAGTCTGTGCAGGCTGTGTACGTCGTCGAGGAAGACAGACACTTCAAAGCAAAAATTAACCAATACTCCCGGATGCAACTCCTAGTAAACATTGACAACCAGTTGAGCGAGTCCCATTAGAGGCGCCTGATGGACAACTCGTAGGGGGCGTTGCAAGACTGGGCACAAGGGTCCTGTTCTCCGGGCAGCTTGTATACTACGTTCTCCAACGACAACTAAAGACGAAGAAGGAGAATGAAACGTGGTACACGATCCATGATGCGGTCGTGAGGTTCTCATTAACAGAGTTCGCCCTTGTCACTGGTCTCAACTGTGGCTATGGCGAACCGCCCGAGGACGACTCAGCGTTCGAGAGGGCAGTGTATGATTTCTTTGGAGTTGCGAAGATGAAGATGTTCGAGTTCGAGGTGCAGTTCCAAGTGGCAATGGCATTTGAGAAATCGTCAAACAGGAAGTTGAAATTTGTCCTGATGATGCTGGTCGAGGACGTGTTGTTCGTGAAGGAACCCAAAAACTACATTCAGGGTTGGGTGGTCGACCTTGTCTCCAACATTGAAAGGTTCCTTGCCTTTCCGTGGGGTCGGCTTTGTTACGAGCGAACGAACGAGTTCCTGAACCGGGCAATCGAGAGGAAGCTTCAACACAATGAGAGCAGCTCCAATGCACGCATGACCTACTGTCTCCTGGGATACCCTCTCACCTTCCAGGTTTGTACATAAATTGAACTGGACGCCTTATGGACTTATAATAGGCGTCCAATAATTATTAACTGGACAAAGAGTACATTTTTACTGGACAACCTTTTGGTTGCAGCTCTGGGTGTACGAAGCCCTCCCTCCAGTAGTGGCCGTCCAATGCGCGACCATCATAGACGAAAAGGTGTACCCCAGGTGTCTGCGATATGAGTTTAGAGACGCGAACCTCGAGTATGCCGCCATCGAAACCCGACTGCAGGAGGCTAAGGAGCTCGAGTACTTCAATGGCCCTGAAGCTGTGAGGCCGCTTCTACTCCCCGATGAAGTGGAGGCAGCTACCCGTTTGCACCGCGATGCCCGAAACACTCACGATAAGCAGGACAACTTCTTCGACGATATTGTCCGGGTGTTCGTATTCGCAAATGTGAAACCCTCACGGCCGAAACAACCAAAGGGAGCACCTGGGTCAACGCAAGAATCAAGGGAGGGCACGCAGACACAAGCTACCATATTAGAGATCGAGGCACGGTTACTAGCAAAGATGGATGACATGGCAAGGAGTATAACCGCGAAGTTAGGATCGAGGATGGCCACGCTCGAGGAGTCGATTGAAGACATGAAGAGGGCACTGAGGGGGAAGGGGACTAGGGAGTCGGAGGAGCAAGGGGATGTTCTGACGAATGAGGTAAGGTTATCCTGGTATCATGTCAGAAGCATCATGTAATTTAATAGTACTGTCATGTTATTAGTATTAGTTGTCATGTACATGTCGGTACATGTCATGCAAAATATCAGCATATGTCACTTTAATCACATGTCATGTGGATAGGATCATGGATCAGTGAAGGACAAGGACAAGGACATGGGCAAGGGCAACGCCAAGGAGGAGACACAACCCATCAAGGAGGAAAAGGACAAGGGAAAGGGCAGGGCCATGGAACACTACTACATATGAGGTTATTTATGACATTTAAAAGATGGCGTTTTTCATAAAATGCCATTAAAAATGTCTTTTATGGCGTTTAAATAGAAAAATGTCATAAATTTGTAAAACGCACTTTATTTATGGCGTTTTGCAAACGTCGTTAAATTTATGGCGTTTGCAAAACGCCATGCTATTAAAACTAAAATTGTGAACTAAATTTTATGGCGTTTTTTAAATGCCGTAAATTTTATGGCGTTTTAAAAACGCCATAGAATTAGGGGCAATATTTTTCAGTTCAAAATTTTGGGCCAAATTATTAAGCGGCAAGAAAAGAACATAAGCTATTCGGCGTCTCGGCGTAACCTAATTTTACTACCGCTCCTCTCATCATCATCTCTCTCTCTCTCTCTCTCTCTCTCTCTCTCTCTCTCTCTCTCTCTCTCTCTCTCTCTCTCTCTCTCTCACACACACACACACACACACACACACACACACACACACACACACACACACACAGTTCCTTCTCCTAAACCTTCCATTGAACTAGAGAAACATTGTGCCGTCGTTGTTGCTCTCGTCGGCACCGCCCCAACCTGATGTCACCTTCTCCTCTATCCTCTCTAGAATTCGCTCTCGTTTTCTCTCTCTCGTACCACCCTTGCCAGATCTAGGTGGAAAGATAATACTAGTGAAGAAGGATTTTCGACTACAATCCTTAAGTTTTGCAAGGTCTAAGGTAAATCACAATTACCTGATTTGCTAGTTATAACCTTGAAATGATGGAATTTGATGGTTATAACCTTCAATTGATGGTTCTTCAATTTTTTCAAATTAGGGTTCTTGGAATTGGAAATCTATTTAGGGAACCTTCAGTTCCTGAAATTGGAACTCTTCATTTCCTGAGATCAAAGTGTAAAAACATGGAATCGAAGCTTGGTGAGTTTGATGAATCTTTTGCGATTTCTATTGAAACCTATGCCGCTAAGAGACACAGTGGAATTCGAGCTTACTAGGTACCTCAATATCTCTATTTGTGCTCAATTGATATGAAATTGCGCCTACTAATTTCTGTGTAATGAATTTGATCTTTCTTTCTTTGTTTGCAAATTTAAATCAAGAAATTACATATGTGTTTCTTTTTTGCTATAATAAGTAAATAAAAGTGTTAGTCTGTTGAGCAAAAATCTGGTAGTATTACATATATGGAAATTATATGAATTTATTTATAAGGTTCCAAGACTAGCTCCTAAGTCATGCGCTCATGATTTCAGTACCTTGTATGTTTTAAGTAGTAGCAAATGGCTTGATCACAACTAATATGTAGCCCAACTAGCAACGTACTGTAGTTCAGCACCCTTGTATATTGTAACTGATTTAGCTATTTTGCTCAAGTTCTAAATTTTTTTTGCTTGATTTTAATAAATCTACTCAACCTGTCACAATTATGATCCAGGTACATGTTCAATTAATGTAACTTATATACCTTGTTTTGTAATTGATAGATATTTTCATCATATGTTTTTTGAAGTGTTGTACTGTACCTTTATTCAATTAATAACTCTAAACTAACTTTGTAAATGTTCCTGATTTCAACAGAGAAATTTGAAAATAATGAGTAGTTCAGTGAATCAAGAGAAAGATGAGAAGTTTAATCGAACAAAGAGGCAGATTGTTGAGATGATCAAAACAATTACCCGTTCCCTAGTCAATAAGGTAAGAGAGAGAGCCACTGCATTTTTTTCCCTCACATTGTGTTATTCTTATCAATTATGATCTTATGATGTTATAAGTACTACTTTTAATGGGTTTTTGATTGAGTTTGCATCAATTTATTTCAATTTGTGTAGATGTTTTGGGTTTTTGATTGAGTTTTTCATTGCACAGTGCACTTTGGTGTCCTATTGGTGTCTGGATGGATCATTATTCAGTAAGTTTTCAAGCCCTTAGTGAATGCCAAGTGATACTTTTTTGTTATTTTAGATCATATCCTTGTGTTAAATGAAATCTGAACTTGCATACACCATGAATATTCTCGGATGTTCTAAATAGAAGTTCTGGTATTCTTGGATGTTGATTATATCAAACCCCTTTTGTGGAGTCATTGTCCAATTTCTAGACTTGGACACTTCAATTCTTAGATTCACTTTAATGAATTCATTGATTTGTTGTTTGATTTATGTTTTCTTTATGTGTTTGATTGAGTAGGTTTTGGAGCAAGTTAGTGGTCAAACCGCAGTTAAATCCAAGGTAACCATACTTCTTTTTCACTTGACTCTCTTTCTAATTTTACTTTTAAATGCATCTAGACCGAAAAAAGAGAGATAAATTCCAAGTGGATTTTCTCCATATGCTGCAATAAACGTGGAAATAGTAGTAGATTGTCATTGTGGGACTAAAATCTCAGTGAACTTCTCTAGTGCTCTGCAAATGTGTAGCAGTTTGATAAAATTTATTATTCTTGTAGCATAGGTATCATAACGGATGGAAATATATTCTTATTTCAACCTACTTAGCACCTATTTAGAAAATCTCCAATATACTTCTCGAGTGTTCTACAAACAAGTAGCAATTTCATAACTTATGTATCCATCTTTCTTATTAGTGTAGCATATATTCGAATTTGATATTCACTTTTCTTTGTAGTTTTTAAATAAGAGGAAAAAACAAGATGTTGAGGAGAGGCATTCGAAGCTGAAAGAAGCATGAGAAGAATTTAGGAGGATGTTAGAAGTAAGTAATGTGTATCTTTTGTATTTCTTTCCTCTTTTTATATATACTTTGGAGTGCAAAATAACTTTCTGAAGTCCTGAGCCAACTTTATTGCAAGTAAAGTGGGCTAATTTCAGGGACTTCGTACACAATTAGATGTAGCTTTAGTTAAATTGTACACTTTAACAACAAATCAGCAAATATATTTGGTGAAGACTAACGATTCAAAGATGTCGAAAGTAATAGGCATCGAGATTACGTGTCTAAACTAGAAAAGAAGGTATGCTCCTTTTCAAGACTATTCTCATAACCTTACAAAAATATTATCTAGACTAGGAATTTCATTTGCACACTGTGTTTAGTGTCTTGGATATCCATATGACTAGCAACTGTCATTTTTAGGTGAGACAATGAAGTGATGGTGGAGGAGAAGTAGATACAAAGAAAAGCACAAAGAGATTCCTTCTTAATGGATGGCAATTATATATAGACACTATTATACTGTGTAACTCTTTTTCTCACTCTTTAACCTTCTTTGTTTCCATGTAAATTTTAGCACGCTTCAATTGTATTTTTCTAATTCAGCAACTACTACTGTAATTCTGTAGTAGGGCAATGTATTATTATGATTATATTTTTTTAATTATTGAACTTCCATGGCGTTTGAAAAACGCCATGGAATGTGAGTTTTCTATATGAAAAATGAAAACCATGGCGTTTTTTAAACGCCATGGAATATATGTTTTAGTCATATTGGGCAGACACTACGGCATTTACAAAATGCCATGGATAACATTTTCCATGGCGTTTCACAAACGCCATAAAAATATGGGCAAAAGCACGGCTTCGGCTTCGACGACGTTTGGGCATGGCGTTTAAAAACGCCATCTTATCGCTTCTATGGCGTTTTTTAAACGTAGTTGAAGAGTGTATTTATACTAGTGGAGGTATGTGCACGAGACTGTCATGTTAAGATCAATTTGATGTCATGTCAATTGTATGGACTGTCATGTTAACTGCACCCTGGTGTGCAAGTTGCAGGAGAAGTTGGTGGCACCCGATGCCTCCGAGGTTGAGGCTGAGGCTGAGGTGCCCCTCCAACGGGCGAGAAGGAGCACCCGTCAACATCCTGATATGTTGTCCCAGGCGGAAGTAACTCAGCCAGCGAAGAAGCCGCGTGTGGGCAAGAAGCCAGTGGATGCCGTGGAGCTAGGCATTGCGATGAGGGCAGATGTTGAAGCATTCGATGCGTGGATGAAGGACAGAAGTGACCCCATCCGGTCGGTCGAAGGCACCCTCCTGCACAAGGAGTTCTTCGGGGCACTCCAATCACCGACCATCTGGGTGTCATCCAAGGTTAGGTTCCCACATCGTGGTTTGATGCATCACCTTCCTCATCATATGGTCTTCCATATAAATGATTTTTCCTTGCGTGCAGCATATTGAGCAAACTTGAGCCCTCCTGCGGAAGGTCATCAACGCAGATGATAAGTACGAAGGCGTCGCCGTTCTTGATTTCTTCTAGGGGTATCTGCTGCTCAAGCAATTGACGGATGTGAAGGGGAACCTTGACGTGGTCAAGGGGGACGACACGCTGACCCACTACTTCGATGGCAAGTTGCTGCAGATGTTTCCAACGGGTTGGGCCGATGTCGACCAGTCGTTGGTGCCTTGGAATCTGAAGAACGAGCACTGGGTGGCCCTTGACATCAATTTCACGGAGTGAACATTGGACGTCTACGATCCCGACATAAGCCACTTCGCTGAGCGCCATACGGCGGGCCTTCTCAAGCCGGTGACCCACCTCCTCCCCATTCTGATTAACACCCACCCCGAACTTCGAGTGAAATGGGTCGGCAAAGTCCCGAAACCCTTGGCGTACAAAAGGGTGAAGGGGATTCCCCAAAACAAACAATCGTAAGTCATTATTTCCACTTCAATTATAAAAAATTGTCGCAGGTTGGGTGAACATATTTCGTTCTTGTGATGTAGGGGAGACACAAGAATGAAGTTCCGTGGCCTGGACGATGTTTCGTATGGTTGGGTGAACGAAGTTTCGTATGGACCACAGTCGCCCCGGGCGATTGTGGTCCATACGCCATCCGTTACCTGCAACTCCTCGCGACCGGCGACACCAAGTTCGTTAGCCTGGACGATGACTTCATTGCGGCGTACCGCCAATCCCTTTGTGTTGCCATCTTTCACGGACGTCTTACACCCCCATACGATCCTTAAAAAAACTCCTCGATTGATTTTATATACATTGTTGGTTGGTTTTAGACAGTTGTTGGTTTGTTTATACTTGTTAGTTTGTTTATACTGTTGTTGGCTGGTATGTCGGCGGTTGTTGCTTCGTTTGAAACTGTTGTTTGTTGGTTTTAGACATTTCGATATGCAGTTATTGTTAGTTTGTGGTATTCGTTGGTTTGTCATTATGACATGTCAAGGTCACTATCTGTAATGTCAAAATGCGGATATTGTCATAGCAAAAGCGCATAATGTCATGCCAAAAGTGGGTAATGTCAGGTGACATACCGTTAAACAACCCCCTTTCCCACACAACGTAGAACAAAGTAGAACAAACCCCCTCATACAAAGCAGCAGAAAGGCATCATACTTCACACCAAAATAGTGTAACTATGTACTTATCTGCGAAAGGCGCCGTAACTGGAAGTTCCTATCCCACCGCTAGGTGCGGCGACGCTTCCGCAATTTCCCAGCTACACCCGGCCACTATGTTGGTTCAAGTTTCACAGTCGTCAGAAACGACCCGGTCTTCCCTTTTCCGCGTTGGTATGCTTCCTCTACTTCTTCCCTCACCGCTCGCTCCGCCTCCTGATCCCATGGGCTGACTACATCTTCGACATCACTGCTCACACAATTACCTGCTTCCCACGTCCAAATGCGCATGCGTTGTCCAACTCCTCACTTGTCTCAAATTGGACACGTGGACATTCTAACTGGACAAGCGAGGGTTCTAACTGGACAATTTGCGTTTCTAACTTAACACGTGGACATCCTTGTCCATCGACACCTTGTGCTCCCAAAACAGTGGACAATGGGTGATCTTATTGGGTAAAGGGTGGCCCACCCCCGACTGAATGGCCCGTTGTGGATCCTTCCGTAGGGGTGGAATCTCCGCCAACCTTGCGTACCAGTGAGACATGGAGGTCGATAGGCCAGGATCGTTCTTCGGAAAGACCATTTACAAACTTGTAGGCCTGCAGATCTTCGTCATCCCCAATGGAAAAAGGTATGCAACCTTCTTTCTTCGGCTTTACATACGTGAGCTTGACGTCATGCCTCCTCCCATCGACATTAAACTTGGCCATGAGTTTTTTCTTCAGGGAGACGTAGTGAATACTTTGGTCTACCAGTACGGCCTTCTGGCTCCTCGACCACTTCACGACCCAAGTGCCCTCTTCACAAGCCCACCATCCACCAAACAATACAGTGATACACGCGAACAATTTGTCCCCTGTTCCATTAGTTAGAGGGGGAGACATTCAGTTTTACAGGGAGATGAACATATTTTAGGGAGAAACATATCACATAACCTAAATAGAAGAAAGACTTACTCATTTTCTACAAGAAGTCGGTGTCTGTTCAGTTAACCCCAATAGGTGTTAAGCGCTTGAATGAGTTTATAGTCTCCCTCTCCTCCCCCTCTTATTCTTTGTTGGCGCAAATGACAGGGCGGGAAATTTAATCTCACTCTCGCCCTCTCTCTCTCTCCCGCTCGCTCGCTCGCTCTCGCTCTCGCTCTCTCTCCGTCTCTTTCCCTCTCTCTCTGTCCTTCTCTCTCCTCTGCAAGATTCCCCCCCCCCCCCCTTTTGTCTCCCTCTGAATTTGTTGTTGGGTAAAATTTTATTCATTGCTTAGAACTTCATATGGTTTCAAATTATATTTAGTGGTTTGAATTTAATATGGGTATATTTTCCTACGGTTTTGTATTTTATGAGTATTAAGTGTGAGTGGAAAACCTAGCTTTATACGAAGGTCAAACGTTGAATGAAAACCCTTGAAAATATGTCCAGTAGATAACTTTTGGTTGCCCAGGGGGGAAGCATTGACCGGGGAGTTGATTTTTATGGGTTGCATGTATCGTTTAACGACAGGAAGTAAATCCCCTCCTTCATTTCTGTCATGTCAGAGGTGACACGTCTCATGTATATATCAGACCACTGCCATGTTAATTGTAGACAACAACAAAACACTAAAATTTAATGTCTTCTGCTACTTCTTTTTTTTCCTCAACGGTCACATGCTGAACAGTTTTGATATTTTCTATACACCCCACTTATATAGGATAGCCATTCACCATCCACACTCCCCACAAATAGATGAAGTTAAATCCCCATTGCCATTTAACAACCTCTTCAATAACCCTTCAACGAAATGGCATCCTCGTCACACCACCGCACCTCCTCATCTGGCCTCCTTCCCCGACCTGTCCCCATCATTATATCATCCGACGAATCAGACGATGGAGGTTTGTTGATCATTTCATTCGTGTAGATTTCAGTCGTTGTAGTTGTATCATTATACTACCTTATTTTTGTTCTTTTATGCAGGACCAATGTCGCCACCGCCATACCGACGAAATCAAAGAGTAGAGATCGTCGGCGGTGAAGCTGGGCTGCTTGGGTCATTCTACGGGGCGACCCTTGTACGGAAACTGGACCCTAGCCATTGGGAGGTCGAATATGCGACCCTCCTACGCAACAACAGAAGAGACCTGCTGAGGGAGATCATCCCCGGTTCAACGAATTCGTCCTCGTCCACCTCGTACCTCGTACAACGCCTACAGGCCCGAAGACTGTGTAGAATGCCACGTCAACGATGGGTACTGTTCCGGCAGGGTCGTTCGTGTGTCCGGGTATGGAAATGACCGAACATTCACGGTCAACTTCCCACTGAGCGACGAGACGACTAATCATCGTCTTCGCAACATGCGCCCACACTTCGACTGGGATGGGTACAGATTCACCACACAACCGCTATTTCAGTACTTGTTACCGTAAATTTCGATTTCAATGTCTTGTATTTTGCTACTCTTTGTTACTGCCTTTTGAATGTTTGCTCCTGTGTTGTATTTGTTTAATGCTACTGGCTCTGTCTCCGAGATATGATGTCCAGTAGATTTCAATATTTGTCATGTTTTTTGCATTACGTGTCCAGTTACAATCAAGTGCTTACACGTCGGCCTACAAATTAACCTCCACCCACTTTCTTCTTCTTCGATGGTTTTTCTCTTCAACTTAACATTTAATTATAAGTATATTTATGTCCCCTCACTGTCACTCTTCGCTGTCACTCTTCTCCATTCGATTCCAATATGGGTAAAGCATAGTAGTGTCAACAAAATCATGGCATCCAAATATGGGTACATATTATAATTGGGCACAAATGAAAATTAGATGTCGTCATAGTGAATCTGCTTCTCCCAGAAATCTTCTCCATTCGATTCCAATAGGTGGCATGTCGATATGCTCTGTTTTTCATAGGTAAAATCTTGTCCAGGTAAACACATACTGTGATATGTCAATCCAATGTTGATGTCTAGTTAAAACTTACTGCTTACACGTGATCCTTCAAATAAACCCCCGGACCCTTCCTTCTTCAATTGGTTTTCTCTCACTGATCTATGTCAGTCTGCACTGTTCTATTTCACCCCTCTCTCTCTCTCTCTCTCTCTCTCTCTCTCTCTCTCTCTCTCTCTCTTCTGTCCTCTACGACTGCAACTCTCTCTCTCTTCTGTCCTCTACAACTGCAAAAGGTGTTTTTCCCCTCTTTCTCTCTCTTCTTCGCTTTTCAGGAGTAGAGCTCTCTCTCTCTCCCTCATTTTCTCACTGTACCTACAACGGAGATGGTGTCCAGCTGTACCCCATTAGGTGACCTGCCACCGGCCCAACCTTGCAAGCGGATATCCGCATTTCAGCAAAAAATTTCGGATTGGGTTATGCATGCTAACAATTCGGATAATAGGGTTATTTTTGCAAATTACCCAATTTACTAACTATTAGGTTTAATTCAAAACATTGAATTCAATCTAATATAACTATTGGGCTTAACTCAAATTTATTTACTAACTATTGCGCGTAATTCAAAGCATTGAATATAACTATTGATTATGACACATCACATTTAAAAAATATTATATGATATTGATGTTATTATTACTAAGTGATTTAAAATATTTATATTTATGTATTATACTTTGATATGATTTTTTAAAAAATATTTTTTTGTGAGAAATATAAGATACATTTATGTTAAAGTTTTTTTTTATGATTTTTAACATTTATTAATGCTTTATAATATTATATATATAGTATTAATCTTTTAGTTTTAAATTTTTTTTAAAAAAACGCGACATGGCTCGGGAATTGTACTAGTTGTGATTAATTTAATTGATTGGATCAAAATTTGGCCTATGGATCCTTTATTAAAATGGCATGATGCCCCATAAAGGCATCTCCCATGGTAAGCCAAAAAATGGGTTTTGGCCAAATTTTGCTCCCACCTTATGCCAAAACCCATTTTAGCATTTTTGTATTTGGCTTATTTCCAAAACAAAGGCCAAATTTGGCTTCCACTTTTGGAAGACCAAATCCTATTTATTTATTTATTTATTTTTAAGTGTTTAATATTTATGTAAATTTATAAATAATACAATTATTAATCTATATATTATATAATTATGCTTTTCAATTAAAAATAAAATTTGTAGTATTGTTAAGATATTCAAGAGTTCTTCGATATGGCTATAATATTTGACATATTTGAATTATTATTGCATAAATAATATTTTTAGAAAATGACATTAATCTTTTTTATTATAGATTCATCAAAATTATAATAAAAAATAAATATTAAGTTGCTTAAAGTACTAAAGAAGAAAAAACAAATATAAAATTAAACAACCAACTATTGAATCATAGTCACATTTAATATTCTGGTAGATCCGCATTACTCTCCTCATAACCATATCCTATTCCGAAGCCATCACTTTGATCATCTTCATGCATACGACATAACACATTTTCATCCTGTTCAAATGAATCACAAATTGAATTAGAAATCTCAATAGTTTCATTTGAAGAGTGAGATGATGATATTTGAGAAGAATTCATTGTTGATTCAAATTTAAATGATAATGATATAATCGAGTGACGGAAATGAGATGTGAAAGTTCTAAAATATATGAGTATTTATAGAAAATTAGCCTGTCAAAATTGGCCTACGGTGGGAACAATAAAACCATACGATAGACCAAAAAGAATATTCTATGGAATACTATCTTTTGGTAGACCATTTCCCCTAGCCATTATGGCCTACGGAGGAAGATGCTCTAAGAAGCTTAACTTAATATGCCAGGTTTTGTTCCAAAGGCCCAAAAAGGCAGTTGAAGCCCAACCCAAGTGAAAGAAGGTGAAAGGCTCAAACCTGCAGTTACCAAAAAAAATCCTCAACTGCTTAAATCTGCAGTTGTATACAAAAATAAACTGTACTGGGAGAGTTAGGATTAGGAGTAGTAAATTCTAGGTAACTTTTCCTATTTCCATCCATATAAAAGCCAAAAGAAACACTAGTGGTGGATTTCCTCTCCCTGGCTCCTCCTTTTAGCTTATTGAACTGCAAAACAAAGAAAGCGGTTCTTCCTTCTCCCTGGCTCCTCCTCCTTTTAGCTTATTGAACTACAAAACAAAGAAAGCGGTTCTTCCTTCTCCCTGGCTTCCTCCTGGATGTACCTGCAGCCACTAAAACAAAGAGAGTGTGCAGAGAGAGAGAGAGAGAGAGAGAGAGAGAGAGAGAGAGAGAAACCTCTATTGCAAGAGGTAGAAGATCCATCTCTTAAGACCATCCGCATTCATGAATCCCTTCCCGGACTCATAACTTACTTTTTCACTGCCACATCAGCTTATGAACCCCACTTTAGATTATTATTTTTTCACCCCACATTCATGAACCCGACCTCGGACTCATAACTTACTTTTCTTTATTTATCTTTTTTATTAAATCAAATCTCTATATATTAAACTCATTATAATCCACTCTCATTAAGTTTACTTTTTCAATTACTCAAAAAATATTATTTCTATTATTTCTATTATTATTATTATTATTATTATTATTATTATTATTATTATTATTATTATTATTATTATTATTATTATTATTATTATTATTATAGACAAAATAGGTGAAAATGTGAGTCACTTTGTTTTATTATTATTATTATTATTATTATTATTATTATTATTATTATTATTATTATTATTATTATTATTATTATTATTATTATTAATGTTATATAAAAAAACATATGGGTATTATTTATTCGATTTTTTTCCTCCTAAACATATGCAATATGGGTGTCTATAGGTAGATAAAATTAAATTACATTCAAAAATAATTTTTATAATTTTTTTTAGTTTCGTAAAATGGAGATGAATCAATTTTTAAAAATATATTTAAAGCGCAAGCACCCATTGGACCACGTGGCATATGCCCAAAAAAAATTTGCAGCCAAGGGGGAGGTGAAACAATGAGTGTCAGCTCTCCCGTACTCCAAATTTGTCCATGCACCCCACTTTTTAGAGTCCTTGCAGATTTTTTTTTTTGATTAGGTAAGGATTCGGGTGAGTTAACTACCCGATAGCTTCCTGTCGGATGAGGTTAAGAAGACCTGAATCATGATATAAATCTGGTCCCCTGGTAGACTAGCTAAGGTGTGCAACCTTATCCGCCACTCTGTTACCAATCCGGGGAATATGGGATATCCCTATGTGTTGTATTTCTTGAAGTAATGCGAGAATATCTGACATTATCATCTCTATTTCCCATGGGCAGTTTGTTTTGGTTTGTAAATAGTCAGTGATTATTTTTGAGTATCCTTCTATGATTAGTACACTAATATTTAAATCTTTTGCCTTTTCAATGCCTTGTCTAAGTGTTAAAGCTTCCGCCATAATTGGAGATTGTCTACCAACTGGGCCACCATTCATGAAAATAGGGTTACCATTCCAGTCCCGAATGATGTACCCTGTGGAACTCTTGGAACTTGCAAAGCACGATCCATCAAAGTTTAATTTGTATTTGCCTTCAGGTGGTTTCCTCCATATTGGTCTTTCTTTGCTCTTACTCGGGAGATTTTGATCTTCTCCTTTATGCTTAGCTTGCAGGCCCTTTTCCAATTCTCTAGGTTATCCAATATCATTCTTCTAAGCCCTTCTAGGGAGGTGATTTTTCCGTCTCTAAATATAATTTGATTTCTGATGAACCAGATTGTCCACCATCTAATAGCAATGATTTGTTTGGTTTTTGTTGAGCACATAGATCCCATTATTTGCAGAACTTGACCCATGTCTCTGTTGTTTGCCAAAAGCGTATTTATTTGTAAAGCTACGTCACTTGGTAGTTGTTCTTGGGCGTCGTTAATGGGGCATTCCAGGAATATGTGGATATCGTCTTCGGTGGAGTGATTGCAGAAGCAACATATGGAGGGTACAACCACTCCCTTTTGTTCCAGTCGAGTAGGAGTAGGGAGCCCCTTCTGCATGATTTTCCAAAAGAAGTTCTTAACTTTTGGATGGGCATCAATTTTCCAAATCCAGTTGTAGTCTTCCTGTACTATATTTCAGTTGGATATTATTAGGTTATAGGCACTTGATGTTGTGAACCAACCCTTTTTGGTAGGCCACCAGTACAATCTGTCTAGCAGGGGTGCTTTTGGTAATGGGATTTTCATAATTTCTTCTACTATTGTAGCTGGTAGGATCAGATCAAGTTTTTCTTTCCACCATTGTCCTCCCATGATGTATTCACTGACGGTTTCATTTACGTTAACACTGGATTGGGGTTCCACCCTATCACTAAGAGGTTGTTTCGAAATCTAGTTGTCTTTCCAAAATTTGATTGTTTTTCCATCCCCGACTGCCCACACGAGTCCCGACTTAAACTTTGGGATTAGGAGTCTAAGTTTCGACCATTGCTAGGAAGCATTCCCTTTTTTTCTCATAGTTTAGGATGTGGCTTTCCTTTAAGTATTTGTGCCGAATGATTTTAACCCAATTATTTTTCGGTTCTGATAGTATTTTCCATAGGAGTTTTAGCTACAACGCCTCATTCATGTCTTTGGATTTCCTTACACCAAGACCCCCGACAGCCTTTGCTTTGCAGATTTCGTCCCTGCTAATGAGAGGGTTGTGTTGGGCATCTTTGTTCCAGAGGAAAGTTCTGTTGATTTGGTCAAGTTGCTTATGAATTGATGTAGGGAGCATGAAGCTTTGCATAGCGAAGAGTGGTTTTGACGATAAGTTTGATGTTATTAGGGTTGCTCGTCCTTGTTGCGATAAGGAGTTCGTCCGCCATTTACTTGGTTCTTGGATTTGCATACTATTTCCCCAAACGTTTCCTTTGTGACTCAACCATTAATTATCGGGCAACCCAAGTATTTTTCCAGGTTCCGTTCTAGTGGTATGTTAAGTATTGCTTCTAGCTCTCTTGCTCTTGTCCTGGGGATTCCCGGTGTGGTTTGAAATGATGATTTATGGTAATTAACTTTCTGACCGGAGAATTTACAGTAGTCTTCAATAATCTCCTTTGTTTTTGCACATGCCGTACTACTTCCTTTCACAAATATGATAATGTTGTCTGCAAAGGCCAGAAAGGGTATCCGGGGGCCCGAATGGCCGAATTTAAAGCCTATGTTGCTGTTAGCCAATTCAGAATCCCTTGCTAGTTTACGAGCCAGGACTTCAGCTCCTAGGAGGATGAGAAAGGGGGATAGCGGGTGACCTTGCCTTAGACCTCTTGTAGGTTTGAAAGGTTCTGTAGGCCCATTGTTAACTAGAACAGATAAGGACACTGTGGTTACACATTCCATAATTATGTTAACAAACTTTTGATGGAATCCGAATCGCTGGAGTAATGACTTCGTAAACTACCAGTCTACTCTATCGTATGCTTTTTCCATATCAAGCTTGATTGCAGTCCATCCTTTCGAACCCTTTCGGTTACGAAAGGAGTGGAAGATTTTGTGAGCAATGAGGATGTTATCTTGAATTGCTCTATCAGACACAAAGGCACCTTGTAGCGGGTGGATCAGTTTACCCATTATTGATTTCAATCGATCAGTGATAATCTTAGATATGATTTTATAGATAGTTGAGCAGAGGCTAATTGGTCGATAGTGTGTCGTCATTGTGGGATTATCATTTTTCGGGATGAGTGAGATAAACGTATGGTTGATCTGCTTGAGTAGGTTTTTGGTATGGTAGAAATCTTTTACTGCCTTGATGATTCCACCTCCTACAATGTCCCAGTATTTTTTATAGAATTCTGTTGTGATCCCATCAGGGCCGGGAGATTTGTTGTTTCCAATTGTCAATGTGCCCTCTTTATTTCACTATAGGTTGGTTGTTGGGTTAAAAATCTATTTTCCTCATCTGATATGATTGGATTAATTATTGAGAGGTATTCTTCTAGTTGGTGATCTGAGTACGTTTGCTCTCACCGAAATCTTTTTTCAAAGTCCATTTGGATTTCCTTTTTAATATTTTTGTCTCCTATTACTTGGGTGCCTTCCGCTGATACGATTGACTTAATAATTTTCCGATTGCGTCTTCCCGTGGCCACTCGATAGAAATAGGAGGAGTTAGTATCCGCTAATTTTAGGTGTTTTGATTTTGCTCGTTGGTTCCAGTAGGTTTTTTGAAAGAGGAGTAGTTTTTCTCTTTTTGCTAGGAGGGCTTGTTCTTTGGCTTGTGTGTTTATGTGTTGGCTTAGGTGAATTTTTGATTGGATTTCTAATAAAGATTCATCCACTTCCTTTAATTGTCTAAATATGCTTCCAAACTTTCTTTTATTCCAAGCCTTGGCTTTTTGCTTGAGGATTTTTGATCTGTACATTAGTTGAAACATTGCAGATCCAGCGCAGGTTGCTGTCCAAGATTGTTTAACTATATTGCGAAAATCTTTTCTTTGAAGCCATACATTTTCAAACTCAAACGGTGGTGGTTTGAAGGGGATGTTTTTGGTTAGGTTGATTGTAATTCGGCAATGGTCCAAGCTCGAGAATGTGTCATTCTTGGTAACAAGATCCGGGAACATGTTGATAACCTGATGATGGACGAATACCCTGTCAATTTTTTCATAAATATTATCCGAATCTGATTGTTTTTTCCTCCATGTAAAAGGGTTTCCAAAGGATGGGATTTCCACTAAGGAGCAAGCATCCTTGAAGTCCAGCAACCTTTGGAATCTGTCAGGCGATTTTACAACCCCTCCACTTTTATCCGAAGGTTGACTTAACTCGTTTAGATCACCCATAACTAAACATGGGAGATTGCTTTGGGTTATAATTTGAGCAAGTGTATGCCAAAATTCTGCTTTCTCTGCAGGTTGAGGGGGGCATATACGAATAGCATAAGACACTGGAATCTTTACGAGAGATTCTCATATTGTACTCTAATGATTCTTGGGAGGTGTACTACCACCGATATGGTTTCATTTAGGAAGTAATTTTCGTTCCATAGTAGTGTAATGCCTCCTGATCGCCCATTAGTCGGGGACCACCAGATGTTTTTGAATCCCGCATTTTTCCAAAGAGATTCTTCCGATTCGTTTTCAGTTTTAGTTTCCGCTAGAATCAACATTTGTGCGTGATCTGTCATACGCCAGGCATTGATGTCTGTCCAGAAGGTTCTTTTTCCGATGCATCTACAATTTGAATATCTAATGATCATGATTCCTTTGTGTCGATATAGGCAAACACGATGCGTTTTGACCCATACTAGCTTGTTTCCCTTTTAGCAGCTACTCGTAAGCTTTTATAAAGTCCATTGTTTGTTCCGAAAAATTCTTCGTTTGATAATCTTTCATGCGAGTTCCACTTCTTTCTAGGAACTTGAACTATGAGGCACTAGGTAGGTGCCGATGTTGTGCATGGTGAAGTCTGCATACGTGCATTTTTGTTACCTCCTGTCCATTTCGATCGGACTCTGTTTCCAGTAATGGATTCAAGTTTAATATTGTGATACTTGTAATGGATTAATCTATACCGTACAATGCTATAGTTATAACTCGTTATCACATTTTTATGATACTTATGGTGGAGAGAATTATCAGAATGGAATTGGTACCCTGGGATTTTGTCTTGGTCATCAACCTTGGCTTCTTGAGATCTTTTATGATACTTATGGTAGTTTATGATCATAGGTTGACACAGGTCGAGGGTAGCCCATTTGTAGTGATCCGTTGAAGATGAAATTGGTCTATGGAATCGATCAACGTTTAGTTCAAGAAGGGGTAAATGGGCAAGCAAATGGTGATCTTACCCATACAAACACATTTTCTCTTTTATGATTTCTCCTAGCTTTTTTATGATTAGTTCTCGATCTTGGTTTTTTGATTTGGGATGATTATGTATACGAGTGCTCTTAGGAGGGAGAGTTTTCATGCTACTACTGGGTTGGTAACTTGAGATGGGGTTTCTATTATATTCGTTTTTGAGGAAAGTTAGGCACGGGTCATGGAGGATTAGTTCACATATCTGATGCAAAAGCACCCGAAGCACCAGCCTTACCAGCCGGACTAGTGACTCGAAGTCAAGCCAAACTGATCGCTGACAAACTCGCCAGCTTGGTATGCTACATGGGAAGATGAGCCACCACGCCGAGTGTTGGAGACCTAGGATCAGGCCCTAAGGCCATACTTGTTAGCGGATTGGAAGGCCCGCCGTCGATTCCGGGGGGAGGGGGGGGGGGGGGGGGCGTGACGGATTTTAAATATGAAGGATGTTAAGGAAACTCTATTTATATCTATTATTTAGTGTTTTAATATTGTAGTTGGTATTATATTATTTTAGGAAAATAGATATATCTTTTATTTTAGATAGAATCTAGGAGGTTATTTAAAGGAGAACTTTTTGTCATTGAAATGCACGTTCGATATTATTCAGAAGCTTTTGCTCAAACCCTAAGTCACGTTCCTCTTGCGTTCTTGCTCGTACGATTGCGATTTTAATCCGTTTGTGCCGATTTGTCTCTCTGGTTATCTGTCTCGTGGAGTAGGTGATCCAAGGAGAAAGTCCACGTCCTCTTGATCCAAGACGGGCTTGAATCAAGTTGTAGAAGGAGGTCTTTTGCTCAAGGAGTTGTGCCGACGAGTGGTTTAATCTCTTAGGTATAAGTATTCCGGCCAACTGATTACCTTTGAATGCCATATCTTTACTTTCGTTGAATCTGTCGTATTTTTAACATCAGTTTTTATCCGAAAACTAATGTCTTTGAGTCTTTTGTTATCAGTCCGAATTATCCAACCGACGTCTAATCTTCTGTTTGTGTTTGTTTTCGGGAGCCGTCGTTGGAATGATCAGACAACCCCGCATCAAGTGGAATCAGAGCTAGGGTCCGACTTTGGCTCGTCAACCCTTCCGGTACGTTCTGAACAATTCTCACTAGTGCTCCTGTGCTGTGTATGTGTCTGCTTTTGGTTGCGCCTGTTGAACTATTTTCGCAATTATGCTAGCGAAACCCTAAAAGCCTGTTCTTTTCTTTTGCCAAAAAAAATATCTTTTCGGTATTGCTGTAGAAAAAAAAAAGATAGAAATCACGTTGGAAAAATTAGTCTTGTTATAAAGGCCCGCGATTAAAAGTGCGTTGGAAAAAACAGTCCTGAAATAAAGCCCTGTACTAGAAAGCTAAAAGTTCATAAATTGCAACCATCTGCAGATCATAGGCATTGGTACGTTAGCGTTGGTGGGATAGTCTCAGGCTACCACTCTGAGTCTTACCTACCCTAAAGCCCCAGCCTTTTCTTGCTTTTGAGTCTTTTTTCTATGTTTTCTTGGGTTTCTAATCTCTGCTTGAAGAACAGATTCTCACGAGACAGATTGAGATCACAGACGCCACAAATTGAGTGAAGAACGAAACACATGCGAGGAGTTTTTCAGTTTTTTCACTAACTTTAACGCGTTTGCTTGTTTGTTTTCTGTTGTGATGTCTAACACTCCGACAAATGACCAAGAGATACCCCAGGAGGGTCTCGCTGCAACTCTGGCAACTATAAATGCTACCATGACCCAGTTGCTACAAACGAATCAGCGGATCGTATCCCACTTGGCGACAGGACCGCGAATTCAGGCCCCTCCGAATGATCAGGAGGTGATTAACCCTCCACCCAACGGGGGTAATCTGGACCAAAGGGGAGGTTGACATCAACAACTCGTCATCAACGATGAGTTTGAGGATGTCGGGAGGGAGGACAATTACCAACATAGGCGTGCTAGGGAACCCGAACAAGACGGTATCCGTCGGATAAAGGTAAAGATTCATTCTTTTACTGGAGCTAGTGATGCTGATGCATATTTAGAATGGGGAGCTAAGATTGAACACATTTGGGACTGCCATAACATTGCTGAGGAGAAAAAGGTTCAATTAGGTGTTTTAGAATTTTCTGGGTTTGCGCTAACTTGGTGGAACAATTTAGTAAGAGACAGGAGAAGGACTTTGGAGGCACCTGTGTCCACTTGGGCACACATGAAGGTTCTGCTGAGAGCCCGATTTGTGCCCCCGCACTACATCCGGGATCTGAAACATCGCATGAATACTCTCCGTCAAGGTTCCAAGAGCGCAGAAGAGGTTGTTGTGAGCCTAATTCGCCATGTTTTATACTTACTTTATATCGTTTTCTGCATGCATTTCATACATTCGGGCTAGAATAGTTCAGAATCTATGTAGTTTATGTTTATTTGCCAATTATGGAAACTACAACAGTTTCTGTTTAATTTCGCAGAAATCGAGGCAATTTACAGCAATTCAGAGAAAGGAGGAAAAGCTCGAAGTCAACTACAGAAAGTCCGAGGTCAAGGAGTAGCGGAACCAGGACAAATCGAGGTGAACATGAGAAAATCGAGTAGATACACATTGGTCGATATCGACCTATCTAAGTCGATATCGAGGAAGCCACTCGATTTCCACCAAGAAATGGCAGAATCGACTAAGGAAGAAGAGCAGAGGTTGATATCGAGTTGACCAAGTCCATATCGAGTTGACCAAAAATCGAGTCAAGATCCAGCATCGACCAAGGAAGCTGAAGAGGAAAGACGAAGGTCGATATCGACATAGCCAAGTCGATATCGAGTACTATCAAGTCGATTTTCATCTTGGAGGCTGAGATCGAGTCAAGAAGCACAAGAGGAAAGTTGCAGGTCGATATCGACTTGTCCTAGTCGATATCGACTTTACCAACAGTGGTTGATTTCGAGCTAGTCCGAGTTCTAATTAAAGTTCTATCTAAAGTCCAATGGAGATATCCACAAGATCAAATTCTATCAAGATCTATCAAGATGGAAGAGATATTTACCTATTTTAGATATAGTTCCTTTTAGATTTATTTCTTTTAATTCCATTATTTAATCTTTAAAGTATTAGATAGATAGATTTAGATATAGATAGAGTTTCTTTCCTAGATTAGCTTGGAATGAAGCCTATAAATAAAGCCTTAGGGGCTGAGTTTTATTCATTCAATTTTAGAGACAATTAGTTACATAGAGAGAGATAGTAGAGAGAGAGCCTGTGGTGAGAGGAGAGAAGGTGTTGAGAGACGGTTTGTCTTTGATCGGTTGTAAGCTTTCTTTTATTTCATTAATGCAATTTAGTTTTCTTTTATTATTGATGAGTTTATTCATGATGAAGAGCGAGTAGTCACCCAACTTCTAGGGTCGGGGTGAGCCCGACGGTAGCCATATGAGGTGATGCGGTAAAGGTACAATCCTCGGATGCAATTCATCTTCTATCCCTATGAGCATGATTCTTTTGCGAAAGTTAAAGGTGACCCTTGTTTGTGTTATTGAAGCGAAAGTGATCTTAATACAACTTGGATTAATTATGTGAAAAAGGGTTAGTAACAATTAGGGTTTATGCGAAAGCCTCTATCTTCCTTTTTGTTAATAACGAAAGTTATTTGATGAAAAGCATGATCTTTTATGCCTTTATGTGTTATTTTACATGGTTATCGTTGTGGTGTTAAAACCCTGATCTTGGAAGTCCTTTATTTTACTGATTTATTTCACAAAAATTCCAGATTTTAAGTTTTTGTCCCAGTCGAAATCGAGTTTTGTTGGTCGATTTTCTGAGTCGATATCGATTGTGCTTTGTCGATATCGACCAAGTTGCTTTCTGTGTTATTTTTCTACTTTCTTCTGTGTTTTACTATTTCTCTGAGGTTTGGAGCTGAAAAGGCGGGCGCTGACACGCTTCCTCGTGGATCGATCCTGACTACCTTCTACTACAGTGGGAGGAAGTCTTGTAATTAATTTGCGGAGATCAGGGAGTCGAATTTGAGATTTATATTTTATACTTGATTTTCCTCCTAAAAAATTTGGCGCCGTTGCCAGGGAAGCCATTAATCTCGCCCTTTTTAGTTCTATTTCTTTTCTTTATATTTGTCTTTATTTTTAGTTCCTTTTTACTTGCTTTTTCTTTTTGCTTTTCAGGTGCATGCGAAAAACTGATCGCACGCCTATAGACCCAATTCTCGAGCCTGAGCGGTTTTTCCATCTTCAACAAAGGCTTAGGATGAGACTCATGTCGACATCCGACAACGAGAATGCGGGCCAGCTCACACCTGCACAGGAGCTTGAGCAACTCCGACAACAAATTGAGGCACTCACCACCAGAGAAGCTGAACACGCCCGACGAGAGGCGGAATATATACAGAATCAACAATGGTGGGAGGCAAGGGTAAATCGCGAGGTCAACGCGAGAAGGGAACTAGAGGAACGGATAGGGCATATCCCAGCCAATGCCAAGGAATATCTGCATCCTACTCTGGAAGTTCCAGAATCAGCGATCGTTCTCCCTGCTATTAATTTTGAAATTCGTCCTTCTTTTATTACTAAAATTAGAAGGAGTCAATTTAGGGGAAGAATAAATGAATGTCCTTTAGAGCATGTCACCACTTTTATAGACTTATGCGAAGCTATAGCTGATGGTGCTAATTTGGAATACTTAAAACTAAAGGCTTTTCGTTGGTCCCTTGCAGGAATAGCACAACAGCGGCTGGAAGGATTGCCTGCACGATCAATTCGCACGTGGAACGAGCTACAGGACCTGTTCCTTAACAAGTTCTTTCCTCCTGCAAAGACAGCTGCCCTCAGACAATAAATCACGGCTTTCAGACAAAAGCCAGGAGAACCGTTAGCACAAGTCTGGGAGCGCTACAAAAGGCTTCTGAAATCCTGTCCTACGCATGGACAACCGCCCTACGTCATCCAGGAGATCATCTTCAATTGCCTGGATGCGCCTAGTAAGGACCGGATCAACAACTACACCAACTATGAGTATATTGGATACACTCCACGCCGAGCATGGGAGGTATTTGAGACACTGGCCAATTACGACAACACCTATGGGACTTCTGCGGCCGCTTTTGATGAAAGGTATGAAAGGCCTGCCCCATCTATGCCGTTGTATGTGTCACCAAAGGAGGTTGATCTGGACGTCAGGGAGCAATTCCAGAATGACCAGGTACACCGTCTTACCAAACAAGTTAAATTCCTCTCTAAAAATCAGCCTTGTTTGGAATGTGGGTCTGTGAGGCACATCACTACTGCGTGCCCACACGTTGATCAAGTACAACAAGCGGAAACCCACGAAGAAGTAAGGTATGTGGGGGGAAACTACTCAGGGCCACACCAGAACCAGAACTGGAGCTACTATCACCAGCCCTAGCATCAGAATCCCCCGCCCTACAAAGCTCCTGGTCACCCTGACAGAGAAGGAAAGAGAGATGACCTGCAGACCATCCTTGAGGAGATGCGGAGGAATCATTCAGATACCAAGCACTCTATCAATGCCATCCACACTCAGCTGCATGGTGTCAACTCTAGGCTTGGGGAAATCGATATCTGGCGGAAATCAATGGAGAATCAGATTGGCGAGATGGCGGCATCCGTCCCCAGACAATCAAGTACGCTCCCTAGAACCTCTGAACCTAACCCTAAGGGTAAATCTACTGGACAGGTGGTTGCTATGAACCTAAGGAGTGGGCGACAGATGCAAACTCCAGAGCAAACAACGAAGAACACGGGCACTGGAGACCAGTCGATATCGACCAACCCATTCGATATCGACCAGTCCCCAATCGATAACGACCCACCATAGGTCGAAATCGACCCAGTTTCTCCCCAGATTCCGAGGTCAGCCAATCCAGTCGATATCGACCAGACACAGGTTGATATCGACCAACCACCAATCGATTTCGACCATCCCCACTCGACTTCTGCACCTCCAGCAAAGAAAAAGCTGCCTTTCCCGACGAAATCTCCAAAGGACTCGGCAGAGAAGAAGTTCCAGCGTTTCATCAAGATGCTTCAAAGGCTCAATGTCACAATACCCTTCACATAAGCTCTTAATAAGATGCCATCCTATGTAAAGTTCCTCAAGGAGATTCTAAGCAAGAAGCGTCAATGGCTGAGATCGCAGAGGAGTGCAGCCAAATGGACGTTCTTGAAAAAAGGCCAGATCCAGGTAAGTTTGCTATAACTATTGGATTTTGTCAATATAAATTTAATGCTTTATGTAACTTGGGAGCCAGTGTGAGTATAATGCCTTTATTAATATGGTCCAAGATTAAGATAGGTGCCTTAGAGCCTGTGGATGCCAAGCTTTATATGGCGAACAACACGGTGGTCATCCCAACAGGCATGGTGGACAATGTGCCAGTACATGTAGGTAAGTTCTTCGTCCCTGCTGATTTCTTAGTTATTGATATGGCGGAGGACCCTGCTTGTCCAATTATTCTAGGAAGGCCTTTCTTGGCGACGGTGGATGCCAACATAAGCATAAGGAAGGGAGTGCTCACTTTCAACATCAGCGATGAGGTAATTGAGTATTCCTTTAATAAAACTGAAAGTCATACAGGTCCCATGGAAGAGGTAAAGTCCATATCAGCTGGTTACATCACTTGCGGGGAGCCTAAGGTGAGAAATATGACCCCCGAAGAGCTAGAAAAGAGGGACATGGAAGCCCAGGTGGAGGAGATCATGGCCATCCTAAACGAAGAAGCAGAGAATCCACTCGACATAGACCAAGGTACGTCGATATGGACTAACTATTTTTCGGATGCTTTGCCAGTTCTTAAGTATAGGGTCAAAATCGACCTAGAGAAATCGACTGGAGCACAAAACAGGTCGATATCAACCTCACCAAGTCGAAATCGACCCACCCATGTCGAACCATCCCCACCAGAAATCGACCAAGGCAAAGTCGACCAGGACAACTCGATATCGACCTGCCCAAGTCGACTCGAATCCACCTGAAGAGCCAGACCCAGCCGATTTCGAGCCAGGTAACTCGATATCGACCAATCCAGGTCGATATCAACCAAATCAAATCGAAATGCCTTCTTCGGAATCGACTGACATTCCACCAGAGCACCAGAACTCGATATCGAGTGACCCTACTCGATATCAACCAGACCCTGAGGTCCCAAAATCCGATTTTGCGAAGGTAAGCCAATGTATGGATATTTCTTCTCCTATTTCAATCAATGATTTATCTATACATGAGAGAGGTTTGCCTTGGTATGTGCGCTTATGTAGGATTTCCAATGATGAGCCCAAAGAATATGAAGTTGGAGACAAGGTCTATGTTTCCAAGTCAAATGATCATTGGTTCCCCAACAAGTTCAAAAAGAAGAAGATGGGCCCCTTCACTGTGAACAAGATCCATTCCGGAGGACTGCAGCTAATAGACAAGAATGGAGTCCTGTTTGAAGCCCAAGCTATATGGGCCCTGCAAATGTCACCTTGAGCTTAATGCAGAAAGTCGGCCTAGCGACTATAAAATCTAGAGCTTGTAAATAGACATTTATTTTTGGGATTTTTGGTCATTGTTGCTTTTGTTTTTGGTTTTGGGACATTATATTTTCTATTGTGGGTATTTCTCTTCTAATTTTTTCGGGGACAAGGAAGAAAACAAGACGTCGATTTCGAGTACAGTAGGTCGATATCGACCATGCTTACTCAATATCGATTGGGAACTACAGCAAAGCACTCGATTCTGATGTTCTGCACACCTGTCTAGTGAGTTTCTTTCTTTACCCTTGTTTTTATACAGTGAGGACACTGTAATGTTTAAGTATGGGGTGGGGGAAGGGCTTACTTTGTGCATATTTGACATATTTGACATTTTGCGTGCATGTTTAAAGTTTATCTCTTGAATTGCTTATACATGGCTATTTTGGAATTCATTATTGATTTATGTGCTTATATTCATGTTTTCCAAAGTTTTGAAAAATGACCCCCATCAAAATTTTTGATTAGTGTCATGGAAGCTTAAATTGAACTCGACGATGCAAAATTGGATTCATTAGAGATATAGCATGAAATTGCCTAGTAAAGGGAAGTCACAATGAAGTGCATATTTTATTGAAAACCATGAAAGGAGGTAAATTTTTATGTTGCTTTTGACATGTTGCATGATAAAAGAATGGGGGACTTTATATTTCCATATAATGCTCATATTAGCCTTACCTGTGCTTATGCATCACAAAAGCTATATTATGCCTTATTTCGTATTTTGCTCCACGTGATCTAAATATTGCCCATTCTTTACCTTACTTCCATCCGGGGATTATGTTGAGAATGATGTCATATTATGGAGATTCCTATATGGTTGTTGTGTTGTTGTTATATATCATTATTGGAGTTTGGCAGGATAAATTGAAAAAAATATGGAAAATTTAATGAGTGAAAGAAAATCTGATCACCTCAGGAGATAAAGGTAGATCGACCCTGCTCGCTGAGATAATAGTACGGCGAGATGGGACACAAATGTAAGGAGTCCGAAGCACTAAGTATCCAGGGCCATTCATGACACCCATGTTTGCGACTCGCGAGAACGCAGTGCTGAGGTTAGAGAGGTAAAATCATAATATTGAAAAAAGCATTGAGCGAATGAGCGAAAGGTGATGATTCTTATGAAGAAGGAATGTGGTATGAAAAGTTTGGAAATACTTCATTTCCCCGGATCATTAGCACCACATGGCCAAAAATTGCTCACCTTTAGCCTTTTACCCATCTACTCCCTATTGAGCTTAAATTAAAGTCCTCTTGATTATTAATGCTTTGTCACATATGAATTGTTTTGCATAACCCTCCGTTTGTGAGGAGATGTTGCATTTTATTGCACATGCATGGATTTGTGACACAAGTACCTTTTCGAGGATGGTAATTGATTGCAGGGTTATATGGCAATGAATCTAAGATGTTGAGAGTTTGAATTCTTCCCCTGAATGACAATTAAAAGCATTGCTTAAGGACAAGCAAGCTTAAGTAAAGGGTGTTTATTGTGAGCCTAATTCGCCATGTTTTATACTTACTTTTATATCGTTTTCTGCATGCATTTCATACATTCGGGCTAGAATAGTTCAGAATCTATATAGTTTATGTTTATTTGCCAGTTATGGAATCTACACCAGTTTCTGTTTAATTTCGCAGAAATCGAGGCAATTTACAGTAGTTCAGAGAAAGAAGGAAAAGCTCGAGGTCAACTATAGAAAGTCCAAGGTCAAGGAGTAGCGGAACCAGGACAAATCGAGTTGAACACGAGAAAATCGAGTCGATACACATTGGTAGATATCGACCTATTGACAAGAGGAAAACCTGTCGTTGTTCTTGCCAAAGAACACTCAAACTCACTAACTAGTATAGCGTGCAAGCAAGAGATCGATCCACAGGGAAATCTATTAAATTCAAGTCTAATTATAATTGCTAAGAGAGAAAAAAGGGGAGTTTTTAGTGTGAAAAGATCTGCCTTTTAGCAAAGCAGAAGCAAGCAAACAAAGTGAATTGGTTTAAGAATGCAGTGGAGAGGAATAGGTTCACCTACAATTTATCACTTCGATTGATGAATTCGATCCTTGTTTCAGCCTCTAGTTCTTGTCTTTTCCTATCAATGTCCTTGTCCAAATCTTATGTAAATTACTAGTCCTACGAGTCCTAGCAACCCTTATCTCTAAATAACCCTAACACGGTTAAGATTTAACCTAGAGATAGCATTAAGATTATGAATTAACCAAGGTACATGCAATATCAAGCTACGAGTCGATATTTAACATATATTCAACTTCCTACACATCCAATTAGTCCTACGAGTCCTAAAGGGATATGATTGCCACTTGGGTTAAGGTTCTCTACGAGGAATCTACAAAACCCTAGCAATTGAATGAATCTACTCTAACTAGTCGGCCAGGCCAGAGAGAATAAAACACATTCAAGCAATTAAGCACAAAGAAGTCAAAACATTGCAATAGGAATAAGAACTAGATTAAGAAACTCACAATTCAACAATCAAAGATCCAAATCGTAGGCGAAACCTCGAGAGTTTAGTTGCTCATGCTCAACGGCGCTCTCAACAATGGTGTAAAGTGCATAAGGTGAATGAAAGAATAACTAGAAAAGTCTTAAATAGTCTAGAGAAAGTCGGCCCAAAACAACATAATAAAAACCCTAAGTAGAATCCGTTTCCGAAGCTCAGCTACTGCACGGGCCGCGGGGCGGCCAGGCCAGGCCGCGGGGCGGCCGACGATCAGCGAACTTCTCCGTTTCTTCCTTCGAGCCGCGGGGCGGCCAGCGATGCTACGGGGCGTCCTGCGATTCTTCCGAGCTGCTTCCTCTTCGTCTCCAGCAGCTCCTAAGTATTCTTCAACTTGTTTCCGTCCTTTCAATATTAATTCACCTCCAATCTACTTTTCCTGAAATAAAACATAAAATCATGTAGATTCCGCCTCTTCTAACTCAACAAGTGATAATGCAAATTCAACTAAATAAATGCAATATTCACACCTAATTAATGCTAAATGTAATCTATTATGCAACACTAAACATGCTCTATCAAATTCCCCCACACTTGAACCTTTGCTTGTCCTCAAGCAATAGAAAACTCAAATCTGCAGCCCCACAGAATAGCAATTCATGTATCCACACCTCAA
The DNA here is from genome assembly GCA_963922045.1 of Persicaria maculosa. Lineage (NCBI taxonomy): Eukaryota > Viridiplantae > Streptophyta > Magnoliopsida > Caryophyllales > Polygonaceae > Persicaria > Persicaria maculosa. The sequence continues at coordinate 46,512,379 of OY998255.1, forward strand.
TATTCTTTAAGTGCATGAAAACTAGCAAACACAAAAGATTAATAACATCATAGCACATAATTGGAATAATCAATGAAATCAGGCAACCATATCCATTCTAGACCTCACAAAGGAGATGTGTTTCATTCTCGCTCAAGTGTTTGGGTTTAAATGTTTACGCTCAAAACTCAATCTTCAAAAACTTAGCTACAAGAGCCTTGCACCAGTGTTCTAAATCTCCACCGCTGGTGACTCTACACATAACAAAAATCATGAGGTCTTTCAATTGGGTTGTAATGGGGCCAAGGTAGAACATATACGGTATGGAACAATTTTGGTCATGTGGTGCTCATAATCCGGGAACTAAGGAAGAAACCAATTCATACAACCACTCATAAACATCTCATACCATATCTCTATAATGCCAAACAACGCCAATCTCAAGCATAAAACTTTACAAACCAACTCAACTCATTCCTTTATTCTTCTCTTTTTTTTTTCTTTTCTTTTGTATTCTTTTTTTTTCTCTTTTTTTTCCTTTTCATTCATGCTATATCAACTGGTTTTTCTTGACTTTTACCCCTAAGTGAATTTTATCCTCCTTAGGTCCCAAGTAATAAAAATGCTAGCAAGAATCAAACATCTCATAAATACACCTCCAACATACAATCCACCACTACAAACCATCATCCACAATAGATATTCACCAACTATTCCTAAATTCCCGGATGGGGTCAGGCTATAATTGGATATGGAATCATCTTGTGGAGCTATAAAAGAATAGGCAATTAGGCTCAAACTGGCTTCAAGCAGAGGATAATATGTAAGGTGGGAATAGAGTCAAATAGGGCTAATAAAGGTGCCTCAATCATGTTTAAGTCATGTGCAGAAATCATAATATGCAGCCTTGAAAAAGATATCTAAATGCAAGTCAAAGAGGAAGTAATCGAAGAGAGTACACACAACAAGCAAGAGGACTAAATAAAGTGTAGTCCTGAATAGGCCAAAATAAGCTCACCATGACATGTCTAGAACTTCAAGATCACCCAAAAATTCAAGATTTTATGTGCTCAATCATCAATCAATCATGCCCACCAAATAGTGTAGAAAACATATATCGAAGGCTTCAACAATCCAAGCACATCATGGGGCATAAATCTCAATAGAAAATATAGAGGACAAACGGCATCCACATGGGGAAATAAGACCTATTCCTAATAATGCAAGAACTAAAACTGTTTTTTTTTTTTTGCAATAAGAAATAATAGTAGAAACTAACTATGCAACAACCAATAGAAATAAACATGCAACCTTAAAACTTAAAATGCAGTGCAAATCAGAACCAAAATACAGAGAGTTTTCAAGTCTTCTCCCCCACACTTAAATCTAACATTGTCCTCAATGCAGAAAAGAGAACAAAAACATCAAAATAAAAATAAAAGGGAAAAGAAAAGAAACAACTGACATGCTCACTGCTGAGGTGGAGGCGGCGGCGGGTATGGTGGAAACTGTAGATATCCTCCAGGTGAGAAGTCAAGCCACGTACATCCCGACGAATATCGCCAATCTCCACATACAGCTACTGGTGTTGGTCCCACATCACATCCTGCCTCTGGGACATCCGCTGCTGGTTTTCCCACATTGCGTCCTGACGACGCGACATCATCTGCTGATGCTCCCACATAGTGTTCTGCTGGAGATATAGATCGGCCATCTGCTGCTGTAGCGCGTAGTAGTCTGGACCAGCACTTCCAGCTGTGCCAGAAGGTCCAGCTCCACTACCTCCAATATCCGTCTGAACTCTGGGAACATCCTCAGCATCTTTCTGCTCAGCTTCAGGAGCCTGCTCCTCCTCCTCATCATCATCCTGATCCATCTCATCCCCCATATAGAAATCAGCAGCTGTAGGGCCAAATGGGAGATGACGGGGCAATCTCAACTGGATGCTCCCCTGATGGCCTGCCCTCCAGATCCACATCGGTGCTCTGCCCTCCAGGTGGGCAGTTTTCCTCAACTGGGCCTCATCATAAAGAAATGATCTATGCTGAATGTCATGGACAGCGCTCATATCGATGCATGCGCGAGCAATGAGGGTGATAAGACCCCCAAAACTGATGGTCGCCCTGTCGCGCTTGTCCAGGATATCCTTGCAGTTCATTAGAAACAGATCTACCCAACCTGGAACCACAGGGCTCTCTGGCGTCAAACACCACAAAAATGACATGTCCTTCAGCGAGATCTTGTTGACCTCAGCCTGTGCGAAGAAGGTGTTCGCCAGAACCTTGTGAATCAGTCGTAAAGCAGGATGGCAAATGCTGGAGTTGTACTGGCCCTTCTTGGCCTCAAAAGGCACCCTAGTAGATGTCATCCAGAAAGCCATAGGGCCCTCTCCCTTGCAGACATCAAGCAAACCAGCGGTCGGCGCAACAGTAACACCCAGAATCTCTGCCAATCTCACCTTTGATAGCTCATGACCCCTTCCCAATAATCGAAACTCAATGGATGTACGTCCCACACTCAAAGTGGCTAGAAACTCCTTACATAAACTCGGGTAAGTAGGAGCATTCTTCTCCAAAAACCCTCCTAGGCCCCCATGCTCTAATAGTTGCCTAGTGCAGACATCCATCTGTAATAATCTCAAGGTAGGTTCATGGAAGAATTTCATTACAAAGAAGTTTCTAGTGTTCAAAGCAGTCCATCTCTCCTTCTGATTTCTATTCATTCCATGTGGTCTCGACATAGTGAATCTGAGCTAAGAAATATGACCAAAAGAATTGAAATCAAAGAAGAACTCACGGAAAATCAGTCTCTGCAAGGGCCGCGGGGCAGCCGAAGGTGGCGACGGGGCGGCCGGCGACAGGTGTGGCCGCGGGGCGGCGGGTCAGGTGACGGGGCGGCCTAAGATCGCCGGATCTGGAACTTCCGTCGTCGGATCTGCCCTTCGACGTCCCAACCTTTCCTTCTTCGTAGTGGATCCGAAAGAAAACTTGGAGATTTCGTAGGAGAAAGCCGGTTTCTGTGTAGATCTAGAAGAGAGAGGTGGTGGGATGGAGTTTTGTAGAAGGTAGATGAGAAAAATGGTAAAGAAGGATGAGTTTTGGTGAAAGAAAGAAGCTTTGGAGGAGGAGTTTTAATGGAGGTTTTCTATTTTTAAGAGGGAGCTTGAAGGAGGAAGAAGATAGAGGAGGAAGAGGAAAGGGGCGGTGGGTGAAAGTGATAGAAAAAGATAGGTTAGGGTTTATTGTGTTTGGTAAGTGGGGGTCCACACGGGCCCCTAAAAAATTTTCTATCCGGATGGGGCCGCGGGGCGGCCAGGGTGGGCGACGGGGCGGCCGGCGATTCTGCGAAGGATTTCGCTGGGCGCCTTGGCCGCGGGGCGGCCCTAGCTGGCGACGGGGCGGCCCGTCCTTTTTCGCCCAATTCCTTCTTCTTTTCCTTCCTGCACTGTTAGTCCTCCAGACCAAACCAAAAATAAAATAAAAAAAAAACTTAATGCAAAAAGAAAATACCTAAACTATTACCTTGGGTTGCCTCCCAAGCAGCGCCTTTAGTTAACGTCGTTGGCTCGACGTTATGACACCCTATTGATCCTCAGCATTTGGTTCAGTGAGAACCAACTCATCACCGTCATGTTTGACAAAATTCTCATAATAGGGTTTAACTCGATGACCATTTACCTTGAAGATGTCTCCATTCCTCTCATTTAGTAACTCTACTGCACCATGAGAAAAGACATTAGTAATCACATATGGTCCTGTCCATCTAGAGCGAAGCTTACCTGGGAAAAGTTGTAGGCGCGATTGAAATAGCAGGACCTTTTCCCCAACTTTGAGGTCCTTTCGCAAGATATGCTTATCGTGTCATGCCTTTGTCTTCTCCTTATAGGTGACAGAGTTATCATAGGCATCCAATCTCAACTCTTCCAACTCCTGCAGCTGTAGTTTCCTGAACTCCCCAACTTCGTCAATCTGCATGTTGCACTGCTTCACCGCCCAATATGCTTTATGTTCAAGCTCGACAGGAAGATGGCAAGCCTTTCCATAGACTAATCTAAACGGAGACATCCCAATGGGAGTCTTGTAAGCCGTTCGATAAGCCCATAGAGCATCATCAAGTCTGACACTCCAATCCTTCCTGTTTGGGGCAACAGTCTTCTCCAAGATAGTCTTTATCTCGCGAAGAGGAAAGACGAAGGTCGATATCGACATAGCCAAGTCGATATCGAGTACTATCAAGTCGATTTTCATCTTGGAGGCCGAGATCGAGTCGAGAAGCACAAGAGGAAAGTTGCAGGTCGATATCGACTTGTCCTAGTCGATATCGACTTTACCAACAGTGGCCGATTTCGAGCTAGTCCGAGTTCTAATTAAAGTTCTATCCAAAGTCCAATGGAGATATCCACAAGATCAAATTCTATTAAGATCTATCAAGATGGAAGAGATATTTACCTATTTTAGATATAGTTCCTTTTAGATTTATTTCTTTTAATTCCATTATTTAATCTTTAAAGTATTAGATAGATAGATTTAGATATAGATAGAGTTTCTTTCCTAGATTAGCTTGGAATGAAGCCTATAAATAAAGCCTTAGGGGCTGAGTTTTATTCATTCAATTTTAGAGACAATTAGTTACATAGAGAGAGAGTAGAGAGAGAGCTTGTGGTGAGAGGAGAGAAGGTGTTGAGAGACGGTTTGTCTTTGATCGGTTGTAAGCTTTCTTTTATTTCATTAATGCAATTTAGTTTTCTTTTATTATTGATGAGTTTATTCATGATGAAAAGCGAGTAGTCACCCAACTTCTAGGGTCGGGGTGAGCCCGACGGTAGCCATATGAGGTGATGCGGTAAAGGTACAATCTTCGGATGCAATTCATCTTCTATCCCTATGAGCATGATTCTTTTGCGAAAGTTAAAGGTGATCCTTGTTTGTGTTATTGAAGCGAAAGTGATCTTAATACAACTTGGATTAATTATGTGAAAAAGGTTTAGTAACAATTAGGTTTATGCGAAAGCCTCTATCTTCCTATTTGTTAATAACGAAAGTTATTTGATGAAAAGCATGATCTTGTATGCCTTTATGTGTTATTTTACATGGTTATCGTTGTGATGTTGAAACCCTGATCTTGGAAGTCCTTTATTTTACTGATTTATTTCAATAAAATTCCGGATTTTAAGTTTCTGTCCCAGTCGAAATCGAGTTCTGTTGGTCGATTTTCTGAGTCGATATCGAGTGTGCTTAGTCGATATCGACCAAGTTGCTTTCTGTGTTATTTTTCTGCTTTCTTCTGTGTTTTACTATTTCTCTGAGGTTTGGAACTGAAAAGGCGGGCGCTGACACGCTTCCTAATGGATCGATCCTGACTACCTTCTACTACAGTGGGAGGAAGTCTTGTAATTAATTTGCAGAGATCAGGGAGTCGAATTTGAGATTTATATTTCATACTTGATTTTCCTCCTAAAAGAGGTCTGCACTACCATGCAGGCAGCCATTGCTAAGTGTGGCATCCGGGAGGCAGAGGAGAACACCATGTCGCGATACTTGGGAATTCTCAACCCTCCCTTGGCTCGCGAGATCGACTGTTATTCCTGCGAGACCATGATGCAACTACTTCACCTGGTAGTCAAGGTGGAAAGAAAGATGCGATTCCAATCGACATCCAGCCGGACAAGCCAAGGCCAAAATTGGCAAAACCCCGGCAGGGAGCAGCAGCCACAGCAAACAGGGGCCAGAAGACACAGTCGCGCCTGCGACGAGTGCTATCACGCACGCGATGGGCGCCAGGGGCCCGGTACCATCGATTCCATCGTTGCCAACAACCCCATTGGGTAAACCCGGTTCTTCAAAGGGCAGTACTCATAACCCTAATGCTAGAACTTTGGATATTGTCTGTTTTAAATGTCATGGTAGAGGTCATATGGCTAGGGATTGTCATAATCAACGTGTTTTGGTTATAAATCACTTAGGTCAATATGAATCTGAATCTGATAACGATCAACTTGAAGATGAAACTTTGATAACTTGCTTGAATTTGATCTAGCTTAGTTTGATTATGAACAAGGAGATTGCTTGCTTGTTAGGAGAGTTTTACATTCTAAGCCTATTGTTTATGATGATAATCAACGTGAAACTCTTTTCCATACTCAATTTCATGTTCAGGGCAAAGTTTATCGGGTTATTATTGATGGTGGTAGCTGTTGCAAACTTGCTAGTACTAAAATGGTGGCTAAATTGAAACTGACTACCTTTTGTCACCCTAGACCTTATAAATTGCAATAGATGAATGAAAGTGGTGAAGTTAGGGTTGATAGACAAGTTAATGTGCATGTTTCCTTGGGCTTATATGATGATACCATTCTTTGTGATGTAGTTCCTATGACGGCTAGCCATATTCTGCTAGGCCGCCCTTGGCAATATGATCACAAGGTTATTTATGATGGGTTTACTAATCGTTACTCCTTTGATTTTAAGGGAAAAAAAATCATCTTTAGACCCATGATGCCTTTGCAAGTTGCAGATGAGCTAGAGAAAGCTAGGAAGAAGAGGGAGGCGGAGGCATCGGGAAAACTGATGTCTGAGAAGGCTACGTCATCGGTTGCTACAGAAACACTGATGTCAAAAGGTCCTGAGACGACTGCAGTAAGTTTACTGATGTCAAAAACTAAACTGCACTCTGAGGTAATAAGTTCCGATTACACTCTTATGCTTTTGTGTAAAGATCTATGCTTGCTTTCTGATGATGTTAAGGAACAATTACCTCCAAGAATTAAGGATTTGTTAGAGGAATTCAAGGATATCACTCCCGATGAGATGCATGTAGGATTACCACCTCTTAGGAGTATTCAGCATCAAATTGATTTTATGCCTAGTTCCTCTTTGCCTAACTGCCCTGTCTATAGGACTAATCTTCAAGAAGATAAGGAAATAGAATCCCAAGTTCAGGAACTGTTGGATAAGGGATATATTAAAGAGAGATTAAGTCCATGTTCGGTACCTGTGTTATTAGTCCCTAAGAAAGATGGATCTTGGAGAGTGTGTGTTGATTGTAGGGCTATTAACAATATCATTGTGAAGTATAGGCACCCCATCCCTAGGCTAGATGATATGCTTGATGAATTATATGGTGCTACTTTATTTTCTAAAATTGATTTGAGAAGTGGTTACCATCAAATTCGGATGAGAGAGGGGGATGAGTGGAAAACAGCTTTTAAGACTAAACGTGGTTTATATGAATGGTTAGTTATGCCTTTTGGTTTGACTAATGCGCCTAGTACTTTTATGAGATTGATGAACCATGTTCTTAGAAAGCTAATTGGGAAATTTGTTGTTGTATATTTTGATGATATTCTTATTTACAGCAAATCCCTAGAAGATCACAAAACTCACTTGAGGGAAGTTCTCTCAACTCTTCGAGTTGAGCACTTGTTTATTAATTTGAAGAAATGTGAGTTTTGTTCTGATAGTGTCACTTTCCTTGGTTTTGTAGTTAGTTCAAGAGGGCTTCAAGTCAACCAAGGGAAAGTTTAAGCCATCCAAAAGTGGCCGACACCTACAAGTGTTGGCGAGGTAAGGAGTTTCCATGGCTTGGCGACGTTCTATCGGCGGTTCGTCAAGGATTTCAGCATCATCGCCGCGCCATTGACGGAGTTGACCAAGAAGGGTCAACACTTCATTTGGGGAGCACCCCAAGAGAAGGCCTTTACCACCCTTAAGGCCAAGCTGACGCATGCTCCACTGTTGATCTTGCCGGATTTCAACCAACCTTTTGAAGTTGAGTGCGATGCAAGCGGAATTGGAATTGGAGGAGTTCTCATGCAAGAAGGTAAGCGTATTGCCTTCTTTTCTAAAAAATTGAAGGGTACTTGTCTTAATTACTCTACTTATGATAAGGAGTTGTATGCTTTGTTTAGAGTTCTTAAGACATGGTCTCACTACCTTTGGCCTAGAGAATTTATGCTTATAACTGATCATGAATCCTTGAGGTACCTTAGGAGTCAAGATAAGTTGGATCGTAGGCATGGTAGGTGGATGGAATTTATAGAAACCTTCCCATATGTGATTCAATATAAGAAGGGAAAGGACAATGTAGTGGCCGATGCTTTATCTAGGCGTCATAGCTTGTTGACTACATTAGATTCACGGGTTTTAGGCTTTGTCTATATTAAGGATCTATATGTAAATGACATTGATTTTGGGGAGACCTATAGGACTTGTAAATCGAAAGGTTCATTAGATAAATTCTAATTGTTTAATGGATTTTTATTTCGGGTTGATATTGTTTGCATTCCTAGATGTTCTTTGAGGTTACTTCTTGTGGAAGAGAGCCATAAAGGTGGTTTAATGGGACATTTTGGGAGGGATAAAACCTATCATACATTACATAGTCACTTCTATTGGCCTCACATGCTTAAGGATGTCGAAAATTTTGTGAAAAGGTGCTTAGATTGTTTGAGGGCCAAGTCTAAGTTGAAGCCACATGGTTTATATACCCCTTTGCCGGTTCCTAGTGCTCCTTGGGAAGATATTAGCATGGATTTTATAGTAGGTTTTCCAAGGACTAAGAAGGGGAGAGATTCGATTGTTGTGGTTGTAGACAGATTCTCTAAGATGGCTCATTTTATTGCTTGGCATAAAACCGATGACGCTTCTAATGTTGCTACTCTTTTCTTTTGTGAAGTCGTTAGGTTGCATGGTTTGCCAAAGACTATTGTGGGTGATAGGGATACTAAGTTTTTAAGCCACTTTTGGAGGACTCTTTGGGCTAAGCTAGGTATTAAGTTGCTATTTTCTACTTCTAGTCATCCCTAAACAGATGGCAAAACGGAGGTTACTAATCGTACCCTAGGCACCATTCTTAGAGCTGTCATTAAGAAGAATTTGAAGTCTTGGGAAGATGCATTGCCACATGTAGAATTTGCATATAATAGGACTTTGCATTCCTCAACTGGGTATACTCCTTTTGAATGTGTTTATGGTCTTAATCCGCTAACCCCTTTTGATCTTACTCCATATCCTATGAGAGAAAAAGAAAGCTTTGAAGCAGGTAAGCAGATTGAGTTCATTAAGGAGCTCCATGAGAGGACCAAGCAACGCCTCGAGGGAAAGGCCACTAGTACGGCGGATACCAAGAACAAAGGGTGTAAGAAGGTGATCTTTTAGGAAGGAGACCTCGTATGGGTGCACCTAAGGAAGGACCGCTTCTCGGATCAGCGGAAGTCTAAATTGTCGCCTCGTGGTGATGGACCTTTCAAGGTTTTGAAGAAGGTGGGCGACAATGCTTATCAGGTTGAGCTTCCCAAAGACTATGGAGTCAGCTCGATATTTAATGTCACTGACTTAAGCCCCTATCCGACGGGAGAAGACGAAGCGGATTCGAGGTCGAATCCTTCCCAAGAAGGGGAGGATGATGCAGGAGCACCCGAAGCACCAGCCTTACCAGCCAGACCAGTGACTCGAAGTCAAGCCAAACTGATCGCTGACAAACTCGCCAACTTGGTATGCTACATGGGAAGATGAGCCAACACGCCGAGTGTTGGAGACCTAGGGTCAGGCCCTAAGGCCATACTTGTTAGCGGATCAGAAGGCCCGCCGTCGATTCCGGGGGGGCGTGACGGATTTTGAATCTGAAGGATGTTAAGGAAACTCTATTTAGATCTATTATTTAGTGTTTTAATATTTAGTTGGTATTCTATTATTTTAGGAAAATAGATATATCTTTTATTTTAGATAGAATCTAGAAGGTTATTTAAAGGAGAACTCTTTGTCATTGAAAGGCACGTTCAATATTATTCAGAAGCTTTTGCTCAAACCCTAAGTCAAGTTCCTCTTGCGTTCTTGCTTGTACGATTGCGATTTCAATCCGTTTATGCCGATTTGTCTCTCTGGTTATCTGTCTCGTGGAGTAGGTGATCCAAGGAGAAAGTCCATGTCCTCTTGATCCAAGATGAGCTTGAATCAAGTTGTAGAAGGAGGTCTTTTGCTCAGGGACTTGTGCCAACGAGTGGTTTAATCTCTTAGGTATAAGTATTCTGGCCAACTGATTGCCTTTGAACCCCATATCTTTACTTTCGTTGAATCTGTCGTATTTTTAACATCAGTTTTTATCCGAAAAAAATGTCTTTGAGTCTTCTGTTATCAGTCCGAATTATCCAACCGACATCTAATCTTCTGTTTGTGTTTGTTTTCGGGAGCCTTCGTTGGAACGATCAGACAACCCCGCATCAATATCCAACCGAAAATGATCCGGGAGGGGAGTTTCACAAGTAAACAAGACTTAGAGATAATTTTTGTCTCACGGTTATTCTAGTCAATAAGCCGGTTAAATGGGCGGATACTGGATTTGTATTCTATATCAATGTGACATTTAGTTGTTATAGGATGAATGTCAAGAGAGGGGATACTTAATGAAATTTCATGACTCATTAAACCCCACCAAGGACTAGAGATGAGTTGTTAACTTGGGGAGTTGTTTTCACCAACACCAATTACACAGTAAACGAGTGTAGTGAGAAACACCGACTTAGAAACGAGGGTCGTATTGAATGAGGTAATATAGAGCAACAAGACCCAATTCGCTAGTGTGCTTTCAACCATAATATACATAAATACACTAGAGTGTTTCTTAAAGGTATTATTGTAAATTTTAATCAAACCGAAAGGCCACCTTATAGTGTCATTTTTTATTGTCAAGATGTTATTATGATGATTAATGAGGTGAAGATAGAGGTGAATTAACAATATTAGTTTGAGAGGGATGTTTCGGAAGGGGGATTCCCTACAAAACAACAAATTCCTCAAGGAATGCAGTAGATCAGCTAGGTACTCATAAGGAGACACAATTTTCATGTAAAGCTTTGTACAAGATAAACTACACCAATTCAACCTACTTGTTTCATAAATGAACCTCCTTTGGAAATTATTAGTTGACCATTTTTTACATTACAGAACCGATACCCCCTTATAAAACACAACATATTTGTTAATGAACAGGTTATAAAGTGGGATAAGTGCAATGATATGGTTCTTCAAAGGGCAGTTCCAATAAAGTTTGTGCTTGGGGAATCCCGGCAGAAAGAAGCGGAAAACAACCAGCATAATTTTACAGCAGTAGTTTCTCCAGCAGTGGTACCCAATTCTCAAACTTGATTCATATATGGAATTTGACATGAGATGTGGATGCTTAGAGATTTTATAGAAATAGATCAAACAAAGGTTTTCTCTAGAAGGAGTAAATGCAAAGAAAGGGGAATCTAGTTTCATGCACATCACCACTTCATTAGGACTTACCATACCCCCTTTAAAAGCATCAGACTTATATAATACTTCATATATATCAATGTTAACATAAGACATGGTGCTACAGACATTCCTACGCTTAGCCGACTTGTGTGCATAGCCAGAAGTAGTATCACAAAGGTTGCCTACACTAGAGCTAAAACAAACAGGAGTATTCAACAATTTCTTGTCTACATAGTTCAAACTTGATTTCCCTCTAGGGAGGTCATAGGCAAAAGAGATAACACCACATGAATTTTTAACAGAGCTTCTAAAACAAAGCCAATCCTTAATAAATGAGACTTGTTTGGAAGGGAAATGTTTACCATATACTGGGTTAATCTCGGAATTAATTGTGTGTGATACCATACGATTGTCTAAAGGAAGGGAGCACTTAAACAACAATTCTCTCCTAAATAGTACACCATGCTTTCCCAAAGCCCAATTATAAACCAAGATCAGATGAGAACACATACTTGTTATGCCATTGATACAGATACATATGATAAGTTTTTGTCCAATAAGAGTTTCAGTTCCAGCAGCGACGTTCAAAGCCTTCTTTTCCTCTTTGCTCTTACCAATTTTCTGGTCCCCATCATTGAGATCTGAAGATCCCTCAAGGAGTTTTTCCTCGTTAGAGGGTTTAGGGCCATTTCGGAGGGTATTCGTTAGAGGGTTTAGGGCCCTTTTCCTCGTTAGAGGGTTTCCTGCAACCTTATCCAAGACAGCCATGGTAACCAAAGACAAGAAGAGATTATTAGAGAGGAAAGATAAGTGATAAGTGTTAGAAGTAGATGAGACAAGAGGAGTCGTGTGCTCAAATTGACACAAAGTCAGATTTATAGAAGGAGAGAAGAAGTTCAGGGAGGGGTGGTATGAGCGAACACAAAATGAGTCGTACCTCGTAGGATCAAGCGAGATCCAGTAGCGACGAACAGCCAAAAGGCCAAGCAGACGAAGAGAGAAGCCAACCCTCGTAAGAAACCCCAAGACAGGCCATCGAACAGGGTACGGATTAGGCCAAGGAGGAGGTCTAAACCACCACAAGAATAGTCTATTCTCCTCGGTAAACATCAGCAATTTGTAGATAAGTGGATTTTCGTACCAATTAGGTTCAAAGAGAGGCCATACAAAAAACCCCCAAATCGATTTGATAGAGGATCAAGCCTCCCAAACACCTCCGAAAATGAACTTGAGAGGTTCAGATGCGAAAGGACAAAGGGAGGGGAGGTGATCACCAAGATTAATAAGTATACAGTAGATGATTGGGGAGGCTTCATACATATTTGATCCAAAGAAACAGCAAGTTTTAGGGTTTTCAGGAGAGAAAGGATTGACGGAGGGGTTTCTCAAGGGGGAGGTTGGCAAGGCGTGTGACCGCGCGTTCTTTCTTCTCATTTTAGGGTTTTTGGACCACTTGTCGCTTGCTATCCAGAGTCCTTGCAGATGAATCCGTCTACTGGGGTTCATGGCTTTTCATTTTTTTTTTTTGCCCTATGAAATTACAGTTGGCCATCTAATGAATCAATTGGTTCACCAATGCGGGTGACCTAACCTTTGCTGTTACTTCTTTATCTGCAGGTACAAAAAAAAATAAAGCTGGAAATCAAATGGATCATAGCGGCTAGAGAGTTTAGTCTCTCGTTGCTACCCTCGATCCTGGCTCAGCGGCTCGAGAGTATAATCTCTCGTCGCTACCCCCGATCCAGGCATGGATCAATTCATTGCGCCGAAAGGCTACTGGATTTTGCCCAGAATTCAAAAGCAATGAATTGCCGAATTCCATAGTCAAAGCACAAATAAAAGTGAATATGGGGCAAATTAAATGACCTGTCGGACAGCAGAAAGAATTCAGACACATTGAAGCTTAGCCTCTTTACACAAAAAAGGAGGCACTAAGTTTTCAAAGGACCAAATCAGCCACAAAGGCAAAGCAAACATGGTGATGCGAGACCTTCTTCTACACCTCCGTACACGCCTATCATACTCGGAGAAAGAATTCAGACACATTGAAGCTTAGCCTCTTTACACAAAAAAGGAGGCACTAAGTTTTCAAAGGACCAAATCAGCCACAAAGGCAAAGCAAACATGGTGATGCGAGACCTTCTTCTACACCTCCGTACACGCCTATCATACTCGGAGAAGGACCTATGACTAGAGCTCGAGCTAAGAAGCTTCCACGCGACTCATTCATGTTTGTGAGTCATGCTTTGTTCTCGAGCACGGTTCAACTCCCGGAGCCAACATTGAGGACTTACATGTGCATTGGGATACAAGAAGAGGCCGAACCCTCTTAGTCTATGTATTTTCGATTTGTCTAAGTGTTGAGACTCCCTTATGTTACTATTTTTAGTATTATTTTTACTTAAGTTATTTTAGAAAACTTTAGGGATATTTTATTAATTTCTTTAAGTAGTTCTTTTATCTTCTTTTCTCATTAGAATCGGCCCAATAGCCTTGTAAGGCCTATAAATGCCGATTACCTCTCATGTAGAACAATGGGAACTTATTGAATAGAATTATCAAATTTGTGTGAAACACATTGGGTGAAAGTCGATCGATTAGAAGCGGAGCTCATCGATTGCAAATTGGTATAGATCTCAGCTTGGTTTGCCTTGAGTTTATCAACCTCGCGAGAGCTTGGTGATCCTGGTATTCACGAGTCCCCTCCTTGTGCCTCCAAGTTGTCTGCTTGGTTGTGTAAGGTTGTAGAGGCGGGCTTTATAGTCGTTGATAATTGGTTTCTACCCTCTAAGGAGGCCTGGGGTCTTTATCTCGTTCTATCTTAGTTCGAATCACCCAATCTATCGGTCTTGTCATTGAATTTCGAGTCTTTATATTATTTTGATCGAGTCTTGTCGTTCTTGGTTAGTCAATCTCGAGTTCATCACTGATCTTGATGATCTTGTCGAGTCTTTGTTCTTTCTTTGGTCGATCTTGGTGTTCTTGGTCAATTCTTGCATTATTCTTGCTGCGTCTTTGAGTTGTTGAGTCGGTTCTTGTTTAATTGTTTGAGTCTTGAGTCTTTCTTGCTTCCGTTCTTTAAGTTCTTGTTTGATTGTCGAAGATCGGGCCATCCTATGGCTAACCCTGTATCAAATTGGTATTAGAGTTTTGGTTTCTGACATCAAAGTTGTGTCTTTTATTTCCCTAAACACAAAACCTACAAAAAAAAAATAGTCTTTTCTTTGTTTCTTGGTTTTTACTTCTTGAATTCTTGAATTTGATTATTACTAATCTCTTGTTTGTGATTGTTTGTGGTTGCATAGCCTAAACACATCGCCTGGCCGTGACCCTTCAACAAGTGCAACCGATTTCTCCTTGGGGTAGTCGACGTCCTTTGTTCAAGAGGAAACCCATTCGGCCGCACCTTGCTCTCACAAACCCTAGTTGCTTTCTATCTTTGTTTTATCTATTTTAATTGCCTATTTAATTCTGATTTTGTGGTAGATATAGTCATATTATCTATCATAGATTATAAAAGGCTTAGATAGATATACTTATCAAAGTTATCCAAACCCTCACCTATATATTGCATTAGGGCTGCATTTTATTTTCTTTCACCTATTCCACACAATTTTCGAGTCCTTTTCATTGGTAGTTGTTTCTTTCTTGCATTGGATTAAAAAAAAAACAGTCCGAAAAAAAAGAGACATTCAAAGTTTGGACCTAGGTGGATAACATTCACTAGGGGCAAAAGTAAGTTTCAAAAAAAAAAGAGTTTGTAAGATCTAGTGCAAGAAAGTTCCCAAAGGGCCAAATTTGGTGAATTCTCAAAGCCATAAGTCGACAACCCTTGCATACACTCATACCTCCCGTGAAAACACATATCTTGAGACCCTTCATTGCAACTACAACATCCTTACTAAGGGTTTGAATCAAAAGAGAGGTAAATTTCCAAGTTTTCTTTTCTATTTCCTTATTTTCTTTTGTTCTTTTGTGTTTGTCGAGTACTTCTGTCCTGAATCGAGTACTCTCTGGCCATATCGAGTTGTTGTTGGCCTTGTCGAGTGATCTTCTTGCCATTGTCGAGTGCTTGTTGTGTTTGTCGAGTACTCCTTACTTGTCTCGAGTGTGTTTTGAGACCTTTCGAGTGCTCTCCTTCATTGTCGAGTACTCAAGTCGTTGTTTCGAGTTATTTTTTTTTGCTGCTGTCGAGTACTCTTTCTTGTTTGTCGAGTGCTTTAGTCCTTTGTTTCATTCATTCTCTTGATTTTCTTATCTTTATTGCTAGGTTTTAGCTTGAGTGTTGATTCGCCCAAGGTGGATTGAAACAACAAGCGTGACATACGAATTTGAGAGAGAGTGTAAGCGAAACACTTGTGAGTTGTTTATATTTTTCTAACCTTTACATAGTTCTGTGTTTGTCTTTATTTGCAATGTCTAACAATCAGGTGAACAACGAGAACAATGCCAGCAACGGCAACAATGAGAACAGTACCACAACTGTGACACCTACGCAGTTCAACGCTCTCAACGCAACCTTGACGGAAGTGTTGAATAGGCTAGCGGCCATAGAAGCAAGGCCGAGTGGTTCTAACAACCTTGGTGGTCGAAGTGATCAAAGGCGTGATGATGCGCCTTGCGATGAAAGGGAAGTAATTCATCCTAACCCTAACCCTAATCCCAATATCGATAACCCTTTATTTGATGAAAACGACTCTCCACGAGGGGAGAGATATGGTAGAAATAATGGGTTTGTTAATGCGCGGGAACAGGGAAGAGGAAGAGGGAGAAGTCGAGCCCAGCAGGAGGATTACTACTATTCGGAGTGCGACGACGACTTCCAAGAAGAGGTGTATTGGGAGCAACGTCATCGGAGGAACGATAGAGGAGGGTGATACCAATACAGAGCACCTAGATAGCCTGATCAGGATGGCATAGGTAAGGTAAAGGTAAAGATCCCTCAATTTGATGGTAAGATAGATCCAGATGCATATATTGAGTAGGAAACTAAAATGGATCAAATCTGGAATTGTCATAACTTTTCTGAACATAAAAAGGTGCAATTAGCTTCTCTAGAATTTCAAGGGTTTGCATTAATTTGGTGGGATAATTTGATTAAGGAAAGAAGAAGAGCCCTTGATGCGCTTGCCGCTTCATGGGACCAAATGAAAGCCCTTATGAGAAGACGATTTGTTCCCCAAATCTATGCTAGAGAGCTTAGACAACGTTTAGAAAACCTAAAACAAGGTGGTAAAAGTATTGAGGAAACCTTTAATGCAATGCAAGAAACCATGGCTAGAGCGAATGTTGTTGAAAATGATGAAGATACGAATGCTAGGTTTCTTAGGATATTGCATCCCGCCTTAGCTCATGAAATTGACTATTTTCCTTATTCTACGCCTACTGAGCTCTTACATTTAGCTATGAAGGTAGAAAGGGGAGCTGGATACAGGAGCCAAGGTGGACGAATGACGAGTGGGAAGCCCCAGGGATGGCGCCAGAGCCGACCACAACAGCCCCAAGGGCGACCTGATGGTGGCTATAGCAATCGGCCAAACCAACCCCAAGGGAGAGGAGATGGCCGAACCAACTAGCAGGCTCTCGACAAAGGCAAGACGCCTCTGTACGGACGAGAATCGTCTAGGGTATCTACTGGCCCCAAAGGGAGTAATCCTAACCCCTCTACTACTAGATCTAGGGACATTGTGTGCTTTAAATGCCAAGGTAGAGGTCATGTTATGAAGGATTTCCCTAATAAGAAAACTCTCATGATTAATCACTTAGGCGAATATGAATCTGAAAATTCTTTTGATGAACATGAAGAGCATGCTAATGATAATGATCAAAACCTTAACCTTCTTACTTATAATGAAGATGATGATGGCATTTGATTATGAACATGGTGAATCATTGATTTTTAGGAGAGTCTTAAGTGTTGTTCCTGCACCTTGTGATGACAATCAACGTGAAAACTTGTTTCATACTAGATGCTTAGTAAAGGGAAAGGTTGTTAATGTGATCATTGATGGAGGAAGTTGTTGTAACTTAGCTAGTCAAGAGATGATTGATAAATTACAACTTCCTACAATTCAACATCCTAGACCTTATAGATTGCATTGAATGAATGAATGTGGAAACTTAAAGGTGAATAGGCAAGTTAAAGTGCATATCAAACTAGGACATTATGAGGATGATGTGTTATGTGATATTGTACCTATGCAAGCCCGTCATATATTATTAGGTCATCCTTGGAAATTTGATCGTAAGGTCTTACATGATGGCTTTACTAACCGTTATTCCTTTACTTTTCAGGGAAAGAACGTAGTTCTCAAGCCTATGACGCCAACACAAGTGGCTGACGAGATTGAGAAATGAAAGGTAAGTAAAGGTGAGTTAGTTAAGGAGGCTCAGTCAAGCCATGTGTCTACCCCTACTCGGCCTAAGGATGTATTCTTGGCTTCCAAGAGTGCATATTTAGACGAGTTTACGGATGGGGAAACAACCCTCATGCTCCTATGCAAAGGGTTGAACATGCTGAGTGAGGAGCTTAGAGCTACCCTCCCTCCTCACATCCTATCTCTTATTGAAGAGTATAAGGATGTCTTCCCCGAGGACATACCGGCAGGTCTACCCCCTATTAAAGGTATTGAGCATCAAATTGATCTCATTCCAGGGGCTTCTTTGTCTAATATACCAGCTTATAGAATGAATCCCACGGAAACCCAAGAGGTTCAATCCAAAGTCCAGGAACTGTTGGATAAGGGATACATTGGGGAAAGTTTGAGTCCTTGTGATGTGCCTGTGTTGTTAGTCCCTAAGAAAGATGGTTCACGGAGAATGTGTGTAGATTGTAGGGCTATTAACAACATAATTGTGAAATATTGCCATCTTATTCCCCGCCTAGATGATATGTTAGATGAGTTGCATGGTTCTTCCATTTTCTCTAAAATTGATTTAAAAAGCGGTTACCATCAGATTAGGATGAAGGAAGGCGATGAATGGAAAACAGCCTTTAAAACTAAATTTGGACTCTATGAATGGTTGGTTATGCCTTTTGGTTTAACTAACGCTCTTAGTACTTTCATGAGATTAATGAATCATGTGCTTAGAAATTTCATAGGTAAATTTGTTTTTGTGTATTTTGATGATATTCTTGTTTATAGCAAGTCACCTAAGGAACATGAAGCACATTTAAGGGAAGTACTTTCTACACTTAGATTAGAACACTTGTATGCAAATCTTAAGAAATGTGAATTATGTAATGATCAAGTGTCTTTTCTGGGTTTTGTCGTGAGCTCGAATGGACTACGTGTCAATGAAGCGAAGATCAAGGCAATTCAGGAGTGGCCTACACCGACTACCATCGGCCATGTGCATAGTTTTCAAGGGCTGACGAGTTTCTATAGGAGATTTGTGCGCGACTTCATCTCCATCGCAGCCCCTCTCACGGAACTCACAAAGAAGAGGTGCGAGTTCAAGTGGGGCTCAGCTCAGGAGGAGGCATTTCGCACCTTGAAGGAGAAGTTGACGCAGGCCCCGCTCTTGGCCTTGCCTGATTTCACTCGGACCTTTGAAGTAGAATGTGATGCTAGCGGAGTTGGAATTGGCGGAGTCCTCATGCAAGAAGGTAAGCCTATAGCCTTCTTTTCTGAAAAGTTGAAAGGTGCATGTCTTAATTACTCTACTTATGATAAAGAGTTATATGCATTGTTTAGAGTCCCTAAGACATGGTCCCATTACCTTTGGCCTAGAGAGTTTATACTTAGGACTGATCATGAATCTTTAAAGTATTTTAAGAGCCAAGATAAACTTGATAGGAGACATGGTAGATGGATGGAATTCATAGAAACATTTCCTTATGTAATAAAGTATAAGAAAGGCAAAGACAATGTGGTAGCTGATGCATTATCTAGGAGACATGTGTTATTGACCACTTTGGATTCTAGAGTCTTAGGCTTTGTGTACATTAAGGAATTGTATGAGAATGATGCTGATTTTGGGGATTTAGTTAGACAATGCCGAGATAAGGGTCCTAGCAATAGCTTCTATATCTTTGATTGATTCTTGTTTAGGAAAGATCAAGTGTGCATACCTAGGTGTTCTCTTCGTTTATTATTGGTTAATGAAGCCCATAGTGGAGGATTAATGGGTCATTTTGGAAAAGATAAGACATATCATACACTTAGATCTCATTTTTATTGGCCACATATGCTTAGGGATGTAGAACATTGTCTTAAGAGATGTATTGATTGCCTAAAGGCCAAGTCTAAGCTCATGCCCCATGGATTATACACACCACTACCTACATCCTCAGCCCCTTGGGAAGATATTTCTATGGACTTTATTGTAGGATTGTCTAGAACTAAGAAGTGGAGGGATTCTATATTTGTGGTGGTAGATAGATTTTCTAAGATGGCTCACTTTATTGCATGTCATAAGACCGATGATGCTACGAATGTCGTGAACCTATTCTTTATGAGGGTAGTACGGTTGCATGGGGTGCGTAAAACCATAGTGAGTGATAGGGATGTTAAGTTTCTTAGTCATTTTTGGCGAATATTATGGAGTAAATTGAGAACTAGATTGTTATTCTCTACCTCTAGTCACCCCCAAACCGATGGCCAAACTGAGGTGACCAATAGAACCTTAACCACTGTCCTTAGAGCCATAATTAGGAAGAATTTGAAGCTTTGGGAAGAAGCCTTACCTCATGTGGAGTTTGCTTATAATAGGATCATGCATTCCTCAATCAAAATCACTCCATTTGAATGTGTATATGGTGTTAATCCACTAACCCCTTTTGATCTTACTCCATATCCTATGAGAAATAAAGAATCATTTGAAGCAGGTAACCATATCGAGTTCGTCAAGGAATTACATGAACGAACGTGTCAGAAGCTTCTGCAGAAGGCTGAGTACAATGCCAATAAGGCCAACAAAGGGCGGCGTTTGGTCACATTTCAGCCTAGGGATCTTGTGTGGGTGCACCTGAGGAAGGAGAGGTTTCCAAATGAGCGGAAGAGCAAGCTTGCACCTTGAGGTGATGGACTTTTCAAGGTTCTGCAGAAGGTGGGTGAGAATGCCTACAAGCTGGAGCTTCCTGGAACCTATGGCGTGAGTGCAACCTTCAACGTCGCGTATCTCATTCCATACTTTGCCGTGGACGAGGACTTGGATTCGTAGTCGAATCCTTTCCCAGAAGGGGAGGTTGATGCGGGACCATCTTCTACACCTCATGACACGCCTATCATACTCAAATAAGGACCTATGACTAGAGTTCGAGCTAAGAAGCTTCAATGCGACTCATTCATGTTTGTGAGTCATGCTTTGTTCTCGAGCACGGTTCAACTCCCGGAGCCAACATTGAAGACTTACATGTGCATTGGGATACAAGAAGAGGCCGAACCCTCTTAGTCTATGTAGTTCCGATTTGTCTAAGTGTTGAGACTCCCTTATGTTACTATTTTTAGTATTATTTTTACTTAAATTATTTTAGGAAACTTTAGGGATATTTGATTAATTTCTTTAAGTAGTTCTTTTATCTTCTTTTCTCATTAGAATCGGCCCAACAGCCTTGTAAGGCCTATAAATGCCGATTACCTCTCATGTAGAACAATGGGAACTTACTGAATAGAATTCTCAAATTTGTGTGAAACACATTGGGTGAAAGTCGATCGATTAGAAGCGGAGCTCATCGATTGCAAATTGGTATAGATCTCAGCTTGGTTTGCCTTGAGTTCATCAACCTCGCGAGAGCTTGGTGATCCTGGTATTCACGAGTCCCCTCCTTGTGCCTCCAAGTTGTCCGCTTGGTTGTGTAAGGTTGTAGAGGCAGGCTTTATAGTCGTTGATAATTGGTTCCTACCCTCTAAGGAGGTCTGGGGTCTTTATCTCGTTCTATCTTAGTTCGAATCACCCAATCTATCGGTCTTGTCATTGAATTTCGAGTCTTTTTATTATTTTGATCGAGTCTTGTCGTTCTTGGTTAGTCAATCTCGAGTTCATCACTGATCTTGAAGATCTTTCTGAGTCTTTGTTCTTTCTTTGGTCGATCTTGGTGTTCTTGGTCAATTCTTGCATTATTCTTGCTGCGTCTTTGAGTTCTTGAGTCGGTTCTTGTTTAATTGTTTGAGTCTTGAATCTTTCTTGCTTCCGTTCTTTAAGTTCTTGTTTGATTGTCGAAGATCAGGCCATCCTACGGCTAACCCCGTATCACATGGATTGGGGATCTAAAAACTCCATCGAAAAACATTAGGAGCAATGCAAGCATAATTTGGGTAATAAAAAAAATAAGAAGCTACCAAATGGAAATCTTGAAATACCCCAAATTATTTTTGGGTTAGTTCTTATTTTATTTAATTAAATAAGTCTATATTATATCAAACCATAGTATATATTTGGTGAATTTGATCATTTAATAAATTCACCTAAGGTATATAGTATGAATTAGAATAATTAAATTATTCTAAAGCGTATAATATATGATGAATTTAATTGCATAAATCCTCTAAATACCCTTTTAATTTAATTTATTCCGCTAAAAGGGAGGAGATCTATTTCTATCTAATCTTTATCCTCTTTTTTATTTTATTTTCCTCAAATCTATCCGCTACCTTTAATCTCTATATTAAATTGACTCTTAACCCCAAAGGATCTCTATCTTTTATCTAACCTAATTGAGTTGTATAGATACACGTTTAATCCTAGGGTTCCACAACCCAAAAATCACACCCGCCTCACCGTCTCTCTTCCTCTCCTAATTCAACCCACATCCACCGTCCTCCTCTTCTCTCCCATTCCTCCCAAGCCGTGAGCAGCCGCCCCGACCACTGCCGAGCCGCCGGTGACCTGAGTTCGAGTCGCCCTTCACCGTCGAGAATCACTGCAGCGCAGCCTTGCTGGAGACGCGCCGCAAATCAAGCCGTAGCCTCCGCCCTGTTCGATGACGCCTCTGATTACCGCCACTGCACATCACCGCCTTCGTCTTCGATTGCTTTGTCACCGCCTCCGATTTCCGTCGCCAATCACCGCCCGAGCTGCCGCCTCGGATCGTCGCCTGAACTGCTAGCTATCGACGCCGGAGGAGAGTCGTGCCGAGCCTCGTCGCTTCACCCTGCGCCTTCGTCTTCTTCATAGTACGTGAAAAATCCAATTGAAACAAACCGGAAGTTTCAATCCCTCTTGGTAAAAATAGCAAAAACTTCCCTCATGTTTAGACTATTCTCGTTTCTGGCCTAACTTAATAATTTATTAAGTTAGGCTGTCAATATTTATAAACTAATCGATTATTGCCCGTTTTAGTGAGACCGGTCAATCCCAAAGCACCCATGCTGGATCCCGCTCCCCAATGAATTCATATTGGTATAGATTCTTAACTTTATAGAATTAATTCAATTCCAAATTGAGTTAAGTAAACTTAATTGAAAAAAATATAAATATTAAATATTCCTTTTTCCGTTGGATTCAATAGTTGCTAAAATCCTGTCTTGTTATCGTCAGCCAATCAACGAAGGTTAAGGCAAGTGATTTAATTCAACGCCCTTTGCGTGTTTCGTGATTCTTTTGACGCGCCTTTTTAATTTTTCAGTGTCGAATGCAGCCATGTGGCCAATTTACTTGTCAGTTTTGATAAATTGCATATTCGTCTACTTGATGTAATTTATCTCCATATTCATAAATTGGCATGAGTATAAATTAATGGACAATTTATTAAATTAATTATAGTGATATGTGTATTAAATGTGTTATTTGTTTTATAACTCGAGATAGTAAAAATTGCTCATTTTCTTCTTCCTAAATTGCATGATATTCTGCTTGTTTCTTTCATGCAACTAGCGGCATGCGATATTAAGATCCTTTGAAATATCCGTGTTGGTACGTCCTTGTTGATTTAATGTCGTTATTATGATCACCTATTATTAAATATTAAAGTTGTTATAATTAAAATGTGCATCTCACGTGGTGCGGATTGAAAGTCAGTTGCGAGGGCTATCTCGCAGGTTGGGAATAGTGTAAAGCCCAATCTAAAAGGTTCCATGGAATATCTAGACTTCAAATAGTCTCAGGTCGCAGTCCTAGTTGAGTCTAGACCCGTGATACGATTAGACTTCAAAGTCTCAGGTCGTAGTCCTAGTTGAGTCTGGACCCGTGGTACGATCAGACTTCAAAGTCTCAGGTCGCAGTTCTAGTTGAGTCTGGACCCGTGTCACTACGCTTTATATTGTGTTATTTACATATATACATTATGATTATTATCGAGATTATTGATAGGTGATCAATTCCGTTATATTATACTTTACTCTTATCCGAGGTATAATTCCTTATCTCCTCGTATCATCGATCCTCACGATCATCCGAGTCATGTTTGGAATTTTGCTTTTTTACCAGTTTCCACTTTAAATACTCGTGTCTATCTCTTAGCCTATGACATACCGTTTTATGGTCACTGTAAGGTTAAAGTCTGAACATTTTTCCTATCATTTGCTAGTCTTAATTGTACTAACCATCCTATTTATTGGATGGCTGATGTCCTTCGTACTCACGAAACATCAGGCCATATTCCACAGGTCTAGTGAGAGCAGCGGAGCAGGAGAGAGCTGAAGAGAGGACTATCATCAATGGACTTTTAAAACTACAGTTTTACACATTTAAAGTTTTCGCAATGATACACTGGTTTTTAACTACTTTGGAGATTATTTATACTTTATGATTTTGGTATCTTATCTATGTTATTGTGATTGAATATTTCAAACTTTGATATTTAATTGACTTCCGCATTATTTTATTCAACTGCTTAAAGTACTGTCTTGTTTATGGGAGCATGGTTGCATGTCCCTATAAGCCTAAGGTGAATTCAAAGACATTAAAGTCTGCGGATTCACCGACGATGCAACGTTCCCTTGTGATTTAAAAGGGGTGTTACAAATCTAATGAATTCAAAATCAATATACCCAAATCAGAATTAGCCTAGGCATACACAAGCTGATAGTTTCAAATTTCTACCCAAATCAAAATCAGCCTTTTGCAAAGGTTGCAACTTGATGAAATCAAAGAAAAGAGGAGAAACTGGCCTACCTAAGCCCCTGTTCTCTCAAATGCTCAATGACGGAATTCCTCTGGTGGCTCCTCAAGTTTCCCGAACTCGGAATCCCGATTACCCAAAACCTGTAGCCCTAAAATTGCAAATTGCAAGGGAGAGTCAGCCAAGCCTGGAAATTGAGCACCCAATTGGAAGCGGATGTGAACAAAATTTCAAGATCCGAGGCACAAATTGTTTAGACCCTAATTGAAATAGCAAATCTGGGATAAACAGAACAAACGAGAGGTGAGACTCACGAGGCTGGCGGTGAGCACCGAGCGTTGGTGCGCTTGGTATTAGACAATACTTAGGCCTCGATCTGAGTCTTCTCCGACCGTAAGCCTTCGAACCCCCCCCCCCCCCCGATCCCGCTCAAGTTGAATCGATTTGTGACTTCTCCTCCAGGCTAAACTACGAGTTGTACATGCTCTTCTCTGCCGTCAGGTGAAAGATGAACAGAGAGAAAAGAGTTGTAGCTCTGTTGAAAGCACTGTTCTAAAAAACCCTTCAAGACCCGCCTAGACCCCCGCCTAAACCTTTAACATCGCCCCACCGCCAAGGTCGCCATGGTCGTCGAAACCCGCTTAGACTTCAAAGACCCGCCATGTAATCCGCCTAGACCCCGCCTACACCCCGCTTAGACCCTTAACCCTACCCTACCGCCAAGCACCCGCCAAGCATTTTTTAGAACATTGGTTGAAAGAAATAAAGAGTTGGGATTGAATAGATAAAAAATATTGAGTTAACTAATTGGAGTTGGGCTTAAGCCCATTGATCAAAAGAATGGGTTATCGATCCGAAGTGATCGGTGTATCCCTACAGGTCCATGTACATGAGCATTAAGTATTTATTTGCAATTGGCAACTATAATACTAAATGCATACATGTAAATTGGAACAAAAATCAAAGAGGATGTATATGCCTCGACAATCGACATATTTGAAATATATAAATATGCTTAATTGCAAAATTGACCCATTATAATATAAGAATTATAACTGACACAAATTAAGAATTCGAGTTTGATCAAAATATAAAATTAAACTCGTCAAATATTATTTGTCAATTAATCTCAAATATTCTTTGTCAATTAATTCTAGTGGGTCAATCTCAAAACTAATTCCTAAATAAAAAAAGGAGTCAAAATCTCAAATCAAGTTTCACAAAATATAAACTTGTTTTTTTTTAAGAACTACATAAGATTTTATTCCGCTTCGTCGGATATGTAAGAAACTCGATGTCAAGTCAAAGACTTTCGAGTTCAATCACAAATCCCCCCCCCCCCCCCAAAAAAAAAAATACTTGCTTCGTTTCAAAATGAAGTTAAGTCAATCAAGAAAAATTTGCCCTTCAAAAGAACTACGGGTGATTTGATCCCGTTCAAATGGGTACGTAGGACACTCGATACAAAGCTTCTGCTCGTCGAGTTCAATCACCGCTCTCAAATGATCTTATGATCAAACCCAATCAAATACAAAATTTATTTTTTGTTCCGAACTACGGTGACTTGATTCCACCAAACTAGTGGATACGTAGGAAACTCGGTGTAAATCGAATTCTCACCGAATTCAATCACACCCAAACTTCCAATCAAGTCTCTCCAAATTCATTTGCCGACTATAAGTCGTCTCAAATATCAAATTTTCCATCAAAGCCAAAGTGTCCACTCTAACTCGATACAAAGCTTCCGCTCGTCGAGTTTGGTCACACCAAAAATCAAAAAAATCAAAATTCCACCAAATTCAAATTTGTCATTTTCAAGAACTACACATGATTTGATCTCTTCCAAAATGGTACGTAGGAAACTCACAAACGAGTTCAATCACAACCCCAAATTGACATTTAACTCAAGACAAGTCAAATTCCAAATCAAACTTGACATTAAATTCAAATCGTTTTCTGTGCAAATGATAGGCGGGTTACTTGAGTTACCCTTCCGAGAAGGTGGGCTCAGGTTACTCAAGTGGAGTATTGTTCGAGCTACCCTTCCGAGAAGGTGGGCTTGAACATCATCATACGATGCATATAAGAAAACGAAATCAAATCCAAACCAATCCAAACACAAAATCCAAAAACATTATGAACTACGTGATGCTTGATTCTCTTCCAAGAGATACGTAGGCAACCTGCTAAAATTCGGGTGCAGCCCAAATCACTAAAACCACCCAAATCTTGGTATCGATACGACTTCGAATCAAAAGGATAACCAAAAGGGGTCAAACTCAAATATTAAAAATTAAATAAAATGTGTTGTACAATTATTTGCGCATTTTTGTTCAACAACGAAATAAACACTAAAAAGGCGTAGATTCCGAATTTGAATACTTCACAAGAAAGATATATAAATAGACCAAAACATATGCAATACCACTACCTAAATGCAATAAGAACTACCTATAATGTCTATTTAAAATATGCATTATCATTCACTTAGGTTTATAACCGAAACGAAACGAAACCAAACCAGTTGAAAATCAAACCAAACCTATTAGTTTCGGTTTACATTTTTTGAAATTTCGATTTTCGGTTCGGTTTGGCTAGGTTCGGATCGGTTTTGGGCCGATGAATAACCCTACTAATTTCCTATTAAATGGTTGCTAATCTGACGAGTGAACGTAAGTTACAACATGATTTGGTCTGAAATGGGATTCAAGTCCATTCCCACCGTCAAGAACAACTATGTTTATTAGAGATAAAATCTGGGTTAGTGGAGGAAATCCGATTGAAACAAGTGGAGGACTTGACCTTGTGACGTATATGTGAAGAAATGCTCTAGGGAAAGGCCCCATGATTTGTGATACACGAGGTTGGGATCTTGAGATTTTGTAATCGTCTTTGCATTCCTGCAAATGGTGAGTTACGCCAACGCATTTTGAAGGAGGCTCATTCTTCGCCTTATTTATGTCACAACATACCTATACAAATTGTAGATGGCAAAGGCAAATCATGGTTTGAATCTTTGATCATTTGAGGTGCAAAGATTGGTTGCTGAATTATGAGCTTAATGCATTAGAGTATGAAATATTGGTTAACACTTCCAGCTTTTAGAGAGAACAATCTTGCTTTACTTGTATTTGGAATCATGTGTTTTGATACAGGTTGGAAGTAAGAGATGTGATTCTTCGGTATGTAATTCTATATTTGCTTCACCCTTATGTTTGCATATGCTATTTGTGTAGCATTCTAGCATACTAGTTACTAGTAAAAAAATCACACAATGATTTGTAATGAGATTTAAAATAAATATTGCAGGTCACGGTTCGGTGTCACGTGGATATTATATTGTCTTAGTGAACTTATTGGCTAAATATGACTAAGATTCCTTAAAGAACTCATATATTGGTAAAAGGGGAATTTCGGCCAAGATCTAGATGCCTTTATTTCGACTTTGATGACTCTGACTGAATACTGTCTATCACCTATGATGGGATGACTGATGACTCTGATTGATGCCTTTATTTCGACTTTGATGACTTTGATTGAATATTGTCCTTTGAAGTGATGAGTGATGACTCTTGATTGGAGCTTAGGAGCAATTCCTTGTCCCAGATACACCCAAGTCGAGTGACCTCTTGGGGAGCAAATGTCGTGAATGAAGCCTTAGCCATCTCTATTTGTGTGTTGGATCGTGAAATGAAAGTACAAAAATCCCAACTCTAGAGGATATATGGCATTCCAATTGAAACTCAAAACTATTGAAACCCAAACAGACATTAATGCATCCAACATGCTCAAAGGAGGAGGTAGCGCAATGACATTGGAGCCAAGTCGCCAACTGATAGAGGGTTATGCGATGATAGGAAAGTAGTGAGTTTGTTATTCTCCAAAAATGGCTGAACGAACATATGAAACTGTGATGAGTGAACCATAAACTTGCCATGGAAGAATATTTTTATTTCAAAAAATGGATTAAGATCATAACATCAAAGGCCTCAAAGGCTTTTCATAAACACTCTATACTGTCGACATTGAAAGGGAAAACCAATAAAGGAACTCATAAGAAGAGACAAAGAGTCCACATGGAAGAACTTCACACTAATTTCCTTGACTTGCTTAGATTTTCAATCCCTAGTTAAGCCATTCCTCCACTAGTTGCCGTCCTGATGATCTGAAACAAAGCTGCACAAACAGACACAAAACAAACAGAAATAAGCATGATTTTAAAAGCTAAAGTAACATGTTTTTGAAACCGTTGCAAAATATGGATGTGATGAAGAGAGGAAAACAAGAGAGCAAAATCACTCTTTCAACCTCCTTGAAAACATTCAATCCAGATAAATCATCCATTAATAGTTCCACATCCAGATAATGAACCAAGCTAAAGCATAAGGGTGCAACTTATGTCATCAACTGCTAGCTCTCTTGACCCCTCTCTTCCTTTTCCAAACAAAAAGTGGAAGTAAGAGCAACCAACTTGAACTAAATGCAAAATAATGGTAATATTGGTGATGGATGATTTAGCAACCAACTTGAACTAAATGCAAAATAATGGTAATACTGGTGATGGATGATTTTTTGACAATAATTTAGAGTAGAAAAGCATGCATATCAAAGCATTATGGATTGGAATTTGCCTATTATATGATAAAGTCAAGCAAGGGGAAGGCGGAGTCAGAACTTACAAGAACCAATCACAACGAATATGAAAAATCCAAGAAGTATAGGACCGACGGGATAGTCATTTCCCTTCTTGGCGGTTGTTTCAGGGACTAGACCCCTCTTGGTGATGTTCTTGTCAAATTTGTTAACCTTCCTGTCAGCAAGACGTCTCGATGTTGTCTACACAAACCACAAAGAGAGTTAGTATTATATCTGTTGAATCATGATTAGCTAAGCAAATGATATGCACATATGAAAGAGGGAATGGCATAAACGACTAAAAACCAATTGGAATGACATGCACAATTAGGCTGCAAACTGGATCAGCAAATGCTAGAATCTTGAAGTTCCTCTTAATTTGTAGATAAAAAAGTTCTTAAACACATAAAATTGCATTATCGAATCCATGTAAAGGCACTGTGGAAAGTTGAACTTATAATCCTGGCAACCCCAATTGAAACTACAAGTTCAGAAACCCAAACAAATCAAATCACCTTTCACTATCCCTTCTCATTGTCCGCACTAATCCAGAATCATCCACCGGTAAGAAGAAAATCACAATAGATCAGACAAACTACGAGTAATCAAATTTAAACCTCTATAGGCTATCTCCACTGAAAGGCTAATCAAATTAACCAGGGTCTCCATCAGATTCAAGCACAATTAAGCAGACAATAATCAATCTCCAAAATAGGGGGAAAAAAAAACAACAATTCAGAGAGGAAGAGATACCATTTTTAGTGATGAGATCTGAACAGGCAACGTGAGAATTACAAAGAACAAACCGAACGACGAACGCGGTTTCTATCCCCACAGAAATCTTGTATTTTCGCCTTTGCGTCAATTGTCCCAGTTAGCTACTTGTAGATCCCGTCTACTACTCAAAGGTCAAAGAGACCCACGTCACTTTGCCACGTGGCGTCACCCGATTGGCTCCTTATTATCCACGCAGGTTGACACGTTCTCCTATTAGGCCACGGGCGACGTCAAACGTGACGGCCACTCCTGGGAATTAGTCAAACCACCTAAACCAAACATTCTCAGGTATCGAACTCGGGCCTTGACCATCAATGTGGGCCATGACCCATTGTTTTTGGGCCCTTACCGGGTCCGGATCTGGATCTGGACACGAAACGGCTGTGATATTAAGGTGCTAGCGTGTCACCTTTTTCCTCCTTTTTTTTTTGGTAATCTCCTTTTCCCTCTTCCTAACTCCCCCCATTTTTGCTCTTCTTCATCCGCGTGAAACGTACGTTCGAGCCACAGAGCGAGGAGAGAGATGGATCCAGACCAGGTCTCAAAGGCGTTCGTCGAACACTACTACACCACCTTCGACACCAATCGCACCAGCCTGGCGAATCTCTATCAGGACTCGTCTATGTTGACCTTCGAAGGGGAGAAGATCCAGGGAATTCACAATATCGTCGGTAAGCTTACCTCTCTTCCGTTTCAGCAGTGCAAGCACAACATCACCACAGTGGATTGTCAACCCTCCGGCGCCGGCGGTATGCTTGTTTTCGTCAGCGGCCAGCTCCAACTCTCCGGCGAATCTCACTCTCTCCGGTTCAGCCAGGTACGGCTTTCTTGTTATCGTTTTTTAATTTTAGATTGATTTGTTTGAAGTCTGTAAAATTCTTAGATAATTAGACTTCTAGTTTGTTTGCGATGCTGTTGTTTTGATGGCCCTTAGGGTATAGACATGATAATTTGGCTTTGATTTGTAACCTAGGGTTTGTGATGGCATGATCGTTGGAAGATTTGAGGTTTTCTTTGCATATGTGCTTGCCAGTGTCTGATGCTAGTTTATAGCTGTTATTTAGAATTCAAAATTGGCGATTAATGGAATGTGATATTGAATTATTACTTGATTCAACTCGGACTGGTAGATCTAGGGTGCTTCTAGTGCCCGATGTTTCAGTTGCTGCTCAAATGGTCGATGATCATCTCATTCAAGATAATCTTGAACTATTTACCTGTATTTTCTAGGCTGGATCCCTTACAGGTCAATAACTACTTTAAGCTCTTTTAAAATTGTACTGGAACTTTATTTAATAAACATGTGAACTGTATGGTTTGCAACTTCCATGTCCAAGATTCACCTTACAATGAAGTGAGATGTTTGTTTGGGATATCAATGCACGACTCAATGGATTGGTTATGTATTGTAGATAATAGTGCTTGGGCAGATGCAGAAGCACTTTTAATAACTAAGAAAAAGGAATATCTATATTCCAGCTTCTCAAAGTGCTTCTAGTGGAAGATATAGGAATCTAGTTTATTGATGGCTCGTGTTAGATATGATAATTTGGGTATGGTTTGTAATAGGATTTTTGATGACATGATCGATGTTAGATGATGGATAAGGTCTTCTTTGTATTTATGCTTATCATAATCTAATGCTAGTTTCTGGCGGTGATTTAGAATTCAACACGTGCATAAAAGGAATGCCATATCGATTTATTACTCGATTCAGTTCTGATTTGTAGATCCA
The DNA here is from genome assembly GCA_963922045.1 of Persicaria maculosa. NCBI lineage: Eukaryota > Viridiplantae > Streptophyta > Magnoliopsida > Caryophyllales > Polygonaceae > Persicaria > Persicaria maculosa. Next base: position 46,543,742 of record OY998255.1, read on the forward strand.
GGTTGGTGTTTTCTTGTAGCCACTGTTAGTGCTTGTTGGTTGTTCCTGCTCTTATTTTTTTATGGCATTTCGTTCAAGATAATCTAAACTATGTATTGTGTTTACTCACTTTACTGCACTAGATCCCTTACTGACATTTTTTAATTAACTACAAATAAGTCCACAAAGTTATCTGTTACAAGAACTTGATTTGATATATAGACTTGAATTCAGTGGTTTACTACTTCCATGTAAATGATTCATCTTAACATGAAGCGAGAAGTTTCCTTTGGTTACCAACGCAGGTCATGAAAGGAATAGTTATATATTGTAGATGTTAGTCCTAGTCACAATTCCCCCGCCGTGGCATAAAATGTCATATGTCACCTACAACTTATCATAAAAGCAATTTTTTTTATTGATTATTACTATTATCTCAAGATTGATTAAGGTGGATAGAAATTTATAATCATATCAAAGCGCCATTCTAGAAGAGCAAAAGCAATAGATCTTCCATAAAAATTATGATTAAACTCTTCCAAAATTATATCCATATCTAAAAAAATTTTGGGGAAAATATATTAACAAAAATTGAATTACATGAGTTGATAACCTTTACACGGCTTTTATGTTCTAAAAATATGTTCATATTGATAAAGTTATTTAATTAGTATGACCATGTAATTTAATATATTGATAAAGTTATTATTTTCGAAAAATATATTCATGTATAGCGAAAATAGGTAAAATCTTATCTTATATAATAGTATTTAAAATTGGTTATATATCCATATCTAATCAAATTGGGTCAAATTTTATCTTATTAATATATAGATATATTGATTAAATAGAATTAGAATAAAATTTAATCTTATGCATATATTGATTATTAAATCTTGTCTTAAATAATAGTATTTAAATTTGGTTAATATCTTCTAAAAATATATCCATATCTAATCAAATTGGGTAAAAATTTATCTTATGTATATATAGATATATTGATTAAATAAAGTTAGAATAAAATTTTATCCAAAAATATATCTATATCTAATCAATTTGGGTATAATTTTATCTTGTAAATATATTAATTATTTCTTTTAAAAAATTTCAAAAAATGTGATGAGTTCATACGACTACTTTTAAAGAGAAGCCAACACAGACGACTTCTCCTTTATTATATATAATTGATGATTGATGTTGTTTACTACTCGTTTATGATTTTAATGATGATAAAAATTATATAAAATATCAATTTATATTATATATAATTTCATACTTCAAACTAAAAAGAATGAAATTATAATAGATAATTAAAAAGAATTGATATTTTACATATTGTATCATTGTTCAATAACGTGTATGACATTTAAAAAATTCCGGATGAATAACGCTCTTGACCCGTTGGGTCGACTCGAACTTGTTAACTATGGGTTTGGGTTGAGCATTTCATGATCCGTAACCCAAAATAACCTGACCCGTAATGGACCCGAACCCGAGACGACCCGATCCAAACCCGACCCGCCTGAGCTGTTTGACGAGTTTAGTTGCGCTGGATGTGTGGACACACGATATTAGACATAATTAGAAATGAGGACGTTTGGAATAAGGTTAAAGTCACTAGTATTGGGGACAAGATGCGGGAGATCAAACTGTGTTGGTTTGGACACTTCAAAGAAGACCTCCTTGTGCACTTGTACGTAGATGTGAGAGTTTGGACCTCGAAACTACCCGAAATTGGATGGAGGGGTAGACCGAAGAAAAGTTAGATGGACTCACTTGGCCCTCACAAAAGATATGACTATGGATAGAGTGGTCTGGAGAGAGAATTCATGCGGCAGATGTTTAGCATTCCATGCTATTTGTTTTCCTTTGTCTTTGTTCGTATTTTGTTTTATTGTTTTCCTTACTTTACGTTTGTCTAAGGCTCTTTTTACTTTTTGTACTAATGCCTCACTTGTCTCGACTCCGAGTCTCTTTGAAACATTCTCTTGACTAGTTCGAGGAAAGAGTACATAGATTTTAAACTCACAGACCCTGCCTAACTTTAGGAAATTATGGGTTGTTGTAGTTTTTAGGTTGCTAAAAAGGAATTATTATGTCTATAAGTATTTTTTTAAAGAAAATTAGGTTTTAAATTATTCCTATTGGTTGCCAGGAAAAATAAATATTATTGTAACTTAGAATTAAGGAATAAAATAGAAGGAATAACTAAAATAAAGGAGGTGGTGACACACAAGTAAAAATGTTTCTAAATTAATATAATATATATATATATAGTTGAAAAAACTTAATATTTTTGCAACTTTATTTAAAATATTATATTATATTATATTTTGAATTTGAATTAATTTCATTGGTTGCTAAAAAATTATTGTAACTTAAATTTAAGGATTAAAATAGAATGAATAAAGATGGATTGGATGGAAGACCTAAAATAAAGGAGGTGGTGACACGTTAGCAAATATGCTTCTAAATTAAGATTGTATATAGATATAGATATAGATATAGATTGGCTGCTACAAAAAATTATTGTAACTTAAAATTAAGGAATAAAAGAAAATGAATAAAGATGGATTGGATGGAAGACCTAAAATAAAGGAGGTGGTGACACCTAAGCAAAGATGCTTCTAAATTAAGATTGTATATAGATATATAGATATGTAGATAGATATAGATATATATTCTATGATTGCTAGAAAAAAAATATTTTTATAACTTAAAATCAAGGAATAAAATAGAATGAATAAAGATGATTGGATGAAAGGGTTCGAACAAAATCCCGAAAGGGTAATTGTACAAATCCCGTAAGGGCTTCAAAAATAACCAAAGGGATTGGACAAATGAATTTAAAAAACAATCCGAAAGGGTTGGACCAAAATCCTGAAAAGGTTGAAAATATCCTAAATGGACCTGGATTTTTTTTTAAAAAGAATTATATTATATTATATTATATTTTAAATTTTAATTAATTTCATTGGTTGCTAAAAAAGAATTAATATGGCTGTAATTTTTTTAAAAGAAAATTAGATTTTAAATTAATCTAATTGGTTCCTAGAAAAAAAAATTATTGTAACTTAGAATTAAGGAATAAAGATGATTGGATGGAAGACCTAAAATAAATGAGGTGTTGACACATAAACAAAAATGATTCTAAATTAGTATAGTACTAGTGTAGGTTACGTCCCGTGCACGGAAAATACATGAATACAATGTTATAAATAATTTAGATAGATTCCATTAAATAAGTAAATAAAATCTAATAAATAATTTTTTCCACCAAAAAATAATATAGATATAAAAAAATTAGTTCGATAGATTATATATAATCTAAATATCTTTTATTTAGATTCTCTAAAAATATAAACAAAATTTACATTATAAGGTAAAATGTTATTTTTTCTAATATAACATTAATTGAATCTCGTGTAATTTTATAGATAATATATACAAATATTTTAATTTTTTTATTAAATATATATGATATATTTATTATGTTAGTTTACTAAAATATCTATTCGCGGATGGACCGTGGCTACGTAATATTTTTATAAATCATTTTAGGCTAAAAATTAATATAGATATAAATAAAATAGCCCTTATCAAATACTACATATTTATCAATTAATATTTTTGGTAAGTATGACTGTGAAATCATTTATATTTATATATTTTTTTCAATCAACTAAAATATATAGATAGATAGATTGTGACTTACATAACTTTCTATAAATTATGACAACATTATTTTATTAATTTTTATCCTAGAATCAACCAAGACGCACCATATAGGAATTTTTATCCTAGAATCAACTACAACGCTCCACATAAGACGCTATGCATCGGTTTTAGTATATGTATATAGATATAGAAATATAGAATATAGATATATAGACGTGTAGATATAGATACAGATTGGTCCTAGGGCTGATATAGAAGCACTTTTTCATCATTATAAAATGTCTTTTCCACAATTCGGCTTCTCAAAGAGCTTCTAGTGATATAGGTATCTCTTTTATTTATGAGACGATAATGCTTTTATCATGTATATATCCTTTTCTTTTAGTATTTCTTGCTCTAAAGACCCAAATAAACTGATTCTTCATCCGTTGGTTTCGATTTGGGTCCTATTGCCTCTTGCTGGTCAGTAGATTGGTGATTTGGCTTTATCCTCTGTTTATGATTTTAACTTGCATAAATTATTGTATAACTTTTCCCAGCTTGAATGTTTCTGTTTCTCATCTAAATTATCTTGCTAACCCATATATGTGGTGTGACTTGTGGGTTAGTTTTAGTCTAATGCAGATGTTTTATAGCTTCTTTTAATAGTCTAATGTGTTTATCTATGATGGCCAGATGTTTCAATTGATGCCAACACCACAAGGAAGTTTTTTTGTGTTGAATGACATATTTCGGCTGAACTATGGCTGAGGCCAGGGTATCCGGCTTCATCATATAAGGAGGGCCATAAGTACATGTCGTTAGATCCACAACCCAGATTCGTATTGTTTCAGCTATTGGTCCCATAATTTGGTTAAATATTGGTATTGTGTCTCATCATTTGGTTAAAAACTGGGGATTGTTTCATTGGTCATGCTTAAGGTTTAGAAGGTTTATTTTTAGTTTTCTTGAGTCGGGTATTGCATTCGGACCATTTTGTCGAGTGTTACTTTGATTGCAACTTTCAACAAGTTGAGATTGAATTTTGCAGGGCTCCCTTTACATTGCTTCCGTTATGTTTCTTTTGATATGAAAATGTTTGTTTTTGTCAGGATTCAAACAAAATTCCTTATTCGAGGAAATTGTATATTGGTCAGGGCTTTTTGCTTGTATCTGGATAACAACTAATTGTCTGTGATCTTTCAACGGAGCACCTTCGAATCTCTGTGAAGATGTGCGGCATGTCAAAGCAAGTGATGCTTATTGTTGCTACTTTAGCATTATTACCTGTACTTGTGCGGCAATTCAGACATTTTCACATTTTTATTGAAAGTCATGGGTAAAGCATTTCCTGAATGTTTTATAGGTTTTATGGTAAATATGATGTGCGTCCTTAAATTCAGAGGCTCCCAGTAGAAATATGACAACTTTCTACCTTGTTTTGATGCTTAATTCCAGTCATGGTGGTGCTTAATGAACCCTATTCCTATGGAATTGGATCGATGTTCCAAGTTTGAACTTGAAGTTGAAGAACAATAATTGAACACAAACATGGAGCAAAACGATACCCTAACTAGTTGCATACATCAAACAGTGTAGGAGATGGAGATCGTGTGCATCATGTGTATGGTGTGATTTGGGAGGTAGAAAACAAGGTGTACATGAAGAAACCAAGCACAGAGGACTGGAGGAATGTCATTTGTCATCACCATGAACCAAGTTTAGGACTTACATTTGAAGTTCCAAATTCATCCGACAGATATTTCATTAGTTTGAAGTGGCAGAAACATTGATTCAATCAAATGGCCTCTTATTGTTGACGACGGAGACCTCAGACAACTTCCATGTGACGACAAGGAAGATTAGACGAGAGAGCAGCCAGTGAGTAGTTGTGTTTTGGGCCACCTCAAAGTTAGGGTCTCCCAATATACACCGCAAATCCGGGTTTAGCGCTGCTAATGCAACGTCGGATTCGACGTTACAACATTAATTATATTACAACGTTGAATCTAACGTTGTAATATGTGAAGTGAAGGATCGGATCGAGCCGAACCGGGCTAACAACGTCGGATCCGACGTTGCTAGGGTAAAAAAAAATCACACCCACACACACTCACAAAAAAAAACAATATCCTTTTGAACGTTGTAAATCAATTTTTTTTTTAATATCTTATATTAGGCCCGATCTGACCCGTATTAGAAACGTTCAATTTGACGTTGTAAAACGTCAAATTGAACGTTGTTATAACATCCGGTAAGTGAAATTAGCACTTAATTTACGACGTCGGATTGGACGTTGTAGCAACGTCTAATCCAACGTTGCTACAACGTTGGATCCGACGAAGTATTTGCGGTGTATATAGGGAACGCGCAAAGTTATTGAGCTCTTCCCCAATCTCTTAAATACCATACCAATCACGTACCGACTGTGTTAGTAACCATTTAGTGATAACCGACATGGTGGTAACCATGTGAAATTGGTACTGTAATGGTAATGATATATGAAATACAATGGTTACCGAGCGTGTGTGCGTGTGAGTGTGTGGGTATTGGATCAAATGTAAAGGTGTCTTAAGGTGTAAAATATGCTTAAGGTGTAAAATTTCTAAATTAGGACACGATACTCCTAAAATTAGCAATTATTGAATGGGCAGACCTATTCAACTATGCGTTTTTTTTTTTGTTTACCTCTCTCTCCTACTCCTCTCAATCCATGGCGAAAAAGAGCCCATCGATACTCTTGGCATCCATGGCTACCTTCCCAAATTCCCGACCCCATCTCTTCCTCAACCCCGCCACAGCTCGAGAAAGAAATTTTTTATTTCTACCAAGGCCTAAAAGTGATATGATCAAACAATTTTCTTCGAGATCATTGTCTTCTTTGCAATAATCATTTCTGCCAAGAGTGATATGAATTTATGAACTCCACATTTTGCATTATATTTTGAAACCTCTTAGAGAAGCCAATAACTCAACGGTCATCTTATCTACGTTATCTTTTGTGAATACTTACGTTCTTGCAAGAATGATTTGAATACATAAGAATTGCTAGTTGTGTTTGTCTTTGGTTCAATTTCCATTTGAATACATATGCTGAGAGTCACCCGCCAAAGCAATTTTTCTACTATGGTATTCAAGTGTTATTGGTTGGTGCAAATGATGATAAGCAAACAAGGAAATCAGAACTCGTGGGTTCAATTTTTCTGCTATAGTATTCAATTTTTCTGCTAGTTGTGTTTGTCTTTGGTTCAATTTTCATTTGAACATATATGTGATGTGAACCTACTCGTAGGGATGAGACAGTCGTTAGAATCAGCAATAGCTAAGGGTGTTGAAGATTGATCTAGGAGGACCTCATGGGGTTGTTTTGTTAGTTTGGATTCTCAAACATGGTCAAGGCTAGAAGAAGCAATTATTTCCATGTGAAGAGGACTTGTGTTGATCGAGTCTTATTGGCTAGAGGCTGCAAATGAAGAAAGTTGATTTTGTGGGCAGTGGGAATATATATGTTACAATAGTAGCTCCTATCTACTACAAAAGAAGAACGTGGCTCCTACATGGTTCAGTGCTGTTTGATGGCTGATTTAGCTGACTTGCAACCACTACAAAGGAGGCAGAAAAACAATGCTAGCTCAACATTTAGTCTGATGTGTCTAGTGATTCAAAGGGCTAATGGTGGCTTATGCAATTTAGTGGTTTTGGAATCTGTCGAAGGCAAATTGATTGCGCCTAGTTGTCATAGCAAGCTGGTGAGCCATTAGGTCAGTGGAAGCATTCTCTCCTAAGCATTCATGGTGACATATTGAACGTGGATCACACACACGCTATTGTTTTAGTGGGCACATGGAGCTTACTATTTGCTTTGTTTAATTAACAACAAAATGATGTATGTCGCTCTGCTTTAATCAAATGTAAAGCTGTGTTAGATGTATTTTTTTTCTTGCCAAAAAAGTGATGTGATTTAAAGCCTATTAGCTCAAATTGGTAGAGCGATGTGCCATGCACGAAAATGCTGGTTCAAATCCCGCATAGGCTATTTATGGTTGTCTTCTTTTTTGTTTCTGTCATTAATAAGATTACAAAGTGGAAGAATAAAATGATAAAGTGCAAAAATAATATGACAAAGTGCAATAACAAAATGATGAAGTGTATATAATAATATGAAGTGTATCAATAAGATTCAGAAGTGCACAATTAAGATTATAAAGTGCAAAAATAAAATGATAAAATGTAAGAATAAAATGATGAAGTGAATAAATAATGATACGAAGGGCATGAATAAGATTATGGAGTGCACAATTAAGATTATAAAGTGCAAAAATAAAATCATAAAGTGCAAGAATAAATGATGCAGTGTATGAATAATAATAATATAAAACAAAAATCATATTTAAGTAAAAAATCAAATTTTAGATATCTAAAAAAATCAAATTTTAGATATCTAAAAAAATCAAATTTATGAAACAAATATATGTCTTAACTGAATTGACAAAAAAATAGAAGTTAACTAGTTAACCGAATCCAATCTTGCTAATTCATCACAAACCAAAATAGCATTATTACAAGGTTAATTTTCAAATCAAAACTATGTTATTAGAGTATGTTTTAAAGTAGATTCAAGCAAGAATTATTAAATTATTCCAACATAAGTAAAAATATACCTAGATTATATATTTCATAGTTCAGCAAATATTGCAGATTTTAGCAAAAATTAAATAAGTGCAAATATAACATTTTGTCCAAATATAACATTATATTGTGCAAATATAATATTATGTTGTGCAAATCATATTTAAGAGAAAAAATCAGATTTTAGTCAGAATATACATTATATAAACATTAGCGGATACAATATAATGTTATGGTAGCATACTAAAATGCTTTGAGAGAAAGAAATGCTTTCAAGATTGTAAGTGCATTAATAGTGATGTAAAAATTTAACATAGCATAGTGCAACAATAATGTGTAAATGTGCATTAATAACATCAGTTTATCCTAGCAAACCAAAATGCTTTAATAGGAAGAAATTCTTCATGATAATTTTGATTGATTTCAGAAATTTGATCGTTTTTGGAATTTGTTTAGCAAGCTTAATCCTCTTGGTAGGAGTATATGTGAACAAAATTTTGTAAATCTCAGGAGCATCTATGTAATGGCCCGGGATTATGATTCCCGGGTTACGTTTTGAGGGATGAAACCCCTCGTTGGGAGCTTGCGCCCCGAGTACAGGTTGAAGGTTTGCAATTCAATATTTATTTCAAAGCGGGATTTCATACCCAAAAACCGAAGGGATCGTTGGAATCCCCAGGGAAATCCCCTTGTACTTGTCTTAAGTCTAAAGCATGGGAAAGCCAATAAGTCATATGAACAGAGGAATCCAAGGTAATACATAGTGTGTCGCGGCAGAGCCGGGTCAAACGGAGTATAAAGCGTAAATCCAAAAAACGAGTCTGGTGAAGTCAGATGTCTCAAGCTCTCACTCTCCGCCATACAAAAGGACCCGCTCAAGAAGGCAATCAACAACAATAATCATACGCATATAAGATACCTATATATATATATATATATATATATATATATATATATATAGTGGGCGAGATCAGATCGATGCCCACTTTGGCTCTTTCCCCACATATAAGTACACACATACCCTAAGCCTAATAACATGCTTCTACGTGCAAGACGGGAATATTAACACACTATCATGCTCCTAGTTCACAGGTGCAGAATATTAGATAGGGCCCTAGTAAAGAATACCAAACGGTATATCCCTCTTCCTACCACCGCCCCCCTTTCCGATAGGGCAAAGACCGGCCAGCTCATGAATGCATTTCATTCCATTAATGGAGTCAAGCTCATATTGGGGCCCAATCCCATATATCATGCTTATCAATTAATCATATATGAATGTGGTCTTAAAAAGAGAAAATAAGAGTAATGCGGATAATACTAAAGTATTGTAATAAGGTTGTTGCCATGACTTGAACGACTTAGGACGAGACCCGATGAAACTGGGCCGTCATATGACCCTAGCAAAGAATCTAAATATTTCACAAATAACATCCGTTTTATTTACATACACATACAGAAATAGAATGCTCAATTGTCAATGCAACCTAGCATGATACTACATGGCATGCTGATCATGAAATACAAGCATCTAGTATATCATGCACGTATATCAGGGAGGTCTATTCAATCTAAGTAAGCTTCGAAGAGACTTACCCGGCTCTACAGGACAACATAATAGAAGGTCCGACACACATCAATCATAATCACAAAGTATCACCTATATGGATAACGAGAATATAAGAGTCTATATCTAAGCCACTCAAGCATCCATAGCATACAAATCATTCAATGAGAATAACAAACATATCGCAATTTCCATTACATCATGCTCAACCATTCATCATATCACAACATTCCATAAGACCGCATTATTCACCACATTCCATTCAGCCACATTCGCATGCTCATAATAACATATTCGCATTTATAAATATCTCATCAAATCATCATAATCATAAGGTATAATCATGTGATAACATAACTCTAACATCTCATCATGCCATTAGTCATTCATACATGCCATTAGTTCACACAATCATGATATTAGTCAATCAATCATATCAACATACTAGTTAGTCATCGATCACATCTAATTCCTAAGTTAACCTCGTAAATCGTTTCAAAAACCGAGTTAATCATTTTAGAATCTCTGAACTTGAAACACGTGTGAAATTTGTTTTCCAAAACTCCGAGTTAAATCATTAGGCCAGTCCTTTAAAACCACAAAATCGTTGAAAATGAATCAAAAAAACGGTTGTCAAATATCGAGGAAAACGGACATAAAACCATCGGCCAGGGAGCAACTCGCCGTGGCGAAAGTGACTCTCGCTGTCGCGAGAGGTCCCAACAAGCACCCTGCGGACAAGGGATGTGTCGCGGCCGTGAGGCTCTCGCGGCCGCGAGTCCGGGGTGTCCCTTAGGGCATCCTTGCTGGGCTCCCTCACCACCGCGATTTCCTTCTCGCGGACGCGAGAAGAATCACTTTCCACTCCCATTCATTAATCAGATGCCAGATAGGCTTGGTGGGAGAGCCTACTATTGCTTTTTGGATGGATACTCAGGTTACTTTAAGATTGCCATTGCATCAGAAGATTAGGAGAAAACTACATCTACATGTCTTTTCGACACTTTTGCATATCGCAGAATGCCATTTGGATTATGTAATTGATGGAAGATTTTTAGTCGCGTAAACCGTATCAAAATAATTTCGAACCTACCTAACTAATGTAGTGTGGTAAGCACGAGTCGATCCCACAGAGAATCAAGTATTTCTAAGTTATGTTTATTTACCAATTAGTATGAAACGGGGGGTTTTTGAGTGGTGTAAATAAGAAATAAAATAAAATAAACTATGAACAAATTGATGGAGATAACGATTAATAAAATAGTTTCACCTACAATTATCCACTTTATTTGGTTTAATTGATATTGCAACTTCCTCATGTACTTTTAGGTTTCCTATGAATGCCCTTGTCCCAACCTAATATAGTTACTAGTCCAATCAGTCCTAGAAACCCTTTTCAATCGAACAGTCCCTAAAGAAGGATTTAACCCAATTGATAGCTTTATGTTTAGAGATTAACCAAGCTATTTGCAGCCCCTAAAGAGGGATTTAACAACACATCCAACTTCCTACCCATCCAATTAGTTCAATCAGCCCTAAACGGATAAGTTTGCCACTTGAGTTAAGGTTCGCAATCAGGAATCTACAAAACCCTAGCAGTTGAATTAATTCTACCAAGTTGATCAGTCGAGATAGAATAAAACAATCAAACATTCAAGCACAAAGAAGTTGAAACATTCAAATATAGGAAATAAGGAACCAGATTTAGAAACTCACAACCAATCCAAACATAGCTTCAAATTGTAGACGAAACGGGAGAGTTTAGCTCTCCATAAAAATAAGACAAAACATAATTAGGGTTAGGAGGAGCAAAGTCGGTCTCGGCCTCAACCGTATGTTCGGCCTCCTTGCCGTATGAAATATGAATGTGTATATATAGTGTACTACAGAATATCCTAGTCTATCAATCTAATCTATACTATATAATATTAATATACTAATCTAATTCAATCTATCTAACTCATCTATCTACTGAAATAACGGCAAAACAATATAAGACAAAGTAGCAGCTTGATGCAAGCCGTGTTTCCTCCCATCGGCCCAACTAACAAGCTTGAATTACTCAACCCAAGTATCGATCCACCCCGACCTCTTCTCAATTGCAAAATAATTCCATAAGTTATTAGCAACCTCCAAATTCATACGATCCAACCCAAAAATACCTGAAATATATAAAAACACTAGTGTAGACTCCGAAAACCAAATAATACAAAATAAGCTATAAATTATATAAAAATACTTTAAATTAATATGCAAATCTATATTTAAAACATGACTAAAACAGACTCTATCAAACTACCCCATGCTTAGACTTTTGCTTGTCCTCAAGCAATAGAAAACAAATATAGAATTGATCATCCCACAAATAAGATCTTCATGCGATAATTTTATAAAAGCAACATAAATGAATAGGAGCCATGAATAAGAGAACAAACATCCTAGCAAGTATATGAGTGATCCAATTGTAAAGGAAAATTTAATCCAACCTCACCGGGATAATGTGTTTCTCTCATGCTCAATTTGTTTAGGCTTTCAAGTACAACTCTCAACTCAATCCAAAATGCTCTATACACCGTGATAGTCATCACTTGCGAATAACATCATGAGGACTTTTATAAGGTTGTAATGGGGCTTTGGTAGGAACATAAGGCATGAGAAATATTTAGGCTTGTGGTGCTAAAAATCCGGGAAAAAAACAACAACAACCAACCAGAACAACACCAAAACTTCCATACTTCGCAAACCATTCCAATAACATAAACTCCAATACACATCAATAAGCACTCTTTGATTTCAATAACCATACAACTCATGCAATTTTTCCATTTGGATAATGACTTCTTTTCTTTTCTTTTATGCTTACTTTTGTCCCTAGGTGAATTTTATCCTCCCTAGGTCCAAGCTTACTAGACTTTTACTCCTAAGTGAATTTTATCCTCCTTAGGCCCCTAGTAATAAGTCATCTCTATTATGCAAGAAGGGTTACCTTATTTCGGCTATGCCTCTCGCAATGCCCAACCATACATACATCATCTTCACTCAAAGCAACTCCAACATATAGATTTTTCACTAATTCTCCTCCTAATTCCCGGATAGGGTTAGGCTAATCATTGGCTACGATATATTTTTGTTGAGCTATAAAAAAAAAAGAATAGGCTTTAAGGCTCATATGGGCTTCAAGCAAAGGATAATGCAAAGGGTAGATAAGGTATAATATGGCTAAAGAAAACATGCCTCAATCATTTGAAATTCACAAGCAACAAACATGTGCAATACGGTATTGAAATAAGAAGCATATGAAGAGTATAATCCACAACAAAAGCAAAAGGGAATAATATGTAAAGTCCCTATAAGGCCAAAATCTCACAAAGGGTTATTTTTTTGATAGATTTCAATTTAACCTCAACTATGAACCATACTTGCTCAATTATATTCTCAAATCATGCTCCAAAAATCATTTTCAAGCAATTCAATCAATTCATGGGATTTATGCAATTAAGATCATAAAAATGAATTAGAGGACAAACAAAAAAAAGATGGGTATCGTTAATAACACCTAAATGCAATGAAATGCATAACAAAAATTAAAAAACATAAAACATAAAACTAATCATATATATAAAGACGGAGCTACACTTGAATTCCCCACCTCATGCTTAAAAATCTTACTTTGACCTCAAAGTAAATAAAAAAAATGAATAAAGGAGGTAGAGGAAACTCACAATGAAATCAGGCATTCGGAAAACCATTTAGCAGAAGCTTTGGGTGTTTGGGTAGAAGCTTCCAGCAACAACTTGGATCCAACTCACATTGTGAAACGTCTTGGAGTCGGAAAAATATAGGCAGTCTTCTTTGCAATTTGTCCTGGCCAAAACAAAAGACAAAGGAAACACACCACAACCAAACACATTCCAACATCCAAGAAAAATATATCATCCAAGAGTAAGAACAGCAAAGACCCCCCATACCCAAATCAGTCTCTACAAGTCATGCTCATCCATATTTCGGAAGTAAAATCATGAAAAATTTGATGGATACAGAGAGCATGAGGCAAGCAAGTGGACAAGAACCACTCATAAAAATCACTTAGGCCAACATAACTCAGCTGATTTTGGACAGGACAAGAAGAAACTAATCAGCTCCAGAGAGTATGTATCTAAAAAATATCAGGCCCAAGATGTAAGCAAGGAAATCACCACCCCAATTTCAATTCATACATTCAGCCACAACACAATCAAACATAACGTCCTATAGCAAAAATTTCCCACGGCAATAACTCATCAAACTAGCAAGCTAAGTACATCAAACCTCATCGAATTCAGAAAGCAAGTTCAGAATTTAGGCACGATATGACAAAATTCAGCACTCAAGATCCCATCAAACTCAGTTAATAAAAACCTCATGAATCCCGCCTGAATTAGGAATAGCATATAATCAAATCATCAATGTGAACCCAAGCCACATAAAGCCCAAAATTCAGAATCTTTAGCACTGAGTTCCAATTTATGTAAATCAAAAGAGGAAGGAAAAAAATGCATACCTGCACTTACCATTGGAGTGGATGTTGAGGATTCATTCAGGGGTAGCAGCTGGTGAAGCGCCCAATTGAGAACAGTAGCGGGGCCTTTGAGCATCGTGAGCGGCTAGGGCTACAGTGGTGAAGGCAGAGAGGAGCGAGGTTTCTGTACGCGGTGACGATCTGTGGAAACCGACGGTGGTAGAAGATAGGTCTCGGCGCCGAGAGGAGGGCACCGGTGGGACTGGAGGCGGCTAAAGGTAGATGGTCTGGAGGTGGTGGTGAAGAGATGAGAGTGGCGGATGGTGATTGCTGGTGGCCAGCGCGAAATTCCAGCGGTTCTGGGAAATCGCCGGTGGTCAGGTGGCGAGGGTGCCGGCGGGGAAGAAGGTCTGGGAGAGAGACAGCGAACGGAGGGGAGGATGGTCCACGCCAGGGGGAATTCAGGTGTGGTGAGCGGTGGAGAACAGGGACAGAGAGAGAGAGAGAGAGAGACGGGTGGTCGGAAGCGGGTGCAGCGCTCAGGAGGTTTAAGAAGGGTAAAGAGAAAGGAAAGAACGAGGGAGACAGAGGTTTTTTTTTTTTAACGAAAATAAAAAATATACGGAGTACTATAAAAATTATTCTAACTAAAAATAAAAAGGAAAGAAAAAAAAATCTAAAACTAAACTAATTTATCAAATCTAAAATCACTCACCTTCGTTTAATGTCGTTACTTTGACATTCTGGTCCACCTCTAAGATCTCAGACATCGTTAATGCTCTCAGCAACTTGTCAAATTCCTGAGCACAAATTCCACACAAGTATATATAATATATCGATAAATTGAAACTAAATAATATTGCAGACAGGAACCGTTTCATCTTATCGAACGAACAAGCATGACTCTCTATAGAGGGTATGTAATACCACCAATTCAGTTTCATTGGTGGCTTCTCAAAATATGCACTCCTCTCTTGCCTTCTCTTAGCTCTTTGTCCGTTTGCACCTTCGCTAAATTCAAACAATAGAATCCCTTTTGTGAAATTTTCCTCAACTTGCTCACCTATCTAATCTTCCAAGATCTCTTCGTTAAAAGAGATGATAGTGCAGTCGTCACTGACAACCACCTCAATCTGAATAGGAAAAATCTCTAAAATAATTGGAGTTGTAATTTGTTGAGCCACTTGGATCCGCCTCATCTCGTTATTAAAATCAATTTGGATCATTGTAAGTTGGGACTCCATTGCAGCAAAATGCCCTTCCATATGGGGCAAAATGGACAATTCTTGTGATATTTGCGAAGCCAGACATGGTGACTCTAATTGTTCGATTTGGAGTTATAATTGTGCAATCTCATGTATGATATCCATCTCACGAGAAAGTTGAGTTTTGCACAAATTATATACTTCCTTAACCTTTCCGATCGAAACCCTAAACACCGGACAATCTTTAAATATATGATTAGAAACTCTGCAAAAATCACAATATAAACTATGAGTCATCTTTAGAAGGAATCACCTAGACACAAACACAAACAGTTAGTAGCATAGGTGTTATGAACCGTAAGATAGGCTCACAACAAAATTAGTTATATACAATAATCGGCAAACACACAAAACAAAGAAATAAAATTTGATTCCCCGGCAACGGCGCCAATTTGATGGATGATTTTTAGTCGCGTAAACCGTATCAAACTAATTTTGAACCTACCTAACTAATGTAGTGTGGTAAGCACGAGTCGATCCCACAGAGAATCAAGTATTTCCAAGTTATGTTTATTTACCAATTAGTATGAAACGGGGGGTTTTTGAGTGGTGTAAATAAAAAAGAAAATAAAATAAACTATAAACAAATTGATGGAGATAACGATTAAGAAAATAGTTTCACCTACAATTATCCACTTTATTTGGTTTAATTGATATTGCAACTTCCTCTTATAATTTTAGGTTTCCTATGAATGCCCTTGTTCCAACCTAATATAGTTACTAGTCCAATCAGTCCTAAAAACCCTTATCAATCGAACAGTCTCTAAAGAAGGATTTAACCCAATTGATAGCTTTAAGTTCAGAGATTAACCAAGGTATTTGCAGTCCCTAAAGATGGATTTGACAACACATCCAACTTCTTACCCATCCAATTAGTTCAATCAGCCCTAAACGGATAAGTTTGCCTCTTGAGTTAAGGTTCGCAATCAGGAATCTACAAAACTCTAGCAGTTGAATTAATTCTACCAAGTTGATCAGTCGAGATAGAATAAAACAATCAAACATTCAAACACAAAGAAGTTGAAACATTCAAATATAGGAAATAAGGAACAAGATTTAGAAACTCACAACCAATCCAAACAAAGCTTCAAATTGTAGACGAAACGGGAGAGTTTAGCTCTCCATAAAAATAAGACAAAATATAATTAGGGTTAGGAAGAGCAAAGTCCGTCTCGGCCTCAACCGTATGTTCGGCCTCCTTGCCGTATGAAATATGAATGTATATATATAGTGTACTACGGAATATCCTAGTCTATCTATCTAATCTATACTATATAATATTAATATACTAATCTAATTCCATCTATCTAACTCATCTATCTACTGAAATAACGGCAAAACAATATAAGACAAAGTAGCAGCTTGATGCAAGCCGTGTTTCCTCCCATCGGCCCAACTAGCAAGCTTGAATTACTCAGCCTAAGTATTGATCCACGCCGGCCTCTTCTCAATTGCAAAATAATTCCATAAGTTATTAGCAACCTCCAAATTCATACGATCCAATCCAAAAATACCTAAAATATATAAAAACACTAGTGTAGACTCCGAAAATCAAATAATACAAATTAAGCTATAAATTATATAAAAATACTCTAAATTAATACGCAAATCTATATTTAAAACATGCCTAAAATAGACTCTATCAGTAATGCACCAGGAACATTACAAAGGTGTATGGTCAGCATCTTCTCTGAGTATATTGAGAACTTCATTGAGGTATTTATGGATGATTTCACAGTTCATGGCGATGATTTTGATTCATCTTTGGCTCATTTGGCACTTGTATTGAAGAGGTGTGTTGACACCAACTTGGTTCTGAATTATGAGAAGTGCCAGTTCATGGTTGAGCAAGGTATTGTTTTAAGCCACATCGTGTCTAAGAAGGGAATTGAGGTTGATAAGGCTAAGATTGAGATCATTCAGTCCCTGCCCTATTCTACCAATGTGAGAGAGAGATACGATCTTTTCTGGGCCACGCTGGATTCTATCACCGATTCATCAAGGACTTTTTGAAAGTCACTGCGCCGTTGTGTGAACTTCTCAAGAAGGAGGTTTCTTTTGAGTTTGATGAGAAGTGCAAGGAAGCCTTTCATACATTGAGAGACCGACTTGTTTCTGCACCGATCATCCAAGCTCTTATTTGGACACTTCTTTTTGAGTTGATGTGTGATGCGAGTGACTATGTTGTTGGCGTTGTGCTAAGACAAAAGATTGACAAGGCTTCTCGTATGATCTACTATTCCTCCATGATGCTGAATGGAGCGCAACGGAAGTACACCACTACGGAGAAGGAGCTCCTAGCGGTTGTGTTTTCACTTGACAAGTTCCGCTCATACCTTTTGGGAGCCAATGTCATCATCTATATTGATCATGCCCCTTTGAGATACCTACTGACGAAGAAAGAGGCAAAGCCACGCCTCATCCGATGGATTCTACTCTTGAGCGAGTTTGATATTGAGATCAAGGATAAGAAGGGCGCGGAGAACTGTGTAGTTGATCATCTCAGTCGATTGATGCATCCGAATAGTGTGGGGGAGAACTCTAAGAGATTAGGATACTTTCCTGATGAGACTTTACATGCCATCTCACCCATCACTACAAACACACCCCTATCCTTGAATGGTCATAGACTCAAGTGCTATTTTGATGGATTTTTCTTGTGGAGGGAATCCACTCAAGTAAATAAATATCAAATACAAACGAACTAAACCAACTCCTTGTCCAAGAAAATAAAATACAAGAATTCCTCCCGATGTAGTGGTAGGGTTTCAGGATCGTATCCACAAGGAAGCGTGTCAGCGCTCGCCTAAATAGTTCCAAATTCTACCCTTATGTTGACTACAGAAGATCACTCGACGTTGACTGGATGACTCGACGTCAACTGCTCAGTCGATCTCACATGCAAAGCTGCAAAACAAAAGACAAAACGTACTCGACGTCGAGTAAATGTACTCGATGTCGACATAGTGTACTCGATGTCGACCAAAGTAGTCAATGTCGAGTGTGTCTGTGCAGAAAAATCATAGCTTACAAGAAAAAAAATGATGTCGAAAAAGAGTCCGAAGAATAAAGGATGGATGCGAAGATGATGAACAGAAATAGCACAGATTGGGGTTTTGAATTCAATAATATAAAAGACTTCCAAGATCAGGGTTTCAACGCCACAACGATAACCATGTAAGAATAATGCTAAGATATAAAAGATTATGCCTTTTCATCAAATAACTTTCGTCATTAACAATTAAGAATATAGAGGCTTTCGCATAAACCCTAATTGTTACAACCCTTTTCACGTAATTAATCCAAATTCATATTAAGATCACTTTCACTTCAATAACACAAATAAGGATCACCTGCTACTGTCGTAGAATAATCATGCAAATAGGGATAGAAGATGAAATCACAATAAAAATCGTACCATTGATGCATAACCCTAAATGGCTACCGTCGGACTCACCCCGACCCTAGAAGTAGGGTGACTACTCGCTTCTCATCATAGTAACAAACATCAATAATATAAAAGAAACTACTTGCATTAAACTGAAATAGAGAAAGTACAAACTAAACAAAGACAGATCACTTCCGCTCTCCACCTCCAATCGGCCTCTCTCTTTAAACTCTCTAAATTGCCTAACTAGTGTTTGCTCAATTGCTTGAGAATAGAATGAATAAAAACTCAGCCCCTAGGGCTTTCTTCATAGGCTAAAATCCTTGCTATCCAAGGAAATAGCAGTTCTATCTAATTTCTAAGATAAACGATCTACTTGCTTATGATAAAATGTTCCTAATAAAAATAATAAAACAATTAAAAATTCCCCTAAGTAAAAGTAGAATTACTAAAGTGGATAAATCTTCTTTCAACTTGATAGAATATCGTGCCTTCCAATGCAAGCAAAGCCCCTTGGAATTCAGACTCGGATTGGCTCAAAATCGGCTTCAGATGTTTACTCGACATTGACTAAAGTAGTCGACGTCGACCAGTTTTCTCAGCTTCACTCAATCTCGTCTTCAGAAGTGGATGTCGACCTGTGTTCACTCGACATCGACCAAAGTAGTCGACGTTGACCTCCTTCTTCTTGTGGTCGATTTTTGGTCTTGAGGTACTCGACTTCTAGGGCGCTGTTCTACTCGACATCGAGTAACATAGTAACACAAATCTTTATCGTCTAGGGCTCTGGAAGTAGGGCTCACCGCATCAGCAACAGAACTACTTTCTAAAGATACACCTTTATCGCATTACCTTACATGACTATCGTCGGGCTCACCCCGACCCTAGAAGTTGGGTGACTACTCTCTCTTGATCATAGAAACAAAAATCAATCATTTAAAAGAACTACTTTGCATTAAATCAAATAAAAACTTACAACCGATTGAAGCCAAATTCGCTCTCGCTTTCTCAACCTCCTACTCGGCCTAAGCTCTCTAACTCGCTATCTATGTAACACAATTGCTTCTGGCTTGGATTCCTCCTAAAATCAGCCCCTAAGGCCTTATTTATAGTATTCAATCCTCGCTAATCTAGGAAAGAATAATCTATCTATATCTAAAACTATCTATCTAAAGCTTTATGATAAATTTGGAAATAAAACAAATAAATCCTTAAAGGAAACTATCTAAAGTGGATAAATCTTCCTTGTACTTGATAGATCCTCATATCTTGATAGAATTCAACATGACTTGCATGGTAAGTAATCACATCTACTCTGACTCCACTCGATTTCGACTCGGAATGGCCCTGGGAAGTACTCAACATCGAGTAAAAGTACTCGACGTCGAGTAACTCTTCTTCTCCTCGGATTGCACTCGAGCTCGGGTATAATTTGGAATCTCGATGGCTACTCGACATCGAGTAAGAGTACATGACATCGAGTAGTTCTGTCTTCTTGAGTGTTTCTCTGCTCGTGCTCGACTTGCTGAATTCGACTGGAGGTACTCGATATCGACCAGTTCTGGTGGATATTGACTAGTTCTGTCGAGTGTTGTCTCTTCTCTTCTGTTTTATGTGCTTTGGTTCAGCTTCTACTTGATCTTGAACTTTCTGTAGTTGACCTCGGGCATCCTAATAGTTTCCTTCCCTTATTCGAACTGCTGTAAAATGCCTCAATTTCTGCGAAATTAAACAGAAACTAGTGTAGACTTCTATATTTGGCAAATAAGCATAAACTACATAGATTCTGCATAATTCTAACACAATGACAAGAAATGCATGCAAAAATCGATATAAAAGTCAATGTAAAACATGGCAAAATAGGCTCAAAACAAACACCCCATACTTAAGCATGCTTGTCCTCAAGCAATACTTAATTTTAATGGCCATACAAGGGAAGAATCCAACTCTCAACATCATAGATTCATTGCCATATGTCCCTGCAATCAATTACCATCCTCGAAAAGGTACTAATGTCACAAAATCCATGCCTTTAAATAAAAGAAATTCCGCACACAAAAGGAGGGTTATGCAAAAACAATTCATGAGCGACAAAGCATTAATAATCAAGAGGACTTTAATTAAGCTCAATAAGGAGTAGATTGGTAAAAGGCTAAAGGTGGGCAATTTTTGGCCATGTGGTGCTTGATGATCCGGGGAAATGGAGTAATTTCCAAACTTTCATACCACATTCCTTCTTCATAAGATTTCTCACCTTTCGCTCATCACTCAATGCTTTTTTCACTATAATGTTTTTACCTCTCTAACCTCAGCACTGTCTTCTCGCGAGTCACAAACATGGGTGTCATGAATGGCCCCAGATACTTAGTGCTTCGGACTCCTCACCTTGGTGTCCCATCCTGCGGAACTAACATCTCAACGCAGGCAGGGTCGATCTACCTTTATCTCCTGAGGTGACCGGATTTTCTTTCTCTCATTAAATTTTCTACAACATGATCAATTTCCTGCCAAACTCCAATAATGATAACAACAACAACACAAACACCATATAATATCTCCAAAAGTAACGTCCACTCTCAACATAATCCCCGGATAGGAAATAAGGTAGAAAATGGACAATATTTAGATTATGTGGAGCAAAAATAGGAAATAAGGCTCAATATGGCTCTTGTGATGCAAATGAGCATAGGTATGGCTGAGAATATAAACAATATGAGTATCATATGGAAAATATAAAGTCCTCCATCCTCTTATCATGCAACATGACAAAAGCAATATCAAAATTTACCTTTTTTTATGGTTTTCAAGAAAATAATGCACTTTATTGTGACTTCCCTTTACTAGACAATTTAATGTTATATCTCTAATAAATCTAGTTTTGCATCGTAGAGTTCTATTAAAGCTTCCATGACACTAATAAAAAAAAATTCAATGGGAGTGATAAAAATAAACTTTGGAAAACAACATGTAAGCATATAGATGAATAATAAATCCAAAGTAACCATGCATGAGGCAATATGAAAAATAATTATAAATTTGCACAAAGTAAGCCTTTCCCCCACCCCATACTTAGAAATTACAGTGTCCTCACTGTATAAGAACAAGGGTAAAGAAAAAGACTTACTAGACAAATGCACCGAGCGTCGGAATCGAGTGCTGAAGTTGCTACAGAAGTGGTCGATTTCGAGGAGAGTAGTCGACGTTGACTAGATCTACTCGATCTTGAGTACAGTTGAAGCCTCAGAGTGATCTTTCCTCGGCCACAGGCTCTTTTGCTCGTCATGTGTGGTCGACGTCGAGTAAAATCTATTAGGCAGACAATATCCACAATAGAAAAATCCAAAAATAATGTTTCAAAACCAAAAACCAAAAGCAGAAATGTCTAAAAATCCTAAAAACTGAGTATTTTTGTTACAAGCTCTAGACTTTATAGTCGCTAGGCCGACTTCTTCTTTGTGAGCAAAGGGTGGCATCTGCAGTGCCCATGTAGCTTGGGCTTCAAACAAGACTCCGTTCTTATCCATCAGCTATAATCCTCCTGAATGGATCTTGTGCACCGTGAAAGGTCCCATCTTTTTCTCCTTGAACTTGTAAGGGAACCAATGATTCTTGTATTTGGAGACATAGACCTTGTCTCCTACTTCATATTCCTTTGGATCGTCATTGGAAACCCTGCATAATCGCACATACCAAGGCAAACCTCTTCCATGTATAGATAAATCTTTAATTGAAATAGGGTAAGAGATGTCCGTACCTCGGCTTACCTTCGCAGAATAACAGTTTGGGACCTCGGGATCTAGTCGATGTCGAGTAAAAGTACTCGACATCGAGTACTTTTCTTCGTTTGGTGGCTTGCTCGTCGAGGAAGGGGAAGTCGAGTTGTTGGAGGACTGGTCGACATCGAGTACTTCTCAGCTCCAGGTAGATTACTCGATGATGGTGTACTCGATGGAGGGCTCTGGATCTGGTCGACATCGACCCCATACTTAAGAGCTGGAAACGATTCTGAATAAAAGTTAGTCGACGTCGACTTACCTTGGTCGATGTCGAGTAGATCCTCTGTCTCCTCGTTCAAAATCGCCATGATTTCCTCCACCTGGGCTTCCATAGCTCGCTTCTCTACTTCTTCGGCGGTTATATTTCTTACCTTAGGCTCCCCGCAAGTGATGTACCTGGTTGAAATAGACTTGACCTCCTCCATAGGACATGTATGAATTTCAGTTTTATTAAAAGAGTACTCAATTACCTCATCGCTGATGTTGAAGTGAGCACTCCCTTCCTTACGCTTATATTCGCATCCACGGTCGCTAAGAAAGGTCTCCCTAGAATAATTGGACAAGAAAGGTCCTCTGCCATCTCAATACCTAAGAAATTAGGAGGGACAAAGAACTTACCTACCTGTACTGGTTCATCGTCCACTGTTGTGAGCATAATTTGCCATGTTTTACACTTACTTTTATATCGATTTCAGCATACATCTCATGCATTTGGGTTAGAATAGTACAGAATCTATGTAGTTCATGCTTATTTGCCAAATTTTGGAGTCTATACTAGTTTCTGTTTAATTTCGCAGAAATCGAGGCAATTTACTGCAATTCGGAGAAAGAATGAAAAGCTCGAAGTCAACTACAGAAAGTCCAAGGTCAAGGAGCAGCTGAACCTGGACAAATCGAGAAGAAAACAAGAAAAGATCAACTCGACAAGGCCACTCGATATCGAGTAAATCTAGTCGATATCTAGCACTTCCGAGTACAAATTCACACGAAGTCAAGCAAAGTCACTCGAGGAGCCCAAAGCTACTCGACGTCGAGTAACTCTACTCGATGTCAAGTACACATCGAGCGCCCAGATAGTACCCGAGCTCGAGTGCAACACACAGAGTCACAACGCTAGTCGAGGTTGAGTAAACTACTTGATGTCGACTACCATCCAGAAGCTATCCGAGTTGAGATCGAGTGGAGTCCGAGCCTTATGGATTACTGGAAAGTGATGATATGTGGAATTATATCGATTCACATGAAGATCTATCAAGACAAAGAAGGATTTATCCACTTTAGTTAGTTTCCCTTATAGATTTAAATGTTTTATTTCCATGTTTTATCATAAAGCTTTAGATAGATAGTTTTAGATATAGATAGAGTATTCTTTTCTAGATTAGTGGGGATTGAACACTATAAATAAAGCCTTAGGGGCTGATATTTAGGATAAACACACCATTCATAGCTTATAGCGAGTAGAGAGAGAGAGAGAGAGAGAGAGAGAGAGAGAGAGAGAGAGAGAGAGAGAGGCCGAGTGGAGCAAGGGAGCGGAAGTGATATGGCTTTGTTCGGTTTGTACTTTCTTCAGTTTTATTTAATGCAAGTAGTTATTTTCCTTTTATTATTGATGAGTTTCTTGATGATGAAGAGCGAGTAGTCACCCAACTTCTAGGGTCGGGGTGAGCCCGACGGTAGCCATGTAAGGTAATGCGATAAAGGTACAATCTTTTGATGCGATTTTGTCTTCTATCCCTATGAGCATGATTCTTTTGCGAAAGTTGAAGGTGATCCTTGTTTGTGTTATTGAAGCAAAAGTGATCTTAATACAACTTGTATTAATTATGTGAAAAGGGTTAGTAACAATTAGGATTTATGCAAAAGTCTCTATATTCCTACTTGTTAATAACGAAAGTTATTTGATGAAATGCATGATCTTTTATACCTTTGCATAAGTGTTATATGGTTATCGTTGTGGCATTGAAACCCCGATCTTGGAATTCTTTTAGTTTATTTGATTTATTCCCATCAATTTCCTGTTCTGTCATTGCAAAAGGTAAGATTTTGGATTCTGCACCACTCGACATCGACTGCACCTAGTCGAGATCGAGTACTATTTGTTGACATCGAGTATTGTTTAATCGAGATCGACTACTTTCTGTTCGTTTCTGCGTTTCTTTGCTTCTGTTTTGCAGTTTTACTCGACTGAGTGGTCGACGTCGAGGACCTTAGTCGACGTCGAGTACTTCCTAAGTCGGTTACGAGAGGGTTTGGAACTGAAAAGGCGGGCGCTAACACGCTTCCTCGTGGATCGATCCTGACTATCTTCTACTACAACGGGAGGAAGTCTTGTATTTATTTGCTGGTACAGGGAGTTGGTTTGCTTTTATTAAATTCTATATTTGCATACTAGACATAATCCTCCTGCAACAACAAATTGGCGCCGTGGCCGGGGAAGCAATCAATCGCGCCATTTTTAGTTCCTTTTTACTCTTTTCTTTTTGTTTTTGTTTTTCAGGTGCATGCGAAGAACTGATCGCACACCTATCGACTCACTTCTCGAACCAGAACGTTTCTTCCACCTTTGACAAAGGTTAAGGAGGATGTCGCAAGTCAACAATGAGAACGAGGTCCAGCTCACACCAGCACAGGAGCTTGAGCAACTCCGACTACGGATTCAGAATCTCACCACCAGAGAAGCAAAACACGCCCGACGAGAGGTGGAATATGCATAGAATCAACAAAGGTGGGAGGCAACGGTAGATCGTGAAGTAAATGCCAAAAGGGAACTTGAGGAGCAGATTGGGAATGTCCCAGCAAACGCAAAGGAATATCTGCATCCTACTCTGGAAGTTCCAGAATCACCGATCGTTCTTCCCTCTGTTAGTTATGAAATTCGTCCTTCTTTTATTACTGAAATTAGGAGAAGCCAATTTAGGGGAAGGCCCAATGAATGCCCTTTAGAACATGTTACAACTTTTCTAGATTTATGCGAAACTATTGCAGATGGTGCTAATCTAGAATATATTAAACTAAAGGCTTTTCGTTGGTCCCTTGCAAGAATAGCATCACAGTGGCTGGAAGGATTACATGCACGATCAATTCGCACACGGAATGAACTACAAGATTTGTTCCTTAACAAGTTCTTTCCTCCTACAAAGACAGAAGCACTCAGACAGCAAATTACGGCTTTCAGACAAAAGCCACGGGAAACACTTGCACAGGTCTGGGAGCGCTACAAAAGGCTTCTAAAATCCTGTCCTACGCACAGACAGCCACCCTACGTGATCCAAGAGATCATCTTCAACTGCCTGGATGCACCTACAAAGGAGCGGATCAACAACTATACTGCATATAGGTATCTCGAGTATACCCCATGGTGTGCTTGGGAAACCTTTGAGACGCTGGCCAACTATGATAACACATATGGGACTTCTGCGGCTTTAGACGAAAGGTATGAAAGGCATGCCCCATCTATGCCCTTATATGAGCCACCAAAGGAGGTACGTCGTCTTACCAAACAAGTCAAATTCTTATCTAAAAATCAGCCTTGTTTGGAATGTGGGTCTATGAGGCACAATACTACTGCGTGCCCACACGTCAATCAAGTACACCTAGCAGAAACCCACGAAGAGGTAAGGTATGCAGGGGGACACTATTCAGGGCCACATCAGAACCAAAACTGGAGCTATTATCGTCAGCCCCTTACAGAGCTCCTGGTCCCCCTGACAGAGAAGGTAAGAAAGATGACCTGCAACTTATACTTGAGGAGATGCGGAGGAACCATGCAGAAAGTGAACAATCCATCAATTCCATCCACACACAGCTGCACGGTGTCAATTCCAAGCTTGGGGAAATAGATATCTGGCGAAAATCTATGGAAACCCAGATGGGTCAACTAGCTTCATCAATCCCCAAACCATCAGGTACGCTCCCTAGATCCTCTGAACCTAATCCTAAAACTAAATTTACAGGACATGTAGCTGCAATGAATCTCAAGAGTGGGCGACAGACACAAACGCCCGAATAGAATACAGACGAGGAAGCTGGAGAGGAGTACTCGACGTCGAGTAAACCAGTCGACGTCGACCAGCATCTACTCGACGTCGAGGACCCACTAGTCAATCTCGAAAAGAATTCACAGCCTGCACAGAAATCAACTATTGTAGTCGATGTCGACCAGCACCAACTCGATGTCGACCAACCTGTACTCGACGTCGACAACACTCCAGCACCTCCGACAAAGAAAAAGCTACCATTCTCGATGAAATCTTTGAAGGACCCAGCAGAAAAGAAGTTTCAACAATTTGTGAAGATGCTTCAGAGGCTCAACGTCACCATCCCTTTCACAGAAGCTCTTCATGAGATGCCGTCATACGTCAAGTTCCTCAAGGAGATTCTAAGCAAGAAGCGATCAATGGCTTAGATCGTAGAGGAATGCAGCCAGATGGACGTTCTAGAGAAAAGGCCGGATCCAGGTAAGTTTGCTATAACCATTGGATTTGGTCAATATAAATTTAATGCTTTATGTGACTTAGGAGCCAGTGTAAGTATTATGCCTCTATCAATCTGGTCCAAAGTCAAGATAGGTGCTCTAGAGCCTGTGGATGCAAAACTATACATGGCGAACAACACTGTGGTCATCCCAACAGGCATGGTGGACAATGTACTGGTGCAGGTAGGTAAGTTCTTTGTCCCTGCTGATTTCTTACTTATTGATATGGCAGAGGACCCTGCTTGTCCAATTATATTAGGAAGGCCCTTCTTAGAGACAGTGGATGCCAACATAAGCGTAAGGAAGGGAGTGCTCACTTTCAACATCAGCGATGAGGTAATTGAGTATTCCTTTAATAAAACTGAAAGGCATACAGGTCCTATGGAGGAGGTCAAATCTATATCAGCAAGATACATCACTTGCGGGGAGCGCAAGGTAAGAAATATGACCCCCGAGGAGCTGGAGAAGAGGGATATGGAAGCCTAGGTAGAGGAAATCATGGCGATTCTGAACGAGGATACAGGAGATCTACTCGACATTGACCAAGGTAAGTCGATATCGACTAACTTTTATTCAGAATTGTTGCTAGGTCTTAAGTACGGGGTCGATGTCGACCAGAAGTAATCGACGTCGACCAGATCCGGCCACCTCCATTGAGCACACCACCATCGAGCAGCCCACCCGAGCCAGAGCAGTACTCGACGTCGACCAGACCGGGCGCTTGACTTCTTCCTCCTCGACGAGTAGTCCACCAGACGATACGCATCACTCAACGTCGAGTACTTCTACTTGATGTCGAGTAGATTAGGAGGTCTCGAATATTAAATCTGCGAAGGTAAGCCAAGGTAAAGATGCCTCTTCTCCTATTTTAATAAAGGATTTATCAATACATGGGAGAGGTTTGCCTTGGTATGTGCGCTTATGCAGGATTTCTGATGACGATCCTAAGGAGTATGAAGTAGGAGACAAAGTCTATGTTTCTAAATCAAAGGATCATTGGTTTCCCAACAAATTCAACAAGAAAAAGATAGGACCTTTCACGGTGAACAAGATCCATTTAGGAGGACTATAGGTGATGGATAAGAATGGAGTCTTATTTGAGGCCCAAGCTACATGGGCCCTACAGATGCCACCTTGAGCTTAAACGGAGAAAGTCGGTCTAGCGACTATAAAGTTTAGAGCTTGTAAATAAAATACATAGTTTTTTGGACTTTTGGACATTATTGCTTTTGGTTTTTGGTTTTGAGACATTATTTTAGGTTTTTCTATTGTGGATTATTTCTTTCTAACAAATCTTTGAGGTAAGACGAGTTGCAGGAGTACTCGACGTCGACCACCATCACGAGTAAAGAACCTATGGCTGAGGAGAAAAGTCATACTGGGGTCATGGTTATTAGGATCCCGATCCGGATCTTACGATCCTACGATCCTACGATTCTAGACAAGGTTTTAATCCGGATCGGACATATAGACTCCTTCGTGCTAGGATCTACCTAGGATCATATGAGATCATGTGGGATCAGTAGGATCTACCTAGGATCTATCGATCCTAGAAAAAATATCCGATCCTAGCAAAAATCATATTTATGTAATTGTGTTTGTTTTGTTTGGATATTGGGCCTTCTGGATACGATGGGCCTTTTTTATTTTTTATTTTTTTGGCAGCACATCTCCTTAGAAATTGAAGGATTGAGTGAAGACGTTGAATTGAAACCTTAAGCCTTTTGTTTCGTTACTCAACTCGACAAATCCCCGTCTGAGTGCCTGAAATTGTTCATTATGTGGTTAATTGCGATGATGATATTTGAAACTAGAGATGGTATTGGATATTTGGACGTTTGATTTATCTCTTATATGTTTGTCATATTTTAAGACATTATCCTTGTGTGTTTATCACCTTTTGAGACATTATTCTTGACAAATTATGAATGTTAAGTGCTTATTATTGGACTATTTTAGTTACTTAATTTGTTTAATGGAGAAAAATCTTAGTTTTATTTTAAAATTAAGGTATTTGTTTAGGATGGTTTGTTTTTATTTTATTATTTATTTTATTTTAAATTTTTGTCTAGGATCTTACGATTCTACTATCCGATCCTACGATCTGATCCTACGCCCTTGTCACGATCCCACACTAGGATCCCGATCCTAAAAGCTATGCCTGGGGTTCAACGTTACTCGATATCGAGTAGACCTAGTCGACGTCGACCAGTCTACTCGATATCGACCACTTCTGCAGCAACATATGCACTCAATTCCGACGTTCTACATACCTGTCTAGTGAGTTCCTTTCTTTACCCTTATTTTTATAGAGTGAGGACACTGTAATGTTTAAGTATGGGGTGGGGGAAGGGCTTACTTGATTTATAAATTTATTTTATTTGACATTAAGTGTGCATACTTTAAAGTTTATTTCTTGAATTGCTTATGCATAGCCGCTTTGGATTTCATATTTTATCTATGTGCTTATATGCATGTTTTCCAAAGTTTATAAAAAGCACCCCCATTGAAAAATTGAAATTTTTTTAATAGTGTCATGGAAGTTGTATTTAACTCGACGATGCAAAATTGGATTCATTAGAGATATAGCATGAAATTGCCTAGTAAAGGGAAGTCACAATGAAGTGCACTATTTTCTTGAAAACCATGAAAGGGGATAAAATTTGATATTGCTTTTGACATGTTGCATGATAAAAGGATGGAGGACTTTATACTTTCCATATAATGCTCATCTTGTTATATTCCTAGCCCTACCTA
Source organism: Persicaria maculosa (assembly GCA_963922045.1). NCBI lineage: Eukaryota > Viridiplantae > Streptophyta > Magnoliopsida > Caryophyllales > Polygonaceae > Persicaria > Persicaria maculosa. Next base: position 46,573,732 of record OY998255.1, read on the forward strand.
TGCTTACGCATCACAAAAGCCATATTATACCTTATTTCATATTTTCTTCACTTGATCTAAATATTGCCCATTCTTTACCTTATTTCTTTATCCGGAGATTATGTTGAGAATGATGTCATATTATGGAGATTATTATATGGTGTTTGTGTTGTTATTATCATTATTGGAGTTTGACAGGAAAGTTTCAAAGTATATGGAAATTTTAATAAGTGAAAGAAAATCTGGTCACCTCAGGAGATAAAGGTATATCGACCCTGCCTGCGTCGAGATAATAGTTCCGCAAGATGGGACACCAAGATGAGGAGTCCGAAGCACTAAGTATCCAGGGCCATTCATGACACCCATGTTTGCGACTCGCGAGAAGGCAGTGCTGAGGTAAAAGCATAATATTAAAAAAAAACAATGAGCGATGAGAGAAAGGTGAGAAATCAAAAGAAGAAAGAATGTGGTATGAAAATTTGGAAATCACTCCATTTCCCCGGATCATTACCACCACATGGCCAAATATATCCCACCTTAAGCCTTTTACCAATCTACTCCTTATTGAGCTTAAATAAAGTCCTTTTGATTATTGTTGCTTTGTCACAGGATGAATTGTTTTTTTGCATAACCCTCCTTTTGTGAGTAGATGTTGCTTTTATTCACATGCATGGATTTGTGGCATTAGTATCTTTTCAATGATGGTAATTGATTGCATGGTTATATGAGAATGAATCTATGATGTTGAGAGTTTTAATTTCTTCCCCTGTATGACCGTTAAAAGTATTGCTTGAGGACAAGCAAGCTTAAGTATGGGGTGTTTGTTGTGAGCCTAATTTGTCATGTATTACACTTACTTTTATATCGATTTCAGCATACATCTCATGCATTTGGGTTAGAATAGTACAGAATCTATGTAGTTCAAGCTTATTTGCCAAATTTTGGAGTCTACACTAGTTTCTTTTTAATTTCGCAGAAATTTAGGCAATTTCCAGGAATTCGGAGAAAGGATGAAAAGCTCGAAGTCAACTACAGAAAGTCCGAGGTCAAGGAGCAGCTGAACCAGGACAAATCGAGCAGAAAACAAGAAAAGATCAACTCGACAAGGCCACTCGATATCGAGTAACTCTAGTTGATATCGAGCACTTCCGAGTACAAATTCACACGAAGTCGAGCAAAGTCACTCGAGGAGCCCAAAGCTACTCGGCGTTGAGTAACTCTACTCGATGTCGAGTACACATCGAGCGCCCAGATAGTACTCGAGCTCGAGTACAACACACGGAGTCACAACGCTAGTCGACGTCGAGTAAACTACTCGATGTCGACTACCATCCAGAAGCTGTCTGACTTGAGATCGAGTGGAGTCCGAGCCTTATGGATTACTTGCAAGTGAAGATATGTGTAATTCTATCCATCCACATGAAGATCTATCAAGACAAAGAAGGATTTATCCACTTTAGTTAGTTTCCCTTATAGATTTAATTGTTTTATTTCCAAGTTTTATCATAAAGCTTTAGATAGATAGTTTTAGATATAGATAAAGTATTCTTTCATAGATTAGCGGGGATTGAACACTATAAATAAAGCCTTAGGGGATGAGATTTAGGATATCTTTCAACACACCATTCATAGCTTATAGAGAGAGGGAGAGAGAGAGAGAGAGAGAGAGAGAGAGAGAGAGAGAGAGAGAGAGAGAGAGAGAGAGAGAGAGAGAGAGAGAGAGAGAGAGAGGCCGAGTGGAGCAAGGGAGCGGAAGTGATATGGATTTGTTCGGTTTGTACTTTCTTAAGTTTTATTTAATGTAAGTAGTTATTTTCCTTTTATTATTGATGCGTTTCTTGATGATGAAGAGCGAGTAGTCACCCAACTTCTAGGGTCGGGGTGAGCCCGACGGTAGCCATGTAAGGTAATGCGATAAAGGTACAATCTTTTGATGCGATTTCGTCTTCTATCCCTATGAGCATGATTCTTTTGCGAAAGTTGAAGGTGATCCTTGTTTGTGTTATTGAAGCAAAAGTGATCTTAATACAACTTGGATTAATTATGTGAAAAGGGTTAGTAACAATTAGGATTTATGCGAAAGCCTCTATATTCCTACTTGTTAATAACAAAAGTTATTTGGTGAAAGGAATGATCTTTTATACCTTTGCATGAGTCTTATATAGTTATCGTTGTGGCATTGAAACCCCGATCTTGGAAGTCTTTTAGTTTATTTGATTTATTCCCATCAATTTCGTGTTCTGTCATTGCGAAAGGTAAGATTTTGGATTCTGCACCACTCGACATCGACTGCGCCTAGTCGAGATCGAGTACGCCTTGTCGACGTCGAGTACTATTTACTCGAGATCGACTACTTTCTGTTCGTTTCTGCGTTTCTTTGCTTCTGTTTTGCAGTTTTACTCGATTGAGTAGTCGACATCGAGGACCTTATTCGACGTCAAGTACTTCCTGAGTCGATTACGAGAGGGTTTGGAACTGAAAAGGCGGGCGCTGACACGCTTCCTCGTGGATCGATCTTGACTACCTTCTACTACAACGGAAAGAAGTCTTGTATTTGTTTGCTGAGACAGGGAGTTGGTTTGCTTTTCTTAAATTTTATATTTGTATACTAGACATAATCCTCCTACAACAACATCCACCGTGCTTGTTGGGATGACAACAATGTTGTTTTGCCATATAAAGTTTAGCATCCACAGGCTCTAAAGCATCTATCTTGACTTTGGACCAGATTGATAAAGGCATTATACTAACGTTGTCTCCTAAGTCACATAAAGCATTAAATTTGTATTGACGAAATCCAATGGTTATAGAAAACTTACCTGGATCTGGCATTTTCTCTAGTAGGTCCATCTTGCCGCATTCCTCTCCGATCTCAGTCATCGATCGCTTCTTGCTTAGGATTTCTTTAAGGAACTTCACGTATGATGGCATCTAATGAAGGGCTACTTTAAAGGGAATGGTGACATTGAGCCTTTGAAGCATCTTCACGAAATGTTGGAACTTCTTTTCTGCTAGATCCTTTAAAGATTTCATCGGGAATGGCAGCATTTTCTTCTTCGATGGGGCAGGAGTGTGGTCGACGTCGAGTACGGGCTGGTCGACATCGACTGGGGGTTGGTCGACATCGACTAGAGTAGTCGATTTCTGAGCAGGTGCTGCGTTCTGGTCGACGTCGACTACAGACTCCTCGACGTCGAGTAGATCTTGGTCGACATCGACTGGTCTGGTCGACGTCGAGTAGTCCTCTGCAGCTTCATCCTCTGTGTTCTACTTGGGCGTTTGTTGCTGTCGCCCACTCTTGAGATTCATGGCGGCCACCTGTCTTGCAGATTTACTCTTAGGGTTAGGTTGAGAAGACCCAATGAGCGTACCTGATTGTTTTGGGATTGATGTAGCCAGTTGACCAATCTGGGTCTCCATGGTTTTCCGCCAGATGTCAATCCCCCAAGTCTAGAGTTGATGTCGTGCAGTTGAGTGTGGATGGAATTGATAGATTGCTTGCTTTCAGTGTGATTCATCCGCATCTCTTCAAGAATAACCTACAGGTAATCTTTCTTACCTTCCCTGTCAGGGTGACCAGGAGCTCTGTAGGGCGGAGGGTCTCTGTGGTACTAGGGCTGGCCATAATGGCTCCAGTTTTGTTGTTGATGCTGCCCTGATTAGTTTCTCCCTGCGTAGCGCGCCTCTTCGTGGGTTGTTGCAAGCTGTACTTGGTCGGCGTGTGGGCACACAGTAGTGTTGTGCCTCACAGATCCACACTCCAAACAAGGTTTATCATGGGTAAGAAATTTAACTTGTTTGGTGAGACGGCGTACCTGATCATTATGAAACTGGTCCCTGACGTCCGAATCAACTTCCTTAGATGGCTCATATAAGGGTATAGATGGGACAGACCTTTCATACCTTTCAACTGAGGCCACAAAAGTCCCATATGTGTTGTCATAGTTGGCCAACGTCTCAAAGGTTTCCCAAGGGAGAAAGGCAGACCGGCGGGTTTGAGCAGATCGGAAAGAAATCCACGTGACCAAACGACCCAAACGGAAGATTGAAGGATGGATTGCACAAATCAGGGCAAACGATTGCAAGATTTGGGAGCAAGTGACATAAAACTAGAAAAGCCCCAAATTAATTTTTGGATTTGAATGAAAGCGAACAATAGATTGCCATGGTTAGCGTTTACATGAGGTTTTAAGTAGGAGTTTCCTGCTACCCACACAAGGACGAGGGAAGTGCGGGCGGCCACGGACCGGCGAGGGTAACTGTGGTGGTGGTGAACCGGTTGTTATAGACGCTCCTGGAGGAAGCCGGTTGGAGGCTTCGTATGAGCAGGTTTGGGGCTCCCGAAGGAGATTTAGGGCTCCCAAAGGAGATTTAGGGCTCCCGAAAAAATATGTCCATTCAACATAGTCTCCACCCATTCTAAACCATTTATTTCAAGTTTAATATATCAAAACACAAAAAGAAAAAAAATAAAAAAACTGTGGTCTTCATCAAATTTATGGTTAAGGGAATTATGTCGAATAGGTGGTGGGCAACCAAGTTGAAAACCTATTTTGATGCATCATTACCGTATTCCATTTCAACCACAATATTTCTTCTTTCATTTAAAAATCAAAATAACAATTAGGGTGTGTTTGGTAACGATCTAGATATCAAGATATCGATATCGATATTGGTATCGATATCAAGATATCGATATCGGGTGATGTCTTTGATATCTTGATATTAGGATATCGGTATCAGTATCAAGATATCGATATCGGGCGATATCGATATCAAGTGATACCTCCCAAAAAATGAGTATATCAAAATAGGCCAAATTTGATATCTAGATATCAACTGATATCGATATCTGACTCTTACCAAACACAGATATCAGATATCACTTGATATCAAGTGATATATTATGCATACCAAACACTAGATATCGATATCAGTTAAAGTGATATCGATATTTAGCCCTACCAAACACTAGATATCAGATATCGAGGCTGATATCTGATATCTGATATCTAGATATCATTAGCAAACACACCCTTAGATTAAAAGAAGATATGATGTGGCTTCACCAACCAATTTCAACACAAATTGAACAAATTTTTCAAAGGATAATTTAGACAATTGTCAATTTAGAAGGAATTTGTAGCAGAAGCGATGATGAAGTCCGACCGACAACCTCGCGGGCGAAGAAGGTGACCATAGGGGAATCTGCCGAGTCGAGAGAGTAATCGAGCGGGACGGTGTTGTCGATGGAAAAGTAGTGTAAGACGAGGAGTGGCGCGACGGGGAGGAGGCGGAGCTTCTCGTTGAAGATGCAGATCGAGGAGAAAGCTGTAAAGGGAGTCATTGACGAGACAGGTGGAGGATCCAATTCGAGCAGCGTTCGATCGACTCCGGCGATCATCTGGAATTCCATCCAGGCGAGGATCTCGTAGAGAGCGTAAGCTGGGAAGACGAAGCAAAAGGAGAGCATGGAAGCGGAGAAGGTCGTGAGGAAACGAAGGTGCCGGATTTGGAGGAGCGGGAAGAGCCGGATCTGGAGGAGAGAGAGAGAGGAATGAAGCTGCATCTTCCTTTTGTTCGACCAGCACCCAGGGCCGGCCTTGTGCACTTGCTCAGGGCCTCATATTCCATTGGGCCTCAAGATTCTTAGGCTCAAGGGTATATTTCTATTATTAAAAAAAAATTATTTTGTCCCACGCGTCTATCTGTCTGCCTGGTGCACACCTCCTCGCCTCTTCATCTTTCCCAATTAATTTCTCAAACAGACAGCTTTCAATATTCTTTCTTTCTTCGAGATTTTTTGAAATCTAAACCAAAATAATGGTTGTTCAATGGATATGCCCTACAAATTGATGTTCCGGCTGTTGGAGGTTCAAACAAGCAGTCCAACTATTGCCTGTTGGAGGTTCGGTCGTTCACGGTGCTCACTAGGAGCGGCGGCTTGTTCCGGCTGTCGGAGGTGTTCACGGTTCGCTATTGGCGGCATCGATGCTGGCTGTTGAAGTCACCGGTTGCAGCAGGTTGCCGGCTATTGTCCATTGCAGCGCCCGTTCCGGCTTTGTTTCAGCTCATTCCGGCTTGTTCCATCAGTTCACCCTCTCATACCCGTCTTTCACGCTTTTTTCGATTCGGCCCTCTCAATCTCCACTATCTTCAATTTTTCTTCATTTGGTTTCTATTCAATGACAACTGGTTTCGAGTCGATTTCTCATTCATCCTCCTCCATCATATGCATCTTTAGAGAATGAATTTTTGATTTTTTCTTTTGGATTCTAGCATTTTTTATATTTGAATTCCATATTTACAAAACTTAATTTAAGGGTGGGGTTGAATTTTGAATAATTAGAAGCTTAGGCTTAGTATGTTAGGGGAATTTGATTAATTGAAGCTATTCGTTTTCATATCTAGTTCTGCTGAATCTATCAATCTAGAGCAATTGAGGGATGTTCTTATAGACTTATACCAAGGGTGATTACCTCGATGTCCTAATTTTTGGCCTTTATTAGGAAAAGGTCTCCCACCTCTTCCAAATTAGCTAAATGTCCACCGCCCCCTTGTGCCCCTATTCCCCTCCTCCCGTGCCCCCTGTGCCCCCTTCCGCCTCATCAGTTTTTTTTTTCCGCGTTTCCAGAATTGCTGAAACGGAATTGCTGAAACTTCTGTTTCAGCACATACGGTTTCAGCAACCCCTGTTTTATTTTATTTTTTTCCAGTTTTTTTTCCGCGTTACTAAAACGGAATTGCTGAAACTCTTGTTTCAACACATACGGTTTCAGCACATACGGTTTCAGCAATCTCTGTTTCAATTTTTTTTCCCAGTTTTTTTGTGCAGTTTTTTTTTCCCGTGTTGTTGAAACGGAATTGCTGAAACTCCTGTTTCAGCACGTACGGTTTCAGCAACCCCTATTTCTTTTTTTTCGCGTTGCCGAAACGGAATTGCTGAAACCGTGTTGCTGAAACCAGAGTAGCTTTTTTTTCTTTTTTTTTTTGCATCACCACTTCTGGAGTTACTGAAATCGGAGTTTTTTTTTTCAAAAAATGCTGAAATGATGAAATAGTAGCTCATACAATTTTATAAGAATTAATTTTAGCATTTCAGCATACGAATTTTCCTAATAAGAAATAATTACAGCATTTCATATTATACAAAAAACAAAAAGCTAATAAGCTATCCAAAAAAAATAAAAGTGCATCCAATTTTTTTTCATTCCAATCAACCAAACGATGTAAATCAATCCAAACAAAATTAAACAAGAAATTGAAATGTAAAATTACCTTTTTGCCGTACATACACACTTTTTTTTTTCTTTTTTTTTTCCCGTCACCACTTCGACATGGGAGTTGCTGAAACTGTGTTAAGGGATATAAAATTTAGCCTATGCGGGATTCGAACCCACGTATTTGCGCATAAGCACATCGCTCTACTATTGAGCTAAGAGGCATTTAAATGAGATTTAAAGCAAGGAACATTAAAATTCATTGCAGTCCACATTTCAGCAATTGCTGAAACTACAATCCGCATTTCAGCAAATTGCTGAAATTGCCAATATCCAAACCCAAACCATGTAAAAATCAAGATAATCCATTATTTTTGTGCAATTTGATAACAATTCAAAAAAAAATATTCCCAATAATATTTTACTGAATTCCTTTTAATGAATACAATACTCCACCCCCTTTTTGGCGAACTCAACTTACATGAGCTCAATTCCTTTTACTGAATACAATACTCCACCCCCTTTTCTATGTAATATGTTGAACCATGATCTAGGACTTATACCCCAGATTATTCCCAATAATATTTAAAGGGTCTTAGCCCACCTCTTGTTCAAAAAAAGATGTCAATGATGATTATGACAGCAAAATCAAGTTATCTAAAATTCATCAATGCACTTCATGTAAAGGTCAGTTTGTGATGCTTCAATTCATCAAACACAAGGGGAAAAGCAAAGGATTAATATATTCACTTTTAACAAAGTTAGATGAAAGTATAATACATATCAAATTGCTGAAACCGAAAGCTTGGAGAGGCAAGATATTTCATGTACCAGGAGGGCACCAGCGCCCTAGCCTTTCAGCAATTTCAGCCATTTTAAGCAATCGATGTCTGCCGGATTTCAGCAGTACTCATCCCGCAGATCCCGACGGCAATCGAGATCGGAACGAAGAGAGGCCAATCGATGCTGAAATTAGAATCGATTGAATTTGAAACATCCAAATTTTGAAACTGAGATTAGAATAGATGCTGAAATTAGGATCGATCAATGGATTTCATACATGTGTGTGCGTTCTCCTTGTTCTTCATCTTCTCCATCATCTATCAATTTCAGCACAGTGATAAGAAAGCAGGGGATGTACCACCAATTTCAGCAACTGTGACAGTTGTCTTCATTGAGAGACTACGGATTGCAGCAGCAACTGAAGTAAAAGAGCACCGTGGACACAGAGAACGCAGCAACTGTGACAGTCGTCTTCATCAAGACGCTCAGATCCGGCGGCGGTTGAATCCAAGACGCTCAGATCTGAGACGGCGAGATCCAAGGTGGCGAGATCTTGCGGAACTGCCGGCGAGATCCAAGGCGGGGAGATCTGAGCGTCTTGGATGTGTTGGATGGTTTAGAAGAGGCGATGCCTCATCCCACGAGCAGGATCGGATGTGCTGGATGGCTTAGAAGAGGCGAAGCCGTGGGTACCGTCTGAGATCAGAGGGAGTTGCTGAAATCGTCTGAGATCAAAGGGAGGCCGTCTGAGATCAGATCAGGCCACACACAATCTGTTCTTCCTCTAATTTCATACCTTAGAAATTAGGCGGCCATGGTTGGCGAGGTCGAAGATTCTCGGCCCTGGTCGGCGGCGGAGGAGGTGCGACCAGAAGCCGTCGGAGCGGTGAGCGGAGGAAGACGAGGCCACTGTCCTGTCAGATCACGTGGAAGAGAAAGACGATCGGAGAGGAAGAGACGAGATGAAGCGATGGAGAACGACGCCCTGAGATCCAGAGAGTCGATGTTGGAAGCGAGGTTTAGGGGAGGGGGGGCACGGATTTAGAACGTGGCCTTTTAACTAATTTGGAAGAGGTGGGAGACAATTAATTAATTTGACCGAAAATTTGCGCCTTCGGTGCAAATTTTCTCCTTATACCAATTACAAGGCTAGCTCATTATTTTGCTTGTTCATTGAGCTACTGCAACGCACATAATGCCAAAGTTGTTCCTTTTGTAGATTAGAATTTAGAAGTGATGAATCAGGACAAAATCAGTACTTAGAACTTTGATGGTTTTTCTGTTTATTACCTGTTGGGTTGCCTCTATATCCTCAATTGGATTTGGATCACCTTTTAGTTGGGCTTGAATGGGTTCATCAACCTTTGGGCTAAGGAACATTCTAGAAGGATTTGTGTCATCAAGCTTCTCCAAGCTTCATCCTTCCCTCTTGATTCATCTAGATCTTTCCTTAAGCCTTATCACATCCTTGAGCCTTCTCCCACTCTCTAGAGTGTTCTTTTGACCTCATCCAAATTGGTGAAGACTCTAGAGAATTCTCAAGGCTTTCTCCCAAGGATTTGAGGTCTATAAATAAGGAGTCCATCCCCACATTTCATCCATCCACAAACATTTGCCCATCAAAGCCTACACACAAATTAGTCTCCTTCCAAGCATCCTATTCCACTATGTTGTAAAGAGAGAGTCTTGCTCTTTACCCCTTGTAGTAAATACAAGGTTTGTTGTACTCTTTCTTATTTGATAGTGAATTTGTTGGTTCTTGCCGCCCGTGGGTTTTCCTCCTGGTACTCGGGTTTCCCACATTAAATTTGTGTGCTCTATCTTGCCTTATTTCTCTCTATTTGTGATTTCGTTCTTTCCGCTGCGCGCTCAGTGTTCTTATTACCACTAAATCCCTAACAAGTGGTATCAGAGCGTTCTAAGATCATTTTTTGGAATCACTATCTCAATGTCTATTGTTACCAAGTTCGATATTGAGAAATTTGATAGCAAGATTAGCTTCTCTATCTGGCGAGTCCAGATGAAGGCCGTTCTCACCCAAAACGGCTTGAAGAAAGCTTTGGATGGGAAATCCAAGAAGCCGTCTACTATGACGAATGAGCAGTGGGAGGAGTTGGATGAGAAAGCCTTGTCAACCATCCAACTTTGTTTATCTCGCGAAGTTCTGCGCGAGGTAATTCATGAGACCACCGCTGCTGGTTTGTGGTTGAAGCTTGAATCGCTTTATATGACGAAGAGTCTTGCCAACAAGTTGCGAGTGAAGGAGCGTCTTTACACTCTTCGTATGTCTGAAGGTACCCCGATTCAAACTCATCTCAGTGAGTTCTCGTCTATCCTTGTTGATCTTGAGAATTTAGATGTTAAGATTCATGATGAGGATAAAGCTGTTTTGTTGATTGCCTGTTTGCCCCCTTCTTACAATCACTTTAAAGAAATCATGCTTTATGGGAATAATGCTAATAGTTTGTGCTTGGAAGATGTTAAGGCTAACCTTCTTGCTAAAGAAAAGTATGATGTTGATAACCGGTTTGATAAACCTGGAGAAGGTTTATGTGTTAGGGGGCATAGCACTGAAAATGGCACTAGCAGTAATTCTTCTAAGTCTAAAGGCAATAAGACATGTAATTACTGCAAGAAATCAGGCCACTTTATTTTTGAATGTTATAAGCTGAAGAATAAGGAAAAGGCTAAAGGGAAACAATATGATGATAAATCCACTGAAGCTGGTATTTTTGATGCTTGCTCTGATGGTGATGTTTTATTGGCTGCTAACACTTGTGATATTAGTAGTCATGAGTGGATTCTTGATTCTGGATGTACTTACCATGTGTGTCCACATAGAGATTGGTTCTCTTCTTATGAGACTATTGATGGTGGATCTGTCTTGCTTGGAAATAACACTCCTTGCAAGGTTGTCGGGAAAGGTACTATTAAGATTAAAACTCATGATGGTACTATTCGATCATTGACCAGTGTTAGACACATCCCCATGATGAGACAAAGCTTGATTTCGTTAGGCACCCTTGAATCTCATGGGTGCAAGTACTCAAGTGAAGGCGGAGTGTTGAAAGTTTCACGTGGCTCTCTAGTTTTGTTGAAAGCTAACCGTATTGGTAAATTATATGTGCTGGAAGGTGCTATTATTGCAGGTTCAGCTTTTGTTGCCTCATCTTCTACCTCTCATCATAATGATACTCAAAGGTGGCGTGCACGTTGATAGCATGCATTCATATAGGCATTATAGGACTTATTTAGCATAGTTTAGTTGTAAATAATGTCCTCAATCATATTAATTTGTGAACTAGTTGTTATGATCATGGAGGCGGATTCTACACATATTTGTCATGAATTTCAGGTGCGAGGTATGTAGATGGGAATGCATGAAGCAAAGATAGGATTACCGGAGTTAATCAAGGAAGCAAAGAGAAGTTGTTGTGAACAATGAGCCGCGCCCGTGGCCATGTAGCCGCGCCCGCGGCAAATGCCGAGAGCAAGGGTTGACTGAGATATTAAGCCGCGCCCGCGACCGAGAAACCGTGCCCACGGCCTCTGTCAGCGCGGAAACCCCATTATGCCGAATTACTTGTTTTAATTAGGTTATTTTGTAACCCTTTTAAACGTCTATTAAAAGGGTTTTTTAGGAGACTTATATTTCACCGTTTAGAATTGAAGAACCCTAGAGGAGAGCTTTTGTGCTATGGCGAACTAAACTCCTCTTTCGTTTGATTGATTAGTTTGAAGCTTTCGATTTGATATTCCATGAGATATTCTCTACTCTATTTACTTTTGAGTAATCTTTATCTTCCATTGTCATTGCTTATGATTGATTTTGTGTTCTATTGGATTAGCTACCTAATAATAATTGAATTCAATCTATCGCTAGATCTATAGGGACGCTAGTTGAAGAACTTAGATCGTAGCAGCAACTTGTGATCATCTAGGGCTAGTTGACTTGGTTGATTGCATGAAGATAAAGATACAATTGGTTTATTGCTAGTTGCTTTAATTCAATTGTTCCTATTGAATTTCCTTGGTGTGCATTGCTATTGTTGAATTGAATCTGAATAGTTTCTAGGTTATTCATCAATAAGGGTGTTTAGAGTCTAGTTGACATATTCACTAATTGCAAGGAAGGAATTGAAAGTTATTGTCAAGGTACAATTGATTTTCGCAATAGGTTTCTCAAGAATAATTGGTTTAGGGAATTTCAAGGATCGGAATCCAAATTGAGAGTGGATACTAATTAATCAAGCGTGTTTCTCACATATTGTTATCAATCATCATCATTGCATCCTTTGCTTACTTTTGTGTTACTCTACATACTTCCATAACCCCCTTTTCATATCATTCTCATCTTAGCATACAAATTGAGCATACGAATTGCACAAGTCTCTTTGGGTTCGACCTGTACTTGCCAAGCTATACTAGTTAGGTTAGTTCAGAATTATTTGATAGGATTTAACGACTGCGAAAATATCTCTATCAAATTTGGCGGCGTTGCCGGGGACTTGTTTGATAATTTGTTTGTTGCATTTGTGTGCTATTTCTGGTGTGGATCATCTATATGGTCCACACTCGTGCTACTAATTCCACTATTTTGCCTTTTGATCCAGAGATTGAGAGGACCCTTCGTAGGCTACGACGTGAGAATCGCGATCACTTTCGCGAATTACCATTCAGTCTAGAGTTCATTGAGACTGCGGAGATGGCTAATAACGAAGATAACCGAACTCTGAAGGAGCTCACAACACCCGACTTAGCCCAACAACCATTGGCGGTCGTGTTCCCTGAACTTGAGGAAGGTGTGAACTTTGAGCTGAAGTCTGGGGTGATCCATCTCTTACCCAAATTCCATGGGTTGAGTGGTGAGGATCCCCACAAGCACTTGTCCGAGTTTCATACGGTCGTGGTGGGAATGAAGCCAGGCAATGTCACGGAGGAGCAAATCAAATTGAGAGCATTCCCATTCTCGCTAAAGGATACCGCTAATGAGTGGTTCTACTATTTGCCCCCAGGTAGTGCAACCACATGGACTGCATTGAAGCGTCTCTTTCTGGAGAAGTACTTTCCTGCGACGAGGTTAAATAGCCTGAAAAAGGCTATCAGCAGCATTGACCAGCAGGCGACAGAAACCCTTTATGAATACTTCGAGCGCTTTAAGAAGCTTTGCTCTAGTTGCCCCTACCATGGTTTCTCGAAGAAGGATTTGGTGCTCTTTTTATTCAATGGGTTGCTTGACGAAGAGCGCAAGACGGTGAACTCCGCATGTGGGGGCAACATCTTAAACAAAACACCTACTGCTGCTTGGGAGGTGTTTTCAGAGCTTGCTGAGGGCTCTAGACAATTCAGTAAGGGACTACACACTCGAGGGGTGCTTGCAGTTGACTCCTCAACTTCCGCCTTACATAGCGATGTGGCGGAGTTGAAGGACATGATGAAAAGGTTTATGCAACAGGGAACTCCACAGCAACTCAAGGCATATGGCATTTGCGCTGACCCATATCACCCTACGGACACATGCCCAATTCTGCAAGAGCCCAGTGTTGAGTTGAACGCCATGGGAGGTTTTGTGCCACAAAGACCCAGGTTTGGTAATTATGCTAATTCTAATAATTTCAATGCTACTAATAATTTTAATGCAGGCTACCAACAAGGCTATGGTTATGTGAACCAACAACCCCCGTTCAACCAACAAGGAGGCCCTCATTTTAGACCCCAACAGCAATATGACAGGCAAAGGGCCCCCCCACAAGGCAACGCAGCACCTGATGATCCATTAAAGGCGCTAGTTGAGCAAAATAAGCAGCTCATGCAGGCGGTTATGTTACAAGCTGAGCATAGCAAGACTCTGGAGAAACAAGTGAGCCAATTGGCCCAAACGATGAGCGAACTCCAGGCACGTGATTCGGACAAGCTACCATCTCAAACGGTGGTTAATCCAAAGGAGAACGTGAGCGCAATGACATTGAGGAACGGTAAGGAGCTTATTGGCACAACACAAGATAATGAAGAAAGCCACACGGGTACGCAGGAAGAAGATGATGAAGGTCTGCAGGCAAATGAGCCGCGCCCGCGGCCATGACGGTGAGGCAGAATCTAACAATTCCGTTGAGCCGCGCCCGCGGTCCCCCAGTCGTGCCCGCGGCCTCTCTAACCGCGCCCGCGGCTCACTTTCCAGCATCTAACGAATTATGTGTTTTGGCCTTACATACCCTGCAACCTTGGTTTGCAAATATTGTTAACTTTTTGGTTTCAGGGGAGTTTCCTTCCAGCCTCTCTAAAGCACAAAAAGACAAGATAAAGCACGAGGCACGATTCTACGTGTAGGATGATCCATATCTATGGAGGCACTACGCTGATCAGGTAATCCGTCGATGCCTACCAGACGATGAGGTACAATCTGTGCTCACCTTTTGTCATTCTTATGCTTGCGGGGGACATTTTGGACCCCAAAAGACGGCTAGAAAGGTTTTAGAAGCAGGATTTTATTGGCCCCATATATTCCGTGATGCTTATGCTTTTTGTAAGGTCTGTGATAATTGTCAGCGAGTTGGGAACATGTCCCAAAGGAATGAAATGCCCCAATCCCCGCTCATGTTTTGTGAAATTTTTGATGTGTGGGGCATCGACTTTATGGGACCGTTTCTTAATTCTGGGGGGAATTTATATATATTACTTGCGGTGGACTACGTTTTCAAGTGGGTGGAAGTGAAAGCCACCAGAACTGATGATTCCAAAGTGGTAACAGGGTTCTTGAAGACACAGATCTTTACAAGGTTTGGGGTCCCCAGGGCAATTATAAGCGATAGAGGAACTCATTTTTGCAACAGGACAGTGAGCGCTCTACTGAAGAAATACCATGTCACTCACAAGGTATCGACAGCATACCATCCCCAGACGAATGGCCAAGCAGAAGTGTCAAACAGAGAGATTAAGTCCATCTTGGAAAAAACAGTGGCCCCAAGCAGGAAGGATTGGAGTATTCGACTAGAGGATGCTCTATGGGCTTACAGGACCGCTTATAAAACACCTATCGGCATGTCTCCATACCGCTTGGTGTTTGGTAAGGCATTCCATCTTCCTGTGGAAATTGAACATCGCGCTTATTGGGCGGTGAAGCAATGCAACATGAGCTTGGATGGTGCGGGGGAGCAGCGGAAGCTACAAGTCCAAGAATTGGATGAAATCAGGAGAGAGGCTTATGACAATGCTGAGATCTATAAGGATAAAACAAAGGCATGGCATGATCGTCACATCTTAAGAAGGGAATTCAAAGTAGGGGACAAGGTTCTCTTGTTCCAATCTCGTCTGCGTCTCTTTCTAGGTAAGTTGAGATCTAGGTGGGCTGGACCATATATTGTTGTGCAGGTATACCCCTATGGAGCATCTGATATTTATGATGAGGTCAACGACACCACATTTAAAGTCAATGGGCAAAGACTGAAGCCCTATTATGAGAATTTTCCAAAAGATGTGGTACACGAAGAGGACCTTGATGAGCCAACAATTAAGGAGTAATGATGTCAACCATGTCGAGCCAACGACTTTAAACAACGGCGCTGCTTGGGAGGCAACCCGAGGTAGATAGATTTACTTATAATTTTCTTTTAGTTTCTTTTACTGCATTTTATATTTATTAGTAGGTAGTTTGTGTTTTCTTTTCTTTTCTCTCGGCAAAAAAAAATGGTACGATGAACAGTAACCGCGGCCGCGGCCATAAGCCGTGCCCACGACCTTCAGAAATTCAGAAAATTTTTTTTGGAGCCCCACACGGGACCCCAAATAACCCTATCCACACATATTCTCGGTGAGAGGAACCCCATCCACACAAATCTCCTTCTTTTATCCATAGTTGTCTTCCTCCTTAACCAACTCCTCCAAACACCCTCTTCCTCCATAAAAATCTCTCCTTTATCATCTTCATCCAAACTCCATTCCCATGCCTTACAAAATCTAACTCCACATCCACCAACCATCACCTACAACCGGTTTAAATCCTCCCACACAACTCCATAAACACCACCCTTAGTTTCATCACCACTCAAACAACCCATCACCATCAAATCCTCAAAACACCCACCTCCATCCCTCCATATTCATCCTAAAACCACAAATTTCAACCCAAAGTCGCCCGATCTACATGAAGGTAAGCCGGATCACGAACATCGAAGGAGGAACAAGCTTCGACAAGGCCGAACGGCGCTTGGGCCGTGCCCGCGGTTCTCCAGCCGTGCCCGCGGCACAACCGTCTGCAGAAACTTCAATCTGTCGAACGTGAGTTCTCTTATCTCCTTTACTACTTAGTTGTGTTGCCGGAGTGTAGTTCGTTAGGATGGCTATGCCTGAAGGATTGAGTGATGCTCAAGCGGAGAAGTGGAAGGAGTTGGATAAGCGGAAGTTCTTTCAAACGAAGTTTTTCGATAGGGAAACCTTGACTTTGTTAGGTTTAGAGCAGTGTACTATGGAGCTGTTTAATCTTGGTGGATTAGGAAACTTTGTGGGGCTCAATGCTCCAACTTATACTAGCCTGGTCAAGGAGTTTTTGGCTACATTGAGGACGAGGCGTGATATGTGTGAGTTCCGCTTGTTGGGATAGCCCTTTAGGTTGACAAAGGAGCGTTTGGGGCTGATTTTTGGAGTCTCTGCAGCACCGACGGAAGGGTGGCAGGACCTGAGCAAGAGCGACCGACCCCGAGGGCCTGTGGCTTTCTGGCGTGGTGCTACTGGTGAGGTGTTTGATCCAAAGAAGGGGGAGTATAACTACCTTATTGTTCATCCAGCTTTGAGGTTGACACACAAGGTCTTGGCCAACGCGTTCTTTGGCCAGGCAGAGGTCAACGAGATTTCACTGACAGACTTGACGTATCTTTGGTGTTTGACACCAGGGGTGCCACATATTCCAGGCTGGGTGGATATGTTTCTTTTTCATTGTCAGGATGTGGTGGAGAAGAGAACACATGCTCGGATTGGATTTGGGGGGATGATTACTCTTATTGCTAGGGAGTTGGTTGACATGGAGGGAGTCACTGATGCGATGCCAGGACACTTTGTCTATAATGTGTCCCAGCTGCGGAGAGCCCAGCTATTGGAAGGGCAGGGTCCTCCAAAGAACCCACCTGAGTGGATTTGGAGGTATGGTCCCAGTGGACAGCAGCACTTGAAGCTACCCAGACCGATGCCATGTGGTCCTACAGCGAGGGATTTCTTTCTTGATCCCACTGATCCTCCATTGGAGGAGGGTGATGGTGACGATGAGGAGCCTGCAGATGGGGATGCTAGGACAGAGGAGATGGATTTTGAGACTAGTGTTCACCATGAGAGCTACTATGGTGGTGCTGGACCTTCTGGCACTGCTGGAGTTGGTGGGTCGAGTCCTTATGACTTGACAGAGCAGATGCAGCGCTTGTCCATCAGACAAGATGAGATGTGGGTCTACCAGCAGGACATGCGCCAGGAAATGCGCCAGGAATTTCACAGTTTAGCCACTAGGCTGACGGAGATGCAGAGGAGACAGGAGGAGTACTATCGCTTTGCTCATCCGCAGTTTCCACCATTCCCGCCGCCTCCATGAGTTTCATTGTGAGCTTTTCTTTTCTTTTCCTTTTCCATACTAATTCTTGTATTTGTCTTTATCTTCATTGAGGACAATGAAAGGCTTAAGTGTGGGGGGGATTTTTAGCTAGGATTTAGGTTTAAATTGCATTAGATAACATGTTTATTTTCATTGCATGTTTATTTCATAGTCAAAAAAAAAAACAAAAAAAAATCATGCATTAGTTAAGTTTAGGTCTTATTTTCCCACATGGAAGATCGCTTGTCCTCTATATTTTATTTATTTATGATGCCCCATGACTCACTTGGATTGTTGAAGCTTTGATTTAGTACTTTCATATTTTAGTGAGCATGGTTTATTGATGATTGAGTATGTATGACTCTTGGATTTGGGCGACATTGAGATTCTGTGCAAATTACCCGGTGAGACTATTTTGGCCTATTTCAGGACAATCTATACTGTGTCCTCTTGCTTGTTGAGTGTACTCTCTTTGATTGTTTCCTCTTTGGCTTGCATTTAGATATCTTTTTCAAGGCTGCATTTTACGATTTCTGCGCATGGCTTAAACATGATTGAGGCACCTTTATTAGCCCTATTTGACTCATTCCCACCTTACATATTATCCGTTGCTTGAAGCCCATTTGAGCTTGATTGCCTATTCTTTTATAGCTCCACAAAATGTATCTATAGCCAATTATAGCCTGACCCCATCCGGGAATTTAGGAATAGTTGATGAATATCTGTATTGTGGATGATGGTTTCAGTGATGGATGGTATGATTTGAGGTATCTTTATGTTATGATTGGTTGCTTCTTGCTAGTGCTTATTACTTGGGACCTAAGGAGGATAAAATTCACTTAGGGGTAAAAGTCAAGGAAAATCAATTAATATAGAAAGAAAAAAAAAAGAAAAAAAAAATAATAAAGGAAAGAGTTGAGTATGGTTGTAGAGTTGTATGCTTGAGATTGGGATTGTATGACATGATAGAGATATGGTATGAGTTGATGAGTAGTGGTTTGTAATTTGGTGATTTCCTTAGTTCCCGGATTATGAGCACCACATGGCCTGAAAATGTCCATACCTTATGTTTTCTACCTTGGCCCCATTACAACCTGATTGAAAGACCTCATGATTTTTGTTATGCGTGGAGTCATCAGCGGTGGAGAATTAGAACGCTGGTGCAAGTCTCTTGTAGCTAAGCTTTCAAAGATTGAGTTTTGAGCGTGAAATTGTTAACCCTAAACACGAGTGAGAGTGAAACACATCCTTTGTGAGGTGCAGAATTGACATGTTTGCTTGAGTTTATTGGTTATAAAATATGTGCAATAATGTTGTCAATTTATCATGTTTGCTCCCTTGTAATTTCTAAAGGAAAAGTTGAGGTGGATGCATGAAGGGTTTGTATGTTGTTTTCATTGCTTGAGGACAAGCAAAGGTTTAAGTGTGGGGGAATTTGATAGCATGCATTCATATAGGCATTATAGGACTTATTTAGCATAGTTTAGTTGTAAATAATGTCCTCAATCATATTAATTTGTGAACTAGTTGTTATGATCATGGAGGCGGATTCTACACATATTTGTCATGAATTTTAGGTGAGAGTAATGTAGATGGGAATGCATGAAGCAAAGATAGGATTACCGGAGTTAATCAAGGAAGCAAAGAGAAGTTGCTGTGAATAATGAGCCGCGCCCGCGGCCATGTAGCCGTGCCCGCGGCAAATGCCGAGAGCAAGGGTTGACTGAGATATTAAGCCGCACCCGCGGCCGAGAAACCGTGCCCGCGGCCTCTGTCAGCGCGGAAACCCCATTATGCCGAATTACTTGTTTTAATTAGGTTATTTTGTAACCCTTTTGGACGTCTATTAAAAGGGTTTTTTAGGAGACTTATATTTCACCGTTTAGAATTGAAGAACCCTAGAGGAGAGCTTTTGTGCTATGGCGAACTAAACTCCTCTTTCGTTTGATTGATTAGTTTGAAGCTTTCGATTTGATATTCCGTGAGATATTCTCTACTCTATTTACTTTTGAGTAATCTTTATCTTCCATTGGCATTGCTTATGATTGAGTTTGTGTTCTATTGGATTAGCTACCTAATAATAATTGAATTCAATCTATCGCTAGATCTATAGGGACGCTAGTTGAAGAACTTAGATCGTAGCAGCAACTTGTGATCATCTAGGGCTAGTTGATTTGGTTGATTGCATGAAGATAAAGATACAATTGGTTTATTGCTAGTTGCTTTAATTCAATTGTTCCTATTGAATTTCCTTGGTGTGCATTGCTATTGTTGAATTGAATCTGAATAGTTTCTAGGTTATTCATCAATAAGGGTGTTTAGAGTCTAGTTGACATATTCACTAATTGCAAGGAAGGAATTGAAAGTATTGTCAAGGTACAATTGATTTTCGCAATAGGTTTCTCAAGAATAATTGGTTTAGGGAATTTCAAGGATCGGAATCCAAATTGAGAGTGGATACTAATTAATCAAGCGTGTTTCTCACATATTGTTATCAATCATCATCATTGCATCCTTTGCTTACTTTTGTGTTACTCTACATACTTCCATAACCCCCTTTTCATATCATTCTCATCTTAGCATACAAATTGAGCATACGAATTGCACAAGTCTCTTTGGGTTCGACCTGTACTTGTCAAGCTATACTAGTTAGGTTAGTTCAGAATTATTTGATAGGATTTAATGACTGCGAAAATATCTCTATCACACGTTCTAGCCACATTCGTGAGAAGGGCATGCATTTTCCCTTAAAGAGAGGTTCCTTGGGTAATCATAATCATTGCAAGATCAACTTCTGTGAGCATTATGTCTTTGGAAAACATAAAGGGGCCAACTTCTCCAAAGTTCGTCATTCACCTAAAGTTGTTTTGGATTATGCTCACTCTAATTTATGGGGTCCTTCTCGTGTTACTGCTGATTTCGGCCCGATTGCCAAGTCCAGTCGTTGTTTGGACTTGGTTTGTGTTTCTCAGCAGTGAGTGCCCTTCGGAGCTTTATGCGGCATGATCTCTTTCGGATATTGATGCAAGGCGGAGTTTGTTGGGTTGCCTCTATATCCTCAATTGGATTTGGATCACCTTTCAGTTGGGCTTGAATGGGTTCATCAACCTTTGGGCTAAGGAACATTCTAGAAGGATTTGTGTCATCAAGCTTCTCCAAGCTTCATCCTTCCCTCTTGATTCATCTAGATCTTTCCTTAAGCCTTATCACATCCGTGAGCCTTCTCCCACTCTCTAGAGTGTTCTTTTGACCTCATCCAAATTGGTGAAGACTCTAGAGAATTCTCAAGGCTTTCTCCCAAGGCTTTGAGGTCTATAAATAGGGAGTCCATCCCCACATTTCATCCATCCACAAACATTTGCCCATCAAAGCCTACACACAAATTAGTCTCCTTCCAAGCATCCTATTCCACTATGTTGTAAAGAGAGAGTCTTGCCCCTTACCCCTTGTAGTCCATACAAGGTTTGTTGTACTCTTTCTTATTTGATAGTGGATTTGTTGGCTCTTGCCGCTCGTGGGTTTTCCTCCCGGTACTCGGGTTTCCCACGTTAAATTTGTGTGCTCTATCTTGCCTTATTTCTCTCTATTTGTAATTCCGTTCTTTCCACTGCGCGCTCAGTGTTCTTATTACCACTAAATCCCTAACATTACCTGATTGGCATTTTTAGTTATTCTTAAGTTGTAAAACCAGAGCAAACTAGGGGCGTTTGCAAAATCTAACCCCATGTGCAGTCCGTGTGGCATGCCATTTTTCTAATGTTGACATGACAAATTTTCATATGGGGACTTGCCGAAGATTTAACAAAGTCAGTAATCAACAATCAAGTTCTTGTTAATTGAAATTTATTAACTAAATTTGGGGACTAACTGCCTGACTTGGAGATTGTGTTAATTGAATTTTATTATTTGAAATTTACTAAATTTTTAATCCCCGTTTCCCTTTTTGGATTTGTTAACTTGATTCAAAAAATAACTTATTAATTTTATGGGATTTCAATTGTATTATAGGAATATCATTATTTTGTTATTAGGCCCCGTTTTAGGTTAGCACAGGCCACCGAAACTGATTGAACGGCCCTGCCAGCACCACATGATCAAAAGCATAAAACGGAAGTGCGTGGATCACAACACTTCTAACCGGACCGATTATTTCTCACTTAGAGCATGTGCAACCATGGTTACCTCTTTCATTTCCAATTTTTATCCCCTTATTATAATTTAACACCTCATATATTTTTTCTCTAAATTATTTTATACTTTTTCTACCTCTTCTTTTGTGGTTACCCTTGCAACCATGAGGTTACCTTGTTCCTCACTAGTGTGTTTAAAAAAATATAAATAACCCACTTGTGTGTTTTTTAAAAAAAAAAAGTTACCTTAGTAGAAAGAGGTAACCCCTTCCAACCTCTTAACCCCTTCCAACCTCTTCCAATCAATAAAATAATGTAAAAACTCAATTTTTTTTATGGACCTATTAAAAAACAGTGACTCCAAGTTGCACACCTGCAACCCAGGCCGGATCCTCTAAGCCCCTCCCTATTACCTTTCCTACTCCACTATTTTTTTAAAATATTTATATAATTTAAAAAAAAATTGAAAATTATATTTATATTCATAACATATATTTTTATATATTTGTAAAATTTTATTTTGGAAAATCATGTTTTAAAATTTTTAATAACTGTATTTTGTAAAGTATTACTTTTTTTATTTTTAAAAATTGTAAAATATAGGTTTTTAAAGTTAAATTTTATAAATATATAAAAATAGATATTAGTAATGTAAATATAATTTTTAAAATTAAATATTTTTGAGTTGCATTGAAGGTTGTAGGGAGAATGATGGAGCACAAGATCTCCGCTGCCTGCAACCACTACAAGCAAAAGTATACATCAATAGATAGTCTTTAATTTCCAAACTTGGTAAACAAGCCAAGATCTTTGACTCCACACATAAAAGATCTTACCTAATAAGTGCCTACTGATATATCATAAATTTGATACATCATATATACATAATCTTATAAAATTAGCACTGTGTTGAAGAAGAAGAAGAAGAAGAAAAATTAAAAAAAAAAAGGTGTGGTATTGCCTATTGAGTCTTGCTTTAGGTAGCTGATGGGTTTTTATCTCTCGGGAGGGTTTTGCTTGATCGAAGATTTGTTAAATTTTCAAAGTGGTGTAGCTGGCAATCCCAGCCAATGTCCTGTTGCGCTGGCGGGCCCACTTGCAGAAACCGCGTAATTTTTGCGTTTTGGGGTTTCGTACGGGGAAACCGACAATAACCTGCACCCAAATTCAACTTTTAATTGATTATATTTATATTGTACGAGTATTAATTAATGGACCATGATACACGTAAAATTTAAATTTTACACTACAAATACTAACCTGACATGTGTTGAAAAAGTGATGTAAAAAGTAAATAAGTCTAGCTGTTTCTTCTTATTTTTTGTTCATCATAACCTATGTATTCCTTTCATCACCAATTTATATGGGTCCCCTCAAATACAATTTTTAATTTATTTAAAAAAATCTATAATAATATGACTCTTTAAATTTAATTTTAGAGAAAATCACCCTTTAAAATATATTCATTTAAAAACTTCATAAGATATATACTACGGAGTATTGTATTTCAAGTTTGTTAGAAAGAAAACAAATTGTATTTGTATACCTTCAACTACAATCTAATTAATGTCATTATATTTGAAATCTTTTGTTTTTGTGGACCGTAAAAATGTGAAAACCCCATTACTAGTCGAGGTGCAAAACACGTGAAGAATGTGTACATATGGCATATACAGTGATTCCTACTAAAGGTGAGCGATGAATTGAATATGGAGTTCCTTCAAGATGGCCACCAACAGAGAGAAGAGAACAGATATCTTACCTCTCTTTGCGCTTTTGGAAGAACCTTTCCAGTGATTTCCTCCTGGCATGTGGTAAACCTGCAGTAGGGAGAAACAGATAATTTATTGTTACCTGCAAAAATATTCTTCCTACATCTTTGTTTAATTCTCACACGAAAAAAAAAATAAAAATGATTTTTAATATTAATAAATCAGCTTGCAATAGATCATACTCTATGAGTCTATGGGACATAGATTGTGTTCCCCATAAAAACAAGACTCACAATATTTTTTTTTTTTTTATTGTAAGAAATAATTCGAGAGCCAATCATACCTGACAACTCGAGAGGCCGACGAAGTCGGCAGACGGTGAAACCGTCACTACATATAAGAAGGTGCAACAACAACAAATTGGGAGGCGTAAAACCCCGGACGAGCAAGCGAGCCAAACCCGTACATACTGGAGACAACGTAGACTAAGAAATGATGTCAAGCATCCCCAGACGGCGACACCGTTGGCCAGCAGTATACGAGGAGAGGCCAAGCACGAGACAACAACAACAGGCGGCCCGAGGATTGAAGTAGCAAGAGCGATGATCTAAGAGCATCTTCCTCCTTAAGCAATAATGGCTAGGGAAAATAGCCTACCAAAAGAGAATATTCTATAGAAAATTCTCTTTTGACCTATTATACGGTTTTGTTGTTCCCACCGTATGCCAATTTTGACAGTCTAAATTTCCTATAAACACTAATATAGTTTAGAACTTTCACATCTCATTTCCGTCTCTCGATTCTATCTTTAGTACTTTAAGCAACTTAATATTTATTTTTTATTATAATCTTGATGAATCTATAATAAAAAAGATTAATGTCATTTTTAAAAATATTATTTATGCAATGATAATTCTAATATGTCAAATATTATATTCATATCGAATAATTCTTTAATATCTTTACAATACTACAACTTTTATCTTTAATTAAAAATCATAACTATATAATATATAGGTTTATAATTGTATTATTTAGCATTTGGCCTTCAAAAAGAAAAAGCCAAATTTGACCTTTCTTTTAGAAATATGCCAAAAACAAAATGGCTAAAATGGATTTTGGCATAGGGTGGGAGCAAAATTAGACCCAAACCCATTTTTTAGCTTACCATGTGAGATGGTCTAAGGGGTGTAGAGCCGGAGATGGCAATGACGGCGAGCCCAAAAGGAGGCAGCAAGCGGCATCGACATCCGCCGGAAGCTAGGGGATCAACGACACTCAAACCGACGGCGACAACAACGAATTCGGAGGAGGGGAACCCGAATTCAGCCACCAAAAATGTCGGCTGAAGCCCAAGACAAGGATTAGGAGTGGATTTGGATATTAGGGTTTGTCAAGTGAAACAAGGGCGGTGCAAGGGGACAAATCGGGTTCAACCATGGGCGACGAGGGTGCAGGCGTGGACAAAGGAGGATGCCGGTCGGACAGTGAAGAAGATGATGATGGAGGTGAACATGGTGGCGGGGTTGCGGTGCTGGGGGGTTTGTGGATTGGTGGTGTGCTAGGGTTCTCTGGTTACGGATGGGGGAATTCTAGAGAGAGGGGGTATGCCCTCTCTCTAGATATGTTGCTTTTGTTTGTTAGAAGAATAGAAAAAGCAATTGACTTTTTCTCGCAGTTCGTTGACGCTTGTGCTACAGTTGAGAATGTCGACGCCGTCCAACAGGACGCTATTGGGCGGATTAACCGTGATTAACCACCCTAAATTCTTACCTTGTATAAAAAAAAGAATAGAAAAAGCACTCGGGGTGTAACCCAAATTCTTGCCTTGTATAAAAAAAAAAAGAATAGAAAAAGAACTTGGAGTGTAAGAAGTTAAAAAAGCACTATGTTTGGTAAAAGAATTGATGATGGGGTTGAAGTTGATGGTGTAGCTAAAGCTAATGGATTATTTGTTTAAATATATGTTAATAAGCTAGTATTATATTTGATAAACCTAACTTAGAATAGCTAATCGAAATTTGTGAATAGAAAGTCAAAGGCTATGAAAAGCTTAGGTGAGTAATTGTTAAAAATTTTCGATTTCAAAAATTAATTAAACTAAAATCTTATATTTATTTCAATTAAAATTATATGATATCAAAACCAAAAATACCAAAAGCTAACTAATGGTGTCAAATGGAGCCTACAACAATTTTAGTATGCATTGTTTTAAAGGCACTCAAAGTTGATTAATGTGAATGATTTTTTTTTTTGGGTGTGTAGGTTTAAAATGGGATTATTGTTGGAGACGGGAATAAATTTTACTTTTTATATCCATGAATCATATTTCATCAATTAAAATTAATGATAAAAGAATACATCTTATACAACCCAAATTATGTTTATACATTTTTGTCAGTAGCAAGCATATTTAATTTAAAATTGTTAATAAATTTTACTAAGACTAAACTCATAGTGTTGACATCTTGAATATTCTATTTTGATAGTAATAATAGCTACTGAATCTATTAAAAAAATAAACTTTTAAAAGATTTTAAATATCAACCATTAAATTTGATTAAAGTGCTTAAAACAAAATATTGATATCATATAAAATAATTAAATATGAGTTTTTTATGAAAAATTTAAATAATGATTTGCAAATAAATAATTTTTTAAAAAAAGTAGCCTACAAATCTAGATTCCAACTGCTAAGATGATAAAAGAAAAATTAAATATTATTTTCGTTTTAGATATATTAAAAGTTAAATAATGATTAATAAATAAATAAAAGAAAAAATAAATTCAATTTTTTTATATAAAATATGTGAACAAACCGAACAAATATAAATAAATTTCAAAAACATCCACCCTTTATACTTATTATTTTAGAAGCAGCCTCTTTGTTAAAATTTGTGCCACGTGTCCAACACTGAGCAAAATTAAAAACCAAAATCTTTCACCCTTTCTCCTCCACGTTCTTTTCAACTGCCTCTCAATTATCTTCTTCCTTACAAGGTTGCTATTGCTGGAGGCGGGCACAATCGGTCGGAGTCGGAAGGAGGGCCAGAACGAGCGAGGGAACAGCCGAGGCAGCAATGGCGGATGCGATTGCGTAGCGCTTGAGGTTGACATTAACACGTCGGTGCCAGCGGCGCCAGATCTTAGTCGGAGCGAACATGCGACCACCACAGCACATGTTGCCAAATGCTCCCTGACCGGCACGGTGAGTTCCTCCACCGGCGACACGGGGGATACGGGACACGGCACGGCCAATTCCCCAGGACTCTGCGGAGGTCTGGTGGCCGGCGCGCTTGGAGACCACGTAGGGCTGGCGGGAGTTCTTCGAGACGTTGGAGTGGACGAAGTTGACAATGTCGGGGCGGATGGGGGCCTTCATCACGTCGGGGAGGGCGACGGTTGGGGAGGAATCGGTCGCCATGTCCGATTCGAGGGACTGGACGGTGACGAGGGGACGGACGGCGGCGGCGGCGGCCATTGTTGGAGGTGGAAGAGGGGAACGGGGCGGGCGCCGAGGAAGAGATGGAAAAATTTGAGTTTTTGCTCTGGGGGAGGGTTAGTGTCTTAATGAGTGTAGACTAAATTAGGTGGGTTTTTTTATTGGGCTTTTGGGATCGATGGACCTTTGTATCTAATGTAATTATGTAATTGCATTCTAAAGCATTATCTAGAAAACGTGTATTATCGTCCAGCCCGGTTAGCTTAGCCGGTAAGAATGTCATAATGTCATGTAGTGATATAGGTCACGAATTAAAATTTTCTTGAAAATTTCATTAACTTAGTGTTTGGATTCCAATGCATTTGAATTGTAATGCAGTTTAACAAGTTTTACAATATCTTTAAAATAACATCCACCCATTATACTTATTATTTTAGAAGCAGCCTCTTTGTTAAAATTTGCGCCACGTGTCCAACAGTGAGCAAAATTAAAAATCAAAATCTTTCACCCTTTCTCCTCCACGTTCTTTTCAACTGCCTCCCAATTATCTTCTTCCTTACAAGGTTGCTATTGCTGGAGGTGGGCACAATCGGTCGGAGTCGGAAGGAGGGCGCGATTGGTGGGCGGCGGCGTAGTCGACGACGGCGGGAGGCGGCACTCTCTCATAATTGAACGGGTAATCTCTCTTTCTCTTTTTGGTTACTGCTGAGCAAGGGTTTCGGAAGACTGGCTTATGACGATTATTTTGAGGGCGAGGAGGAGTTTGAAATCGACCCTAAGGGCGAGCAAGGGTTTCAAGAGGTTGGCAGATGTGGCTTGATTTTTCGTTCTTTTGCAAGGATATCATAGATTGTGAAATTTAGGGTTTTTTGGGCTCGAGAACTCTATCTTGAATTCAGGACGATGTTGTCTGAATTAGGCATGGAAACTACTAAATTGATGTGCAAATTGCTAAAATATACATTTTCCCTTTGTCAATTAAGCGTTGCACTGAACGATGTTGCGTGAATTCAGGGATTTCTCCTCGGATTGGTCCATGGGTGCTCGGAGAAGACCAATTCTAACTAGGTTTGGCGTTGTCGATTGCGAGGTGGCTCTCGAAACAAGCCACTGCTTGGGCCTTCTCTAGCTAAGGAGCTCAAGGTCGACGGGAGGATGAAGACCATGGTTGCGCTTCACAGTTCACCCAACCATCAAGGGAGGAAGGAGATGATACTTTACACATAATTCTAAACACTGCCTCCATTATTTTGTTTAATTATGCAAAATATCCATTATTTATATCTCGGGATGCGATGTCAAGATTTAATTGGAATTTTGGCCAAAAATTAGAACCGTATCCACCCCTATCCATCCTTAATACTTATAAAACTATAAGGTTTGTTTTCTTTGCATTCAATTAGGACGGATATTAGGAGAAATGTGAAAACGATTGATTTACCATTCTTTGTCAAATTTGAAATATCGATCATTTGAAGAAAAGAAAATTTAGTAGAACATATGACAAGAAGCATGGACAATATGTTAGTAGAAAATTAACATGTTAAATATTTTGTTTAATACGTCAAACTCGACCGAAAATATTATGAAAAAACCTGAACAATGTTCGGGAAAAGAACTAGTGTTAGGTAAAATTAGTACTCCAAAGAAATATAAATTTGAAAACAGACAAACAAATAGTATAAATTTAAAAACTCCAAATAAACTTATGTTAAATTAACAGTAGATTGATTACAAATGTCTCTTATATTAAATAAATACGGAGTATATACTTAGATAGTGGTTTGCATAATTAGTACCATTCCGGAATGGCTCACCGGAAAGAACTTGTGGATAATAGTCATAGGTCCCCGGTTCGAACTTCGGAATGGCTGCTCTTTATTTACCAATTCAAGGTTTGCATAATTAGTTTAAGCTTAGGTTAAAGCCACGTATTGGCGGTTTGCATAATTTTTCCATAGTAAATTACCCATAGATTAATTTGGGCCCAATTTTTAGAGGGGTAGATTGATCCGTGTTATTATATATATAGCCTTTTAAGATAAATTAATCTAACCTTTTTGTTATTTATAGAAAAAATAATCTAACCTTTTAAGATTATGTAGGGTTTTTTAGGTAAAATATTTATAAAATAATTTAAGGTAAAATGATAGGTTTTGTAAGAGCAACCCCAAGAGCTCTTGTAAAATAGAGAAAGTTGGGAATTTTAGAGAAAATATGGGTTTTTTAGGTCCAACAGCTTCTCTATACCCATCTCTAAAATAGAGAAACTTTAGGAAAGAGAGAAAAATCTCTAAATTTAGAGGAAGATGGCAAAAACTCTAAAATTTAATTCTCTTCAATACCAGCATTGTAATTCATCAACAATTGGACAAATTTGTTATATTTATACAAAAATAAAGTTAGAAGTATTTGTTATAATTAAATTAAATTGAATATTTTGCTACAATTAACTCGATATTTAATTTAAACATGTTAGTTTTAAGTTATGTTAAAACTCATGTTATATGTAAATGTCAAACTTATACTAGTTTACATTTTAAGTTATGTTAAGCCTAAGTATTAAACTTCATATTTCAATTAAAATTATTTACGTCTTTTTAAAATTTTAACTTAAAATTTATGTTCATCTAGTTGTATGAAATTATTTCACAATTTGTATAAAGTTAAGGATAGCTAAAATATAAATTGTCTTAAATAGAGAGTATATGTAGTATGTAATAAATGCAGAAATTTGTAAAATAGAGAAGCTGTTGGAGTTGAAGTATAAAATTTTTAGAGATTTTGATATTTTTTCCTCTATTTTAAAGAATTTTAAGATATAAAAATTAATTGTAACAACGCGTATTGATAAGTTTAATAATTTAAATGATAGAATTTATAACCACTTAAGATATAAAAATTAATTATAATAATCAATTAAGGCAGACATATAATGACACGTGGATAAATAGATACAGTCATTGTTTAACGTGGCTTAAACATATTAGATCATCATTAATTGACGTGTAAAAAACCTGGGTCAAATTGCATCAGAGAACGACATATAAGCGAATTCGACCAAAACCCGCCACATATGAATTCATGTCTTTGTTTTTGTATTATATATATATATATATATATATATATATATATATATATATATATATATATATATATATATATTGAATTTTTCACTCCATTTTTCCCAAATAAATAAAGATTAAATTTAAAAGTAAAAGAGAAAAAGACAATAAGATCAACATTTACTTAGTAAATAGTGGTAAAAGTTTTTAGAGATGTGTAGATATTATACTCCTATTTAAACATCAAAATGTACACTTTTAAACACTTACTTGTGAGATATCGAAAGTTTGACCACAATAAGTTTTAGTATAATAAGTTGGTGAAAAACTATTTCTTCTATTATCGGTTGGTTTTAAGATAGAGTTTCACTCAACTTGTGTCCTGAGCTATTAGTGCATATGCTCGTCCGCTCTTACGAGTCTCAGCAGAGTTCAATATGATATCACACTTGTGGACTGTGGTAGTGACGTGTTGAGATATGTGAATGAGACAAAATAGTGTCAAGTTAAAAGTTTGAGTATAACAAATCTTAATATATATAACCCGAAATTACTTAAGAAACATAAAAATTGAATTAATGGATCAGGCATAAGTTTAACTCGCTTTTGAAGTCTTGAATCAAGAATAAAGAATGCATAATTGGAAATAAAACTTTAGAAAATGATTGATTTGCATGTTTTGACCGTTGAACTCGGAATAAACTAGAGTTCCAAGTAAAGTCAATTTATTTGACATCACGTTTTTTTTTAATAAATAATAAATCAATACTAATAACAAATGTAGGGAACTCTTCAAATTTCAAACATGATGAGCAAGAACTTGGACTCAGCAAGTAGTTGAAGGAAAACAAACCTTCTTCGAGAGAATCTCCTTCCGGATTGGAAGAAGCAACAACTTTGTCTGCCTCCAAAGTTTTGGCGCTTACAGCTTTCGCCATCTTCAAAATGCTTTCTGCCTACAATAACCAATAATCAATAATCACAGTTCAGACAATTGATTTGAAAGCGAAATAATTAAGACAAACAGCTACGGAGGCGACACGGAACTTGCGAGAAGATGACTCGGACCTGATCTTTGGTAACATCAAAGACCGCAACGGTTCCATTGTGGAAGATCGTCAGAGGAGCAATTTCTTTCGCCGTTTCTATTCTAGATCTGTTCGTATCCGAAACGATTTCAAATTTCAGTTTCAAATTCCATCCGAAAAAATACGCAGAATCAAATTCAAAGCAAGTTGAAAATCGCGCCAAGTGCACTTCCTCAGATTTTGAATCCAATTGCAGATGTAGATAGAATTAAACTAACCTGAAAGTAGAAGATGCAGAGATCGGTACGGTAGGAAAGAGAAATCCATTTCCGGAAGCGGAAGCAATGACGCTCTTCACAACCTCGGGATTGATCTTAGAGATTGCATTCTGGAAGCCTGAGATCCAAATGATTTCACAAATCGAAAAGCAAAATCGATCTCCGCATTCAAAGCGATCGAGGAAATCAAAAGAAACGTACCTCGGAAGCACCGGCGGCGATCTATGTTAGGAGGAGCGGTAGGTGCTTCCTTGTGGACGCCAAGGAAATCGAGCTCCACCGCTGGTTGCTGTGCGGCCATCAGAAAAGAAGAACTGTGAGATCGGTTGATGAGATTCGGAGGAGAGAAAACTTCAGAGATAGCGAAGTAGTTGCAGAGGTCGGAAAACTGTGTATTTGGAGGGAATTGAAAGGTGAGGCACGAGATGTAAATGAGAGAGGGAGCCGAGAAATTAAATTGAACTGTGTTTATTGAGGCGATTGGACTTTCCCAAACTTTTTTTTTAATTAAAAATTTTTAAATAAGAAAAATCAATAAAGAATAGTAGTATTAGGCACGCCTTTCACGCGGCCTCCTTTATTATTACGGATTATTATTATTATTATTATTATTTTTTATTTATTTTATTATTATTATTATTATTATTATTATTATTATTATTATTATTATAAACTCCAAATAGTATAGAAATCAAACAACCGAATGTTTACAAGAAGTTAGCGGGCAGCCGAGAAACAAGCTGCGCGCCAACCCCCTTGGCAATGGAAAAACAAACTCTGGTAAAAATATGAGCAGCTAGACGAGAACTAGAATCTAAGGCTAAAGAGAAGGAACGGATATCCGTCCCAGAAGCGCAATTGCATCCCCATCCAGCTCACCAAAGGAGGAGAAAGAAAAAGGCAAAAACCCATAACCAGCAGCAGAGCACACATCCCGATACTTGGTGCACTTACGCCGCGCTGTGTCGAGAACACACCGTCCAGGAGCGAAGGAAGCCAAGCAAGTCTGAGTGAGGGGGGAGGATCCCGTGATATCAACACACACATCTCGACCCCGATCCCAAGAGTAAAGAAGAATGTCAGCGGGCCTAAGAGGTTTGTCAAGACTGTCAACAACACCGATGTCCACTTCCTTCCCAGAGGAGATCCCAGCACGGAAGCAAATGTCGAAGAGGGTATCACGGACAAGATTATGCTGAAAAAAGATTTACATAAAGTTAGTTGGAAGTCTCGTAACAAATTGAGCTCCAACCCCTTTTTGAATAGTAAAACCAACTCTATGAAATATGAAATCATCATTATCAGACCCTGCCCTATGACTCTTCGTAACCAATTGAACCCGCTTCAGAAAACCAATAGCATCACCTCCCAATTCTCCAAAAGTAGAGAACGCAAATGCCATGAAACAATACCCCTTAGCAGCACAAATATCCGCGTATTTCTTCTCCTTTCTTTCAGTGGCTTGAGAGACTGCCTTGCCGGATACAAAGGAATCATTGGCTCTAGTTGTGAACGGTGAAGCCCCAACCACATCCACACAAGTGTCTCTACCCTTGTCCCACCCATAAACCAACAAATCTCCTGGCCTCAACTCAACACCATTCTCATTGCTCATACCCGTATGCGCTTCCTTCTGAACTGCGATGCCCGCTTTGTAACAAATGTCAGCCAAAACATCTCGGACCATGTTGTGTCGGTGCTTCGTCCCGATGCCTCGACTGCAATGTAGAGCGTGATCTCCAAATGGGTCCATCCTGTCAAGCTCACAACTAGGACATGTCGGATAGCCACCAAACATAGGGATTGAAAGATGATACTGGAGGACAGAACGAAACTGGCGAGACTGCATGGTCTGAGCTAGACCATCAATGGGAGTAGTCAACAAAAAATCATGCGCTCTGTCTCCTCTCGCCGCTTGCAAAACATGCAGCTGCCTTGGAGTCGGATTAAATATCGACACTAAGTTG
Organism: Persicaria maculosa; assembly: GCA_963922045.1. Lineage (NCBI taxonomy): Eukaryota > Viridiplantae > Streptophyta > Magnoliopsida > Caryophyllales > Polygonaceae > Persicaria > Persicaria maculosa. The sequence continues at coordinate 46,606,907 of OY998255.1, forward strand.
TCATCAATGAACTTGAAGTATCGATCCGCCAATACTGACATGATTTTTTTGGGGGCGGGGGATACAAACAAGTCATCAATATTCGCACCAACACAGGCAACAAACCTCAAGATAGATTGGGTGAGGGCACTGTCAGGGCAACTGTCTGGACATCCAGAAGGTGAAGACGCTAAATTACTCAAAATGGATGTTTGGAGATCAGTCGTTTGGAGACGAGATGCGATGAAAGCAAAATGACTAACATCCTTCGCCGAAAGCACCCCAAACCCATAGAGTTTTAAAGGAAGAGTCGCTTGACGCCACTGCCACTGACCAAACCCTGGGCCTCCTGCAGTAATTGCCTGCTCCAAGGAGGCTCGAAGCTCATCATCAAAGCACCTTATAGCGTCAGGGAGGACATGAGGGGGGCACGTTCGAAGAGCGAACATCAATCTGGAGACCCCGATACAGTTTCGTAGAAGGAGCAATTCGCACTGGGGATCTTCTAGCCTCCTAACAGCCTTAAGAGCCTCTATCGATTTGTCAACCCTCTTCATAATCAAGCTGTTGCAGAATGTAGCATTGTTGCTGGCTGGGCCACCTAACAATTTCACCCCCAATTTGGGTCTAGAAATGTCACAAGGAAACAGACCAACTTCAAAGCTCCTCGGATCTTCAGTTGGCCAGAATAATTCAGTCTTCTGAATATTAATGAATAACCCCAACTTCGGACCCTCTCTAACCACAATCTCAAGTGCCTTAGCAACCTCCCTGGTGTCACCTGATAGGGTACCATCATCTAAGTACCAGGCGTTAATGTCAAGAGCACATGCGGTATTAATTTTGGCGACAAGCGGATGCAACACTAAAGCAAACAAAAGGGGACCTAACGGATCACCCTGCTGCACACCTTGACAAGAGCGCAAAGGAACATCCTGCCAATACAGACGAGCGGGTTGGGCATAGCAGAATTCAACCCACGGAGCAATAGAGGGGCAACGGATGCGAACTTCCCGAATCAAAGCGCCTCTATCAACGAGATTAAAGGCGTTAGAAAAGTCCACGAGAAGCAATGACATGTCACTATCCATACTCTTATCTAACAGAAGCCTGTTAACAGAATGGAGGATAGCTTCGCTACCCCCCGACACACCCACACCAAACTGATGTGTGCCCAAATATCTGATGAGCTCCTTGGTGACGATAGAGGCTGCCGATTTGGAAACCAACCTCCTCCAAATAGAACCTACTGCAATAGGGCGAACACCCCCACCTGGTTTCAGCAATGGCGTCAAGGGGGCACTTGCTACAAATTCCGCAAGCACTCGAGGGCACGCACCCGACAGGAAAAGGTTAACAACACCCGTGATGGCTCCAAGTAGATCACTAGCAATGCCGTCACATACCCCACCTAGAATCTCAACGAGATGTTGCGCTCGAAGCCCATCTTTTCCACAAGAAGTACCTTTGGGGAAGCTTCTGATCCGATTGAGGACTAACTCTTTACTAACCGACAAAGCAGGCACCAAGAGAGGATCAGACAGAACAGCTGGAGGGGGAGAAATAGGATGCTTAGCAAGAAGCTCTACGACCGTGTCATCATTGGAGGGTGCAACCCCAGAGGAAGTGAGGACTCTAATTGCAGCAGCATAATGACCATCTCCCATTTTGCGCTTGCACTGAACTACGTTCAACTCAAATTGAGACAAATCTTTTTTCTTTTTGACCAAACCAGAGTCATAAGAGGCAGAGGGAGTGAGTATATCCTGAACTAGAGCTTGCATCCCTCCCGGCTCTCTCCACAAGGCCAAGGCAGCAGCAATAGACGCAACCTGACCCCTCTTCCTTCCAACAGACATGTCGTTAGGATGACCCCGCAAAGCAGCCGTATTAAGAACACATGCTGGGAGAACAAACAACTGAACCCAACAAGAAATATCTGATGGTTGAGGGATGACCTTAGAGAGAGCTTCAAGATACACCCTCCCAAACTCAAGACGGAGCTTGTAGGGGATACTTTTGGAGGTCGCAACCTTTCGCTCCAGGAAACACTCAAACAAATGCTCATTAAAAACCAATTCACTTGTCCTGACAAAACCAACATCCTGTATATCAAGAGAGTCCCGATGATTAGGAGCCAATGAACATGGAGAAGCATTCGGTCTAGGAATCCCCTGGATGACAAACGACTCCTCGTTACCACTATACCCCGGCCCGGCCGTAGGGATTCCTATACCTCCATGCTTACATGCCATTCTGACCGTATGATTACGCAAACATAAGCCACACAACCAATGACCAGCCTGTTCAAGATTGGCAGCTAGTAGATCATAAACAACCCTGTCTGAAGAAATGACCCTCTTATATTTCTCAACAACCTCCTGCGTACTGAAATGCCTAGAGAGGTGATCGACAAAATACTTCGGCGTGAGACCGGTATTCGCCGGACGACCATCCCTACACCCTTCATGACCTCGGAAAGGGCAATGAAAACGTTCATCTGATTGCGATAGAGACATACCCGCAACGATGGACAAAAAAACCACACAAAGAACGACAAGCAGCCTCCACAAACTGCTATATATCACAAGTAGATCATCACACTGCAAATGACGGCCACAACTGAGTGCCACCAAACTGAACACCCAGCAGACGGAAGACTCGATTAAACTGACCTGAGTAATCTGAACTGAATAAAAACTGAATTGAATTGGAAAAAAACTGAATCACAGCAATACACCACGCCCCACACTAGTTCACACGCACCCACCAGTCCGGATAGCAATTCCGAACCAAACACGGCAGACCAACGCAGCAGATGCGAGCCCTCAAGAGGATCCCGAAACCAACCCAGTACACGCGACCCTGGTCGATCGGAACTGACACCAAAACGGATCGGAAAAAAAGAGATACAATTGACACCGAAAAGAAGGACGACGAACCTGTCGAGATGCGACCCTGGAAGGACTAGACCCGGGCGGCAAGAGGAGGGACAGCGGCTGGAAGAAGGTGTCGAATCCGGGCGCCGAGGAGAACCAGAGAAGCCATTGATGAAGACCTCGAACGGCAATCGTCGATCGCCTGCCCTAATGGGTGTCTATGGATAGAACACCGATTATTATTATTATTATTATTATTATTATTATTATTATTATTATTATTATTATTATTATTATTATTATTATTATTATTATTATTATTATTATTATTATTATTATTATTACTCTCCCTCTATTTCAAAATAAAAGTCGTTTGACTTTTTGCACGTTTTTTAACGGTATAAAAGCTCTATAAAATATTATTTTTTTAATCTTTTTTTTTTAAATAAATTGATGCTTGTTACTAATAAATATCAATTTATGGAAAAAATTTGATTAAAAAATTAATTTTTTTTAGAGTTTTTACCTCCTTAAAAAACGTAAAAAAAGTCAAATGATACTTATTTGAGGGAAATAAAGTATATAACCCTTGCCCCGAAATTGTTTGCTAGACTAACACACTATCCACAACAATTGCAAAGGTTAAACCCCCCACCAAAAAATTGCCTCTTTGCCGGTTGGAAATAACCGGGACAGAGGAGAGAGAAGGTAAAGGAGAAGAGAGAGAGGAAGCGGGGTGGAGAGAGAGAGGCAAGGGGAAGTTATTGTGGAGAGAGAGAGTGGAAGTGGGGGAAGTTATTGTGGAGAGAGAGAGTGGATGAGTGAGAGAGGAAGCAGTTTGAATTGAAACCTGTCGACCCCCAACTGCCTCTCACGGCTTACAAAAGAGGAAGAGAGAGAGAGAGAGGGCAACAGTTCCACATGCAAGTATGAGGAAAACAAGAAGAGAAGGAAGAAGAAGAGGAAGGAGACGATAGAGCGAGAGAGGAAAAGAAGAAGCAAAGGCGAGGAAGAAGACGACAGTGCAGAAGAGGAGACGAAGAGGCCGACTTTGAAGTAAGTAAACCCTCACAATGCCGATTAAATACGTTTTGCTTCAATTCGTAGGGGAGGAACCGATTAGAAGAACCAAAACTGGTTTGGATTGTATGAAAATGGGAAGAAGGGGTCGAATGGGTTGACAGTACACAATATCGCCCTGTCATGTAGGAAGTAACCGGTGTCAAGTTAAAAACAATTTGTGGAAAGTTTGGGTACTGGGTTTGCGTGTCTGGGAGAGAAGGGGATTTTTGGGAATGGGGAAATTGAGCAACTGTCTTGTTGAACCCAACTTATTAGGAGCAGGGTGAGTGTAGATCCGTTCAATTTAGGGGGGAATTGGGCAAAATGGGGCTTATGACTGATGATGCGTTGAGGTTTGGGGGAAATTGGATGAAATGCGGCGCATTAGGGTTAGGGAAAATTTTAGAAAGGGCGAAAAGTTTATATGGAATCGACATTATCTGGAATAGGGTGACTTGTGTGCAAATGGAGATGGACAGATTGAATAAGTATGCTGTCATGTTTTCACAACCATGTGTCATGTGTATATGTGTGTGTGTCATGTGTACTTGTGTTTGTGTCATGTTACATTTGATATTGATATGAAGGGAACCGTGGGTTGGGGGAGAAGAATTGATGTGTAGAATACTGAATTTGGGTCTTCCACTATGCAGGATATCTGGTGAATATTAAAAATGTCGCAGCGAAGTGTAAAGAAGATTGTAGACCGTACAGCTCAAACATCCTGCGCGGTCATATGGCTTTCGTTCGAGTAATGTAAGTTGTGATTGTTGTGTTGCAGTGTGGCTGACATGTTGAAGTCTGTGCAGGTTGTGTACGCCGTAGAGGAAGATAGACACTTCAAAGCAAAAATTAACCAACACTCCCGGATGGCACTCCTGGTAAACATTGACAACCGGTTGAGCGAGTCCCATTGGAAGCGCCTGACCGACAGCCCGTTGGGGGGCATTGCAAGACTGGGCACAAGGGTCCAGTTCTCGGGACAGCTTGTACACTACGTTCTCCAACGACAATTGAAGACGAAGAAGGAGAATGAAACATGGTACAAGATCCATGATGCGGTGGTCAGGTTCTCAATAGCTGAGTTCGCCATTGTCACCGGTCTTAACTGTGGCAATGGCGAAAAGCCCGAGGATGACGACGGGTTCGAGAAGGCAGTGTATGATTTCTTTGGAGTTTCAAAGATGAGGATGTCCGAGTTCGAGGTACAGTTCCGTGTGGCGATGGCATCTGAGAAATCGTCAACCAGAAAGTTAAATTTTGTCCTGCTGATGCTGGTCGAGGGAGTATTGTTCGGGAAGGAACCCAAAAACTACATTCATGGGTGGGTGGTCGACCTTGTCGGCGACATTGACAGGTTCCTAGCGTTTCCTTGGGGTCGACTTTGCTACGAGCGAACAAACGAGTTCCTGAACCGTGCAATCGAGAGGAAGCTCCAACGGGATGAGGGCAGCTCCAATGCACGCCCGGCCTATTGCCTGCTGGGTTTCCCTCTCGCCTTCCAGGTTTGTGCACAGATATCACTGGACGTCGTATACTCGTTTACTAGGCGTCTAATATTTATTGACTGGACAGGAAGTGATTATTTACTGGACAATATGTAATTGCAGCTATGGGTGTACGAAGCCCTCACTCCAATGGTCGACCAATTCGCGAATGTCATAGACGAGAAGTTGTACCCCGGGTGTCTCCGATACGAGTTTAGAGACCCGAACCTCGAGTATGCCTCAATCGAAACCCGACTGCATGAGGCGAAGGAGCCCGGGCACCTCAATGACCCTGCTGCCGTGAGGCCTCTTCTACTCCCCGATGATGTGGAGAGAGCAACCCGTTTATACCACGATGCCCGAAACACTCACAACAAGCGGGACAACTTCTTCGACGACATAGTCCGGGCGTTCTTATCAGCAAATGTCAAACCCCCACCAAAGAAACAACCAAAGGGAGCAAGTGGGTCAACGCAAGAATCAGGGGAGGGCACGCAGAAACAAGCTACCCTATTAGAGATAGAGTCACGGTTAGTGGCAAAGATGGACGACATGTTGAGGAGTATATCCGCGGAGGTAAGCTCGAAGATGGCGACGCTTGAGAAGGCGATTGAAAACATGAGGAGGGAACTGCGGTGGAAGGAGACTAGGGAGTCGGAGGAGTGAGAGAAAGTTCTGGGAAAGGAGGTAAGGTTCTCCTGGTATTAGATCAGAATCGTCATGTCATTTCCTGTTAATGTCATATTTTTAGTAATGGATGTCCTGTTAGTATCAATACATGTCATGCCAATTCCAGTATATGTCATGTTAATAAGAGGTCATGTGCTTAGGTTCAGGGATCAGTGACGGACAAGGATAAGGGCAAGGAGGAGGAGGACAAGGACAAGGAAGTTCTGGGAAATGAGGTAAGGTTCTCCTGGTATCAGATCATAATCGTCATGTCATTTCATATGACTGTCATGTTTTTCATAATGGATGTCATGTTAATTTACTGAGACGTCATGTGCTGAGGTTCAGGGATCAGGGAAGGACAAGGATAAGAGCAAGGACAAGGACAAGGACAAGAGAAAGGAGGACAAGTTGAAGGCCAAGGCCAAGTTGAAGGAGGACAAGTTGAAGGACAAGGACAAGGTTTGCGCATGAGACTGTCATGTTAATATATAACTGATGTCATGTTCTTTGTGTTAACTGTCATGTCAAACGCAATGGGCTTCAAGTTGCAGGAGGAGTTGGTGGCACCCGGTTCTGATGTTGAGGCTGAGCCTGAGGTGCCCCTCATACGGCCGAGAAGAAGCACCCGTCAACATTCTGATACGTTGTCCCAGGCGAACGAAACGCAGCCAGTGAAGAAGCCGCGTGTGGGCAAGAAGGCAATGGATGCCGTCGAGCTAGGCATGGCGACCAGGGCAGATGCTGATGCGTTCGCTGCGTGGATGAAGGACGGAAGTGACCCCGTCCGGTCGGTCGAAGGCACCCTACTGGAGAAGCAGTTCTTTGGGACACTTCAATCACCGACCAACTGGGTGTCATCCGAGGTTATTTACGTTCCCACATTGTGGTTCGAGTCATCACCTTTTTCCTCATATGGTCTTCCAAATTAATGATTTTTCCTTGCGTCCAGCATATTGAGCAAGCTTGCGCCCTACTGCGGAAGGACATCAACGCCGGTGACAAGTACGAAGGGGTCGCCGTTCTGGATTTCTTCTAGGGGCATCTCCTGCAGAAGAAACTGGCGGACGCGAAGGGGGACCTTGAGGTGGTGAAGGGGGACGACACGGTGACCCAATACTTCGACGGCAAGTTGCCGAAGATGTTTCCGACGGGTTGGGCCGATGTCGACCGGTTGTTGGCACCTTGGAATCTGAAGAACGAGCACTGGGTGGCCCTTGACATCAACTTTGCGGAGTGGACATTGGACGTCTACGATCCCGACACAAGCCACGTCGCTGAGCGCCATATGCCGGGCCTCCTGAAGCCGGTGACCCACCTCCTCCCCATTTTGATGAATGGCCACCCTGAACATCGAGTCAAATGGGTCGGCAAAGTCCCGAAACCCTTGGCGTACAAAAGGGTGAAGGGGATTCCTCAAAACAAACAATCGTAAGTCATTATCGCCTCTTCATTTAGAAAACATTGGCACAGGTTGTGTGAGCATTTTTCGTTATTTTGATGTAGGGGCGACTGTGGTCCATATGTCATCCGTTACCTGCAGCTCCTCGCGACCGGCGACACCAAGTTCCATGGCCTGGACGATTCATTCATTGCGGCGTACCACCAATCCCTTTGTGTTGCCATGTTTCACGGACGTCTTAAAACCCCATCCGATCCTTAAAAAAACTCCCCCATTGCTTTTTTATATATTGTTGGTTTGTGTAGACTTGTTAGTTGGTTTAGACATTTGGATATGCACTTATGTTTGTTGGTTTTAGACATTTGGATATGCACTTATTGCTGGATTGTTGTATTCGTTGGTTTTTAATTATGACATGTCAATCGAGATACATGTCATGTCAATATGAAGCTAATGTCATGTGAATATGAATCTAATGTCATGCCAAAATCCGATAGTGTCATGTCAAAAGGGGGTAATGTCATATGGCATTCCATTAACATAATAGAACAAACTAGAACTAGAACAAACTAGAACAAAACCCCCCATACGAAGTTGCAGAAAGGCAACATAATTCTTTGCGAAAGGCGTCTAACCAAAATGGGCGTACTATCTACTTCATTGCGAAAGGCCCCGCAAATGGAAGTTCTTATGCCCCCGCTACGTGCGGCGGCGCTTCTGCAATTTAAATTTCCCATAAGCGGGAGGCGTCCACTCTATTGGTTCAAGTTTCACAGTCGTCGGAAACGCTCCGGTCTTCCCTTTTCCGCGTTGGTATGCTTCCTCTACTTCCCTTACCGCTTGCTCCGCCTCGTGATCCCACGGGCTGACTACATCCTCGATGTCACTGCTCACAGAAATGACCTGCTTCCCACGGCCATAAGCGACTGCGTTGTACAACGCATCACTTGGTTCTAACTGGACACGTGGATTATCTAACTGGACAAGTGAGCTTTCTAACTGGACACTCTTAGTTTCGAACTGGACAACTCTTCCTGCTCGATCGACACCTTGTGCTACCACAACTTCCAATTCTTCATCCCCTGCCAAGAGGGTTTTAGTTTGTAACTGTGGGTGATCTTCTAGGGTCAAGTGTGGCCCACCCCCGAGTGGATAGGCCGTTGTGGATCCTTCTGTAGTGGTGAAATCGCCGCCAACCTTGTGTATCAGGGAGACATGGAGGTCGATAGGCCAGAATCGTTCACCGGAAAGACCGTTTACGAACTTGTAGGCCTGCAAGTCTTCATCATCCCCAATGAAAAAAGGTCTGCACCCTTCCTTCTTCGGCTTTACATATGTGAGCTCAACGTCATGCCTCCTCCCATCGACATTAAACTTGGCCATCAGTTGTTTCTTCAGCGAGACGTAGTCAATACTTTCGTCTACCAGTACGGCCTTTTGACTCCTCGACGACTTCACGACCCAAATGCCCTCTTCACAATCCCACCATCCGCCAAACAATACAGTGATACACACGGACGATTTCTCCCCTGTTCCATTAGTTAGTGGGGGGACATTAAGTTTTACAGGGAGAAGAACATATTGTGAGGAGAGACGTATCGCATAACCTAAATGGAAGGATGACTTACTCATTTCCGCCAAGAAGTCGGTGTCTGTCCAGTTAACCCCAGTAGGTGTCAAGCGCGTGAATGAGTTTATGGACTCCCCTTCCTCCCTCCTCTCCCTCTTATTCTCTTAAGGGGTAAATGACAGGGCGGGAGATTTAATCTCACTCCCGCCCTCTCTCTCTCACTCTCTCCCTCTCTCTCTCTCTCTCTCTCTCTCTCTCTCTCTCTCTCTCTCCCCTGTCTTATCAAATGTCTTTATCTACCCTCTGCAAGATTCCCCCCTGGTCTCTCTGAAGTTATTGTTGGGTCAAAATTTTATTCATTTCTTTCAATATGGGTATACTCCTCTCTCTATGGTTTTAAATTAATATGGGTATACTCCTCTCTCTATGGTTTTGCATTTTTTTAGTATTAATGGTGAGTGGGAAACCAAATTTTATACAAAGGTCAAAATTTTACTAAAACCACTGCTAAAGGTGTATAGTGGAAAACTGTTTGTTATCCAGTCGGTATTAATTAACCGGCTAGTTGGTTTAAAGGGGTGTCATGTAGCGTCTAACGACAAGAAGTAAACCCACTTTATCGTATGTCATGTCAAAATTGAAACGTGTCATGTATAGATAAGACCACTGCCATGTGCATTGTAGACAACAACAAAACACTGCAATTCAATCCCCTTTGCTTTTTGTTTCTTTTTTTTCTTCCTCAACGGTCACATGCTGAACAATGTTGCTATTTCCCACACACCCCACTTATATGATAGCCATTCACCATCCATACTCCCCACAAATCGGTGAAGTTAACTCCCCATTTCCATTTAACAACCTCTCCAACAACCCTTCAACGAAATGGCATCCTCTTCACACCACCCCAGCTCCTCATCTGGCCTCCCTCCCCGACCTGTCCCCATCGTTATATCATCCGACGAATCAAACGATGGAGGTTTGTCGATCACTTCATTTGTGTAGATTTCAGTTGTGCTACTTGTATCATTATACTACCTTATTTTTTTTATTTTATGCAGGACCAATGTCGCCGCCGTCATACCGACGAAATCAAAGAGTAGAGATTATCGGCGGTGAGTCTGGGATGCTCGGGTCGTTCTACGAGGCGACCCTTGTACGCAAACTGGACCCTAACCACTGGGAGGTCGAATATGTGACCCTCCTACGCAACAACAGAAGAGAGCTGCTGAGGGAGGTCCTCCCGGTGCAACGAATTCGTCCACGGCCGCCTCGTATTTCTTACGACGCCTACATGCCCGAAGACCGTGTCGATTGCCGCGACAACAATGGGTTTTGGGCCGGGAGGGTCCTTGGTTTGTCCGGTTATGGGAGTGACCGAACTTTCACGGTCTACTTCCCACTCAGCGACGAGACGTCTGATCATCGTGCCCGCAATATGCGCCCACACTTCAATTGGGATGGATACAGATTCACCACGCAGCCACAATTTCGCGGCTTGTTACCGTAAATTTGGTTTTCATTGTCTTCTATGTTGCTACTCTCTCCTACTATCTTTTAAATGTTTGCTCTTGTTTCGTATTTGATTAATGCAAGTGATTCTGTCTCCGCCATATTGTGTCCAGTATATTTTAATGTCTGTCATGTCTTATTTATGTTGTGTCCAGTAAAAACTATGCGATTACCAGTCGGCCCACGAATTAACCTCCACCCACTTTATTGTTATTCCATGGTTTTTCTCTTCACCTTACCATGTCATTATAAGTATGTTTATGCCCCCTCACTGTCACTCTTATCCATTCGATTCCAATATGGGTAAAGCATGCTAGTGACGGCCGGAGATAACGAGATCATGGCATCCAAGTATGGGTAAATATTATAATTGGGCACACATAAAACAATATGTCATTATAGAGAATATGCTTATCCCATAAATCTTCTCCATTCGATTATTGTAGTTAATGACCTGTGTTTTTCATAGTTACAATCGTGTCCAGTGAAAGACAATATCTGACATGTTTATCGAATATGGATGTCCAGTTACAACTTACTGCTTACACGTGATCCTTAAAATAAACCCCCAGACCCTTCCTTCTTCAATTGGTTTTCTCTTAAACCTATAATTTAGTTGAAAGAATATTTTTCCCCCTCACTGACACTCTCACTGATCTATCTGTCCTCTCAGCCTGCACTTTTATATTTAACCTCTCTCTCTCTCTCTCTCTCTCTCCCTCTCTCTCCATCTCTCTGTCTCTCTCTTCTGTCCTCTGCCACTTCAGCAGCTACTTCTTCCCTCCTCTCTCACTGGTCCTTGCTTTTCATGAGTAAAGATGTCTCCCTCCCACCGAGAGTGGAGTCCAGCTGTACCCCACAGGGTGACCGGCCACCGGCTCCCCTTGTCAAGCGAATATCCGCTTTTGTGCAAATTTTTTCCGGATTGGGTTACTCATGCAAACCTTCCGGATATGAGGGTCATTTTAGCAAATTTGCCTACTTATTTTGAAACGGTTGGAGTATTATTTAAAATTGATTTGCTTTTCTGCTGCCGTATAAAATTTTGATTTGATACTTATTCACAAGAACTTTTTTATTTATTGGAACATACTTCTGACTCAATACGATGGAACCACCGGGCCAAGGGTCACGGGTTACCATGACCCGTTTGGTCGCGTTGGATTGACGATCCGTCGAGTCTGTGTTGGACGGTTTGGTAGATTAGACGATTTGGCAGGTTCGGGTGGATGCCATGCGACCCACCGAGTCGACCCATAACCAATACGAAGTATTTTTTTTATATAAATACGTACTCCCTCTGTTAAGTAAAACTTGTCGTTTACTATTTATGAACGCTTTTTTAGAATAACAAAAACTATATAAAATATTAACTTTTTTTTTACATTTGTTTTTATAAATTCATACTTAATATGAAATTGTTTTAAGAAAATTATTAAAAAAAATAATATTTTATATAGTTTTTAACACCTAAAAAAGCGTGCATGAATAGTAAAACGTCAAGTTTTAATTAACGGAAGGAGTATCTTTTAAAAAATTAAAAAGGGAAATTACTAGTAAATACCCCACTTTGATAATTGGTTTACAAAAATACCTAGGTTTGAAAACAATTGCATCCACATTTGAAAATTTGCAAAAATACCTTATTCAATTATCAAAACCACCCACCACCCCAAAAAATCAGGAAAAAAAGGTTAAATATTTTTGGTATTTATCCTTTTTTATCATATTTTTAAATTGTATTAAATAATTAAATAATAAAAAAATCTGTAATTTTCAAAAAAAAAAAGACGAGCCCCGACCCGAATCCCTAACAGAAAACCCTATTCCCTAGGTTAAAATCATATCTTTACTTCATCTCCCGCCGATTATTAAACACATCATGTCAATGTTCATAACTGGCATTTTTCAATAATGATATTCGTCATGTCAATGTGATAATATTATAGTTTCAAGAAATATATTGACAATCCTTTTGTAAATATGGTTAATAATCCAATAGATATGATTTACCGTATCTTTAGTCAATTTTTCCGCGATTAGAACTTCAATCATGTCAACGTAAACTTATAGTCTTTTCACTATTAACATTAATCTTGTTAGTGTAAATAAATAACTTTGTCATTTTGGACATGCCTTTAATTTCTAGTTATGGTGTGGATAAAATCGTATCTTTATTCTCTTCCCGATTATAGGTCCCATCCTGTCAATATTAATTCTCAGTTTTGTCATGAAGAACATATATCGTGTCAATGTAAACATGGTAAATAGATGGTAAATAGATTATTGCAACCAATTATGAAAACAACCAATTATGAAAACATGGTAAATAGATTATTGCAATTCCTCAATGCTGAAAACATGGTAAATAGATTATTGCATTTCTAGTTATGTTGTAGTTTAACACAACCAATTATGAAAACATGGTAAATAGATTATTGCAATTCCTCAATGCTGAATGTGTAACTATTGTTATAAAGTACTCCAAACTGCATCAAAGTTGTTAGCTTCTTTGCTTTCTTCTTGAATTTTTACAAAATCTCTGAAGTTAGAAATCTGAGTTAGAAAAAGACTTTGATTCACTAGTACAGAAATGGCCAATAATACCGGTTATTTAGTGGATCGGATACCGGCTATTGAGCCCGTATTAACGACGGCGGTATTAACCAAGTTAATACCTCTTTTTATATAACCGGTATTGATTTTCTCGGATACCGGTTATTTCAGAAAAAACCGGTATTAATTTGTGGTTAAAATTTTAATACCGGTTATTTTTAAAAAACCGGTAATAATATGGGTTTTTTTAAAAAAAAAAACAAGGGAAATTCTGTTTGGTACCCCCGAGTTTTTGACAATTCCGGATGGTGTCCCACACTTTTTTTTTTCCGGATGGTACCCCTGAGTTTTGTCAAAAGTCCGGCCCATGCCCAAAACTCATAGTTTCTTCTTTTTAATGAATAAAACCACCCATTATTTTTATTTTTTCATAAATATGCCCATTTACTTTTAACATTGAACAAAACTACATATTAATTAACAAAATTCAACACAAAAGTGACAAAACCAACTTTATTTTTTAAAATTTTACAAAATCACATATTATTTCCAAAATTTTTATTGCAATATTTGTAAATGTGATTGATCAATATTTCCAAAATTTTTATTGCAATATTTCCAAAATTTTTTATTGCAATATTTTTAACGCATATTATTTTTCAAAACAATATTTAACTTATATCTCATTAACTTTAAACATTTGTAAATGTGATTGATCAATTTAACCAAATGCTTGATTATAATTTTTTTGAAAAAGAAAAGTAAATTTTATTTATTTATTTTTCTTCTTGTAAAAGAAAAATATAATAAGAGATTAATCATTCTTATTTTATTAGGTTTTATGTATTCCAAACAAAAGAAATGAATAACACCTTCTTTTATTACACAAGAAATGATTTTGTGCATTTTTTAAAGCATAAAGGGTGGTTTTACACAAAGTATGGTTTTACAAAGTATTTTTTTATAATGTATAGGTTAACTATTTTTGTTCACAAAATAAGATAGTGGATTTGTGCAAAATTTTGTAAATAATGGGTGATTATGTACATGCAATATTTGACAAATAATGAGATTTATTTTTTATAAAATTTGAAAAATATGTAACGGATCTTTTGTGTAATGTCAAAAATAATAGTTGATTTTCTTCAAAAAAATTTTTGGAAAGAATGGGTATTTTTTGCTACAACTTTGGCAATAATGTGTGATCTTATTAATTTTAAAAAATAAAGGTGATTTTGTCAATTTTGTTTTGAATTTAGTTAAATGATAAGTAGTTTTGTTTAATGTTAAAAGTAAATGGACATATTTATGAAAAAATAAAAATAATGGGTGATTTTATTCATTAAAAAGAAGAAACTATGAGTTTTGGGCATGAGCCGGACTTTTGACAAAACTCAGGGGTACCATCCGGACAAAAAAAAAGTGTGGGACACCATCCGGAATTGTCAAAAACTCGGGGGTACCAAACGGAATTTCCCAAAAAACAACTGTGTTGTTTATTGACACCAGTTACATATAAATAACCGGTATTAATTTTTTTTTTTTATATTCTAAACGTTCTCCACTTCTCCAGTCATTCCTGTTCTGATTGTCTCACCCAAACAACAGTCCTCTTTCACCAAATTAACCAAAATATGCACATCCAATAACCACAAACTCTCCATATAATCCACTTTGATTGCATCACCAAAAATACAAACATTAAGTATGCATCGTTGTGTCTGATTGTGAAAAATGGTAGCACAAAAGACAAGTGCAATACCTATAAATTCGACAGAATCGCTTCCGAGTGAGCTCCAAGAGGCCCATATTGAATTTCCGGGAGCAACCAAGTTTGGCTTCAATATCTCCGCGACTTCGAAAGAATTGTCTTCTGGATCAGGTCCCGGGAGCAACCAAGTTTTGCATCAATATCTCCGCAACTTCGAAAGAATTGTCTTCTGGATCAGGTCCCCGAGCACAATAGTACGTCACCTTTGAGGCATTAGCACACTATAGTTTGCCTTCAGGCCACCCGAAATGCAAGCTGAAGCCCCAAACTTAACGATTTTATTCATGATGTTGTCTCTTTCTAATGAAGAATTGGAGTATTAAAGTAAATCTGCCAGAATTTCAGAGCATGTCCGCAAGCATGATCGGAAAAAAATTGGAATTGAATCTGAAAATGACTAATCGCATACCTTGGAATCGTCTGTAGATGGAATTATGATCCTGGGCATATCCATAGGTGTCGAATTCAACTGAAAACCAATCATGAAAGCATCCATGTAGAAAACCACACCAACAGCAGTAGCGTTCTGATATTGTCAACACCATCTTGAGCTGTCTGGAAAAAAATAACTATAGTAAAATGCATCTTCTGATATTCATTCGACATAAAAAATGCATAACAGAAACGCTGGATTTTCACATTCGATTTGAAGGTTTGTCCTCATATCCTAAATAACATAGAGAAAAAGGTATCAATAGAAAGAGGACCAACCAAAATGAAACTGATCTATCGCTGCAACCACATCAGCAACAATGCCTCCGAAACTCTTATACAACGCCTTCTAGACAGCAACACTGTAAAATTCTAACTTCACTAATTCTATGCAACAATAAAGAAAAAAATTGTATTTTTCACATGCCATAGATCTATTAAGGTCACGAATAATGTTGGGGTGCAGCAACAGACAATTAATTTTGGGGATTGAATAAGAAATGGGGTGAAGACAATGCAGATGGAAAAGGGTCATAACATAAGCAAAATTACTTCGAACCATATGAGTAGGAACATCATCATGTGTCAATGCTGGGTGAGTATTAAATGAGCTATTTTCATTTGAGACTTCTCCACACAACCACTTTTGAAGACCAGGGCTTTCATCAGGACCCCCCTTAAAGTCCAAACGCCTAAGAACAAAGAAAATTTGTCACCTCCCTACAGCTTCTCTACCTCAATAAGACTAAGACCTATTCTCATCAATGCAATTACTAAGTGTCTCATAGACCACATCTTACTTCATTTACATCTCATACTTTAGTATGGAACAACCATCATAATGTAAATTATTAAAGTATCTCCTCTAGTACTCTGTAATAACTAGTCTCGGTTCATAGCTTAATCACAGCACTTCAAAAGCAAACCAGCTTCATTAATACCATTTCAGAAATGCATCTCATATCTCTAGTTTCAAATTCAAGTATATTGAAATAGCTTATGAAATGTGTTTTCATCACATTGTTACAAGGTAAAGATATATGTGCAAATCCATAGAGTGCAACACAATAGGGCTAGGAGATCAAACCCACAAACAATAGTTACCTAAATTTGGTTCAAATTCCATTTTAATTTGGCACTACAAAATTAAATGTCAAAAATAAGAAGGCAACAAGAGGTTAAATATGAATCACCTAACAAGAAAAGGAAGAAGGAGATATTGGATCTGGCTTACTGTGAACGAGGAGCCATTCCACTCGCAAAGCCAAAGTTGTGTCTAGCTATAATAACTGGAACCCTATGGTTTCTAGATGCAATTGATGCAGTGTGCCTGTATAGAAGTACCCGATCAAATTACTGTAGCATATTTCGGAAGAATCCAAGTAAAGATGGAAACGAAGACCTCAATGCAGAAATCGTTATTTTTCATGGACTATAAAAGAAATGAAGAATTTACAATTTTAATTTTAATTCCCTAATCAGAAACTCAGGAAAAACCACATGTAGACGTACCAAGTGCATTTTCATTTCCAATATTTAGAACATTGAATGTCACCATAGATTTTTTCAATGAAAAGATGCAATTATTTACCAAGCATAAATGGAATTAGTTTAGACAAGAAAATACATGTTTTCATTGATTAAGTTTCTTGCCAATGAGTGAATACCATAGTGTGCCTAGATGTATTTGCTGCAGAAAGGGGGGATTATCAACTTTAAATAAGTTAGGTTCTTGACTCAATTTCTTGAATATTTATATTTTTCAATCATTTGGAAAGTAATATGGAGGGGATGTAAGGCACTGAATCAATTGATCCCTAATTACTAAACAATTTTAAATAATTTGGAAGTAATTCGGATGGGAAGTAAATCCTAAGCTACATCAATCATCAATCATGTAAAGACTAAATAATGGAACCTAAATAATGAATATACTACCACATAGCTTCGAAATATTCACATACAAATCATGCAAGGATTATAAATGTGTAGATGAATGACATAACATGACCAAATCGGGCAAAAGGAAAATAAACCAGTGAATGTATTTAATTTCATAAAACATGCAAGTATGTAAGCCTCTACTTTCCCGATACCATGTAATCTCTATATATGCTTAGATAATTAACTTCTTTTAGATAAATTGTGAACCATATATGGTTTATACAATTAACTGGTGTTATGTTTCACAAAAAAAGAAAAGAAAAAGAACACAGAGATATGGGTCCTTTTGGCAAAACTATACTGGGCATATATATTTCTTTTGAAACACAATAAAAGCATGTCCCAAACCAAATGGAATGTGCCCCAGATAGCTTAAATTACAGTCAATTTCACCTTGAAGGACAAGTTATAATGTTAGAAAAATCAGTAAATCCTTAGACTCCAATTAGTGAGACCTTCAATCAGTAAAGCCTTAGAAACATCGAACAATTGGAATGACTTAAGCCTTAGAAAAGGCATAAACAACCCCAAATTTTCGATTTCTATCAAATCCTAAATCTCAAAATTACATAAACAAATCCTAATTTCTCATCTCAATAAACAAAACATAAGCCAATATATGCGCAATAGATGTACTAGTGTACAAGCCAAACTACCACATGACAGACAGACAGTGAATTGAAAAACATGTCAAAACCCTAGAAAACTAAAAACAAATTTGACACAGATTGAAGATAACTTCATATTCCACAATCTTCTTCAATTAACACAGAATGGCATATGAAATCTATTCCCAACATAAAATTGAAAAAAAAAATGTCAAAAAGAAACCCTAAAATTGGTGCAGAATAAAAGCCAAATTGAAACCAAATTGAACGACAAGAAAATTACCGACGTTGCAGGAGAGACGCCGGCGGTGAAATAGATGGACGGAGGAGGGAGCTTCGACAACAGTGAGTCAGTGACTTGGGCGAGGGGTCACCGAGAGAGGAATTCGCTCGTAGAGAACCAAAAACCAAGTTGATGAGGCAGAGGATTCCATTGAAGGAACGGAGGGAGGGAGACGCCGACGCGGAGGAGGTGAAGAGAGGGCGCGACTCACCGGCGAGGAGGAGGTGGAGGACCTCGAGCGAGGGTTTCGAAAGCTCGATCTGGTTGAGAAATCGTGATACATGAGATTTGTTAGCCCTCACTCCGTATTTAAAAAAGAAAGAAAGAAGTTGACACCGGTTTCATAGGTTAACCGGCAATAACAGTGCGCGAATGTTTTAAAACCTGTAATTTATGAAAAAACCGGTCTTACCTTCTTTAAAATCAATTTAAAATACCGGTTATATTAGATAACCAGTAACCGAGAATTGCTATATTACCGGTTTAAAACAACCGGTATTAAGTTACCGGTATTAAGTAAGACTTTTGTACTAGTGATTGGAAATCTGATCGGGGTCCAAGACTTTTGATTTGAACATAATTTCAAGTTAGAAAATCCAAAAACTCATCTCTAATTTATGCTTCCTTTTTTATCGAGGAGATTACTACTCCGTATTGTACTGCATAGTGTTTAGTGACACTTTTTATATTAGCCTATTAGCTCAAATGGTAGAGCAATGTCACACATCGATGTGTGTTCGAATCCCTCATAGGCTACTGTAAGTGCAAATATCTGCACCATAGATGTTGAGGAAGATTGAGCTCCGTTGGCGAGATTCAATCCTGCAAAATGAACAACGAACGAGGTCGGAGCGGGGCTTGTCTCTCCGGAGGACCCTCCGACGCTCAAGTCAGTGATCGTCAATATAAGAACTTCCTTCTCGTATTTATACTAGTTCATAAAAGAAACGGTCAAGACATTAATTAAAGGAATTGAAACGGTTACCTCATTAATGCTGATCAAGGTGTGATTAATGTTTGAATTGATTTGGATACCACAAAATAATTGATGTCGTTTCTATTCGTTATTTGGAATAAGCTCGGATTTTCCCTATTACAATTGCCCCTCGGGTTTCTTTATCATGTATCAATGATGAGGGAAGCCGACAAAAGTTATGATTCATTGACCTTAGGTGACGATTGGCCTTGAGTGACTATCATCGGCCGTAATTGGCTATTGGCGATAAGTGGCTATAGTTGGCCTTAAGTGGCAATAGTTGGTCGTAAGTGGTGATAGTTGGTTGCAAGTGGTGATTTTTTGGCCGTAAGTGGCGATAGCTGGCCGTAAATGGCGATAATTGTCCGTAAGTGGCGATTTCCGGTGGCCGTAATTGGCGATTTCCGGTGGCCGTAAGTGGCGATTTCCCGTGGCCGTAATTGGCGATTTTCGGTGGCCGTAAGTGGCGATTTCCGGTGGCCGTAAGTGCCGATTTCTGGTGGCCGTAATTGGCGATTTTCGGTGGCCGTGAGTGGCGATTTCCGGTGGCCGTGATTGGCAATTTCCGGTGGTCGTAAGTGGCGATTTCCGGTAGCCGTAAGTGGCGATTTTCGGTGGCCGTAATTGGCGATTCTTCAATTTCTTGAATAGTTGTTGTAGCTTTGAAGACGTCGTTCCATGACATCTATAGGCATTGGACCTAGTAGAAAAAAACGTTGTACTTCTACATAATTTACATCAGTCAAGCCATTGGAAGAGTGGTCTTGTAATGTATAGTGCCCCTAGCATATCATATGCCCATGCACACAATTTATATATTTTTGCGGAGAAGTATTATGCTACTTGCAAGAGCTACATATTCATCTTTCAGTGAGCATTTTAAAGGAGAATATTAATAAACAATCATGTCTTCTCCAAGAAATTTTTCGCAAGCAAGGGGAGTAGAAAACTTAGGTCACGAATTCCTTGCTTTGAGTAATAGGATTGTCGGTGGCCTCCATTATTCCCAATTTTACTGTAGTGTCAATCTTGACCTGGCTAGGAGCTGGCTTTGGGTAAAATATCGAACCTCTAATCTTGCCTTTTGTCTCTTTATAGCGCTTGATGCCCCAAATCATTTTGGTTGGTGAATCCTGCCCCGATATCGGTTGCGAGACTTGAATTCATGATTCCGCAAGACTGCAATCAATGCTTGTTGCTCGTACTCTCTCTACGAACACCATACCTATTCAAGGGTACAACACAAGTGGAGCAGATGAAAACAAAGCAAAAAACACAACCCAGTATCGAAGCAACAAGAGTAAGAACATGATTAACTCAATTCAAACTCATTTGTATATTTGCAAAATAGTGATCATGAAAATCCCCTTATCCAGAAAATAAGGCAAATGTATGATCACACCTTTGCAGATGATCATGCGGTTTGTTCAAATTCACCCATATGTTTGTACAAGGCGATTACAAAAGTCAAACGGGCAGTTGAAAAATGAGCAAATAGATGCAGTTAACGCATAGAGAGAGGAACAATAACATGCATAATCATGAATAATACTGCACTACCTTAGCAGTATGCAAACTAGTGTTGTCACAAGAAACTAAAAATCAACAACTAAAGACCAGTCTGAGCATCCTAGTATAAATTAATACTCACTCCAATAAGAAGTTGGCCTTTAGACATGCTCATTAGTTCATGACCTCAATCATATATGCATCGATTTTAACAATTCAAAAGATTGCATCACAATTAATCCACCAATTCAGCAGTTTAAAGAATATTAGCTCTAATGATTTCCAAAAAGGCTCGAGACCTAGAAAGATGTCCTAGAAGCCAAGCTAATTGATAAACCAAAACCCCCTGAGTTCGACATATGTAGCAACAATTAATTTCTTATTCCAATGAAACTCCCTCATATACTATTCTACTTAGCCAACAAAATACTTTAAAAGTAAAATATATGAGTGCAATTACGATCATCTACCTTGCATGCTTTCAACAACTAATATAATTAATTTTGACCAAAAAATTAGCTAATACAATTAATTTCCACTTATAATTGCCCCAATGTAACAGCTAATAAGGGCAACCCAAATGACGCAACTATCAATTTCATCAATTGCGATCAGCCGATTTGGCTAACAATTTGACAGGTTTCGAATTTCAAAGCCTACGAAATAAAGTCGAGTGATTCAAACCTGCACTTACCGATTCGGATTTGGAGTTGAATTCGAGGTTAGACATGAAGATGTGAACGAAGACCTAGACCCGTGGCACTACGATGTTCGATGCCGGGGTTCAACAATCATCCTTGTAGAAACCTAGAATTGATGTAAAGTCCTCCTTGAGGGTTTCATTCATTAGACAATCATATATATATATATATATATATATATATATATATATATATATATATATATATATATATATATATATATATATATATATATATTACAAGAGATTGGGCCTTTTGGCCCACTATACAATATGTCATTTATGTAATCTATCAAACCCCTGTAGTCGAAAGTGGAGGGTCTCGTATAGTGAGACTGGACCAAAAATCGAGGAACAACTGACGAGGTAAACCCTTGGTGAAGATATCGGCGTACTGATAGGAGGACGGGACATGGAGAACACGAACATGTCCAAGAGCAACCTTGTCCCGAACGAAGTGGAGATCGAGCTCAATGTGCTTCGTGCGCTGATGCTGGACCAGGTTGCTGGCCAGATAGATGGCGGAGATGTTGTCGGTGTAGACAGGGTGGCCTTCTGAAGAGGGCAGTTGAGCTCAAGTAGGAGATTGCGCAGCCAGGAGCAGTCGGAAACAACGTTGGCGACGCCCCGATACTCAGCCTTGGCGCTAGAGCGAGAAACCACCGACTGACGCTTCGCCGACCACGACACAAGAGTATCTTTGAGGAAGACACAGTAGCCAAACGTGGAGCGGCGTGTGTCAGGACATCCTCCCCAATCCACATCAGTGTAGGCGACAAGGTCATGCCTAGTAGAAGGGGAGATTGTGGTGCCCAACTCGAGGGTACCGCTGATGTACCGGATGATCCGCTTCAAGGCCTGAAAGAACGGTTCCTTGGGCGCATGCATAAACAGGCAAATCTGCTGAACGGCGTAACTGATGTCTGGCTGAGTAAACGTAAGGTACTGCAATGCACCGGTGAGACTCTGGTACAACGTCGAATCATCAAACAGAGGACCAGAGTGAGCACTGAGCTTGTTGGAGGTATCCACAGGGGTGACGACTGGCTTGCAGTTGCTCATTTTGGCCCGATCAACAATTTCGGCAGCATACTTACTCTGAGAGAGAAACAACCCAGACGCATGATGACTCACAACGACGCCCAAGAAGTAAGACAACGGACCCAGATCTGACATGGTGAACTCGGCGCTCAACTGTGCAATAATAGATGTCCGTAGAGCATCAGAGGAGGCGGTGAGGATGATGTCGTCGACATATAGTAACAGAAAGGCCATGTATGTGCCTCTGCGATAGATAAACAGAGACCAATTTGAGCGGCTACCAACAAAGCTCAAGCGCAGTAGGTGAGAGGCAAAACGCTGGAACCACGCCATCGGAGCTTGTTTGAGACCATACATAGAGCGCTTCAGGAGGCAAACGTGTTTGGGACGATCCGCATCAACGAATCCTGGCGGCTGAAACATGTAAACTATGTCATTCAGATGACCATGCAGGAGGGCATTCTTGACATCCAGCTGATGAATGACCCAATGTCGTGACAATGCTAGGTTCAGTACCACTCGGATAGTGGCAGGCTTGACCACGGGGCTGAATGTCTCATCACAATCAATACTTGGTTGCTGAGCCCGACCATTAACCACAAGGCGAGCTTTGTAACGCTCCAACGACCCATCAGAGCGGAACTTGTGGCAGAAAAGCCACATGCAGCGAATGACGTTTGCCTCAGGGGAGCTAGGAACAAGAACCCAAGTACCATTCCTTGTAAGGGTCCTGTATTCATCGAGCATAGCCGCCTGCCAATTCGGGTCGAGGAGGGCTGTTTTGTGGGATGTGGGGATGGGGGAAAGGGAGGTCGGGGTTGAGGAATGAGGGGCCAAAGGGGCTGTAGGGGATGTGGTTTGGGATGGGAAGGGGCGGCGGGCGCGGCACTAGGATGCGGCTGCGGCAAGGGCGAGTGTGCCACGGGCGCAGTACCTGGCTGCGGTCGCAGTAAGGGATGGGAGGGGAGGGGGCATCGGGAATGGTGAGGGTGGGTGGTATCTGGGCTATCAGAGGCGTTGTTGTGAGCCTAATCTGCCATGTTTTACACTTAAGTTTATATCGGTTTCTGCATACATTTCATTCATTTGGGCTAAGATAGTACAAAATCTATGTAGCTTATGTTTATTTGCCAAATTATGGAATCTACACCAGTTTCTGTTTAAATTCGCAGAATTCGAGACAAATTACAACAATTCTAAGAAAGGTCAGAAAAGCTCGGAAATACACTACAGAAGTCCAAGGTCAAAGAAGCAGCGGAACCAGTCAAATCAAGCTGAGAGCTAGGGTTACTCGATCTCGAGTGGACCTTACTCGATCTCGACGAACATATCCGAGCACAGGCCTTGTCGACTAGGAGCAGTGTCGAGAGCCAGACCAACCCAGCTCCGGAAGCCAACTCGATCTCGATGAGACCTAGTCGAGATCGACGAAGCCTAGACGCCACACCCGGAGTCGAGAAGAGGAGCTGATCGAGAAGCCGAGGACGAAGGCGCTGAGCAACCCTAGTCGATCTCGAGGACGCCTTGTCGAGATCGATGAGCCACCATGCCCTTGTCCGAGTCCATGCCGAGGAGGAGTCCTCGACATCCCCAGCAAGCCATCCTCGACCACTACCCTAGTCGATCTCGAGGACCACCTAGTCGAGATCGACGAGTGCCGGGAACCCAGATTCGAGCCTGTCGAGCAGAGTCACCCGAGAAGTGCAGTCGACGATGAATCCTAGTCGAGATCGACAAGTCCTTGTCGAGATCGAGTAGACCAGATTCCAAAAACGCGTCGACGTGAGCAGTCCGAGTAGAGTTGGGAATCCTTGGACACTAAGAAAGTCGAGAAGGCCAAGATTCTATCCAAATTGATCAAGTCTATCTATGGAAGGAAGATCTATCAACATGAAGACATATTACCTAGTTTAGATTTATCTTTTCCTTTTAGATTTATTTCCTTTATTTCTTTTATTTATCATTAAAGCTTTTAGATATAATTTTAGATATAGATAGGAGATTCTATCCTTGATTAGCAAGGAATAGAAGGCTATAAATAAAGCCCTAGGGGCTGGTTTTTCATTCATTCCAATTCAGAGAAACAATCAATTCAATTCCATTTAAGTAGAGTAGAGAGAGAAAGTTTGTAGCAAGCAAGGTGGAAAGGCGAAAGCGGATTTGTCTTGTGGGTTGTAAGCTTCCTTTATTTAATTTAATGCAAGTTAGTTTCTTTTGTTATTTAATGTTTTTCTTGATAATGAAGAGCGAGTAGTCCACTCACTTCTGGGGCTGGGATGAGCCCGACGGTGGCCATGTGAGGTGATGCGGTAAAGGTCAGATCTTTTTATGCGATTCGTCTTCTATCCCTATGAGCATGATTCTTTTGCGAGAGTTGAAGGTGATCCTTGTTTGTGTTATTGAAGCGAAAGTGATCTTAATACAACTTGGATTAATTATGTGAAAAGGGTTAGTAACAATTAGGGTTTATGCGAAAGCCTCTATATGCCTATTTGTTAATAACGAAAGTTATTTTGATGAAAAGCATGTTCTTTTATGCCTTTATGTGTTACTTTGCATGGTTATCGTTGTGGTGTTGATACCCTGGCCTTGGAAGTCTTTTATATATTGAATTTATTTCATCGGAAATCTGAGTTTTGGGTTCGAAATTTGCAATTTAAATTTTCTGTCTTTCTAGTCGATACAGAGGAGCTCTTGTCGATCTCGAGTAGGACCTTTATCGAGATTGAGTAGGTCTTAGTCCAGGTCGAGTTACTGTTGCGCTTCTGTCGTCGATTCTGAAGTTTCTGTCTTTTGCTGTTGGTAGTCGATCTCGAGTGCCCACTTGTCGAGATCGAGTACGCTTCTGCTTTGCTTTGTTCTTTACTTTCTTTCGCTATTTTCTGTCTTTGCTTTTGTTTCTGTTTTGCTTTGTCTTTTCTGCTTTTTCTGTCTTTCTGTTGCTTTTCTGTGAGAATTTATAGCTACCTGAGAACTGCTGACGTGTTTCCTCGTGGATTCGATCCTGACAACCTTCTACTACAACGGGAGGAAGTCTTGTATTTATTTGCTGAGACAGGGAAGTCAGTCTGATCTTTATTTTATATTTATTTCATACTTGACCATCCTCCTGCAACAACAAATTGGCGCCGTTGCCGGGGAAGCTATCAATCGCGCCTTAGGTAGTCAGTTCTCACTTTTGCTTTGAGTTAATTTACAGGTGTATGCGCCGTTCTGGTCAACCACCTGAGTTTTACAGCTTGGACGAACCAGAGCGCCTTCTACACATCAGAGCTAAACTGCAAAGAGCCATGGCAGTTGCGGAGACACAGGAACAGCTGATCGCAAGGCTTACAAGGGAATTGGCTGCTAAAGATGCTGCTATCGCCACTGAGAAAGCAGCAAGGGAACAAGCACAGGCTGAGCTTGCCCAATACCCAACCACGGCAGAGGACTATATGCACCCAACTCTCGTCGTGCCTGAATCGGCGATTCTTATCCCTGAAAACTCTTTTGAAATTCGCACTCAATTTCTTATAGAGCTTAAAAATAATGCCTTTTTTGGTAGATTTAATGAGTGTCCTCTTGAACATATTACAAACTTTTCTGACATGTGCCGTACTCTTGCTGAAGGTACAACCCTGTAATATGTCAAGATGAAGGCTTTTCGCTGGTCTCTCGCTGGGCCTGCACTGAAGTGGCTTGAAGGGCTGAAACCAAGAGCCCTAACAACATGGGCTCAAGTAGAGCAAGAGTTTCTGAACAAATTCTTCCCACCCGCCAAAACAGCACATCTCCGCCAGAAAATCACCGCCTTCAAACAGAAACAAGGGGAACCGCTGGCAAAGGCATGGGAGCGCTACAAGGAACTTCTGCGATCTTGCCCTACTCATGGACAGCCACCCTACGTCATTCAGGAGATCTTATTCAACTCTCTTGATCAAGTCACTAAGGACATAATCAACCATTATACTCGCTATGAGTATCTGACAATGCCGCCAAGTGACGCATGGGGTGTGCTAGAGAAGCTCACCAACTACGACAACAAGTATGGGTCTACTGCAACTTATGAAGAGAACCCATACGCCAGGCCAGCACCATCCATGCCCCTATATGAGGCCCCCAAGGAGATCGATCCAGATGTTAGGGAGCAGTACTACAGAGACCAGAATAAGAAGCTCCTTAAGCAAGTAAAGTATCTCTCTGTCAACCAGCCTTGCATTGAATGCGGATCGCAAAGGCACACCACTCCTGAGTGCCCACACACAGAGCAAGTCAGGATGGCAGAACACCACGAAGAGGTAGCTTACGCAGGGGGTCCCAATCGCTACATGGGGGACCAAAGGTTTCAGCAACCACAATGGAACCAAGGTGTCCCTAGGAACCCCCTGCCCTACAGAGCTCCAGGACATCCGGAAAGGGACCAGAAAAAGGATGATATACAGACAGTCCTGGAGGAAATACGAAGGAACCACTCAGAAACTAGGTAATCCTTCAACTCCGTCTATACTCAGATGCAAGGTGTCAACTCTAGGCTTGGGGAAATTGATATATGGAGAAAATCAGTTGATACACAGATTGGTCAGCTAGCAGCAGGAATCCCCAGACAGTCAGGTGCGCTCCCTGGATCTTCAGAACCAAATCCTAAGGGAAAGACTGGACACATCGCTGCTGTAAAACTCAGAAGCGGCCATCAACTGCAAGAGCCAGAGGTCAGAAAGCAGCAGAACAATGAAGAACAGCTAGTCGACCAGAGCCTAGTCGATCTCGAGGATGGCCTACTCGACCTCGAGGAGAAACTTCAGAAACCATCGTCTGCATTGAACAGCAACTCGACTGCACCCAACCTGGTCGAGATCGACAAGGACCTAGTCGATGTCGAGGAGCCCCTAGTCGACATAGAACAGCCTGCAGCACCTCCGAAATCTGTTCTAGCTCCGAATCAGAAAAAGAAGCTGTCTTTCCCCACAAAATCTCCCAAGGACCCGACAGAAAAGAAATTTCAGCGCTTCATCAAGATGCTTCAGAAACTCAACGTCACCATCCCCTTCACAGAAGCTCTCAATGAAATGCCATCCTATGTCAAGTTTCTGAAGGAGATTCTGAGCAAAAAGCGATCAATGGCTGAAATCACAGAGGAGTGCAGCCATTTGGACATACTGGAGAAGAGGCCGGATCCAGGTAAGTTTGCTATAACTATTGGGTTTGGTCCATACAAAATTAATGCCTTATGTGATCTTGGAGCTAGTGTGAGTATAATGCCTTTAACAATTTGGTCCAAGATTAAGATAGGTGCCCTAGAGCCTGTGGATGCTAGACTTTACATGGCCAACAACACGGTGGTCATTCCAACAGGCATGGTGGACAATGTGCCAGTACAAGTAGGTAAATTCTTTGTCCCTACTGATTTTCTAGTTGTTGATATGCAAGAAGATCCTGCTTGTCCAATTATTCTAGGAAGACCCTCCTTGGCGACGGTGGATGCCAACATAAGCGTAAGGAAATGAGTGCTCACCTTCAACATCAGCGATGAGGTAATTGAGTATTCCTTTAATAAAACTGAAAGGCATACAGGTCCAATGGAAGAGGTCAAATCTATCTCAGCTGGCCACATCACCTGCGGGGAACCTAAGGTCAGGAATATGACCCCTGAGGAGCTGGAGAAGAGGGACATGGAGGCCCAGGTGGAGGAGATCATGGCAATCCTAAAGGAGGACGCAGAAAATCCAATCGACACAAACCAAGGTACGTCGTTATGGATTAATTATTTTTCGGATGCGTTGACAGGAACCAAGTATGGGGTCAAGATCGACCAAGGCTCCTCGACATCGAGGACCCTAGTCGACCTCGACCAAAAACAGAAACCTCCACCAGCACCAGCATCGTCGAGCAGCAACACTGAAAAACCAGGCTCGTCGAGATCGAGTAGGGTACTCGATATCGATCACCCCTCCTCTTCCTCGGCTGCGCCCTCCTCGACGCTGACTCCACCAGACGAACCAGGCTCCTCGATCTCGACCAGGCTTGTCGAGATCGACCACCACCCGGCTCCACCAGCTCCTGTTTCCTCGACGCTGCAGCCACCAGGAGCAGAAGTCTACTCGAGATCGAGTAGTCTACTCGATGTCGACAAGACCTTACCTTCATCGACTTCTGCATCCTCGAGCAGGCCACCACCAGAACCAGCATCCTTGTCGAGATCGACTAGCCCTCGTCGAGATCGACCAAACACCGTGGTTCCCGATTCCGTCTCTGCGAAGGTAAGCCAAGGTATGGATCTTTCTTCTCCTATTTCCATTAAGGATTTATCTATACATGATGTTACATTATGGAGAATATCATATGGTGTTTGTGTTATGATTATTATCATTATTTGGAGTTTGGCGGAATTGTTTGAAATATATGGAAAATTTAATGATTGAAAGAAAATCCGATCAAAGATCGACCCTGCTCGCTGAGATAATAGTTTGGCGAGATGGGACACCAGGTGAGGAGTCCAAAGCACTAAGTATCCGGGGCCATTCATGACACCCATGTTTGCGACTCGCGAGAAGGCAGTGCTGAGGTTAGAGAGGTAAAAGCATTATTATTTGATAAAAGCATTATGAAAGGTGATGAATCTTATGGAGAAGGAATGTGGAAATTCAGTTTGGAAATACTCCATTTCCCTGGATCATTAGCACCACATTACCAAAAATTGCCCACCTTTAGCCTTTTTCCAATCTACTCCTTATTGAGCTTAAATGAAAGTACTCTTGATTATTAATGCTTTGTCACATGAATTGTTTTTGCATAACCCTCCTTTTGTGAGTAGATGTTGCTCTTTAAATTGCACATGCATGGATCTGTGACAAAAGTACCTTTTCGAGGATGGTAATTGATTGCAGGGTTATATGAGAATGAATCTAAGATGTTGAGAGTTTTGATTTCTTCCCCCGAATGACAATTAAAAGTATTGCTTGAGGACAAGCAAGCTTAAGTATGGGGTGTTTGTTGTGAGCCTAATCTGCCATGTTTTACTCTTAAGTTTATATCGGTTTCTGCATACATTTCATTCATTTGGGCTAAGATAGTACAGAATCTATGTAGCTTATGTTTATTTGCCAAATTATGGAATCTACACCAGTTTCTGTTTAAATTCGCAGAATTCGAGACAAATTACAGCAATTCTAAGAAAGGTCAGAAAAGATCGGAAATACACTACAGAAGTCCAAGGTCAAAGAAGCAGCGGAACCAGTCAAATCAAGCTGAGAGCTAGGGTTACTCGATCTCGAGTGGACCTTACTCGATCTCGACGAACATATCCGAGCACAGGCCTTGTCGACTAGGAGCAGTGTCGAGAGCCAGACCAACCCAGCTCCGGAAGCCAACTCGATCTCGATGAGACCTAGTCGAGATCGATGAAGCCTAGACGCCACACCCGGAGTCGAGAGATCGAGAAGCCGAGGACGAAGGCGCTGAGCAACCCTAGTCGATCTCGAGGACGCCTTGTCGAGATCGATGAGCCACCATGCCCTTGTCCGAGTCCATGCCGAGGAGGAGTCCTCGACATCCCCAGCAAGCCATCCTCGACCACCACCCTAGTCGATCTCGAGGACCACCTAGTCGAGATCGACGAGCGCCGGGAACCCAAATCCGAGCCTGTCGAGCAGAGTCACCCGAGAAGTGCAGTCGACGATGAATCCTAGTCGAGATCGACAAGTCCTTATCGAGATCGAGTAGACCAGATTCCAGAAACGCGTCGACGTGAGCAGTCCGAGTAGAGTTGGGAATCCTTGGACACTAAGGAAGTCGAGAAGGCCAAGATTCTATCCAAATTGATCAAGTCTATCTATGGAAGGAAGATCTATCAACATGAAGACATATTACCTAGTTTAGATTTATCTTTTCCTTTTAGATTTATTTCCTTTATTTCTTTTATTTATCATTAAAGCTTTTAGATATAATTTTAGATATAGATAGGAGATTCTATCCTTGATTAGCAAGGAATAGAAGGCTATAAATAAAGCCCTAGGGGCTGGTTTTTCATTCATTCCAATTCAGAGAAACAATCAATTCAATTCCATTTAAGTAGAGTAGAGAGAGAAAGTTTGTAGCAAGCAAGGTGGAAAGGCGAAAACGGATTTGTCTTGTGGGTTGTAAGCTTCCTTTATTTAATTTAATGCAAGTTAGTTTCTTTTGTTATTTAATGTTTTTCTTGATAATGAAGAGCGAGTAGTCCACTCACTTCTGGGGCTGGGATGAGCCCGACGGTGGCCATGTGAGGTGATGCGGTAAAGGTCAGATCTTTTTATGCGATTCGTCTTCTATCCCTATGAGCATGATTCTTTTGCGAGAGTTGAAGGTGATCCTTGTTTGTGTTATTGAAGCGAAAGTGATCTTAATACAACTTGGATTAATTATGTGAAAAGGGTTAGTAATAATTAGGGTTTATGCGAAAGCCTCTATATGCCTATTTGTTAATAACGAAAGTTATTTTGATGAAAAGCATGATCTTTTATGCCTTTATGTGTTACTTTGCATGGTTATCGTTGTGGTGTTGATACCCTGGCCTTGGAAGTCTTTTATATATTGAATTTATTTCATCGGAAATCTGAGTTTTGGGTTCGAAATTTGCAATTTAAATTTTCTGTCTTTCTAGTTGATACAGAGGAGCTCTTGTCGATCTCGAGTAGGACCTTTATCGAGATCGAGTAGGTCTTAGTCCAGGTCGAGTTACTGTTGCGCTTCTGTCGTCGATACTGAAGTTTCTGTCTTTTGCTGTTGGTAGTCGATCTCGAGTGCCCACTTGTCGAGATCGAGTAAGCTTCTGCTTTGCTTTGTTCTTTACTTTCTTTCGCTATTTTCTGTCTTTGCTTTTGTTTCTGTTTTGCTTTGTCTTTTCTGCTTTTTCTGTCTTTCTGTTGCTTTTCTGTGAGAATTTATAGCTACCTGAGAACTGCTGACGTGCTTCCTCGTGGATTCGATCCTGACAACCTTCTACTACAACGGGAGGAAGTCTTGTATTTATTTGCTGAGACAGGGAAGTCAGTCTGATCTTTATTTTATATTTATTTCATACTTGACCATCCTCCTGCAACAACAGGCGTGCATAGAGACAATATGCCTCGGTCTGAATACACCGGAGTTGCTACGAGTGTGCGGTCTGGTGGTAGGGGGAGGCGGTGGTGGGGGCGTTGTAGGTGTAGAGACAGGAGCACCGGGAGAGCTCTGGGGACGGAGGAAGTGTGGGAATGGAGACTCTGACTCAGATTGGGAGACAGAATTTGTGGAAGATGGAAGAGGAGGACAAGAGAAGGGAAATCGAGACTCATCAAAGGTGACATGATGTGACATAATAAGCTTATGGCTATGAACATCGAGGCAAAGGTAACCTCGATGATCAGACAGATAGCCGATGAAGACACATGGAGTGGAGCGCGGGTGGAGTTTATGTGGTGCGGTGGAGGACTGGTTAGGGAAGCACAAACACCCGAAGGTACGAAGGTGATCATACCTAGGCAAGGTGAAATATAGTGCCTGAGTGGGCGAGCGATGATGTAGGGTAGTAGATGGGAGAATATTGAGGAGATAGCATGTGGTTGATAAGGCGTGAGGCCAATAGGTAAGGGGAATAGATGCGTGAAAGAGGAGAGAGCGCATCATATTGGTTATGGTTCTAATGATTCATTCAGCCTTGCCATTCTGCTGGGAAGTATAGGGGCAAGACAACCGATAGGAGATCCCATTTATGGTGAAGAAAATGTGAAAGTCTTTGTTATCAAATTCACGACCATTGTCACATTGGAAACATTTGATGGATGTTTGAAATTGTGTTTTGATGTAAGCATGAAATTTGACAAAAATAGGAAACACTTGAGACTTGAAATGCAACGGGAAAACCCATAAGAAATGACTGTAATCATCAAGAAACAAGAGGTAGTACTTGTGACCCTCCTTGCTAGGCACAGGAGAGGTCCAAATGTCACTATGAATTATATCAAAAGGTGCAAGGGTGGAGTTCAAGGAACATTGGAACGGCAGTCTTGCACGTTTGCCTAACTGACAGGAACATCATAAACTAGAGCGTAGCTCTTTATTACAGTTGACAAGACTCTAAGAACGGAGGACATCTAGAATGGAAGCATTGGGATGGCCCAGGCGTGCATGCCACAGGCTGGACGACGATGTCGAGAGGGCGACCGGGCACGACTGACTGGACGCTGGAGGTGGTGTGACATGGTAGAGCTCCCCGGTGCTGTTACATCTCATGCGAGTAACCCTCGTAGTAAGACCGTTCACAGAGAAACCAAAGGGATCAAACGCAAGAGAAACGTTATTATCAGTAGCGAACCGACGGACAGAGATAAGGTTTTTGACAATCTTTGGGGCAATAAGGACATTGTTAAGGTGTAATGGGTGGGTTGGGGTCTATAATTTGGCGTGGCCAATCCCCGAAGTAGCAAGACGACCACCATTGTCGACGATAATAGAGTGTGCAGGACCTTTAAAGGAAATAGAAGAGAGGTTACCTGAAGAGTTTGTCATGTGGGAGGTGGCACCAGTGTCCATGTACCAAGAAGAGTCGGGAGATGTCGGCTGCATAGAGGAGACGACGTGATGCTCATCAGGCAGAACATAGCCTTGATCAGACGATATCAGATAGGCCTGAGGACCGACATGTCGAGGGGCAGGAAAACCGGATTGCATCCAATGAGGGTTGAAGCCAAGCAACGGGGAGCATTGAGGGCCACCAGTCCACATATGTTATGGGCGTGGCCAAGAGCTACGGCTGCTGCAGATGCTGCGGCCACTGCTTATGCTGCGCACGCAGCCTTGCGGCGAAGAGAACTCGTGATCGCGACCGAAGGCAGGGGGCGAGTAGGCGGCCATGGTGCCGAGAGAAGAGAGAGAATGGCGAGAAGGGCTTGTACCAGATCGTGAGGTATTCCTTCCGCTTCGACCAAAGCTTCGAGGACGCGGCAAAGCCGAGCACCACGTGCGAGATATTCGGCGGCGGAGGTGATTCCTTAACCTGAGGGGCCTCCGGGAGGTCCGAATCGGACACGGCAGCGGCGGATTGAGAGGATCCGGCGGAGACGGCGGCGAATAGGGAGGAGTGAATGAAGAAGTCGGGAACGGGGGAGCAATCGGGAGAGTGAGGGAGGACAACGGCGGTACGAGGCCCGCGGCGGTAAGAGGAGATGTGAGGCGGGATGATCAAATTAGGGTTCCGTGAGGAAGAAAAGGTTGTGATACTGTGTAGAAACCTAGAATTGATGTAAAGTCCTCCTTGAGGGTTTCATTCATTAGACAATCATATATATAGGTTACAAGAGATTGGACCTTTTGGCCCACTATACAATATGTCATCTATGTAATCTATCAATCCTCGCTTCTATCTTCTCCGTTGCACACGCCCGCGGTGTTCCTGCGGCCAGAGATGTACAGATGAATCGCCGATGGAGCACCGACGACAGATCCTCTTTGGCGGGTGACGAAGTCGTGGCCCTCGGCGTGGATCTGGCGAGCATCGACGGATTGCCACCGCATTCGACTCGAATTCAATCGCTTAAAGGAGATTCATTGGCGATCACTAGTGCAAAATCGTAGTCGAGGAGATACTTGGATCTACTTCCCTCTCTCTCCCTCCTTCAATTTCAGATTCAATTTTCATTCCAAGTCCCCCACCCTTCCTCATTGTAGATCGATTTTTTTTGGAGATCTATGATTCACGAGATGGCCGATGATGAGGCGGAGGCGTTGCATCCGAAGTCGCTCAGTAGCGAACAAACGGCACCTTCGGCCAGATGTGTTGATTGTGTTGGGCTTTACATGCGATCCAGGACTCCGGTGGCGTCGGTGAGAACGTGGGAGCCTCCGGTGGCACGGGGAGAGAGATGGAAAGAGGGTGAATCATGTCCGTCTGGTGAGCCGCGGTGCCTCGGCCTTGTGGTTCGATGTCGACGGCGCCCTCCCCTAGGGTTTGTGGGCCAAAGTCGAGCCTCTAGCACCTCCTCCTCCCAACACCAGTCCAAATCTTTCTTTTTCTTTTCTTTTCTTTTTTTTTTAAGATTTGGAGGATCTGATCTCATGGCTTTTTGATCAAATTTCCCACAAACGGCGCCAAATGTAAGTGCAAATATTTGCACCATAGATGTTGAGGAAGATTGAGCTCCGTTGGCGAGATTCAATCCTGCAAAATGAACAACGAACGAGGTCGGGGCGGGGCTTGTCTCCCCGGAGGACCCTCCGATGCTCAAGTCAGTGATCGTCAATATAAGAACTTCCTTCTCGTATTTATACTAGTTCATAAAAGAAACGGTCAAGACATTAATGAAAGGAATTGAAACGGTTACCTCATTAATGTTGGTCAAGGTGTGATTAATGTTTGAATTGATTTGGATACCACAAAATAATTGATGTCGTTTCTATTCGTTATTTGGGATAAGCTCGGATTTTCCCTATTACAGCTACAAGTTTTTTTGTTGCTATGATTGGGGTGTTAAGTTCATGCACCTATTAGATAATTGATTTTTTGAGATGATGTCAATATGTGGTGTTAACTCTCTTTTGAGGAGTATGTTCATGCATTCTCTATTGCTGAAATTTTGATTTAAATTGGATGTTTTTTCCTCTCTTGAATTGTTATAATTGCCTACAACTATTACTATATTTTCTACATTTTTTGTTCACCAGTTCATTCTATTCATTCGATTTAGCTATGATTTTGATGTTTTTTTTGCTGTCATAGCATTAAATGATTTTGTCCATTTATTCGATCAAAGATACAAATGGAGAAGAAAATATAGAAGCTACATAATTTTTTTTTTTGAAATCATTTTAAGATGTTCATTGTGGTATAAATATTTGCTATAGTGGCTATTAAAGTACTTGTCAATTCAACAAAGTTATCTGTGTTATCTAGTAGACAGCCTATGTGGGATTCGAACCCACATCTTGCGCTTAAGCGCAATGCTCTACCGATTGAATTAATAGACTAACAATGTACGTCAAACCAATTCAATAAAATCTAGCACAAAATTAAATTATTAATTAGCAACGCCAAGGTCATCCAACTTCTTCACCCCCTGTCTCTCACTTTCACCCAAAAGTTGGTTGTACAGTAGTGAATAATATAAGAAGAACAAAAAAAATGGACAGAAATGTAAGTTTTACATCACCCAACTTGTTGATGAGCTGCACTTTCTTCTTGTTCTTCTCGATCATTGAATGCATCAAGGGCTTCCGGCATTTGCATGTTTTTCTTAAGTTAGCGAGCAAGTTCAATCTATGTAGTACACACACACACATCAAGGGCTTCTACAGTCATTTTCCACCAAAGGTTGAAGCTCCTTTGTCATTTAGACACACAGATCCTTTGAGATGAATTGAAATAACAACAAGAAAGCAAACCCCTAAAATACAGGTTGAATTTGGAGTAAGCTGATGAACATACCATTCTCAAAATGACCTATAAGATTGTGAAGTTATGAACACAATTATCTTAAAAAATAATTTGTCATATATATTATTACTAGCTTTGTATTAAACAAAGATGAGGATGGGGATTTTATGAGCACACGATTCGAAATGTGCATAAAGATAACTAAATAAGTAAATTCATAGCAAAACTAACAGCAAGTGATATGTCACCAAGTTCATATGCCTTTGTAGCAAGTTTAGCTGCCATATGGGTCGATATCTTCCTGATATTGGAGATCAGCGGATTCAAAATTTGCAAATTCACATTACAACTTAAACCCTAATTTTTGTAGAAGGGGAGAAATACTAGAGATGACATGCCTATTTTTGCCCATTTTCGAGGCCATCATCGCTGGACGTACTGCCTTCTCCTCTCTCAGAGCTGGGGTTTCAACCTGTGTTTTAATTTAATAATTTTTTTAACAAAATAAACGTCGGTTGTTAAGGTTAATAGATGGGAGGTATCACGTGAAATAGATATAAAATTGAAGGGTACCAGGCAAAATAGGTTAAAGTCTTGTACACCTCGTGAAATATCCCTTACCTCACGGGTATCTTGATGTGCGCTCATTCTACCATGTTTTACCTTTATTTTCACTTTGATTTCTGTTCATATTTTATACTTCTGGGTTAGAAAGGCATGAGATTTGTGTAGTTTATGTTTATTTGCGATATATGGAGGTCTATAGTAGTTTCTGTTTAATTTCGCAGATATTGGAAGCATTTTGGAGCGATTTGGAGAAGAAGGAATGAAGCTGGACTTTCACTCGAAATCTACTGAAGTTCACTCGATGTCTACTGACTTGACTCGACGTCTAGTGAAACAAGCCACACTTCGAGCCAAGATGGAAGAAGACCACTCGATATCTACCCATCCACTCGATATCGAGTGGAGCATCACTCGACACACATCACAAGACTCGATATCGAGTGGGATCCACTCGAAACAGCACACATGAGTCGATATCGACCATTTGACTCGATATCGAGTGATCTTGCAAAGCTATCCGATGCGCTTGACGAGTCCTAATCCGAGGGAGATTGCTTAAGAGCTTAGTTGAAGATCTTTTATCTCCCTTTGAAGACTTCTATCCTCTTTGGTTAAGCTCTATTTTACCTAGAGGAATTTTATTCCTTTCGTATTTATTTATTAGGAATGTTTTATCTTTTAGAAAGTAGATAGATCTTCTCTTTCCTTGGGTAGCAAGGATTGAGCACTATAAATAAAGCCCTAGGGAGGCTGGTTTTTCATTCATTCAAGCACACAAGCAACTGTGTTTGCATAGTTTAGGCAATTTAGAGAGAGATTTGGCCAAGTGGAGTTAGAGAGCGAGAGCGGTTTGACGTTGTTCGGTTGTAATCCTTAGAAGTTTATTTCAATTCAAATTCATTCCTTTATGTCAAAGATGACATTTGCTATGATGATGAGACGGGAGTAGTCCCTTTACTTCCAGGGTCGAGGTGAGCCTGACGATAGCCATGTGAGTATACACCTATAGCTACGTTTTTTATATGAATTTCGTCTTCTATCCTATATGCATAATTCTTCTAACCTTATTTATAATATTGAAGCGAAAGTGATCTTATTATGAAGCAAAAGTGATCTTATTATGAATTTGGATTAATGATCAAAAAGGGTAGTAACACTTGGGGTTTATGCGAGAGTCTCTGTATTCCTAATTGTTAATAACGAAAGTTATTTGATAAAAAAACTTATATCTTTCATCAATTTGACATATTAATTACATGGTTATCGTTGTGGTAAATTCCCCGACTTTGGAAGTTATTTAGTTTATTGATATTTATAACCACCCCTTGCTTATTTCCGTCCACTATTTCTCATCCATCCTATAATTCTTCGGACGTTCTTTTCCGACACTTAGTTACATTACTGTTTTTCTGCAAGAAGACTCGACATCGAACCATCTGAGTCGATATCGAGTGAACGCTGAGTCGATATCGAGTTGCCCACTTGACGTCGAGTTTGCTTCTATTATTTTGCAGGTTTTTGCCCGAGATCGACTGCTCTCTGACTCGACATCGACTGATACAGTCGACATCGAGTGAGCTTCTGAGTCGATTCAGAGCGTGATTTTACGAGCTATCTTGGATTCCGCTGACATGCTTCCTCGTGGATCGATCTTGATTCCTTACCACTACAACGGGAGGGATTCTTGTATTTATTTGCTTGGAGAAGAAGTTGGTTTGATTCATATATTCTTATATTTATTCGACTAGTTTCCCTCTTAACATACCTCGCGAAATTTCCCTTAAAATATTTTCATATAAATTTATAAATTACATATTAAGACATATTAATGTATATTTTCCCCATAAAAAATTAACATTTTTGTAATTGATTTTTTTGAAAAAATATAATATATATATTAATGTAAAATATTCTTAAATTGTTTCAGGAACCCAAAAAATTATATTTAATTCATTAAACCACTTATATTTAATTCATTGAACCACACTATATATTGAGCCACTTATATTTAATTCATATATATGCTGAATCAATCTCTATATATGTACTGAACCACTTATATTTAATTCATTGAACCACACTATATATTTAATTCATTGAACCACTCCGTATATATGTGCTGAACCACACTATATTAATGTAAAATATTCTTATATTTAATATAAAGACCGAGATTATTTTAATATTATTTTAATTAAAAATATATTATTTTCTATCTGAATAATTAAGTTTTGAGAAAACTAGTCCTCGAGTAATTTAAAAAAAAATCTTTATAAATAATTCCAGCATCATTTTAAAAATTAGATTTTGATGTATTCTATTTTCGCTTTCGAGCTCCGAGTTTGAGAAATTTAATTTGTTTCAATCTTTTTGAAAATAATTTGGAATTTTGATTTGAAAATTTTAGCGTCAAGATTTGATTTTTTTTACAGTGGGCAAAAATTAGAGCGTCTTCTAAAGAGAAGAACAATCTTGATCATCCTTGTAGATGATG
Source organism: Persicaria maculosa (assembly GCA_963922045.1). Classification (NCBI taxonomy): domain Eukaryota; kingdom Viridiplantae; phylum Streptophyta; class Magnoliopsida; order Caryophyllales; family Polygonaceae; genus Persicaria; species Persicaria maculosa. Next base: position 46,645,714 of record OY998255.1, read on the forward strand.
TTACAAAAAACTCTATTCATAGGGAGGGAATTGAGATTACAATCAGATTCAAATCTAGCAATAAAATCAGCCGCTGCATTTGCTTCCCTGAAGATATGTCTGAAACTGATGGTGTTAACTTGAGTCTTCATTCTTCTAATGCTCTCAATGATCCTCAGAAGTTTCCATGGTATGTTTGCATCTCCTGTGATAGCTTTGATCACTGATAAACGGTCTCCTTCAATGATAACATTCTGCCAGCCTCTGCTACAAGCTAGCTCCATCTACATTAATTTTGTAAACTCCATGAGCGGTCTCGTCCATTTTATATGCTTTCCTCTTCGTTTCTTACCTTCCGTTTTTGTTTTATTGCTTGCTTCATGCCAATCAGCCTTCCATTTTAGAATTTTTTGTATAATTCTGGCCATGTCCTCCATTCTACCATTCTCAAAAATGATAGAATTTCTAATTTCCCAGATGTTCTGCCATATTATACATAGATCTTCAAAGTAGATATTGTTTCTTCTAATCTGGCATAAGTCATCCTGTAAAGAGTTTGAGTTTCCTATTCCAAAGAAACACTTGCCGGTGATTAATTCGTTTTTTTTATTATGGTTTTAGGCACTGGACAATTAAGAAATAGATGTGTGTCATCCTCGTCTTCCATATTGCAAAGACAACATTGGGAGGGCACCCTATTGTAAAATTTGTTAAGTCTCATCTTAGTTGCTAAAGCATCCATGTTGATTTTCCAAATAAGATTCAGGGTTCTAGGGGGAAGTCGAAGATTCCATATCCAATCATGATTGGTATTCGAAAGGTTATTGTTCCTTAAAAGGTCATAGGCTGATTTAGTAGTGAAATCACCATCTTTATTGATTTTCCAGATTAGCTTATCAGGTGTATTAAAATTAGGGATGGGAATTTCTAATATTTGTTTGACTATTGAAAGAGGGAAAACTTGAGTAAGCAATTGTACATTCTAGCTTTTATTGATATTTAATAATTCCGAAACCCTCATGTTAGGATCATGATTTTGCTGGTAAGATTGGAGAGGGGTATTGTTTACCCATGGAATCTTCCACACATTTATATTGTCACCATTGCCCACTATCCATAGAAGACCATTCTGAAAAGTATTTCTAAGCTGAATGAGTCGACCAAACTGTCAAGAGGTATTGTGGATATGCAGTGTTCTAAATATCGGATATATTGGCCGATATATCGGCGATATATCGGGGATATTTAGAATCCGCTACAATATCGACATATCGGGTGAAAATATCGGTCAACATGATATATCGGGTCAATATCGGTGATATATCGGGAATATTTAGACTTTCCAACTTTTATAAGGCAACTTTTTATGACCCGATATATCGGGTCAATATCGACGATATATCGGGTAATTTAAAACCTTGTGGATATGTAATCTTGAATTGAGGAAGCGAATTTTGGGTTTTATTTTCGGTAATTTAAATTTGAGAATTGGTACCTAGGGCTGGAAATTACCCACGGGTAATCGCTCCACCCGCCCCACCCGCATTAATTTTGCGGGCGAAAACCCGCAAAAAAGTGGGTGACGGATGGAGCGGGTGCGGGTGAAGCGGGTGATGGATGGATTATGGGTGAAGATTTTTCACCCATTACCCGCCCCAATAATCCACCCATTAACCCGCCCCATTCACCCGCCCCGCATACCCGCATAAAATCCTAAAAGTTTATCTATATATGTGTGTGATTTGACTATGTTATCATTTCCAATTGAAAATGTAAGTTATTTTTTTCTAATTGTATTTGTCTATCTTCTTTTTTACATCTTTAATAGAGAACATATAGTTTTATTTGTTCATGTGCATGCTAGGATCGATAATGTGGTGGATCCGCTCAATTATTAAAAATGGAAAACATGCGATTCTACTACTATGTACTCTTCAAGTTCTATTCTCATCTATTTTAGTTTCATTTTGTAATTTTAAGTAACACGTTATTGTGATGTATGAGTGTATAACGCGTATTTGAAGTCCACGAACTTATATTTGTAGTATTTATAAATTAAATTTTAAGTTTTTATTCATCTTTTAAAGTAACTCGAAAAATCATCACTACACCCATTGGGTACCCGCTCCACCCGCATCACCCGCGCGGAGTGGGTGAGGGTGAAGGAGTTTGAGGGTGAAGGGTGGAGCGGGTGAGATTATTTACCCGCGGGACGGGTGATGGAGTGACTTCATCCACCCATAACCCGCCCTATTTCCACCCCGGTACCACGTGTTTTCTTCCTTTTCTCTTTTTCATTATTCCTCTCTATTCTTTGTCCTCTTCCTCTTTCCCATCTCAGAGCCAGCATCTCCCCTTTCTTGCAGCACGGCAAAGTCCCCAGCTCATTTCTTGTTTCTTTCCCAGATTGGAACAAACACACTCTTCCCCCATTCTTCCTTTACTTTCCCTCCTGGGCAGTGGGCACTCTCCCTTGAATTGGTAAATAAAGAGCGGCCATTCCGGGGTTCGAACCGGGGACCTATGACTATTATCCACAAGTCCTTTCCAGTGAGCCATTCCGGAATGGTTAGTGGGCACTCTCCCAAGACCAGCACCACGCCACAACCTGCTCCCACAGCCTCTCTCCTTCTCTTCAATTTCAAAATGCAACCCCCCCTTGCCCAATCAATCTCTGAAAACCTTCCCCCTCTATTCCTTTCTTTCAGTCGATAGAAGCAAACCCCAAAAGCCCACAACCCTTTCCTTTCATTTCAATCTCCACCAAACACCCCCCTTCCTTCTCCTTTTCAATTCGATATGAGCACTCCAGATTTGTTTCGTCTTCGATTCGACGCAACACACACACCTCCAAGCACCGCCAACATGCTCTACCCTTCCCAGTTCCCCTGCTTTCAAAAAACCAGCCACCACCTCGCCTTTCACCTCCTCCTTCGAGTTCGACTGTTCGAGTATGAGATCCGACACTCCTCCGAGGCTGAAGAAGCGCAGCGGAACCAGGAGCCGCCAGCAGGACCCCGTGGCAGCCGATGAAGCAAAGCCGAGCCACCCGAGCCTCCTCCTCCCTTCTCGTTGCCCTGTTGTTCTTTGAAAGCTTGGTAAGGGTTCCTCCTTCCTTTCCGATCAAATTCATTATAAAGCTCTGCCTTTGAAGGAGCACCTCGGGCCTCCGACGAATCCAAATCGAGCTCCGACGACGCGTTTCCGGCGAAGACTTCGAGTCCCCCCCATCGGTGAGCTTCCTTCCTCCTTTCTTGTTCCTTTGGTCGTGGGTCTTCCTGGTTACTGGTTTTTGGCAGAGCGGGAGTGGTCAGGGAGGGTGAGAAGGCCGCCGGCGAGGTTCCTTGCTCCCTTCCTTTTCCTCCGATTGAACAGAGCCGGGACGAACGAGGGAGACGGGTGAACAGGGCTTGGGGTCGGTTTCTGTTTTTATTTAGTTGAACTGGGTTGCGCTTTTGTTTGGGCTGATCCGGTTTTACAAAAGGGTGTGACCCAAATTTTGATAAAAAAAATAATAATATTAAGGTTATAACATACTTGTTACTTGTATATATACTATTTAAGTGATTAAATAAATGGATTATATATATTATATAATATTATGATCTTCTAAATGGTTGTGATTTAAAAATATAATAATTGGAGGAAAAATAACTATAAATAATCCCACCTATTGCTTCTCAACCAACAATAATCTAACCTTTTAAAATAACTCATTGATAGCCCATCTATTATATTATATACCAAAAATAGTACACCTTAATATTCCGATTGAAATTCCGACAGCCCTTCACCGGAAATGATGAATTGACTGCAACTGACCAAATATCGACACATCTCATTGTCTTTTGACCTCCACGTGATGCATGTTTCTTTTTCTTTAAAATTATTGCTTGAAATTTGGGGATTTTAATTTTTTTGTGGGAATGGTGGGCATAGTTGAAGATGAAGGTATGAGTTACTATCATCTAAGGCCGACCACGTCCTCCACTCCTCCGTGGCACCCCTCCGTTCATCTTCATCCCGACTCACTTTTTTGTGGCTCTTATTATCTCTCTCTTCGCTCTTCATGACGAAATAGACTGTTGTTGCCAAGATTTGGAGAACTCGAGTCGGTGGTCGTCGTCATCTTCCTTCGTTGTTGAGCATCACACCACACTCCAGACCGGTCTACTTCATGTTTGTTAGGTTCAATTTGGGCATAAATCAAATTGGGGCAAAAGGGATTGTGGATTTCTTAAAGTTATGCACCCAATTTCTATAGATTATTCGCACCCTTCATCTTTGATCAACCTAAACTGATTTGGGTGAATTAATTACTCGCTATTTCCGCTTGATTTGGAAGTAAATTGAAATTAAATAGTTGATTTTTAAGTTTTGATTTTGAGATTTTGCATACATGTTCATCACTGTTAGTTCAATGGCCATTGTCTTCAACCTATAATGTTGCTAGTTATTCACCATGTACCACCGAACCAAGGTTGCCCAGCTGGAGCCGATTCACCATTTCCGGCGATGAGTTGCCGGAATTTCAACCGGAAATTTAGTGCTGACTATTTTTGGTATATATGTTGATAGGTGGGCTATCAATGAGTTATTTTTAAAGATTGTATTATTTTTGGTTGAAGAGTAATAGGTGAGATTATTTTTAGTTATTTTTCCATAATTGGATTTGAATTTGAAAAAGAATTTGGAAAAGATTTTAAAGGTTGGAAATTGATTTTATAAAATAAAAAGGAAGATTTTGAAAATATCCTAACCTTGTCGGATTTGTTTTGAAATAATAAAATAAGTTTATTTAAGGAGTAATGTTTTGTAAATGGATTCTTAAGTCATGTATGATTTGTAAAAATGTTTTGGACAATGATTTAATCTGACCTAATATTTAAAGGGTTTTGGGAAATCTTGGGAAATTGACTTACCTTGCCTAACTTGATGAATAGCTTGGTAACTTATGCGAGTCTAAATTATGATAAGTTGATATTGCTAGGACATGATATGATATACGATTTACGATGAGATCTTGATCTGATAAGCATGTTATGATGTGTTAATACATAAAAGCATGTTATATTATATGATTGAGAAGCATGACTGTGGATATGTGCTTAAGTATGAAAGTTTGATATGTTATATGATGGTTATCCACATTTGGTCACATATTAGGACATGGTTGGGTATTTGGAGAGAGATGAATACCTTACAAGGAGCACTCAAATGGATGAAAAAAGAGGCCAAAGAAAGAAGCTGACAATCCAAGGCAAAGAGAGTTAGACTAGCTACAACAGTTTACTAGATCTGGATGGACAAAAAGGAGAAGGTGTTTGAAGAAATTACTAGGAGCCCATATAAGATTGTGCATCTCATAAAAATTCACATCTATAGGGTGTTGAGCCACTCTCACTCCTTACATTTTCACTCAACTCCCATCCTGCAGCATGGGCTAATCAGAGAAGACTTTATGAAATGCCCCAACCGGTTATTTAAAGATAGGACATCAACCCTTTTTGAGCTTGGAGCTATGCTTCATATATAGAGCATCAAGATATAAGGGCAGCATGAAGATAGTCTCGGTAATCTTCTGTTGTGGCAACCCTTTGAACTTGTTGCCCACTCTATGTAATAGGCTAAATGGTTGTAATTTTGGACAAAGGCTATGAGATTAGTAGGATGGGCAGTATATGTAGAATCAGGGTCCTCAGTGTTGTTTATTATATCCTCCTTGATGGCATAGTCAAAGGGGAAGATATAGTAGACTACACTTGAGATGTGTGTTCGACTTCTGATAGCTGTGGCTTGAGGAGACAGGATCTGTAAGGACCTCAGGTTTCCAATAATATTTTAATAATAAATTATTCAAAATGGATTTATGCCGAAAAATTCGGATAGTTTAACAATTCTGGTCCTTTATATAATAATCCTATTTAAAAATCTTTAAAGCGGATTCTGACCCAATTTCAAACTTTTGGAGATAAATTCCGTCTTTTCACTTTGGGATTCGAAATTGACTTCGGATGTTGATATCCTCGTGTTTAGAAACCTTATTTTGATCGAGTCGGGATAAGATCGAGAGAGCGGACTTTGAGATTTTTTATTTCGATTATTTTGAATTTTGTTTTGGGGATCACACACACTACTTCCTTGTCTTCTTGCCTCCTTCATTTAGATTATAGCTCACCCTTGTTTTCTTTTTCAATTTAAACCCAACACCCAACACCCACCTCCCTCTCTTCCCCCCTCACCCACATTACATATCCCTTTAGAGAAATGGAACCCAACATCCCTTATGGCTTCCTGTAGCCCACACCTTCACCTATACCCCTCCTTCTGTTTCATCTGCAACATAAAACAAAACTATAAAGCCCCCCTTTCTTTTCTTCTCTCTCTCTCTTCCCCTGGGTTTTCCGTTGCACCCACCTGCTGAGAATTGCACACCCTCCCCTGCAGAGATTCACACAGCTCACGTTGTACTATTGCATCTCCCCCTTCCTATAAACTCCCTCCTACTCACCAAATCTGATCCACAAAACTGCAAAACCCTCAACCCTTTTCCTCCTCATTTCCATTTCCATTTCAATCCCGGATTCACCACCAACAACAGCTCACCATCACCGATTTTCCAACACCAACTCACCATCCCCATTCCACCCTCTAATATATCCCTGTCATTTTCAATTTCTCGACCACCAAGGAGGCTTCCTCTTCCTCTGTTGTAGCCACCGAGCACCACCATCCCCTGCATCTGTCATCCCGAGCATCCAAGCCGACTCCCCGCTGCCTTTGTTTCCCCTTTCTGGTGTCTCGCCTTGCCAGACAACAGCAGCATCTCCCACCTCCTCCTCATGAAGACCAACGCCCGAAGACGAAGACGAGGCCGAGAAGCCCGAGTCGGAGTCACCGACGCCATACATGTGGGTTCCAGGTCGATACTTTGACTCAAAATCAGCTTCTTGGCTCAATTTCTCCTTATTGTAGGTCGAATTTTCAAAGGTGCTCAACATACAAGTTGTAGGTCTTTGAATCAGCTTTCCAACAAGCTATAGAACATCTCGATCCGAATTTCTTGAAGCGCAAAAGACCCATTTTACTGAGACGTTGTCAAATAGTAACTGTCCGAATTATGTCAGTTCGACAATAGGCTCTTCTTAGCTTGATTTCTAGCACTTGAGACCACTATGCAAGTCTCTTTCGGTGTCCATGAACATGTCAAACTTGTCTTCAATGAATCTTATTCCATCGTGATTTCAAATTGACATCGATCAAGCTCCAAATCCCCTGAAATAAATAAAACACGAGTGTAGACATCTATTTTTAAAAGCGAAACCAAAAACTATATAAAAGACATGCAAAACATATAAAAATGACTTAAAACTACTATAAACTATTTACCATAACACAGAGAATATGATGATATCAAAATACCCCATACTTAGACTTTGCTTGTCCCCAAGCAAGACTAATTTTAATCTAACCACAAGTGCAAGATAGAATGTTTGACTCAACTTATTCAAGCTTTAAAAAATAATAATGCAATAAAGATCTCAAGACAAGTGCCATAATAGCATGCTTCCTCATTACCGAAGACAAAACAATCAAAAGTCCTAAACCTCACATGGATATTTTATGTGGATCACTCTCACTCAATTGTGTTTAAAGGAATGAAATCTACGCTCGGTCTCAACAACTGCGCTTATCTATACCATAGGCTTGCCCAGCGTTCTACATCTCCACCTCTTGAGATCATGCACACAACAAGAATCATGAGGACTTTTATAAGGGTTGTAATGAGGCTAAGGTAAAGGAAAATAAGGTATGGAAATATTTAGGCAATGTAGTGCAAAAATCCGGGAAAAATGGTTAGTCAACAACGAGCATAACACCAATACCAAAAACTTCACAAACCAAACCAAATCACACCCAACTCCATCACAATTAATGCAATCTCAAATGAGCACTTGGAATTCAATCAACTATTTTTTTCTTTTTATTTTCTTTGTTTTTCACTCTTTTCTTGCTTCTCTGGCTTCAACACTATTTTGCGCGAATACAAACATTTATAATGAAAACACCCGGTTATTAAGTGTTTCAGCTGCCTCACCTGCATATTTTCCTCCTTGTGTGAATTTTATCCTCCACAAGCAGGATCAGTTACTAACCGTATTTTTTTTCTTCTTGACTTTTTCCCAAGAGTGAATTTTATCCTCCTTCTGTCCCAAGGAATTTATGCAATTATTGCATATATCATTCAAAGCATAACATATCAAACACATGACACCAATGATCTCCACCCCATATTTGACTTTTTGCCACTTTCTCATCACAACCATTCAATAAAATTAGACCAATTTCCCGGATAGGTAAAAAGGCTAAAATAATATGGCTTGGATAATTTTGTGGGGTTCCAAAGAATAGACTATAGGCTCAAAGGGGTTTAAAGCAGAGGGATCATGTAAAAGGTAAGTAAAGAGAGGGAAAAATGGCTAATGAAATCAATGCCTCAATCATTTTAAAGTCATGTACACAAATCATATAATGCAGCCTCAAATAAGAGTCTAAAGCAAGTTCTGAAGATAGCAACAAAAGTGAGTATCACACATGAAAAAGAATAAGAGGACCCGTATAAACGTTAGTCCTTTAGGCTCAAATCTCACAAGGCTTTTGTTTAGGGACTAAAGCATGCTTATCTTAACAAATAACTCTATGCTAGACAATTTATAAAAAAGATAATGATATATAAATATAAGGCGAATGTTAGCATCGTCGGCAAATATCCCATCATATTGTGGTATTTATGAAGTTTTGGGATATAATCAATCAATAAAACATTTCCATAGACTCCAAATAAAAGACTCAAACTAAAACAAACATGAGACAAAGATGCAAGTTTTCTTTTCCATAGACTCCAAATAAAAGACTCAAACTAAAACAGACACGAGACAAAGATGCAATTTTTTTTTTAATTTTATGACATTTGTTTTTTGAATTTTTCGAATTTTTCATATGCAAAACATAAAACTAAAAGGAATGAATATGACTATATCCCCTACTTAAATCCTACATTGTCCCCAATGTAGAACTCAGCCAAGAGATACTACCCTAAATATATGCAAATGAATGGAAATAAAATAAAATAAAATAAAAAATAGAAAACTAACCTTGGGTTGTCTCCCAAGCAGCAATTCTTTATTGTTCATTAGATTGACCATTCAGCACTTCCGAAAACGTTTGAACCTCTCAGAGTGAATGGTCCATGGTTCTATTCATCCATCTAATAGAGTCCTTTTCGAGCAATAAAATATAGATCGTTTAGCGCTTTTGCTCTCAAAGTATGTGTTCCTCTTCCTCTCCTTGCCTTTTGGTCCCTTTTTGCTTCCATTGGTACTAACATCTTCACACAATTGGATTTCCTCCTAGGGTTTTGTGCGCGATGGTATGTCAGGTGGATGCACAATCACATGTACTTCTTGCAACTTGGAACAATGTGGTGCATCAATGAAGATTTCTGTTTGTGGGTCATCTATGTGCCACTTTGCAAGCATCCCTGCAAATGCTCCAAATTGTTGTTCCTTGTGTTCTTGCATCACCACTGGAGAGATGGGCAGGGGGCAGATGGGAAGGGGGCAGATGCAGGAGAGGGACATGCCACTTGGCATTCTTTGGACCATTTATTTTATTTCGCATATTTATATCCTGATAAACATGACTTGCGTGATTTAAATTCCTTTCCTGCATTAGACCATCTTTATCTAGGTATAGCATATAAGGTATGATTACAGTAAAACCTAGTCCTTTGTGTGGGCCTCAGTCTGATCCCACGCCCTGTATTATTTTTAAGGTATGATTGAAGATACTTGATTGCTTGATGTCTCTATGACGGGGTTACCTGTTGGCGCTTAATCAACCGAGAGATTGAATTCACCAAACTTATATAAAATTGGATGATTTCAATTTTCATTTACACTTGTATTTTGGTGTTGACCCGACTTTGCCGTGGCTAGTTGTACGCGGATTTCTTCTTATCCTGTTTTGAATTACAAACTATTTTGAACAACTTAGCCAATTAGGACATATTCTGGGTACTCAACGACCCTTCGCTTATTTTGGGGTTCGAAAACCCCACGTTTACTACTAAATTTTGGGGTTTGAAACCTCAACCCGTACCTGGATTGCAAGATTCGAACAAAGGTATCCAACCTTCAAAACGTAACCCGAATATTTATATTTGGGACGTTACAGGATCCACATTAGGACTTAGTCCTACACACCCTGATGGGCACCACATGATGTGAGCCTTTGAATTGGTAAATAAAGAGCGGCCATCCAGAGTTCGAACTGGGGACCTATGGGTACTACCCATAAGTCCTTTCCGGTTGAGCCATTCTGGAATGGTTATAGGAGGTGAGCCTTACTCACCTCAAGGCCACACTTTGATCACTCTTCGTGTAGCCTATAGCTGACCAAACCCGCATGTAAATATTACTTTTCATTTAATATATTCACCTTTAAAATAAAAAAAATCAACTCAAAACATAAATTCTATCTTAGAAAATCGGATTATAAAATAATCTATCTAAATTCTATCTAAATATGGGAAAAAATCTGTTAAAAAACGCGTTCAAAGGCCCATACTGACCTAGAGCCTGCTCGGTATTGAGCATTGTTCACCTCGGTATGGCCTCTTCTTCCTTTTTCTTCGAAACTCCAAATTCGCTTTCCGCGTCGGTACCGAGCACTAGGGATCAGTACGGTGGTCGGTTTGCCTTTTATGAATGCAAATTCGCTTCGTGAATCATCGCTTCTCGGATCAATATCGTGCCTGGTGGCTTGGTATGCGCCTCCGTTTTGTCTCTGTTCTTTTCCTACTTGCTGGGTTTGGTCTGGGATCGGTTCCCTCCTTCTTGAGCTCGGTTTGGCGGCTTTGGGGCTCGGTTTTGGAATTTTTTTAAAATATTCAAAGAAAAATAAAAATTTACGAAAAAATTCACAACTTGCAAATATTTACAAAAATATTGAAAATTTGCAGATGTGTCAGAGAAATGCGGTCTGAGACCGCGTTTGATTCCCAGGAAGTAAGATCTAAAAGTAAAAAAAATAAAACAAAGAAAGAAATGCGGTTTGAAACCGCATTTATACTATTTAGTATTTTTAAATTAATAAAATAAAAATATAAAAAACAATGAAACGCGGCTTGAAGCCGCGTTTCTTTTGCAACATTTGATTTGCATCGTCTCCTTTCTTTGAACTGGGTTTTTACTCTGAACTGTAGGCCATCTCTCTTCTCTTAAACACGTAGACTCGACATCTCCAAGGCCATCTTCGAGGCCGGAGGGACAAGGGTCTGTAATTCTCCGACATCTTTTACTATCGTTGGCGCCTCGAACACCTGGACTCGAGGCTGATATCTCCGACGTCGAGATTTGCCGTCATTGTCAGTGGGTTACGACCCGACATCTCTGAGGCCAAGATTCTCCGTTGTTTATGCCTCGAACACCTAGAATCGGTTGCAATTGGTGGTGGGGACGGAGAGCGAGGACGGAGGGAGGAGAGCGAGGTCGAGAATCAGGTAAGTAGAAGTGGAGAGCGATGACGAAGGGAGGAGAAGCCATGGTTTTCGGAGGTAGGAGACGAGCGAGAAAGGAGAGGCGAGAGGGCGAGAAGGGAGAGGCGAGAGGGCAGGAAGGGCTCTTGGATCTGAGAGGCGAGAGGGCGAGATGCAATAGGAGCTCAGATCTGAGCAATCGGGGAGGGTTACAAATGAAACGCAGCTTCAAGTCACGTTTCATTCTTCTTTTTCTTTTTTTTTTTAAAAAAATTAATTTAAAAATACTAAGTGATATAAACGCGGTTTCAAGCCGTGTTTTACCCAAAATTAACTATAAAATGTGGTTTGAAATCACGTTTCTTTCTTTGTTTTTTTTGTTTTTACTTTCAGATCTTGCTTCTTGTGAATGAAACGTGGTCTCTGACACACCCGCAAATTTTGAATATTTTTGTTAATATTTTCAAGTTATCATTTTTTTAAAATTTTTTTATTTTTCTTTGAATATTTTGAAAAATAATTCTCGATTTTGTGCACTATTATGCTCTTTTCTCCTTCGTTCTTACTCCTTTTACTTCAATTCTTTTTTGCGCACTCTTCTAACTTTCTTCCACTTATTTTTATGCTATGAAATTATCTCAAATCAGCTTCAGAAATATGTAAAACACAACAAAAGCTTGTGTAGACATCCATATCTCATGAAATATGAAAACCTACTCAAACGACACTAAACCCAAAATACCCCATACTTAGAGTTGCTTGTCCTCAAGAAATAACCAAACAATAACCAATACTTACAACACATCCATCTAGTCTTTGCCTTTGTCAAAAGCAACATCATAAGATAGTAGCAATGCAAATCATGTGAATTTAATGTCATCACACATATATGAGCAATCCATAAGCATATGCAATATAAATCCAACCTCACAGGGATAATGTGTTTGCACTGAACTCTGAATGGGTTTTGGCTATGAAGATCAACTCTCAACTCAATTTCATACACAAATTTATAAATATTACAATTTAAAATAATCCACTTCGCAACCAATTATGTAAATGCAAACAAGAACCATCAAAAGGAATTTCGCTCAAAGAAAGACTTCAAAGAGGAATATATTCGGTGGGGTTGTAATGGTGCTTGGTAAGAAATAATGGGGATGGAATTATTTGGCCATGTGGTGCTTAATAAAATTCGAGAATCAAGACTCCTAAACTTCTAACACAATTCAACCAAACCATAACCATAACTATATAAACAACCAAACTCACTAACTTATGAAAAACTCAACCTTTCAAACCCAATGTATCCCCACAAATAAATCTCGCAAATCAGAAATAAGGTAAATTTGGTTCATGCACTTCATTCACATATTTTCCTTTTTTTCCTTTTTCTGATTGTCGGAATTTTTTTTCTTTTTTTTTTGCTGAACGAAAATAAAATAAAATAACTATTGCATTTATATAGTGAGCCAAAAACAGAGAATTATAGTAAATGACCCTCTACCTGCCCAACTTTGCAAGCCTAACCCACTATCCACAACAATTGCAAAGGTTAACCCCCCCCCCCCCCCCAAAAAAAATTGCAAAGATTCCGGT